>VMOF01000002.1:68958363-69671054 GCA_011764245.1 Trialeurodes vaporariorum
TTTAAGGCAACTTACGTTGCTTTGAGTGTGACAAACTGTCCATGTTTTCTTTAAATAAAAGTCCTTTTATTGACTGAACTAGTTTGATAACACGATATAATTTGTTGCCTTGATTTGCAATTTTGTTGCAAACAAAATAAGCTTCAAATAAAAAATGGAATAACTGACTAAACAAACGTAATTATTTATTTATGCTTATTTCGATCTTTTTCGTTTTTGGAAATGATTTTTCAACATTGATTATATTAAAGTTATTCACTTAAACAAGAGACAGTAAGAAATTTGGAGGGCAGTCTTCCTAATAAAATTACGTTCAGTGATACTGCACCTTTCACAAGGAGGTGGACTTGACTGCTACGAAACCGGTAGAGAAAACTGTGAAACATCCGATAGATCTCAGAGAAATGTTTGTGAGACAACAAGAAAATAGGACATTTTGGCAATTACTGCACAATATACAATTAAAACAGAAATCGGATTGCGCGGCGGCGGCGCGGCGGCGGCGCGGCGCGGGATTACACATTTTTTGAAGAATCCGGGCGAGTTGCATAGATTCCCAATTGAAGGCGCGGAATTGCGGAAGTGAAAACGGATCGAATTTCGGGCGAGAAATTGAGCTAATTATTTCTTTCAAAAATTTGACAAATAATCATAAATTTTACGGCTTTCTTTATCTTAAAAGAGATTTTGCTGTCCAGGATTTTCTCTCCTTTTTCTGCTTTGCTTTTGTCTAAAGTGTTGTTTATTTGTTTTGTTTTGATGATAAAGCTTCTACTGTACTAGTTATTAGAGATCAGAACCTGTCCTAGAATCTTAGGAAAATGAGCATTCGGTCTAATTTTGAAGAAGGGAGAACAATTCAAGCCATAAATGCCAGGAGGGCTCTCACAAAAGCTAGATTTTTTTAAATAAATGGGCAAGAACATAAATGCTAATCAACAAAGAAATGAGATTTCTCATTTGAGTCACCTAATATTTTTTAAGCCCTTTCCTCAAAAATGACTAAAATCGATTTTCATACAAATGCACTGCATTCTAAAATACATTACTTGTTCACAGAGCACTCTTCATGTCTTATGGAACTCATTTTATGCTGGGGATGACAGAAGATGACATCCTTTACACTTCCTTGCCACTCTATCACACAGCTGGAGGAATAGTCGGAGTTTTCCAAGCGTTATGTTTTGGCAACCAGGTTGTCATTCGGTCTAAATTTTCCGTTTCAAACTTCTGGACTGACTGCATCAAGTATAAATGCACTGTGAGTTACAAAATTTATTTGTAGGTTAACTCGAATTACTGACGGAGGTTGCAGCTGATAAAATAAGCTCCTTAGTAATCAGGATAGGGCTCACCGGCTCACCCTCAAATCTTGCATCCATTCAAAGGGAAAAGTTTTGCATGGAGAAAGCATATTAATATTTATATTGGATCAACCTGAAGCACCATTTTAAACTCAGATTTTAATAACGAAAAATTCTAGCACGTCTAAAAAATCAACAATTTCACAGAAAAAAAAGTCTATTTAACCCTTCACTGCATGATTTTTTTTTTCCAACCAAAAATGGATTTTTCAATTCACTGGGTAGTCAAATATATGGGAAAAATAGCAAAAAAAATAATTGGGCAGTTTTTTGGTGTCAATTCTCATTTTTCCATTTTTTACTCGTTTTTTACAAGTGTCGTTATAACACCATAAAAAACTGCGGGAAAAGGAAAAAAATTCAAAATTTTCACTCAAAAAAATAATTTTTTTTTACTTTGATTGGATTTTTCAAAAAGCAAATGCCAAAAGCTTAGTAAAAATAATGAAATTTTGGTTGAATTGGAAACGGGGTCAAATTTTCCACCCCACCATAGTTTCCATTAGTATGTTCATTATAATGAGTGCTGGTAGTATTTTGGAAAATGTTTGGGCCCGTTTTTATGTTTTCTTATTATGTGACACTGGTGATACAATTTGAAATGAGTCAAAATATACATTACAATGTCTGATAAAGGGCTTTTTACATCATGTATCACCAGTGATACACTATGCAGTGTAGGGTTAAAGAAGTATTTTGGTCAACATTTTCTAAGAAATAAGGTGAAGAGCATCTAGAAAATAGAAATTTCAAAATTGTTGTTTGCATTTATCCTCTAACCACTGGGATGAGATTCTTTTCGAAGTTTCTCTCAAAATTTGGACTTGGATTCTGGAAAGTGTTTACGTAAAGCCCAGATCAAACATGTTTTTTGTTACCCTAGTCAAATCGTTTACAGACCACCATCCTGTTTTTTCCAACCTGCTAACAGAGAAGAAAGCAAAACAGAGGTCATTTGGCCATTTCTGCTGCCTTAGGCGCCCAAATCCAGAGGCAAAGGGTACAGGCTGGCCCTATTCCCATAAAGTTCACAATAATCACAGACTGTACCGACAGAGTACAAAACTTTCTTGGAAATTAGATAACCGTCTACTTATAATTAACTGAGCTCTACTTTCTCATCAAATAACAAAATATTCCCATGATCTTTTTCAATTAAAAGATAGATTTGCAGAATTGCATGACCCGATACACACAAAAATCTTTATCTGAACCACCTATGTTAATAATTTTAAAGCCAACACTACAGATGACTGTCTTTATTGAGAACAACTTTTTTAATCTTCTACGCAGGTGGCTCAGTACATTGGTGAGATGTGCCGATATTTACTAGCGGCACCAAAAAGGCCAGAGGAAACCCAGCACACCATTAGACTGATGACTGGTAACGGTTTAAGAGCTCAAATTTGGGAGCAGTTTGTTGAAAGGTTTAAAGTCAAGCAGATTGGAGAATTTTATGGTGCTACAGAGAGTAATTGTAATATAAGTAAGTAACCTCAACATTATTTATAACAGTTATTTATTTTAATACCACTATCTATCCTTTATTTTATACTTTTAACAGAATAATTGTCAGGAGGACACACCAATTTTTAATTATTTTTAATGAGACTCACAGCCCACTTTGTATTTCAAAAAAAAAATTTATGAGATTTTTGTATGAGATTTTTCACTTTCCGAAAATTTGATTTTTTTCCAGAGAAAAATAAGCTTACCTTCAAGCAAATTTTGGTCCTTGTATCTGATAAAGTACTGATTAGATTGCTTGAAATTTATGAAAATACTGACATTGCAAGCTAGCCATGAGGAGAAAATTATGAAGTACAAAAAGTAAAATGCAGTAAAATTTAAACTTGGGTTTTAACATTAGATTTGAATTTTACAGTCAATGCAGACAACAAACTTGGTGCCGTTGGCTACATTCCATGGATAGTTCGACCTCTTTACTCTGCCACCCTTATTCGAGTCGATCCAGAAACTAGTGAACCTATCCGAGATGAAAATGGTTTATGCACTCAATGCGATTATGGTAAGACTGTTTTCAGACTAATATTTGGCTCCGCAATGAAAATCGGGGTCTTATTTTTTATAGAGAATTTTGAGTCTCCTCAACATTAAAATAACAAGTTGGTTAAAGGGCTGTTTATTCCACTTACTTTTAACCTACCTACAGCTCAAGTACCTTTGTAATAATCTAAAAGTGAAGAGGTTACCTAAATTATTTTTTTACTGATAACGACCTTGATTAGATATTAACTGTTGTTAATAAATAAACAAGAATACAAGGGTCATTTCAGACCTAAATTAGACTAGAGTTTATTTTGAAAGTGTAAACTGCAAGCTCATTGATAATCTTTGGCGAATTATCAATTTTCATTCTTTTAAATGAGAACAAAACTTGCCTGCAACTTTGACCTTTTGATTTTGAAGCGTACTTCAATGAAAAGTCAAGGCTCAAATGCTTTTTCATTCATTTTTATTTTGTAATATGAGAAATGATGATGGGAAAATTCCAAAGATTATCAGTCAGGGTCCAACTATTCTTCTGAAACAAACTTGATCAATCGAGGGAGAAAAAAATGTTTACTTTCACATACTGAAGGTTCAATTAAGGACCAAAATGAGCATCGAGTTTAAGTATTGACATTGACGACCCAGATGATCTAATCGGGTTAAAAAAAAATATAAATGCCACCAACTTAAAAAGTTTTCTGACAAAGTCACACACAAAACCAACCATGTCATTTCTTGTTTTGATCAGGTGAACCAGGTTTACTGATTGGCTTAATCAATAACAAAAAAGCAGAGAGCGCTTTTAACGGATATGCTGACAAGAAAGCTTCCGAAAAGAAAATTTTGCAAGATGTATTTAGTAAAGGACAGCAAGCATTTAATTCTGGAGATATTTTAATCTGTGATGAATATAACTACTTTTACTTCAAAGACAGAACGGGCGACACCTTCAGGTAAAACTAGAATCTTTTGTTTTTACTTAGAAATGAAGCAAGCGTAAGGATTTAAAAGCAATTACATAAACAACATCAGAAATAGTATGAAACTAGTCTTCTCTGAGCAAGAAAGCGAAAGCCTAGCAGTTTCTAAAGTTTTGCTCCAAACACTACACTTATTTGTACACAATTTTTCACAGGTTTTGTTACACAAAGGACAAGGGACCCTTTTGTCTTCAAGATCGTTAAAATTCAATAATTTGCAATCAAAAATAATCAATAAGAGAAGATGATTTCCCTAGCAGAAAAACTTTTGTTCATAGATTTAAACACAGGCAAATTTCAATGAAAATACTAGATGCTGCAGCAACTGTTTGAACTACTGTCCGTGAAATACAAAATGTATCAAACTTTAACAGTTTGAAAGACAAAGTGACCCATCTATTAAATGACTTGGACTGTTTTGAAAAAAAAAAAAAAAAAAAAAAATCAGAAAACAATACGCATAAAACAGTGTTACAGACTAAAAAAAATTTCTTTCGAGACAATGAAGGGCTCAGTTTTCTACAATCCAGCAATAGAAAGTTTATCAGCCTATTCTTGCTTAGTTGTCTATTATAGGTTCTTAAAAGTCTGCCTCTGCGCAGACAGACCTTTTTTGAAACAAGCATTGATTAAAAGTGTAGCAGTAAGAAAGAGTGAGAACAGTTTATTAAAAATGAGCTGAAGAAAGAAAAATATACTTACTAGTATTGTGGAGACGAACCTGTCATGGATCACCAGCTGAGCATTAGTTGGTTCCTGGAACAAAAGAGAAAAAAAATATAAATAGATGATTGTCACCAAGTTAAAAAAAAATCCAAGGTTGGTTAAGCATCATTCAAATCTCATCTTCGCACCAAACAGAAAAAACAATTTCTTAAGAGAAACACCTCCAACAATTTGTATAGTTGTTTAATATTTATTGAGAGAAAACAAAAATTCTAGTGATTTATTCTACACTCACTTATCGCTTACCATCAACACAGCTAAACAAGAAAATTGGTTTAAATGAGATTAAATAAATATAATCCATAAATTTGTATCTATTACAGATGGCGAGGTGAAAATGTAGCAACGTCCGAAGTCGAAGCTGTGATAAGTAATGTGATAGAACTTAGTGATGCAGTTGTTTACGGAGTAGAAGTAAGTTTGTCTACAGCTCAGTGGTGGTACAACTTGGCAACAGTGCTTTTTTTCCCATTTAAACGAATGTAAAAGGATCGTTTCTCTAGGAAGCTGCCAGCCTTCTGAATAATCTATTACTTTACCTAAAAAATGGAAAAATTCCTTGGTTGCCCAAACATGAGCCGACTGCTTATGCCTTTTCGCCAGAAAAATAGCTATTATAAACAAATGAATGGAAATTGAACTCGCTTCCCAAAAACATACTTTTAGATGGTTTGGTGTCAGAGTAATATATTTCTAAACAGAGGTTCTTTTTGACCAAAGAATCAAGACTGGGTCAAGGGCAGATGGTCACTGAATGGACACAGATTGAACGGAGGAAACCAGGGTAACCTTTTACTTGAGTGTCTTTGAACCAAAGAGTAAACAAGAGTCGCAATAGCATTGAGAGCTAGCGAGGTCAATATTGATAAGAGTCGGCTTCTGATTGGCTGGAAATGGGGAGAAATCGTGGGTCCAAACTTCTTTTGGCCTTACGGAAATTAACACAGGGTTTTTGTTCCGGACCATTTATCTCAAAACCTGTGCAAAATAGACTGTGGAAATTAATACAAGTCAATTTAGCAGAATTTTCTCAACAAATTGATAGATCATAAGTGCCACTTTATTGCAAATTTGAAAAGACTGTCTCAGTTGAAAAATACACGTAATAGAGAGTTACTCAACACATGTCACACATGAAAACACACTATTGAGTGTACTTTTCAACTGAGACAGTCTTTTCGAATTTTCAAAAAACTAGTACTAATGACTTATCAATTTGTTGAGAAATTCTGCGAAATGAACTGGAATTAATTTGCAAGTATCAATTTTAACAGATTTTGAGATAAGTGGCCCCGGAACGAAAACCCTGTGTTAGTTTCCATAAGGTCAAAAACAGTCTGAACCCTCGATTACAGCCAATCAAAGGCCAGCCTGCGTTTCTGATCCCTTATCTGCCTTGACCTTGCAGGCCTTCCATTCAATTGCGACTCTTCTTTACTCTTTGCTTTGAACAGTCACAGTATTTATCATGATTTATGAATGCACTAAAAATCAATTGAACTTCCTTGCGTCCAATCTTTTTCAAACTAGGTCCAGCCACAGACCTGATAAGAAACATCTATTTCATCAGTAAAAATATGTGGATTACAGATACATTTTTTTCAGTCCACATTTTCATGGTAAGAGAAAAAAAGCTTTCATGCTTTCATGGAGTTTCAACAATTTCACTCCCCAAAATTGCAAAAATAGAAGACTTTTCTACTTGATACCATCAGGAATACTTTGATCCTTTACACCTGATTTTTCTTATGATTGTTCAGCATTGCTAAAAAAAATCTCTGAGACTGATGCAGAATTGAAAACCATGCCAAGAGTAATTTATACTTTGGAGATTAACAAATATTAGAGTTTCAAGGTAGGTTTCTGATACTTTAGAGTAACGAATAAATAAAACTAAGATTTGATTCTATCTGTTTCCATTTTCGAAGAATCAGAAAACTTTGAAACTTTAAACGCGATTATTTCTTTTTCAGAAGTATGAATTTTTTTATATGCCCTTCCCTTCTCCCAGCAGGGTCTTCAATTAATGTTGAATATCGTCCTTTGAACTCTACTTAATAAATGTAAAGCTTGACACTTCTGTACCAGTGAGCTCAACTGATAAATTTTTGTTAACAGATAAATAATGTGGAGGGGAAAGCTGGTATGGCAGCAGTTGTTGACCCAGACAGAAAGCTAGACTTGAAGTTGTTGGCAGAGGGTATTAGAAAATCACTGCCATCTTATGCACGCCCATTATTTTTAAGAGTTTTAGAAAATGCCAATTTAACAGGTAAGTCCATAAATTATTTCTAGCAGCCTTCAGCTTGTGTGAACTTGCAATTTTAAAATAAAATTGATGGAGTGTAAAATTCCTCATTATAATTTTCAAGTTGTTGTAACAAAAAAGGGGCAACATATTAAATTGTTAAAAGTACAATTGGTCAAAACTTGCAAAAACTCTAAACTTGCAAACATTCAATGCTCAGATTATTTTTTGAAAGCTCAAAGTTTTCGAGAGTTTCAACAATCGATAAGTAGTGTACATACTTTGGATTGATAGTTTTCACTTCAATAAGTTTGCTTATATTCTTAATTTTGTTTTAATCGGTTCACGGATTATTCTGTACTCAGAACTTTAGGATTAAGGGGGTTCAGTTGCATTCGGCTAATGAGTCCTTTACAATGATGGTGGATTTAAAAAAAAAAAAACATTTTTTTTTTTTTTTTTTTTTTTAAAGAAGTAAGCTATACATTTTCTATAAAAGAGCATTTATGATAAGGTTTCGTAAGAAATTTGAGACAGTTTCAAAAGCACAAGAACATTTAAAGTAGAGAAACATGAAGACTGCAATACGAAATTAAAGTTGATTATTTTTGCAACAAGACAATTTTTTTTTAAAATGAAAAACATTAAAAGGTTGAAACGAGAAACATCACCAGTCAAATAAAACTGCAAATTTTGCTGTTTATTCAAAAAACCCCTTAATTTCATTGATAGACAATTTTCATAAAAAATGTTGTCTTGCTATCATTAAAGTGACAATGTAACTTTTCAATAACTTTGTCTACATGGTATGGTACAAAATTGATTTTTGTATTTCTTTGCATTTCTTTCTTCTTCTTCTTCTTTTTTTTTTTAATTACACTATTTGTACTTTCTTCTTTTGCAGCAACTTTCAAATTAAAAAAGACAGATCTCCAAGCTGATGGCTTCAATCCTGCAGTGATCAAGGATCCTCTGTATTTTGCCGATTTAAAAACCGGTGAATTCCAGCCACTCACTCAGCAAGTTTATGACGATATTCAGAATGGCAAAACAAGACTATAGAAGTTACCATTAAATTTAAGCATCAGACATCACATGTTGTTCAGAATATTTCGATTCTGGGAATATTCATCAGATAAAATGCAACAAGGTCTAGTTTCGTTGGCTCTTCTCAACATCTAATTTTCACCTGACTATAGGGAAACCATTGGCTTGAGAATGAGAAGCCTGAGTCAGACAAACAAAGCGGTTTCTATTGAGTAGGTGCACAATGGTTGCAGTATAGACTATTTCAATGACGAGCAGGAAATTCCAGGAATCTTATTGGCTTAGCTTCTTTTTCTCAAACTTGAAACTGACATCAGATAGGTAAACTTTTAATTTCTTGCTTCACACTAAAACAGTCTATTGCTGCTCATCCGGTGATCCATCAAACAATTTCCTGCAACCTCACTGCACTGTCATTGTAACATTTTTTTCACACTTCCTTTGTGCAAAAAAGGTACACATTAGGAAGCAAATTGAATCATTTTGCATAATTTTACAAATGCTTGAACAAATTTGTATACTTTGTTGGCTCATTCTTGCTGACAGAACACTTTGTTCTTCTAACTCAGGTAAACGTTGATTATATGAGCATGGAAAAAGAGAGATCATCACCTACCAGTGGTTCCTCATGCAATTTGGCAACGGGGTTTTCTCCCCCGTTTAAGTGAATGTAAAAAAAATTGATTCTTCGGAATGCTGTCAGCCTTCTTAAGAATCAATTACTTTAACCATTTTAATGGTTAAACTTTGAAGTTTAAATGGAAAACTTGCATGGTTGCCTAGTCGCATGAGCCACCACTGTCACCTACTATAAAAATTAACGAGGGAAATATGCAATAAGGACTGGCTCAAAGGAGTCCTCCTGAGAACCCACGAATGCAAAAATTATTTTAGAATAGAAACATAAATGCTAAGAACATCATCAGTAGTTAATTTCAAAATCCGAGTTTCTAAGTTAAATTCCAGTCATTTATTATTTAAAAATGAAAGTATGAAAGTTGTAGAGAATAGTCAGGGAAATAAAGAATACGAGACACCCCTTGGAGATAGGCTACCCGCTATACTTATTTCAAAGAATGTGAATTGCAGGTGGCCTACCTAAGCCAAAATCTAAGAGGTCGTCGACATTCTATTCGGCTCGGACTGTATATTTACAATGAAACATCTTTGGATAGTTATCAATTGCAACTTTTTAGATTAATACTTGCAATAAGTACTTAAACGTAAACACAAAGATAGAAATCATTCTTCTCAATGAATCATATTACAATAATAATGAGTTTTACAGTGAACTTATGGTAAAAAGTTACAGGAAAGTCTAAATATTTACAAAAAAGGAGAGTTACTGCTTTGACAAGTTACAAAAAATAGAAATTAAACTGTGATAACTTTAAGGTTGTTCCGCAAATGTTTCAAACAAAAAAAAATCAAAAAAATTGTCCGCCATCAGTCAACTTGTCTGTTTGAGAGGACAGAAGTTACAAAAAAGAATAATTAGAGACATTAGCGTAACGCCATCCTCATTCAAATGATTTCAACTCCCTGTAATTTTTTATTTCCTCATTTTCTCTCTCAGAACTTAAATGAATTTGATTTAAGTTCGGAGCTGAAATATTTTTTAACAAACAAAGTCATGTTAAGGAGAAAAAGGTTCAAAGTTTTCAGTAAGTTTTACTATTGTTTATTAAAACTAGAATTTTGATATGAAATTAGGTAGGTCTAGTCTCCGATGAATTTTGTGCTGCATTTCCTTATTCTTTTGAAAGAATTTTTTGAGGAAGCAGCTTATCCTACAAGAATCATGACAAATGAAAGGCTGAGCTAATTAAAACATTATACTTACTTACTTTGTGCCTCTTAGAAGCGTAAACTTTTACTTATGTTCTTTTACTGTTAATTATTGTTAAGTAATTTATAGTTGTTATGTTTAAAAATAAAAAGAAGAAGAATACCTAGTTCATTTCTTCATTTCATGATAATGTAACATTGATTGTTCCACTGGTGATCTGTAAATTTAGTTTAATGAATTGAAATAAAGTTTTTTCTATGTTTCTACTTTTACTTTTACGCAAATGAGTTTCTTCCAACCAATGGTTAAAAGTTGACTCCTTATACAAATAGGGTCAAAGCTGATAAAATCAAAGTCCGGTCAACCCAACTTTTAGAGAGCAATGGAAAACTGCGTATGCCTCTAATAATTTAGGTAGGAATGGATTTGTTACGCCCTCTCAAAAGATCTTTAAATACCCAAATGAATTTCTTTATTACCAAGAACAGAGCAGCACCCTCCGTATGCCTCTAATAATTTAGGTAGGAATGGATTCGATACGCCCTCTCAAAAGATCTTTGAATACCCAAATGAATTTCTTTATTACCAAGAACAGAGCAGCACCCTCTAGCGAGTACCTTCAAAAAAAAGTAAAAAAAATGCATTGCATAGATGCAAAATTCCTCTCAGATACAGGTGAAAATAATACCATTCTACAAAATGCCCCAGCCAAATGCAAATAGCCCCTCCCAAAAGTGTTTTGAGTATGCTTCTTGTTTTGAGTAGTGCAGCACACCTAACACAGGAGACCGAACAGGAGACCTAGAGGATATATAACATCAATGAGTGACAGAGGGCCAAGAGCTTATTTTCAGTGTCCTAATGGGCAGGTTTTCAGGACAGGCATTGTGCCTGAATCCGCCTGAATTTTGAAATCAGAAAATGAGTTCTGCAGAGAGAGGCAAATGAAGGACCCCCTTCTATAGGATGTGGCCTTTGGTGCGAGTCAACAAACTTCAAAGAGGGACAGAAAATAAACCGGCCTTCAGATTGGACCGACTGACTGTGAGTTCACCGCTGTCACACTGTAAGTATTTCTAGAAGAAACCGTTATAAGCAACCAGCGGACCGATCAATTACTTCATTGTTAAATCGATTATTAAGACTGTCTATGACTGATGCTATTGCTCTAGAATTGTAAAATTTTGTTGTTGCAATGCTAACTGTTGTTTAAGAGTTTGTTTTTGAAAGCCCTTTCATCAATAGCCTTTAAATAGCAGATACATTGACAGTGGTTACCACACTAACAGCCAAAATTTAAAATTTTTGACCAATAGCATCACTTATAACCACCCGTTTAAACAATGAAGGAAATGATCAGCCTGCAGAACTGTTATTTAATAAATGTTCCAAGGCTAAAAGACCAATTTAAAGAAAGACTTAGGAAAGTAAAGTTCTTTCTTAACTTCTGTCCTTGAACATCTTCATGGTACAGTAAATGTGTGATAAAAGCGATTGCAAGAAAAGTAAACAAACCCTCCGCCATTTGCATTTGCCTCTTGAGGCTTTTTTGACAGCCTAAATCTGAGAGCCAATCAGAAATGGATTCAGCCATGGCGCAACTCTCATAGTAAATAGGGACTCTAACTAGAACTAGCCTACTGCGAATGTAAATAAAGAGCTGTCAGCGGCCCTAGCTGATGTTTATCTAAATGGATGTAGGTACCTGGCAGCAGATGATTCTGAAAGAGATACTGATAAAGATGAAAGCAAAACTTCCGCACAACAGTGCAGCCAAGGAGCAATACATGCTCGAAACATGATCCTTGGGCCAACATTCCACAATTTTTAACTAGTTGCACGGATTACCAGATATTACCTAAGATGCGTTTTTTTTCCCATCTACTGCACTGATCCAGCGAGAATTTAGGTGGGACTGCACTGATCCATCGGTCCAGCGAACCGTTTCTGTCAATTCGTACGATTTTGCTTGAAGAAGTTAGGTTCGCCCATTTGTAAACACAGATGTAAACAAAAAAGGCTTATCCAGCGGACACCCAGCAGCCTCAGGAGATCGCTGGGACCGTTTCCAGCTGCTGGCAGCGAATGGAATCCAGCGGAATTGAGAGAAACGGTTTGGTGGATGCCACAAGCAGCGGATGGGAAAAAAAACGGGTCTCTAGTTGACTTTCCACTGGGAGAACTTCGTATTTTGAAATAATCAAATCTTTAACGGTTTTTCAACTTGAGTGGAGATTGCCAAAGATCTCAGTCAATAAAATTCAACAGAATCATGTCTGATCAATCCAAGCCCTCCATTCTAAGAGTATTATTGATGTACAAAAACATTCTCATTCATTTATTGACTCGATCCTTCGCAAACACTCAGCTGGGTTGTAAGTAACAGCAAGGTCAAATGAGCGGCTTTGTGCAGGGAAGAACCGATCTAACCGATTGCATAGAGAGCCAACAACGGAAGAAATTCAAGCATTTAGCACTGTTCTGCACCAACAGAAAAATTGGTTCTCTTCTGCATAAAGCCATCCAATCGATGATGATCAGAATTTGTTCAAACCTTCACAAGGATCAAACAAAGATATTTATCTCTCCACAGAAAGGGGAGAAATTACTGAGAGTTATAGTGGTGTCATGGAAGAGTTTACGTACCTATGAACCATCATGAATTGTTTTGTTTATACAAACAGGAGGCCGCTTAGAAGGAGATGACACTCGTAAGAGTGAAACAATTAGAAAATGCTGAAATACTTCATCACCTTTGTCAAAACAAACTGTGTTGAATAAGATCTGAAACAGACGAAAATGTCACAAATACGAATACGAAATACGGAATACCGACTCAGTCCGATAACCTCACTTTCCCACGAATAATGTTTTGTAAACAAATCGATGACGTAACATAGAACAAGGATGCCAATACCCAACAACAGTTTTGGCCACCCAAGTTTGTTTCGAAAATATTCATTGATTGATTTGCTAATTGTTAAGGAAAGTAAGCTTCTCTTGGAAAAATACTAGCTAAGACAGACCATAACCCCACCAGACTAATGCTACTGAATGCTACTGTTACTTACAGTGAGTAGATGAAAAATGTTGAATTATTTTACCTGCAAGATGACGCTGGTGGCATTTCTGTAAAATTGCAGTTTCGGCGGGAAAAGCACGACGCGACGCGCAACGTGACGGGACGGGGCGGGGATACAAAGTTTTAATTTTAATTTAATTTTTATTTTAAAACCCGTAAATTACGGAATATTAATGCAACGAACGTAATAGTGTGAAAGTAATTCAATAATAATTATAAACTTCAGTATTTGACTTCTGACAATTCTTCAAAAAGTTTTGCTTGTCTCACGTTTAATAAAAAGTTTTAATGCGACGTCACAGTCACAGATGTCATCGGTCAGCTAACAATTCACTCATCGCGGGTTCTAGGTATAACGCATGTATAAAGATAGAGTACTTACCTATTTATCTATGTTTGTTTGATGTGTTTTTATTACGGTCTGTTTACTTTTAATTTCTCTTCCTGTATTAGCGGGGGCTATTAGGTATTAGGCGATGGCTCCCTGTCGCCTCACTTGCCTCACCTGACGAGCCACCACTGCCCCCCCCTTCCCTTAATTTGAGAAATTCATTGCAGCAAACTACAAGGACTTCGCTTTCCCTTTCTTCACCTTTCTCCCCGTTTTTTTTTTTTTTTTTTTTTTTTTTTTTGGTACGTCCGAGGGGATGCTCCCTCTGGATCTGGACCTCCCTTTGATGTTAAAAACTTTGCCATAAGCTATCTTTCAAGTAAATCCAAGCCATTGTTTTTTCAATGCAGACCTGTAACCAAGGGGAAGGGGGGCTAACTCTCCCCCCCCCGATAATATCGAATCCCCCCCAGATTGGTTTTCACAAAATCTGCCTTCTTTGCCTCCTTTACATTCGCGCCCCCCTCCCCCGGGGGGAAAATTTCTCTGGTTATGGACGGGTCTATAGTATACATGCACTATAGCTTGGCATAGGGTATCTGTAAAGCCAACACGGTTGTCGCAGTGGTGGCTCTTGTGAGTCCGCAACAATGTTTTCCTTCATTTGATTTTAGGTCAAACAATCGATTCGATAGAAAAGTAGTTTTTCACCAACAATCGATTGTTGTACATAGATTCAAGCGATCATTCAAACATAGAAAGGTAATGCTGCCAAATTACACGAGCCGTCACTGCGCTATCGGGGCATCGCATCGTGTCGCGTCGATTTCCGGCGCTTGGTATGATCGTCAAAGACTCGAGGCTCGATCGATATAGGCGCCCTTTACGGAATCCTTCTCGAAACTTTTGGTGCCCTTTACGGAATCCTCCTCGAAACTTTTGGCGCCTCATCTTTCGTTTAAAAGGTGCGCTGAAAGCAAGCGATTGTGCAACTCATATTGCCCTTTTCATGGCTCTGGTGATATTTAAAACTAGTTAGAAAATTGTTGTAGGCTGAGAAAAAGAGTTTAGGTAATGGGGCAGTTGCAAGGGTCTGAAATTTTTGTTTTTCATAAAGAAAATTGTAGTTTTTGATGAGCTGAAAACAATGATGCCTTTGGTTTTTTTCTAAGTGTCCCAGTTTTGGAGATACACGCGTGTAAAGTTGTGAAAAATCGTGTGTGTAGTGACGTCACTACGCGGAATCCTCATTTAAAATCATGTATTTTAGGCCAAAATCTCATCTTGGGAACAATGGGACTTAATTAGAAACTAAAGGCATCTTTGTCCTTAGCTCATCAAGTACTTTCATTTTCTTGATAAAAAACACAACATTTCAGACCCTTGCAACTGCCCCATTACTAAACCAGCGGCGTAGCGTGCAATTTGGCAACGTTGTAGTTCGTCCATTTAAACCCATTCAAAAGATCGAACTATCGGGTGTTCCGTGAACACCTTCGCATTCGACCTTTTACATGAGTTTAAACGAACAAAGTACAACGTTACCGAAAGCTACGCCGCGCCACTGTACTAAACAGGTAAACCGTTAGACAAAAAATAATAAACACAATTTTTGTTCGCAAAAATAAAACAGAAATATTATATTTACACAAAAATTTAAACTACCTACACGCAGTCGCAGTAGGTAAGCAGGTACTTACATAAAATAACTATATTTGGGATCAGTCTTCAAAATCATGAAACTTATAGAAAAATCTAGCAAAAATATCAGATTGTAAGCACGAGACATCATTCAAAACTGGACCGTGAAAACTGATCTCATTATTAACAATTAGCTAGCTACATATATTACTTATAGCCAAGCAAATAAACTATATACGTGGCATATACAATTTGAGGCGCGCGCGCAGCGAGCGTTGCCATTTTTCAGGAAAGATTGTCATTTAAGAGTAAAATATGTTGATTTTCCATTGAAGATGGCAACATCGGCACGAACTGTTAGAGTCATGTTCACTGTTGATAACAGATACCATTTGAATTTTACAACATTGAGCACTATTTTTCAATTTAAGTCGTTTCAAATGCTGATCTAAATATGTCTTGGCTCGTATTCAGGACCGAAGAAAGGGCCCCCAACCCCCGTTCCTTTCTGGTAGACGTTCTAAAATCAATACATTATCCCTCATATTTTCGCTTTCTTTCCTCCATTTTCTCTTCGTTGATGCCTTGTGTTGTGTTCTTAAAACACGGTTTGAATCTTTGAGAACCTTTCAAGCTTATAGGCAGATCTTCCTCTCTCAAAAAAGAAAAAAAAATGGGTTTGGAATAGGTATTTTTGATCCTTTCGTATTCTGATATGAGAAAATATCGAGTTATTTTTGTATTTTATTTTGCATACTTGTCATCCCTGAATTGAATGAGCCGTCAACTGTAATCGTCTTCTTGACCCGCGAACTTTTGAGGTGATATCACCACTTTTTGAGGTACCTACACCGTCGGTGAATTCAGAGCAGGGCTTTAAGCTGGCAACAACTTCGGATCTTTTTAGTTCGTGGCTCGGAATTTCCTGATGAAATTAGTTGGCAGTTTGGTTTCCTGGGGGATAATTGGTTCGGTTCGTGCCGGTTCAATGATTCCTGAACCGATTCGAGCTGACTAAACTTAAAAGAGAATTTAAGAGAGAGGATAGTTTTTTTCAAAATTTGCTTTCATGTATATTTTACTTTTTTACTTAATTGCAGCTGCTCTTCTTGCTAATTTTTTTTTACTCTCACAGATACAGCACATCATCTCCTCTGTATAATTTTTTTCTGCTAATGTCTTCAATATAGATTGATAACTCGATTTATAAAATAACGCTCCTGATTGGCTAGAAATTATGAATTTGTTGACTTTGACATGCGAAGTCCTCCAAAAAGTTCCAAAACCTCAAATCTTCACTCAAATATCATCATAAAATTCGCTTTTAGAGCCTAAAATAACTTGAGAAGCTTTTGACAACGTAGTCGAACCAGTTCAAATCCTGCTCAGCTCGTTTCGTTCAAGTTACGGACCGCAGCTTGCGATCCAAGGCATTTTCTACAAAATAATTTGAGGCTCAGAAACGTCCCACAGTTTGGGTTGCAGTTCAAGGCACTTTCTGAAAAAAAAATCGATTTTGCAATAGTTTACAATTCAGTTCGCAGTTCGGAGCGGCTTTCAAATCGCGGTTCAATTTGGTTCGCAAAGCCCTGATTCGGAGTATTTCCCCCAAATTAAGTTACCTCTAACAATAAGTTGGTGTTATTACCTCAGTAGCTCGTCAGAAGCGACGTCTACCAACAAAGAAAAAATTGAAACCATATCCTGCGGGAATAAGCGGGGACAAATAGGTACAATAAAGAAAAGAGAGAACAGCTATAACTTAAAAAGGAACGGATTTTCTTGGGATTCCAAAAAAATCATACCCTCCTACCACCCACTCCACAAGTCATCTATCGAATCAAAATATGCAAACAGGGGTAGATCTTTTCACAAAAAATGCTGATCGTCGCGTCAACTAAGTAAGCCCTCGAGATTAGATTATTAGATTCAAAACCACGCTCATGAAATGGCTTGAAAAAGGACACAAATCATTCACGACGAATGAAATTTGAAATCCCTGTAAATTACAATTTGAAAAATTGAGCAGACCAGGCAGCAGAGAATGAAGATTTATTCTTACATTATTAAATTGGTGACTTTCTTGATTGGTTATATAATTATTTTTAAGAACATGTTTGTGAAACTTATCTAGAGAATAGAATCGAGTCTCAAAACAAATTGGCTGGAAATTCGTTTAGCTCATTCAGAAAGGAAGAAAGAGAGAATACATTAAATTGCACTGTACGGAAATAAGAAGGCATGTGACATATATACTTAAACCTTTTTATCGAGCTCTCGAAATCACACGCTAGTGAATTACTCATTGCAAGTATGTTCATTTGAGCATCTGCCACGTGTCGCTCTGTCATACAAGTCCCTTCTGTTCTTACAAAAATACTCCTTTAATTGGTCGTTTTAACCAGCTCTATCGGCGTGACCCAATAAGCTGTAAAGAGGGAGATTGAAAAAAGAAAGAATAGAGGGGGGGAGCGAAAAAAAACAGGAAAAAATTGCTGAAATGAAAACTTTGAGCGCGTGCGCGGTGTTCTCAGAGAATACTTTCGAGCTCTCCCCATACAATTATTACTCCAAAAGTTATGTCCAGATAGCCCAAGTTGAAAAATACGTGGGTGATTCCATTTTCATGAATAATGAGTCTCATCGTAAGTGACATTACATCGGATCACAATGATATTAAGCATTGAGGGTGGCCTGCCTACGCCAAAATTTAAGGAGTCAGCGGACATTATTTATTTTAACCCTTTCAGTACCACGCCCGAGTATACTCGTTTCTGCAATTAGGTCTGCCTCGCAATATTTCAGTTTTGTATTCACAGCAGTTGAGACTCCAAACTGTTAAAATTTAAAAAATAATGATTAGTAGAGCGCCTTCAATCCATGGTGTATGCAAAATCAGCACCGCTGTGTAGGAATATTTATCTACCCACTTAATTTTACCGATTGAGGTTTGATTTGTCTTCGTAACCTAGTAGTTAAAGGGTTAACACTCCGACTGTTCGTGTTCCCCGACTCGACTAAACCAGGGTCCCTGTATATTAAAGTCCTGCCATACGAGGTTCCGATTCTGATTGGCTGCTGGATTTTAGGCTGTCAAGGAGCTCAAGGAGGCGTTCTGCGCTATTCTTCATAAGAAGACCGTTGGAACCCACCCACCGAGGAGGCGAAGACGTCCCCCTCGGCAAACCCAACCAATCAGAGGGGACGCCTCCTTAGAAATTCTTCTTCTTCGTGCTTCACGTAGCGAGACTCTTTAATACACAGGGACTCTAGACTAAACCATTGATATAAGAACGCCCGATGAAATGCTATACACACGGAAAAAAAAAAGATTAGTGAAAATAATCATACGGGTACCTGATTTTGGCACCTGCTAGATGTTATGGTAGACTTGATCAGAAGTATGGTTTATTCACCGATACTTTGAGTAAATTTGACATGCAATCAGGTAACATCACGTAGTACCTAGTCAAAACAAAGTATACTTCTGGCACAGAATAATACAATCAGAACGGAAACTCTGTCGGATTTTGAAGCAAATTCATTTCGCGTCCGCCATGTTGGGATATAGGATGTTTACATCTGGATTCGCGCGCGAAAAAAAAAGATAGGACATGATCCGCGAAATTTCCATTCGGAAATGCCATTAGAATAAAAGTGAGGCTGGAAACTTATGATTTCTTTCCAGAATTTACAGAAATAAATGAGTTTCAACACAAATCACACACGTCCGCCATGTTGGGATATAGGACCACAGCGTTGCCTATTGGTGCCGTTAAATTCCAAACTTGCTTTCATTGGCTCTTATGGGAGTTTCCGTTCTGATTGTATTATTCTGTGCTTCTGGTTAACATTATCATAAAATCTAGCAGGTGCCAAAATCAGGTATCCGTATGGTTATTTTCACCGTAGTTTTTTTCCCGTGCTTTATGAGACCATTCCACATTTCCACGGTAACCTTTGGAATGGCCTCTAAAAGAAAGTCAAATATTCACACTTTTTTCTTGCGATGAGTACTAGGAGATGTTTGAACCATTTATAATGAAAAGAAAAAAGTGTGAGAGGGGAGAGTAAGGAGGGGGAATCGATGCGCAACTCATTATTATAGGGTACAGCTCAATTTTTTGTCCGATCGATATCGGCCGATTAATTACTATACTGAAGTACCGAAGGAAAGTTACCGGCACTGGCGCAACCCGTATCTCTTCCACCTCTCTCATTTCCCATTTGAATGTATGAGTAGAAAAAGGACAGAAAGATGGGGGTTTTATCCCCTTGTCCATCCTTGTCTAACATACGTTTTTTAATGGAGAAAAGAGAGAGATGAAGAAACTCTCAGTGTGCTACTGGTTACCGGTGATGCCCCTGTCCTCGGGTAAGCCTTATTAGGCCTCCTCAGGCAATCAAATAATTTCACAGAATAATACAATCAGAACGGAAACTAACTCCCATAAGAGCCAATGGAAGCAAGTTTGGAATTTAACGGCACCAATAGGCAACTTTGTGGTCCTATATCTCAACATGGCGGACGTGTGTGATTTGTGTTGAAACTCATTTATTTCTGTAAATTCTGGAAAGAAATCTTAGCTTCCGGCCTCTTTTTTATTCTACTGGCATTTCAGAATAAAAATTTCGCGGATCATGTCCTATATTTTTTTTTTTCGCGCACGAATCCAGATGTAAACATCCTATATCCCAACATGGCGGACGCGAAATGAATTTGCCTCAAAATCCGATAGAGTTTCCGTTCTGGTTGTATTATTCTGTGATAATATCCTCAAAGTAGCCTCCAAGTGTACAACTAGAGATTGTTGTATACCACCCTAGTTTGGCGACCCGAAGCGCATTTTTGAAACTGACCTCGGACCAATAAATGTATGGTCCCGGCAGTGTGCGCAAGTAAAATTCCGTGCGGTTTCGACCAATCAGAGAGCCCACGCACGCCGCCGCCGCCGCCCACTGCACCTTGCATCGAGGTAAGCTCCCTACTCGCGTTCACACGCATTAAATCAGCACTGTTGCCAGTTATAATTTAGATATCGAAAATTCGCAGGAAGTTATGCCATATTTGCGCGATTCAATGATTTTCTTCCTCTGCGCATACGGTAAATCCTTGACCTGCGACACGCGCAATGCGCGTCGCATACTCGCCAGCGAGAAACCTCAGCCACACTATACAGCACACTCTGAATCGAAACCTCGGATCAAACTAATGGGTAAAAAAGAGTTGCAATTGAATGAACAGGCTGTGTGCCGCGTGGTCAACTCTGCGATAAGAGCGGAAATGAAAAACGGTCTCTGATTGGCTGACGAACCTGCCAAACTTTTCGGCCTTATGGATATTAACATGGGTTTGGTTCCGGGCCGTTTTCTTCGAGTTTTGTGTAAACTTGTACAGGAAAGGGAGCATTACGGCCTCCTGGCCCCCTCCCTCAGTGAGCCAAGCCTTTAAACTATGTATGTATGGCGAGAAGCCTTTAGGGCTTTTGGTTGAAAACGTAGCTTTCAGACCCCATGCGATTTTCGCCGTGTTTACTCGTATTTTTGAATTCTGGTTGTGTCATGTTGCCGTAACTGCTTGTTTGGTCAAAGTCAAACTGTTTGAGCGCGTACAAAAGCCTGAAGACCTTGTTGACCCCAAAACTGGTTTAAAATGATCTGTTTCACAGTTTTAAAAAATATCATACAAAATTGAGCAATTTTCTAAACGCATCTCCAGGTTGTAGTATGCGCACATCCCTCCTTCAAGAAACAAAGGAATCCTCACGCTTTCTGAGCCGGGCCGGTGTCAACGAATCCCGGCGGTAAAACAAGATCAGTGTAATTGGTCGTTTGTCTGTATCCCATTGGAGGAGCGCAGCCTCTGACGATGGTCACTGGTTGAATTGGAGGATACGCTGGACTCAGAGGCTTGATCATGTCGTCCACCGAATTCTGCTTCTCTCTTGAACAAAAAGAAAAGGCAACATCATTCGATATAATTTGAAAAAGGAAGGGTTTTCTTTATTTTTTAAGTCTATGAGCCCTCAAGTAGAGCTTGTTTCAGTAATTGCGTCGAACGCCTTCAATTGGACGGATAGGCAAAATCAACTCCACGGAGTAGGAATATTTAACTACCTACTATATTGAATTCAACTAGCGTTGATTTCTCTGCAGTGTGCTTGTAGAATGTTGAGTCTCTTGATGGAAATACTGTTATAGGAAGTACCGACGCGACGCTGTATCATTTGAGAGGAGTCGGCCGGGTAAACGCATTCAACGGTTAAGTTCGACAGTGAAACTAGTAATGGACAGGCAAATTGCCGACATATCGATCCGTTCCTATACGTTCTTCTTCTCCTCTTTCCCATCATCGACTCTTTAGTGTGGAGACTTCGATGTCTTCGACTCCTGCTTACCTCCATGAAAGCCTAAAACCCACGACCAATCAGAACTCGTTGAGCTCGTGTCGGTACCCCCTATTTCCATCAAGAGACTCTATGACCTTGTAGTGGAGGGGTTACTCTGATACAGATATACGCATGGTTGTGTAATCGGAGCAAAGGGGCAGAACCCCCCCCCCCCCCGGAAAAACTTACGATCAATGAGGCGCCCTATACCCAATACAGTATCCATGCGTGGCCATCCCTTATCTGGGATCTCCTCCCACCCCCTTCATTTCGAGTCTATTCGGTTCTAAAGATAGGTCGTTTTGTTTACATAGAGCTCTTCCTGGCGGTCTGGCAGTGGTGATGCGTCAAACAATTATTACATTGAATCGTATCCAAACCACGTCTTATACAATGAGGATCGATAGCGCGTTCATTTCATTCGCTATCGATTCTATGGGGTTACGTTCATCGAATGAAGGTCAATGCCTCGAATTAGAGCTCGCCCTGCCTCATTGTCAGCTCAAATATGCACGTTTGTTATCATGTAAGTTGCACAATAAATTCAAATGAGAAACTGTCACATGATCGAACGGTTTTGATTTATGACCGCGGTGGGTGAGGGTAGAAGGAGTTGAGCACATGGGCGGATACAGGAATTGGCCTTTCTTTCTCTCCCCTTTCGTTTGAACGCGTACGTTGGGAATGGACAGAGAAAGGGGCTAAAGTCACGTGATGGCCCCATTTGCTATCCTTTTCTAACTCATTTGTTCAAATGAAAGGAGAGAGAGAGAGATAGACTTAATTTCTGTATCTGCTCATGGTTGAGCGAACGCCCTGGCCGAAGTCAAACCAAGAAGAGAACGGCCCAGTGCAGTGGCGTATCCAGGAATTTTTTCTGGGGGGGGGGGGTCCGAGGTCCGAAAATTGTCAAGGGGTGGGGGGTCCAAAGATACTAATTTGGACAAATTTGTCTGAAAACGCAAAAAATGACCTTTTTTTAGGACAAATTTTGGTGTCAAGGGGGATCCAGACCCCCTGGACCCCCCCCCCCCCTGGCTACACCCCTGGAACGGCCAAAAACAAAGTTAGTGCAGGTTTTAAAAGGTACGAGAGCTCAAATGAATTAGTCGTGTTACGTAAAGCGGTATACAGGATGACTATAAAAAAAAAAAGACTAAGAAAATCAATAATTTCTCAAAATAAAAATAAAATGAATTTTTGGGGTAAGTAAGGGAGAATATATTATGATTGATTTTTTTCTTACTATATGCAGTTACAGTTAGGCACTTTTTGGCGTAAAGTAAAAATTTTAAGGCTATCAGATTAATGAATGATGAATTACTGAAATTGGACCTAAGCATAGGCGGAACTAGGAATTTTTTCCAAGGGGGGCTGAACAGTGGCAACAAAAGCAATGACCAGTGGCGATGGCGTCGCGTGCCATCTGGCAACAATGCAACTGCTCCATTTAAACTCATTAAATATATCGAATTTTCCTTGTGCACTGTGCACCCCCTGAATTCGATCTTTTACATGAGTTTAAATGGATAGAATACATTGTTGCCAAATTGCACGCGACGCCACTGTTAATGACCCTTTTTTCCTTCCTTTTTTCATTTCATTTCTTTGCTTCTCCTGCGTTTGATTGATTCCTAACAACTCTGACCATCGAGCTCTTTGATAACTCATTTTCGCTCACAATCCAGTCAAATTTTGGGGGAAAACACATTCTATATTTTGTTTTTGCTACTTGAATTCTCCATGGGTACCGACATTTATGGGTGAAACAAATCACATGACCAAATGACTAAACATTTTTTGTTCCCAAAATTTTCTGGGGGGGGGGGGGGATAAGCAGTCCTGCGGGCCGATCCTTGAAATCCACGACTTTTGGGTAGACAGGATAAGAATGAAACGGTGATTGGTGGAGACGAGTCACGTGGTTGCCGAGTCTGATGAAAATACGGAATGGATTAGATTGGTTATCGGGCAGTCTTGGAGTACCCGATAACCAATCTAATCCATTTCGTATTTTCATTAGACTCGGCAACCACGTGACTCGTCTCCACCAATCATCGTTTTCCATTCTTATCCAGTCTACCCAAAAGTCGTGAATTTCAAGGATCGGCCCGCTGCCCCCCTTATTTTTGCCTATGGACCTAACTCCTTGGTTGTGTCCTTTTTAGAGTCACAATGTACGTGGAATAACAACGAATAAGATAAAAGAATAAGCAAATAAGTTTTCTTGAAAGTCCTTCCATGAAAAGAAAACGTGGAAGAAAAGCGAGAAAGTTTTTACGTTCCTCCGGTCTTAAAATTGATAAAATGAATGTAACAACGATTCAAGAATAGAGGAATCATAAAAGGTCGAAAGCTCCTAAAATACACTTACAAGCATTACCTATACGATGGAATATTTAATTCTTGACGAACCCACCTCCTACGCGGCGTTAATTACTATATGATTCCCACCATCCCACGCAACTGTGTTTGTAAGTGCATACATGCCCGCTTAGAGAAGCAAAAGCGGTTTCTCGTTTAATTTTTCATTTCTTTTCTTTCCGATATCATCCTATCGAAATGGACTGTTTTCTTTTAGAAAAGGGTTCGAAGAAGTTCTGTGAGCAAAATTACAAGGAGCAAGAGTACCAGTATATCCATGAAATCAGTGGCGTCGCGTGCCATCTGGCAACAATGCAACAGCTCCATTTAAACTCGATAAATATATCGAATTTTCCTTGTGCACTGTGCACCCCCTGAATTCGATCTTTTACATGAGTTTAAATGGATACAATACACTGTTGCCAAACTGCACGCGACGCCACTGCATGGAATACGAGGAAACTATTTATGGAAAATCATGAAAGTCTACAGAAATTCCACAAAAGTCCTATAAAATAAGCTTTTGCTCCAGCGATATGGAAGGTCGACTCCTAGCTAAAATCACTTAAAAAATAACGTTTAGAGGATTAGAAAGTTGTAAAATCCATTCTCACACAAACTTGTTAAATGCGTTTAACTAACAAAAGTATTAGATAGAGGCCGAATGAGTGAAAGACTATTTGGGAGTGCCATCTAATTGCAGCTTTCTGTGTTTTAAAAAAAAAAAAAAAAAAAAAAAAAAAAATTGTCATACATAGAGAGCTACAATTAGAGTGGACTCCCCCATGGTTACTTACTCATTCAACCACCATCTTGTAATTTTGTTAAACGCATTTATATTGAATCTGTGGGTGAATCGTGCGGAACTTTCTGGTGCTCTCAACATTATTTCCAAGTGATCTGACGAAAGAATCGCCTCTACAGGAAGCCGTAGTAAAAGTTTACAACAGATCCATTCTATATCACTTTATGGTACGCCGCACTATGGTCCAGAAGTCCGATTTAGGAAGACATCAGTTTGAATTAAAATCGCCGAATATCTTGAAAACGGCTCATCTGATATCAAAAATGGTTATTACAAGAAAGTTAAAACGGTTTACGTTCTATCTTTTTTGTAATAACCAGTTTTGGTGTCAGATTCGTTTTCAAGATATTGGGCGATTTTAATGCAAACTAATGTCTTCCTAAATCGAACTTCTGGACCATAGTGCGCCGCGGCCATGGGAGTTAGTGACCCATAGAACTTTTACCAGTGGTAAAAATGGTCCATATAGGTCCAAAACCAATTCCTTATACAGAATATGGATGTGTGTGGATACATGTATAGGACTCATATGGATATGTATGGATATTGTATGAATCCTGTAAGGATATCAACACGTATATCCATAAAGATCCATACGATACTCATAACATTTATATGGATCCATACATTTCCATACTGTATTGGGCATTGGTTATGGACCTACTATAAGGACCATTTTTACCAGGGCCGATATTTTACAGAAAAATGGTATTTTCAGCCCTTCTTGTTCACGCGTTATAAACGATCAATTTAATTTCAAGGTGATAAAAAATAGTCTATGTTGTCTCCTATTTAAGTAGGGGGCTCAAAATTATTGATGCCTCTACATGAGCGATGCTTTTGCGATGGTTTAGACGGGAGAAACTGCGATTAGAATACCACTGGTCTAATCGTTCATGTGTTACCTACAGGGCTGCCGTTTTGCGTATAATCAATGCTATTTTTCCATTCACCGATGATTTCACCGGTTGAGAAAAGATTACACAGTTCAGTTCAGTGCATGACTGTAATAAACTAAAATACTCGCATCTGTAATCTTTTCTCAACCGGTGGAATCGTCGATGACTTTATAAAACTTGCGGATATTTTAATTAATCAACGGAGTTTCCACTGATTAAGGAAAGATTACAGATCAGAGTATTTTCGTGCATTACAGTCGTACACTGAACTGAACTGTGTAATTTTTTCTCAACCGGTGGAATCATCGGTGAATAGAAAAATAGTATTGATTATACGCAAAACGGCAGCCCTGGTGTTATCTAATCATCAATCGTTGATTGGAAGAGTAGTTGCTTGACATGGAGAGTGTTTTAACGCGCTACAGAGGGTATGCCATAGAATTTAGGAAGTCTCACGCTATCTTGACCTTTAAAGATAGGACTATGATGCGTAATAGACGGTTTTAGATGAAACGTCACAGAAGTAATTGGTTATAATCCAACAACTCCCTCACCGATTAAAAGATTAAAATCGGTCGTAATAACTATAAAGTTCCACGCTATCTCTCTCACTCTCACGTGACCCTCGTGTCCTCGTGTATTGCTATCACTTTCTGGATTTAAACTTTTTAAACAGGGGCTTGGTTTATGAGAATTTATGAACCGAAAATTGGTTTATATAAAATTTGAGACCTCAGTTCTTTGAAAATCAGAGTTAATCAGCCGGTCGGTTGTAGTTTACTTTGATACACCTTACCGCTTCTCTAGAGACCTGCCATCATTGATAACTAGCGATTAAATTAATCTAAAACTTCTTTCAAGAACTTGAACTTTAATTTTAACATGAGCAGCTTAGATCATGTGTGTATAGTTTTGAAATCGAATGGTAGTTATATTAGCATTCGTTTGAAACCGTTTTATGTAAAGGATGTATAAGCCGCAATGTTAAATTGGTTCACACCCTCTACCTTCCTAAATCCGGGGTGGGTCTGTTGCGACTTTTTTTTGCGCACCGTTATGGAGGGCCAACTCCTACGTAACACCGCGTGAAAATAGCATTGAATTTCAATAATTTTTTAATGATTGATCCACTGATGAACCCACACAATAAGTTTTAGGAGTAATCTACGATGGTGGTCAAAATGTGGGTCACAATCGGAGAGTCCCATCTAATTCCAGATTTCTCTAAGACGAATCACTTTGCTCAGCGTAGAAAGGCGCGATTATATGGGACTACCGCATTGTGACCAATGAGCTATAACTTTAGAGTGGCAGCGGGCTGGTCCACCTTGTGCCACACAGGGTAGAAGGAATCCCGGGAAAAAGCGGGATTTGGACGGCAGATTCCAAGGTTTGAGGTTAAATTTTGTAGGTCGTTTCCGGCGATGCCCGAGTTTGTTTACCAAACGACCGGAAACAACCTACAAAATTTAACCTCAAAATCGATTTTTACGGCAAGATGGCGGCGCCCTAGGTGACAACAATGAACCAGCGGAACGTTCCTTGATGTGGCCACTCTAAAGTTATAGCTCATTGATTGTGACCAGCTCATTTGACCGCCATCTTGGAATTTTTTTAAACGTATTTAGTGAGTTCGTGAGTCAATTTTTTACAATTCTGCATGATGCTCCAGACTTTTTTATCAAGTGCGATATTACACCAGAATAGATTCTCTGTCTCTCTATGTAGCTGTAGCAAACCCATTCTCTGGGCACCAGTGTCTATTCTTTTTCTATAACGTCTTTGATCACACCCGACTTCGGGTGATGATAATTAGCTATCAGCCGTTAATTAATTTGTAGAGGTAAACTTACTGATTTATGAGAGAAGTGGGATTTTGATCCTGATATCGGGTTTTTGTTATGTAAGAGAGACGAGGCTGGATTATTCCATGAGCGTCGCTGATTACGGAGACGGTGGTGGAATGCTGATCAGCCGACGGTGGTAGAACATGATGGATACGGATCAAGTTGTGTCTTTTTCGCTTGCAAGTCCCGGCCAGGTAAGAGAACAAAGACGTCATCAAAAGGAGGGACATGAGCACAACTACAAACCTGTAACAGAGTTAAATTAGCGACAGCTCTGTTAAAATTGGTCATCGATTTAAGAGCGTTAAAGAGCATTCAGGAGCGTTAAGCGTTCATTTCTTTCACTTTGAAAAAAACGCCTTCAATGAAAAGAATGCGGAAAGCAAAGCCCGTCCTAGCATCATGTAAGTACTCCATAATACAGCATCTTAGAGTTTGCCGACAAACATTTAGAGCGAAGGTCTTTCTGGCGACATTTATAATTAATTTTTGCGAGATGTTAATTTTGCATTGACTAATTTCATTAATTTTTCGCTGTTAAAAACTGGCTTCAAGACCAAAAATGCAAAAAAGAATAATATGAAATAGAGTCATATACTTTTGTCCTTTGAAGAAGAAGATATTATCTATAACCAATAACTGAGCGACATTTTTAAATACATCTGAAAAATAAATTGATTATTTTATGATGAATTATTGAATTCCAAGTTGCACTTCGAGTATTGATTTGCGCGTTTTCTTGAAAACACGCCCGGAGAAAAGTTCTGATTTTTTTTACTTCATTCTATGATAGTCTCGATCATGTATGGGAATTCCTCAAAAAGGAGAAAAAAATGAAAGTGTATAGAGAACGAAATAGAACACAAAGTTGAAAAATGAAGCGCAGCTCACCAAAAATACCAACTTTCCCATAGTTCTCTTTTTCGCCGAGTGACAAAACAACATTGTCCTATGCAACAAACAGGAGTTCCGGCCACTGTCGCAGAGCAACTGGAAAATAAATGGATCGAAAGACTAATTAATACAGCAACAATGGTACCCACGAATTTTACTTCGGAAATTCAGGCCAATTTTAAACGATAATTATTTTTCCTTACTTATTTCAATCTCATGAGTCATGATGAGTCAGTCTGGCAACGTTGCATATCTTCGATATAAACCAATGGAAAATGATGGAAATATTAATGTTGAACACCCTCACGCGTATACGAACTTTCCCGTCGGTTTGGATGGACTAAGTGTAACGTTGTCAGATTGCACGCTTTGCCAGTGGATAAGTGGCTGACTTTATTTGGACATTGGCTCTCTTAGGGAAGGGTGCTCATCTGAATGACAGAATTAGGGCTGGTCTAGAATTGAAAACGACTCGAAAACATCGATATTTATTTCAATGAAATTATAACTGAGTTAAATTGGAAATAGAATCGCATAGCAACGAGTTCTAACTTAAACGATGGCTGGTTCAAAGGTAAAATCGACAATATGTATAGAAAACAGCGACATTTTTCTACAAGGCAGGTTGACGTTATTCAAAAAAAGACTCGTACGGGGAACGAGTCCTAACTTGAATAACTGTTGGTTTATCGACGAATGCGACTTTAATGTAAACAACGATATTTTAATGTAACTAGCTGATTTGGTGACGGCTGTTTTAGAGGTGAAAACGACGTTAATGAAAACAGCGATACGATGCTGACATATATCAACTAGATGGTGAAGTTTTCCTACAACACATTTTTCTACTAGTTTATTTGAGGCGTTTTAAGTGAACGAGAGGAGATGTTCCGTGTGTAAACTGTTCGGGGACAGCACCAGCCAACTTGATTTTGAGCTTCAAGTAAATTTTGATAAATTTGTAAATTCTAGAAAATGCCTCGGTATTTTGGCAACCCTAGTAAAATTGGTGAGCGGGCTGTACTAACTTCTACTATCTTTTGAAACAAAGTGAGTACATGTTAGTTGATGTTAGTAGAAGCTGTATTAACATTGTACTAACTTGTACTTGTCATTTTTACCAGGAAAACGTCTATCCATTTCCTAAAAAAATGAATTGGCGAATAGGCAAACACGATATTTAACGATATTTGCGTTTGGTCATATGCCTGGTTTGTCTATTTGTCTGCGACATGAATATTGAATAAGTCTTAAAAAAAAAATATAAGTAAAAACTTACTCAAAAGGAAGGGAGCTGTTTTGAAGTAGAGCATTGCATTCACGAATTAATCTGGACATAACTGCAAAATTGAAAACGGTATCATGTCATTCGAAAGAAGCTTACATTGTATCACGATGACCTCATTCCATTAGGCGATTTTCACTCCTCATTCCCTTCAATTTTTCCCGTCAGTTTCTCTTTCTTTTAGATTTTCAAGCAACGAAACTATGCGATTGCATTACATTTCCTCAGTATTAGAGGCATAAGGGTGGCTCGTGAATTTCGATACATTGCCTGATTCATATAAACCTATGGAGAAGGATTGATCTTCAGAGGAGGGAGGCGAGGTCTGTAAGCATGGGTCTGATTTTCGGTGTTTTTTGAGAAGCGAATAATATTTAGTACTCTGTGAGCTGAAAATAGGGATGACTTTGATTAGTTTCTGCATTCATAGTTCTGGAGATGCAATCTCCACCCAGTATGCATTTATTTAACCCTTTGTTGCCCGAAGGTACTTCTCAGTCTTGTCAAGTTTTTCGACTGCTATGGGTGATAAAGTAGGGGATTTCCAATGTATATATTGATGTGTGTATTGATTTTTTGCATTTGCCATTAAAGTCCGTGTAAAATTGGTGGTACTTGTGAATGCCGTAGATTAACAAAGGGTTAAACGAGGATTTTACGATGTAACATTACAGCTCACACGATTTCTTGCAAATTTTATATGCACAGGAAACAGTTATGCAACCTGTGCTGGGAAAACCAAAGGCACCTTGGTCTTCAGCTTCGGAACGCTTCCATTTTTCTCCATTAAAAAACACTAAAACTCAGACCCATGCTTCTTCATTAAATCCCAATGAAATCGATACTTTTGATTTTTCCGGATTAGTTTTTGCCCCTTCCGTTTTGTATAGGAGAAGATTTGTATCATAAAGGACCTGGTGTCTGTTATAAGGTCTCTGACCAACTTTGCACTTGGACAGAGCGACCCCGACAGTTAAAATGTCACTGAAATTTGGTACTAAGCGTATTTTTAGGTGTAAAGTTCATTGAAACTCTTGAAATAATTATTTAATAAGTCCAAGTCAACTTTTCTGACACTCTTGAGCATTTAATGGCAAAAATTTTATTTTATTATTTAATAATTATTTCATGAGTTTCAATTACACCTAAAAATACGCTTAGTACCAAATTTTAGTGACATTTTATGGATAAACTTAGCCACAGTTTCAAAAAAACCAAATTTTTTTCCAAACTTTGAAAAATCGTAGCTCCGAATGAAAGCATTTTATGGCCCATGTTTACCGGATATAATGGTCTTATTTTTACTTGAATAATCGGCTCCAGAAGTTTCCGACGTTAACCCTGAAACACCCTGTATATGAACTCACCTCAAATACATTTAAGCCATTGTGTTTCTCAGAGAAAAGATCTCTCAGCTTTGTTCATTTCCGATGGTGAAAACTCATGTTTACACTTTTTTGCGTTATTTCTCCCTCTAAGAACGCAAGCTAACTCAAAATGAGAAACAATGGAGAAACAATGGTTATATTCTCAATGGTGATCACTTGTGGTCCTAACTTTATGAAATTGTATCACCACAGTAGAATAAATCAGCCCGTTAACACATGCACTATAATTAATCCTTGAGAATTGGTACACCATTACAGCATTCAAAAATGGTTAAAAAGTTCACGTACAGGGATCAAAGAATAGTTCCAAATTTTAATGGCCAAAAAAAAAGCTACGATTAATTGAAAAGAAGGGGAAAATCAACTACAGTTGGTGATGAAGCATAGGTTTGGGGGCGAAAAGGAAATGGATTTAAGATTTTGTTAAAGAAGTGCATTTTCTGAAGGGGGAGGTTTCATAATATCCGACTGAAGACTTGTTAATGATTAAAAACCGTGTAAAAAAAATATCGAGGGGTGGGGGTTAATTTGGATATGGTACTGCATGCCCACGCACTGATTCTGCCGGTCGATGAGAATAGAGAGAAAAGCAAACACTGGAAGGTGCTGACAGCTATGTCATACTGAGCGCCGCGTATCGCCGTAACGCAACGCGCCAAGCTAATGAAAGCACAGTGAGAAAGAATAGAGCGAATCGAGTAATTTTATGGAAAAATGAGCGGAGTCTATTCAGACCTTTTTTTGGATGGCTCTTGCGATTTGGCAACAACGTAATCCCTGCATTTGCACCTATGTGAAACAATCGATCTTCATGAGGTGCAATGGCAGGTATCGATATCGATTCTTTTGCATAGGTTTAAATGGCAAACAACACGGTTTCCTAACAGCACGAGCCGCATCTGGAAAGAATCGATTCATCCAAAATCCTGCTTTCGCCACTCTTGCTCTACTGGCGGGGGGGGGGGGCTTGGGAAGATGGTGGAAGGAAGGGGCAGTATACTTTATTTACCAAAGCAAGCAGTCAGATTTCTGATCGATTTTATCATTGTAATCTTGCACGTACAGCAACTTTTGGAGCTGCTTCAAATAAAAGAGATACTTACTTCGCCATCTTTAGAAGGTCGGAACAGTTATCTACCTTCCGTTGGCTAGTAGATGGTAGAGCAGAGTCAGACTTCTGTTCGAATTTATTGTTACACAATGCACTGTCTAGAGCAGCGAAGTTTAAAGCGCCTTCAAATAAAAGTGATACTTCACCAACTCCAGAGTGTTGGAACAGTTACCTACTCTACCATCAACGGTGCGGAGCAGAGTCGGATTTCTGTTCGAATTTATTGTTACACAATGCATTGTCTAGAGCAGCAAAGTTTAAAGCGCCTTCAAATAAAAGTGATACTTCACCAACCCCAGAGTGTTGGAACAGTTACCTACTCTACCATCAATGGTGCGGAGCAGAGTCGGACTTCTGTCCGAATTTATCGTTACACAATGCACTGTCTGGAGCAGCAAAGTTCAAAGTGCCTTCAAATAAGAGTGATACTTCACCAACTCCATAGTATTGGAACAGTTAGCTAGAGCTCGTATCAGAAGTGTAGGCGGACCAAAACCATAATCTTTGGCGAATTTTCAACTTTTATTCCTTCAAATCAATACCGATTTGCCTCTGACTTTATTCTTTTGTGTTTAAAGTTTTCCTCGTTGCAAAGCGAACACTCAATTTCATTTTTATTCATTTTCATCGAGTAATATCAGAAATAATGTTGACAAATTCCAAAGATTATCGGTCTAGGTCCGCCTACACTTCTGAAACTACCTCTACTCTGCCGTCAACGGCGGAGCAGAGTCGGACTTCAAACCGAATTTATCTTTGCAGTTTATAGCTGCAACGTTTAAAGCTCCTTCAAATAAGAGTGATACCTCACCAACTCCAGAGTGTCGGAACAGTTATCTAGACTACCATTCTTTACGCAGCTAAAATGGGTGAATTAGTGAATTGTATGAGTAGTTTGAAGCGTTCGCTTTCAAAATCGCAAAAAGAATATCCATTGCGACTTTTTCAAGGTTGTACAATTTTTACATTTTTACAGCCGAATCGAATGCAGCTAACTTCGCGATTTTTGTTTTTTTGTTTTTTGTTTTCTCTCTTTCAAAAACTTTGCAAAATGATAAATCTTTTTATTGAGAGAATGCCATGTGAAATTGCAAGAATGAAGTTGTGGAGAATGATGTTAGGCTTTTAGACTGAATATATTGGTATGGTTGCTCAAGTCAGTGCGGCAGTGAACAAAATTCAAACGCGAATGCGTTCAAATGTCCAAATGTCCATTGTCCACAGATCGCGTACCTTTTTTTCAATGGGTCTGTTGCATACTGTTGCTTATACAACAATATAAAACCTTGACTCTTATGTCGGTGAAAATAACGATACGCACATTAAAAACGTTCCAAATCCACTCATTAACTCAGGAAATCTCTTTAAATTTCAAACAGCCTGCGCTACACTAGACACTATTTGCACCGGTATACTACTATATAGACGGAACCACCGTGAATAAGTAAACAACATCGTAACTGCAAAATGATGGAATTTCTTTTTTAACACGTGAAATATAAGCTGCATATGCTGTCTGGTCTTTTCGGTTTATCAAAGATTACAAAATAATATAAGAAATGTACGCTTCTAAACGAAACATTACAATGTTTGTAAGTTCTGTTGATATTTACATAAACGAGATGGTTCCATCTATGTAGTTATAAGTCGGTGATATAGTGTCTAGTGTAGCGCGAGTTGTTTGAAATGGAAGGTATCTTCTGAGTTAATGAGTGGATTTTTAAAGTTTTTAATGTGCGCATCGTTATTTTCGCAGAATTTTACGTTAGAAACAATGTGTCTTATTGATGTAGCAAAAGTACGCAACAGACCCATTGTGAGACGATTAGGAAGAAGGGGAGAGGCGATTCAATGCCACGGCTAAACATTTGGTGTTTTCTTGTGTTTACTCCCGGTGTTTCCACGACGACTAGACCACTGGAGTCGAGTTTGATTGGAGTGGCGTCAATCGACAGCGCCACTACTCTATCACACCAAACACGACCAAGCAGTCACACACACTGCTCTAACATCGTGCAAAATGCGTGTTTGTAGACCAATCTTTGTGTCGACGCGAAAAAAAGGAAGGGTGGGGGGTATTAGGTTAGATTTCTGACTAAAATCAATCCATTGTTAATTTTCGACCGTGTTGCACCTTCCTCAGTTCTATAAAGCAGTGAAGGACTAAAGGACGGACCTTAAGTGGACGTCTCAACAAAGGTTATAAGAGCTTGTTTGGATGGGACCGTTGCAAGAGTCTACATTCTACATGCTTGTGTTTTTTTTTTTTTTTGCATTGAGCGAGTGGAAGCACTCGATAAGCTGAAAGCAAGGATGCCTTTGGTTGATGACTATGTTTCGTGGTTCCGAAAGTGCGATTTTGGCCAGAAATACATTGTTTTAAATGGGAATTCTACATTTTGACGTGACAACACACACGTTTTTTTTTTTTTTTTTTTTTTTTTTTTTTTTTTTTAACTTTATACGTGTGTATCATCTCCGAAATCTGGATACTTATTCGAAAAAAACAAAGGCACCTTTGCTCTTAGCTCAAGTTCTTTTATTTTCTTAAAAAAAAAAAAAAAAAATCAACTTTCAGCCCCTCGCAACTACCACATTGTTGAGGCTGGGCTGCCCTATAATCTGCCGTTTTGAAGGGGGTTTTTTATGTTAAAACATAGGTTCATAAACTGGCTTGAAAGAACTTTCTCAAGCAAGAATGGTCGAAATTCAGATAGTAAGGTTTTTCCCCCCATTTTATATGTTTTCGTTTTTATTTTCTTCTTCGTTTTTTCAAGGTATGCGATTACTCGAACCACTTCTGTTCTTTCTACCATTAAATACCTTAACTCTTGAAAATAGATTAATGATACTGTTATTTTTTCGATTTTTTCTTTAGAAAAAAAAAAGTTTTTTAAGGTTGCACCCTTTTCGACCCACTTCCTCATTGGTAAAAATTAGATGAATTTCTTATTATAAATTGTTCGCTGGTAATGCGGCTCGTTTCTCTAATCCCCTTGACCTTTGAATCCTTTGACTGACTATTTACCTTCCTCGTCTTAGTAAGTTCAATGTCGCAATTAGTGTTTCTAGAGTCCGTTTATGTAGAGAGTTAACACAAACGCAACATCATGGCCGGGCACCGCCATTATGGGTATCATTTTGCACATTTTGTTCAAGTGCAGAGGGCCGTTTTTGCACATTTTGTTCAAGTGCAGAGGGCCGTTGGTTGGCAAAGATTACAGTGCCGTAGTTTCTATAACGACGTAATATTCACTGCCTTTGCTCATCGACATACATTATTAGGGGCAATAGCTCCATTGTCAAGTCTTAACGCCTTTGAAGATTTTTTGGAAATTATAGTCGAAATTCCTGCGATGCACCAAAACGACGCGGAACTTCTAGTAAGAATGTAAACAAATGAGCAAACCTCATCCAATATCGTCGCGGCACCCATAGAAGCTAAAACTCATTGGACGATAGGAGGTTGTCCAAATGTCCATCTTTCTTTACTTTGCCATTCTTTTCTGCAACCTTTTACTGTGGCGGCTTGAGCAATTTGGCGACAGTGTTAATTTTCAATTTGATTCTATGTAAAACAATCGATTCGATAATTGTTTTACTGTACGTTGATCTAAATGGAGGAAAAAAATGTTGGCCTAGTAGCCAGCGCTGCCCTTTAAAGAAATACAAAGGGAGTGAAAAAAAGAACTCTTCTCAAATTAGCGACTAGTTTCAGCTGTAATATTGCAAAGAGGTAGGTTCTATTCTCAACCCTTAGAGAACAGAGTTTATTTCATTTTTTGATTGTTAAAATATGTTCCCTCGCCTTTTATACGTTACTTACGATGCAGAATTGAATGCATTAAGTCACTGCGGCATATCATAAATTGGAATGAATCTTTAACCGAAATGACGCAAATGACTTAAGGCATAAGAAAGTTTTCAAATCCAAATATTTCTTGTCAAATGCTTCTGTCATTTTTGGATTGTCCTATATATTAATATCAATAATTGTACTCTGAAATTATCATTTGGTCATTATTTTTATTCTAATTTTCTACCCTTTCATCATTGTCTTCTTCTTTGAGCTCTGCATACGTATATTATATTGGCGGTCTTTGAGGTCAAACACCCGTCTCGTCGTAGCGGAACGGCCGTGGCCGGTCCTGTGATTACGTCACTGTGATCATCATGTACTCAGAACCGCTGTATTCTGTAAAATTAATGACACTTTTCGCAATTCACCAATAATTTCATCGGCTAACCAAAAGATTAAACAGTTCAGTTCGATGTATGACTGTAATGCACGAAAACACACTGTAGTATTTTCTAAACCAGAAGAGTCGTCCCTGACTCTAAATAAATTGCGGATATTTTGATAAGTTAACGGTGATTCCATCGATTGAAAAAAAGATGACAGGCGCGATATTTTTACATTTTTTAAACTTGTAAATTGAACTGAACTGACTAATCTCTTGGGTAAACCGGTGGATCGATGTATTGAAAATTGTCATTTAATATACAAAAAATGGCATCTCTGTGTCTCGATCTTCAGAGAGGGTTAAATGCCCCCCAACTGGAATTAGGGCAAGAAACCTAATCCAGGTGATATTTTTACATTTTTTAAACTTGTAAATTGAACTAAATTTACTAATCTTTTGGTAAACCGGTGAATCAATGTATTGAAAACTGTCATTTAATATACAGAAAATGGCATCTCTGTGTCTCGGTCTTCGGAGAGGGTTAAATGCCCCCCCCCCCCAACTGGAATTAGGGCAAGAAACCTAATCCAGGTGACTGATCGTAAGTTGGACTGAGGCAAGGCCGCACCGTAGCGGAGTGAAGGAAAGACCTGGAGACGCAGCCAAAGGTCATCGACATCGTAAAACGCAGATGGACGCGACGAATCGAGGGGGGGGAGGAGGGGGATTATATGTGTGGAGCACCGAGCACGGGAGTTGCGAGCCGCCCGCCCGGTGCGGCTTGGGCACTCAAGCCGGCCGGACGGCGGACTCTCTCAGGCATAGTGCATCGCTGGTCCGAACTCCGAGGCACCACTGGCAAGTCGGCTGGATCGACCGACGAGTCCAGCCGACACGGACGCCAGAGCCGAAGATTATTAGCCATGATACACGTCACTCGAACTGTTATCAAAATCCGGGTGACCTATGATGCAACCTGTAAATCAGCGCCCATCTTGAGAAGATCGAGGAGTAGAGGTAGTTTCAGAAGTGTAGGCGGACCAAAACCATAATCTTTGGCGATTTTTCAACTTTCATTCCTTCAAATCAATACCGCGAATTTGCTCCTGACTTTGTTCTTATGTGTTTAAAGTTTCCCTCATTGAAAAGTGAACACTCAATTTCATTTTTATTCATTTTCATCGAGTAATATCAGAAATAATGTTGACAAATTCCAAAGATTATCGGTCTAGGTCCGCCTACACTTCTGAAACTACCTCTAGCTAGGTACAGAGGCTCGGCTTATGTTAGTTGGATGTCATATTGTTACTTTATTTGAGCATCATCTTCGCGATTCCGCGAATAATACCAAAGCAATAGACAGACGCACACTAACGTCATACTGACCGACATGATAGCGCATTCATAAAGTCTATGATTCATACGTACCGTATCGTAGTAGTCTATAAATGGGGATTATTGCTGATACCCCATCCACCTTGAACTCACTTACTCGCAACGTGTTCGTCGCGATGTGAAATCACTAAAATCGTGTGAGTTTCTACTTAGAGCTGGTCAATATTGGCAGTCTTTTTTCCACGAAAAATACGAATCAAGTCGGTCGAGTTGGCTGGATAGTGGATAGATCGATCAGTTTGGCCGTGGCCCCACATGCATTGCCGCGCAACTACTATAGACATCCATGTAGCAGAATTTGTTGTAAATGGGTATTTAATGGACAACAGAAAGAAGGAGGTGCCGTGGGGCTCCGTTGATTCTATAATGCTTGCAGTAAGTTCTCTGGGGGTTGCCTTCAAAGTCCTGCAAGTTTGATTCTAACTGTGCGCCTTTGCGGCGAATTCCATCCGCAGTTGAATCTTGACTGTTTATTATCAGAACGCATGACTCTACAATACACTACTTATTTATTTATGCATTCAATGGGGGCGGTTGCAAGGGCCTGAAATTTTGTATTTTTTGTGAAGAAAATGATAATACTTGATGAGCTGAAAGCAATGGTGCCCTGGGTTTTTTTCCTAAATGTCCCGGTTTTGGATATACACTCGTGTAAAGTTGTACAAAAAAGAGTGCGTAGTGACGTCACTAAGCGGAATTCCCATTTAAAGCAATGTATTTGGGGCTAAACTCTCATCTCCGGAACAATGGGACTTGATGTTGATAAGTAACCAAAAACCAAAGGCATCATTGTTCTTGACTCATCAAGTAGGTACTTTCATTTTCTTTAAAAAAAAACACAATATTTCAGACCCATGCAACTGCCCCATTCATTAAGATGTTGAGCCGAACTTAACCTCTGATCGATTTATGATGGGTAAGTATGAAATAAATTTTTCCAAAATATCGAGCTCCGAGTTTAGTTCATAAAGAAGTTACGGGCGTACACGTTCAAGAAATTTCGGAAAAAAGAAAAAATGAAAATAAAAGAACCAGCTATTGAGAATAAACCTATCGGTGAAATGAGGATTTGCGGAAAATGGGGTGCTCTCAGTTTTAACTTAAGTGCTTTTTATTGTATTTTTCTAATAATTACTGTATATAAATCATAAGTAGGTCATAATTTCAAAGCTGGACAGAATCAAATCCCGAAAAGACTGTGTGTACCTTCATGACTTAAATAATCCTATAATAATTACTTATTGCTAGTCAAAAGCACTTAGTTTTCCAGGAGCAACTGTAAGCATTGCTTTAACCTCTTATGGGCCAAGCCCGATTTTACTTGTTTCTCTCCTCGAGTCTATTTCACATTGTGTTGGTCTTCATCTCGGATGATCACAAATATAGATGAAAGCACGACAGTAGATGAGGTCTCGTCGGACGCCTTCAATTCGTCGACTAGGCAATTCCAACTCCACCGAGTACGAACAGTTAACTACCTTCCTTCTAGAAACAGAAGAGTGCGGTAATCTCTTGAACCAACCTGGCCCATAAAGGGTTAAAGGGCAGTCAATTGCGTTCATTTGATTGTTTTAGGACCCAATATGTCCGGTGACGCGTCCCTTAGAAGGACTTATTGGTGTTCATTCTAAGCTTTTGACACATTTTAAAATTCAAAGGAATTTTGGAACCTTTTTGATCAACGCAAAAAAAACTTGTGAAAGGATAAACTTTCATTTTTGACAAAATAATTTTTATTCAAACTTTGAAATGGGACAAATGGCTCTCTCCTTGCGATATCATGTCCGTCAGTGATGCTCGAGTGTGTTAGTTTAATTACATTCATTTTTTTCCGAGCTATACTTTTGGGTCCGTCGACAATTTTTTAATTTATCTAATGATAAAACATAAAATAGGTCTGCTGCAAACTTTTGCTACAACGATTAAGAGCGTTTAATCTATTGTAAAATCGACTAAAAAGTCCATTGGTGGCATCAGAAAGGCATAAAATGCAACAATAAACTATCAAGAGGCGTTTAATGAAATCCAAGATGGCTGAGAAATATCAAGCAATTTGTATGCATGCACCACGAACATCCAAGGATAGCCAACCTCACAATATCGATCTCCTTGGATGCTCGTGGTGCATGCATACAAATTGCTTGATATTTCTCAGCCATCTTGGATTTCATTAAACGCCTCTTGTGAGTTTATTATTGAATTTTACGACTTGCTGATGCCACTAATAGACTTTTCAGGCGATTTTACATTAGATTACTCTCTCTTAATCGTTGTAGCAAAAGTTTGCAACAGACCCATTGTGACCTTTCCTCCACAGATGACTTGCATTGGCGAATTTCAAAAATATTCTAATGAGATAAGACTAAATGAGAGCTGTGACGACTCATGCACTTTGTCAACAATGCTTTCCCTCCATTTGAATTAATTTATGTAAAACAATCGATTGCAGGCAAAGCGCTGCTTCATAATTTCGAATCGATTATTTTGCATTGAATAAAATGGAGGGGAAATATTGTTGCCAAAATGTACGAGCCACTGCTAGTTGAAATTCGGAGACGCTTATTACTGAGCTCAAGGTTTCTCAAATTAGGACTCAGTATAGGTATCATTGAGTTTGCAAAGGTTTTACATCGGATAAGACGAAGTCTAATGAACCCTGATTTGGTTATCTTAATTTCGAGAAATGTCTCTAAACTGCACCTTAAGCATTCACCGTTTCACTCTAAACAACATTCGAGACTTAGGGCCGAAATATACTCTCGCGCAGTGGCGTACGCAGGATTTTTCTTGGGAGGGGCTCGCACTGATGAGCATTTGACTGAAAATTGTTCCCCCCTTCCCCTCCACCCCCAAAAATCGGAGGTCTGGGGGGGGCTTTAGCCCCCTTAGCCCCCCCCTGCGTACGCCACTGCAGTCTCGCGTCTTGCCCTTCTAAAGGTTAAACCATGTCCAAAAAGGCGTGCAGACCGTATTTAATATTATACATGGAGATGAAGTTGAATTGACAAGCAAAGGTGCGCCGCGCCGCGTGGAGGGACCAACAGTACGAAAAAGATTACACAAGTTAGTGGAAAAGCCTCTAAAAATCTCAAACTAAAATGCTAAAATACGTATTTTTCCTCAGGCAGAAATTTTGGAATTTGCCCGCTGAAAATGCAGAAATTTAATAAAATTGTACGTGAGCTTAGTCATCTTCATTTCATTGCCGTACAGTAGGTAAATCAGAAAGTAGAATCTCTGAACTTGGTTGCGGAAGCAAAAACTAAGATTGCGAACATTAAATGCCAAATAACGGAAAATCAAACAAAATGGCCAGTTTACAGTTGTGTCTAAGTCAATATTCATATTATCGACGAGAAAATATGTTATAAAAGATTAAAAGTATCTCAGAAACAAATAAAAAAAAAAAACAATTTTTTTTTTGTCCGGAAAATTGAATGCTCCGAACTATTGCGTGTCGTTCCAAAGCCGTCCATCCTCCAGTTCAGACGGTGGAATGTGTTTCAATCGTTTCCGAGTCAGCTACGTCATCGAGTACCGCTACTCTTGGAGCCCGAGCAGTCCAGTGACCGAGGCGAGGAGAGAGAGAAGAGAAGGAGGGACCCCCCTTTCAGCCCCTCTCTGGGCCACGACGGAGCTGCGGAGGAGCCGGAGTGTGCCGAAGAAGAGAAAGAGAGAGAGAAAGATGGTATTTTTTTCCCTACCTACCTGCTTCTCTCACTTCCACGGACGGCTCCCTTCCACATCTCTTTCTCCGGCACTCTCCTTCCTGTATCCTCTTTTTTCTCAGTCCGAAATCAAACGTAGACACAGTTCAAGGGCACGAATAACCTCAATTAGACCAAGTTCAATCTACTCTAGTTATTTAACGAAACCGCCGTTCCATTTACACCTGCCTTTGCAAATAAAATTTCAACCACTCATTTATAGTTTCAGTGCACTCAAATTTTTACTCGGCATTCGGCCATCCGCGAAGTGATCTCAATTCCGTCAAAGTGACCAATATATCAAGTCTCAGTTGTTAAATTTTACGATTTTTGTTTGTTTTGAAACCTTGTTATTTTTAGTTTTTTCTTTTCTTTTTTGTTTCCATACGTGGTGCTGTTTCTGCTCCATTATCGGTTGCATAAGGTACCGAAGCGACGAAATTATGCAATATTAGTGATAAGTGAAGAATAGTGTGTCTGCGTAAGCAACAAATTAGTGAAAAAAAAAAAATGTATTGTAAATTTTGCCGTTTGGGGAACATGGCGATAAATATGAGAGGTGTTTTACTCAGTGTTGTGTTGTTCGTGGGATTTTCGAGTTTCGTTGCGGGCGATCTATCGAACACGATCGATGATGAGGAATCGAACCCTTTCATCGAAGCCGCAAAATCCTTACTCCAGGACAGTTTACAGAAAAAGGACGGGCCCGGATTTGGGAACATTCTTCAGTCGATCATGCAAACTGACGGGGGTAAACAAATCGGGGATTTGTTGCTTCAGCAAACTGCCAAAAACCCGGACCTTTTATCAAACATCGGAAGTATCGTTTCAAATTTGGGCAGTTCCCTCGGGAGTGGGCACGACTCCAAAATGTCCGGCGGTAGTGGTGAGACGGGGGGTGGCGGTGGTTTTGATCCACAGCTTATCGGTCAGATGATGGATATGTTCAGTGGAGGTAAATCCGCGGATACCGGAAACGAGATCGATTCAAACATGGGGAGTTCCGCCGGAAGTAGCGGTGGCGGAGGTGGTGTCCAATGGGATTCCCTTATCAACGTCGCTTCAAGTTTTATGTCTCAGGCTAATTCCCAAAATTCTGCCGGGGGTTCGGGCGGGGGTATGGAGGGGATTTTAAATTTGTTGCCGGTATTGATGAATTCCATCGGTGGAGGTCACGTTCATTACGAGGATAAAGAGCTCGAAGATGAGGAAGAGCATAAGAGACACGAGCAAGCTTCTTCATTTTTGCCTCCGTTTTTGGTCAATCTAAAGGACTACTGGGAACATTTCAAGGAATCGGAGCTCGGCCAAACTCTGTGGAACAACAGCGGACTCGGTAGAATATTCCAGCTTTTCATTGATAGAGATGGCCACTTCCAAATTGACAGAATTTTCGACTCGATGGAAAACCACTCTTTTAGACGCAGATGGATCAAAAGTTTGACGAGCTTTGTCGCTGAGTGGATCAAACACGTTTCAGAACCAGCAACACAGAAAAGGTAGGCGAGTCACTCTTGTTATCGAATTTTGATGTCTACATAAGTTAAAACAGCGTATCTTGACAACACTGATTTTTCAAAGGCTGAGCAAACAGTTATTCAAGCTATAATTTTGCTAGGAATTAGAATTTAAAGGGGAAATGAGAGTATACTCTTATCAGTTAACATACATATAGGTGTTGCCACCCATTCACCCATTTGGAAAAGTCAGTCGGTAGATTTCCATGCAGACGCCGACTTTAGTTTTACCAAAGGACTTGCCACATTTTAGCGTAAATAGACTTAACTGCTTCAAGAGACTATACGTGTCAAAAACAATCGCAATGCCAAAAATGCTGATGAATCAGAAATGTTGTTATGACTCGTAGCCACCATTTTTCATCTGCAGAAAGAGTGATTTTTAAATTGCATGTTATTGCAATATTGCATCAGTAAGTTAGAACTGAAATAAAAATTATAGACACGTCAAATCCGAGATACATTGAACTGAAATCAACAAATTTTGTAATTTTCGGAGTTGTGTGTTATCGGCTCTGATGGTGGCTGCAGACTGCGATGACCCGAAACTAATTAGCACTTCCTTGATTTCGTGGTATCAATAAAATACAATCCTCTCTCGGGTTTATATTTATAATTTTAACTTATCAGTTTATAGAAAATAAAAGCATGTCCACTTCGGAGTCTCGATTGTTTCAAGTCGAACTTTTAACATATTTTTTTCTTTTAAAAATCGTGTGTTCCTTATATACACATCAATCAAACCGAATAACACCGCAATATATTCAAGCATTTTTACAATAAGACAACTCATTTACTAACAGTAATGGGGCTCTTGCAAACTTTTGCTATAAGCAAATAAATAGTCTAATCTTATGTAAAGACCAGCAAAAATCACGAAAATCACACTAAGCAAGTCTAAAATTCAGTAATAAACTCACATAACTGTCATAACGGCAAGATGATAATAGCGATTCGACGCAGGTATCATGGGAGATTCCTGTCTATTGTGTCACTTTCTCTGCGGAAACACAGAGATATGTCTCAATTTAGATAGGAATCTCCCATGATCTCCCTGCGTCTCTCCGCCATTAAGTCCGATTCTGAGAGTGAATTTCGTGATTTGTTAGTGTACTCATCGTCAATTTTACTGGTTTTAATGCAATGAATGAACTCTTCAATCCCTTATAGCAAAAGTTTGCAAGAGCCCCATTATATATTAATCAGAGACTGAGCAAAATTTAAAAATCCAATAATTCCGGTAACGAATTTTTATAAGCACTCCCGCTCCCCCCCCCCCCCCCCCATTGGCTCATAGTTATTACAAATGTACGAATCCTGATCAATTTATAGCCAATAAGGAAAAACCTCTTACGAATGAATAAAAAGTAAAAGACTTGAGATCCGTTAGTTGAAATGCGTTTTTGACTTATTTTTCCTCTTTGAATCTCCTTCTTCATTGTGAAAAGAAGTTTCCGACCATCGACTCGAATATATGACTCGATCCGATTATGATTCGTGCGTTGATCATTAGCACCACGCAGTCGAAATGGATGGAATTTCTGATGGTTTTTTAGACATTTATCGAGAGTTATACTGTAGCAGCCCAAAGAGTGTAATTTGATTGTCGGTTATCCAGAACAGGTTCATAATTTGACGAAGGGTCAGCCACACAGAGTATGTCCCTCGTGGTTCTTACGATCTACTGCCCAGTTTTCTAAAAATGTACCGCTGAACAATCAGAAACGATAATTCGCAAATTTACGCAACTGTTTGGGTTGGGCACGATCGTAAATACCACAAACATAATTTTCTACTTGTGCCTTGGTCAGCTGGTGATCTATTTGCCATCTGACTGAGGGTAATCTCACGGAAACAGGACTTTTCGCGGACGCCGAAAAATGTTAAAGAAATTGCATCAAAAAACGTCTAAAACAATCTAATGAATGGGTGTTTCTTTGACTTGCGTTTCTTTCAACAAGTTATGCGATAACGGACCTTAAATGTAATGAATCGCTGAAATTAAATAGCTTTTATATAAGAGTCGAAACAGTTGGAATGACTTTTTGACTCCTCAAAAGTAGTGGGATTTCAATGCAGGTATCATTGAATTCTCAGTTTGGTTTTGGTTTTAACCTGAAAGAAAACATTTTTGACAAAATTAGTTATTCCTTTGGAAGCTTTAAGTTTTTTCGTGATCCAATTTCTTTGACAATTTATCGGCATCAGTGAAAAGTCCTAGTTTACCATGGGATTACCCTTGAGCGGGTAGAATCGTAAGCTTGTGTGAATGGTTGGTTTAAGAATCGCGACAGTTTCATTTTACTTGATAAAGGAAAGGTTTAATGCGTGAAGTAGGTACGCGAGGATATGGGTAGATGCGGAAAATGTCAAAATGACAAAAAATCCGACCCAAACGAATAATTTTTTATTCTTTCGCCAATTTTCACCCGTTTTCAAGGTTGTCATTCTAAGATTATGTGGATTTTAGGGGGAGGGTTGCGTAAAGAGAAAATTGTTGCGACATCGCACGAGCCGCCACTGGACTCGAGGTCAGAACTTTTGCAGTACATTTCATCAAATTTTGGTTTCATAATTTCCAGAAATTGGCTCTGCTGATGTGAATTCAATCGACATTTTGTGGACTAAGACAATTTTCGGGAAGAAATTTTAGGTTGATGAAACGTCCTTAAATCGTTTAGACTTGAGTTAAAGTATGGGCCTCTCCGCAAAAAATGCTGTCGTTCTGTATCAGTAAATCTTCATATTTATTGAGTCAGAGAACCGGTACGCATGATTTACAGGTATTGCTTCAGCAAATATTGACGATTCATGTAAGAGACACTTAAACATCAGTGGGGCACGTCCATGGGTCTAAATTTACGTGTTTCTTTGTGGAGGAACTGAAAATACTCGGTGATGAGCTGAGAACAAATGTACCTCTGGTTTTTTCCAGGGTACCACTATTTCGGGCGTCCGGCGGAAATTAGAAGCGTGTTGAATGACCGAATCGAAAAGGCCACTGATCTTGAACTTGAAAATTTGCGGAATGTCCGGCTTTCTCAACTTGAAATAAAAATCGACCCGATTCGAGTCACTCGTTGTGCAGATAAGCGTTATCTGCACAACGGCGACGCGTGTTTTCTTAAATAATATATTAATGTTCCAATTCTTGTAATTGCCACAAATTTTTGATTTCTAATTAAAAACTTCGTCTAATTCAGATTTCCTGTTTCTTTCGTTCTTCGAAACGCTATAAATTACAAATGTCCGGCACTTCTTCCAAATGTCCGGCTCTTTAAGGAAAATCACGAAAAAATCGGAACATTGAGAATGTCCGGCTTTCTTACCATGTGTCCGGCCGTCCGGCGGCGATGTCCGGAATCTCCATTTTTCGAAATGGACAGTGGACACCCTATCCACAGAAACGATAATTTTGCGAAGGTTCAAAGAGGTTGATCCAGCTCCCATAAGGAATGGGCTATCGGCAAAAAAAATTCATATTTTCTGAGTCGATAGAACTCGACAAGACGCGTTCAACGATGACCAGTTTTTTAATTTTGGTCAACTGGTAAGGGGGGGAGGGGGGTCCAAAGTCAAAACCTTCAAAGTCCCATAAATTTCGCCCAAATCAATATTTTCACTTTTACTCTGCGCCAAAAGATTCGTCTTAAAAAGAGCTTTCGATTGATGTGTATGAAAATTAAATTATACAAATTTTAAACCAATTTTTTCAATTTTTACAATTTTTCCAACTTAAAATTTTTGGTTTTTTGAGCCTGAAAAATACGCGCAACGGGCTGAGGAGAATAAAAAACTATAAGAATGAAAGTCAAAGCTATGTTATTTTGAATGGCACAAACCGCGATCCGGGGAAATGCTCCGTTCAAAAGTTATAAGCGCCTAAAGTTGCGCACCTCCGAAATCACGCTGCGTTCAGTGCATGTTTTCAATGGCGCGTACCGATCTCGGGTGAGCGAGGGTGACGCGCGCCATTGAAAACATGCACTGAACGCAGCGTGATTTCGGAGGTGCGCAACTTTAGGCGCTTATAACTTTTGAACGGAGCATTTCCCCGGATCGCGGTTTGTGCCATTCAAAAGAACATAGCTTTGACTTTCATTCTTATAGTTTTTTATTCTCCTCAACCCGTTGCGCGTATTTTTCAGGCTCAAAAAACCAAAAAATTTCAAGTTGGAAAAATTGTAAAAATTGAAAAAATTGGTTTAAAATTTGTATAGTTTAATTTTCATACACATCAATCGAAAGCTCTTCTTAAGACGAATCTTTTGGCGCAGAGTAAAAGTGAAAATATTGATTTATGGGCGAAATTTATGGGACTTTGAAGGTTTTGACTTTGGACCCCCCTCCCCCCCTTACCAGTTGACCAAAAATTTAAAAAAACTGGTCATCGTTGAACGCGTCTTGTCGAGTTCTATCGACTCAGAAAATATGAATTTTTTTTGCCGATAGCCCATTCCTTATGGGAGCTGGATCAACCTCTTTGCGAGTGAATACTATAGATTGTTCACGAGCTGTTACTTTATAGCAAGCATGGATTATAGGTGCGCAGTTTTTCTCCCCAGAATCGATACTTTCGAGTGGTCTCAAATAGGAGAGAAAATATAATCGATTGTTCGCGAGCTTTTGCTCAAACTGGAATCGAAACCGAAAAACTGTTCAATTACTGAAATTTTATAGGGAAATTTGAAGGAGGGAAACTAGACGTGCGAGAAACTTATTTTAAATGCATAGATGTGGCAACAATGAGCGCGGTGAATGAGTAACGCGGGGCAAGAGTGGCGGGAAAAGTGAGCGGCCTACTGACATCGATCGGAAGAAATAGCTTCAAGTTAAAAACAACGCACTCGTCCATTACTCTGGTATTGCCATTCGTGCTCCAATAATCGTTATGGAATACGCTGCACTTAACTTTGAGCTGCAATGGCTCTACATCACACACTATACACTATACCTTCACTAAGGTTCGTCTGTATATAAATATATTCGTCTACTTAGTATACACACTTATCTTCTCTCGAGGGAAAGATAATCGGGAATATAGGAATCACAAAAATCACCAGAAACTAGACAGGAGAGGGCGGACACTAACTGTGAAAAGATCATTAACTTCATCACTAAACTGATCAATAAGACTGTCTGGAAGTGACAATATTGGCAAAAAATTGTAAAACTTGGCTGTCGTTATGGTTGCAGGATATATCCAACGACAGAATGTCCACTTTTTTCTTTCGTCCAACTTTTTTACGTCCAAAAAAGTTCATGTCCAAAGAATGTACGTCCAAAATTTCTTGGTCCACAATTCTAAAAACTAAAGATGTGTCCATTTTTATTCGTTCAGCCTCATTTTGCTGCCAACTAGAAAAAGTCAATCGGTGGGCGTAAGCCCTCAAGGGTCTCTGATTTGCACCCTTAGGGAGTTCATCGGTTTTTTCGGGTTTTTTATGCGGGTAATTTATGTTCCATATTGCCATAGCCCAAAGAGGGAAAGGTTGCATATACTGCCAGTAGCGCACCGAGAGTTTCTTCATCTCTCTCTTTTCTCCATTAAGAGACGTATGTTAGACAAGGATGGACAACGGGATAAAAACCCACTCTTTCTGTCCTTTTCCTACTTAAACATTCAAAAGGGAAATGAGAGAGATGGAAGAGATCCTGGTTGCGCCAGTGCATACTACAGACACAGAATAATACAATCAGAACGGAAACTCTGTCGGATTTTGAAGCAAATTAATTCCGCGTCCGCCATGTTGGGATATAGGATGCTTACATCTGGATTCACGCGCTAAAAAAAAATATAGGACATGATCAGCGAAATTTTCATTCTGAAATGCCATTAGAATAAAAGTGAGGCCGGAAACTTAAGATTTCTTTCCAGAATTTACAGAAATAAATGAGTTTCAACACAAATCACACTCGTCCGCCATGTTGGGATATAGGACCACAGCGTTGGCTATTGGTGCCGTTAAATTCCAAACTTGCTTCCATGGGCTCTTATGGGAGTTTCCGTTCTGATTCTATTATTCTGTGCTACAGATTCTGCTAAAAAGCTCTATCAATAATATAAACGGCAAAGCTTTATCGATACTATCGAATGGACTATCGATTGCGGCCTCTTAACTCCAACTCCTATAGCAATGTCGCTCCAGTGCCCTGATCTTCCATACTGAAGATGAGGTAGGTGTGAGGGGGAAGATAAAAATAAATAAACAATGAAAATAATCGGTTCCGCAGCGTCCCGTGACAAATCGTGGATAAAAGAGCGAAAAAGCGCCCTAATATGAGAGCGTGCGGCGCGAATGATGCGTGACGACCGTGACGCGTGAGATAATGTCACGATGACGCGTTGACACTCATGAGCGGCGGATGACGCTCCAATCCGTTTTGATCGCAAATCCTCGTTTTGTGTGACGTGGCCTCTGATCCATCTATATTCTATCCCTATGGCATAAGAGGAAAAGTAAGGTGCGGATATACGCCAAATAAGGTCACAATTTTCTTTGAGCTCAAAGAAAAAATGTTCCATGAACTCTGTTCCAATTTTCCATGTGGACATGGAAATCACTGTGATTTCCGTGTAAATTCACACGGAAATCAACCTAATTTACCTATATGGAAATCAAGGCGATTTCCATGTCCACATGGAAAATTGGAACAGAGTTCATGGAACATTTTTACCAGGGAGAGGCTGTAAAAATAGTTTGAACCATCCTGCATTCATGAAATTTGGCACACACATGCTTTATACCTTTAACATTTAGAAAAAATTAAGGTGGATATGTTTTCGGGAGGGGGGGGGGCTTGCTGAAATCTTAGTTTTGAAAAATTTCAGCAAAAAAGGATTAAATAGTCCCACGGGCCCTGAATAAGGCCACATGCTGAAATTGGGTTGAATCAGATGGTTTCAAACAAAGACATCCGTCGAAAATGTAACAAATGGTGAGGGAAGTGTTGCTCCGTGTTCTATCTAACATGCGCAGATTCTGCAGAAGATGCTGTCAGGAGTATCTGCTTGCTTCTTAGTTCTTAACGATATCTATCTACAGCCAATTAAAGACAAGTGGCCTTATTAGGGCGAACGTTGTCTTTTTAGCGCACCCACCTTATTAGACTGTTTCAGACAGCGACATTATACGGTACATCCGTATGTATACTAGAGACTAGTGGACGTAGCCAACTTTTTCCTTCTTCCTCTCTTCCTCTCTCTTCCCCCCCCCCCCCGAAAAAGTTAACGATATTTTCCCGATCTACTGTAATTGCAGTATGACGCAAACGCAAACGTTGTTAAAATAGTCCCCAAATTTTTCCTCGTGCATTCAGACTGTACAATATACAGGGCTTTGAGCTGCAGAATTGCGACCTCATTCGTACATCCGCCTTGCGTGTAAGAGCAGAGGAAGAAAATGTTTGATATCAAAAAAATAAATCCGTATTTTAATGTTCCGAATGCGAAGCCTGGTTTTCCTAGCAATCCCGATTCTTGCCAATGTTTTTGCAGTGTCTTTCAAAAATCGCTCTGATTGTTTTCTTGAACGAGTTTAAACTGAACTCTTGTACGGTTTCGGAAAGAACATTTTACGCCGCCATGTTGATATCGTCTCCACCCGCTAAGCCACAAGTCTTTGTAAACCCAAAAGATCGATCAAAAGCTGCCAATTTGTGAACATATTTGATGACAATTTTCAATTCATTGATGATTCCACCGGCTGATCAAAAGATTGCATAGTTCAGTAAGAACAGTTGTAACCATAGTAAGGCACGAAAAAGCCTTTGACGCGTAACCTCTCCTCAACTGGGTGAAGTCGTCACTGACTTTTTAAAAAAAAAAAAAAAAAAAAAAATGGATTGATAATTTAACGGCGATTCCAACAATCGAGAAAAGATTACAGATGTGAGTATTTTCTTGAATTATTAAATTGAATAAAATTGTTCCGTGTAATATTTTGGTCAATCGGTGAAATCATACTGATGAATTAATGAAATGCCATTAAATATGCACAAACTGGCAGCTCTGGACTCGATCCACATTAATGATGTGTACTTGGCCATGAATAGAATATTGTTTTATAGCCTCGATTCATTTTTTTCTTTTTTTCTTTCTTAACAATGTGAAGGAAAGGTAATAAAACGGTCACACTTCACCAGGCTGGCGTAAAATAGGAAGTGTGGTGTTATTCGGGCGTCCCACACTGCACACTCTCTGCAGAATATGCTCCTCCGCCTCACTGTGAAAAATAAGTCTTAAATTCTAGTAATAATACGGAAGCACAACCATTATATGTGAACCACGGAGAGTCAAGTACTTTTACCAGAAAATTCTGCAGGTGTTACTATCTGTTTAAATATGGATATTGAACCAGAATTTCCTCAAAATTTTCAGGAACTATGCGGTACAAACATTAGAAATTCTAGTAAAGTACCATCCCTTACCGTGGTTCTCATACCGTCATGCTTCCGGCATTTTTGATATTTCCTTTTTTTTCAGTTTTTTTCAGTTTTTTTTTCAGTAGCGGTTATAGACCGGGGGTATTATTTTTTACATCTAGTACAAACAATACTTTCTTTCCCTTTCTTTTCTTTTTCTCTCTTAAATTCGAGAAAAGTTCGGGCTAAGTGTAATGCGGGTTGCTTCGAATCGCTGACGCAGGAATAATAAGTCACTAATTGTATAATAAGTACTATGCCCTGCGAAAGAAAATGCCCTGCTATGTCCTCTCATCGGAATTTTTCTTCATAAATTTATTTATTATTTTCAAAAGAGTTTTAAATTTATTAAGTCATACTTTCAAAAGGCAATTCTGTTGAGCTCGGAAATACCCGAAAACCACAAAAATTCTTCAAAAGCCGAGAAATCGAGCAATAAAATTTTTAACGAAGATACTTTCTTTTGATGGTCATAGTGCACACATCCTCCCACTCAAAGCTAGGGAGAAGGATGGAAGTAAATACATGTACTCGCTGTATTGTTCGAAAATTGTTCACTTAATCAGAGGTGCAGTTCCTAATGGTGCGAATACAGTTTATTAGGAATGTTGAAGATGTTGGAAACGCATCATAACAATAATGCAGCGCCTTCATTTTGAGTGTATCTGCAACAAGATATCGGGCGAGTAGCAACCGTTATCGCAGACGGTGACTTTTTCGCGGCGCCTTGGATTTGCAATCTGCACCGCTGGCACTGCGCTGCGATCCTTCAGAAATAATACCAGCTTTTTTCACATAAGTGGAGCTCGCTGAAAGCATAGGAACAGTTTCAATGGACGATGCTTTAAACTAAAGGGGGGGGGCAATTATACATGCATGATGCATCGTGCAGCGCTTGGCGCCTTGGTGGACACTGTAATCTCGGAAACTTGGCAGTTGGATAATGATTTTGGAATGACCAGCGCTTAGACGGCCGTTCTAATCGTTGCAAATTAAATTGAATTAAAATTAAATTAAGAAGTTGAGTTGAGTATCAGTGCGTCGGTCAAGAATGGCAGCCGGTTTTCAATTACACAGTACCAGTGGCGTAGCGTGCGATTTAGCAACAATGCATTGAGTCCATTTAAACCCATGGAAAAGGTCGATTGCAGCGAAGGTGTTCACCAAACAACCAATACTTCGATCTTTTTCATGCGTTCAAATGAACGAACCGCAACGTTGCCGAATTGCACGCTACGCCCCTGCACAGTACCCAGCACTCATAGCACCACTAATTTAAGAAAAGTATACAGAAAGTTTAACTGAAAAGTAATAATACCCAAGTCGATGAACGGAAAGGACCGCGATTGTTTCGCTACTTTCTAACAACGTTCTCGTTAAAACTAGAATAAAAATACCCCGTTTGATTGCCTTTAAGCCTGTTTTACTTGTTGAGGTTCTGTCCAAAAATAAGAATGTATGAACGTTTGAACTCCGGCTCTCTTTGGCAGTGGCGTCTCGTGCAATTTGGCAACAATGTATTCTATTCATTTAAACTGATGTAAAATATCGAATTCCGGGGGTTCACATAAAGCACAAGGAAAATTCGACATATGTAATGAGTTTAAATGGAGCAGTTGCATTGTTGCCAGATGGCACGCGGCGCCACTGCTCTTTGGTAAATTACAGTATAGACTTTGCCGGACAACCGACACATTTCGAAAAATAAAAAAAAAGTTTGCAAGTCTAAACGGTTGCGGTTCTATACGCTAAAATAAACCGCGCAAGTAGATTTAATAGGATTACATTTCCCCCTTCCCCATTTTTAGCCTAGAAACCCACCGATAGTAATTAATGTTACAGCCGTGTAATAAGATCTCTAGAAAGTTACCTTTGCGTGGGGTTTTACGTCGTCCTCCCGGTAAACAATCTGAAATGCCATCACTCGCTGAAAAATCCATCAGATATTTCTTTGAAAGGTTTAGGACGTATGCATTAGAGGAGCATGACAAATTGATTGAAGATTAGTCACGAAAAAACGACACACACGCCGTTGCATGTACACATACATGAGGGGAATTCCACGGTAACAGGAATTTTTGCTGACGGTGGTAATAATAATAATTTGTCAAAGAAATTACACCATTAAAACATTTAAAGCTACCAAACGAAACGAATGAGCAATCCTGTCAAAAAAGTTTACTTTAACAAATTCAACAAACAAACAAACAAAAAATTAAAAGCTTAAATTTGATTATTCATTGAAATCACATTGATTTTGAGGAGTCGAAAGGTCATATTAATAGGTCGTTCCTACTACTTTGATTCTTACAAAGCTAATTTCAAAGCTTCATTATATTTACCGTCCGGCTTGATGAAACTTGATGAAAGAAAGGCCTTCAACAGAAATACTCAGTCATTTAGTGCTTTGATATAACTTTAGACGTTTTTATGATCCAATGGGGCAGTTGCAAGGGTCTGAAACTGTGTGTTTTTTATGAAAAAAATTAAAGATGAGCTGAGAACGAGAATGCCTTTGGTTTCTGATTAAGTCTCATTATTCCGAAGATGAGATTTTGGCCCAAAAAAATACATTGTTTTAAATGAGAATTCCGCGTGGTGGAATTCATACGTTACTACGCTCACGATTTTTTACAACTTTACACGTGTGTATCTCCAAAACCGGGACACTTATGAAAAAACCAAAGGCACCGTTGTTCTCAGCTCATCAAGAACTATCATTTTTATCATTTTTAAATCACAAAATTTCAGACCCTTGCAAACTGCCCCATTTGAACTACAATTTTCTGCGTAAACGGAAAGTCTTGTCACGCAGTAGAATTACCCATAACGTTCGGTAAGGTTTTCAAAAAACTGTCTCTTGATTTATGGTAAATTTTAATAATTCATAACAATAAGTAAAACAAGTTCTAGCCATATTGTCATAACCGTTACCTACCCGCTCTAAAGAGTGGTTTCTAACCTAGCGGAGTGTGACGGTAAACGGGCGGTTGGAGCTACCGTGCATGATGAGCGTTTGTCTTTATTCGCTCTCCGAACGCGATATAATTTCAGTCGTGATTGTCTTCATCCTGTTCGACTCGCTGTGATCTTTACGTTCATTGAGAGAAAAACTGCAATTGTCATTGATTTGTAGAGCAGACCGAGCAAACGATTGTGTCAAGCCTTAAAAGCGCCGTCTTTCCATCGCCATCGGCCCGTTGACCGAGAAAGACAAGCAGATGACCGGGAGAAAGTCATCTTTCACTTGCACGAGTACCTATATAGCTATAAATTCTGACTTTTTTCCCTTTTCCTATACGGCCGTTTCTTTCTGTTTTACCGTCAGAGGCGGCGCATGCAATCTCGCAACGTTGTGTTTACAGTCCATTTAATGCTCTGGAAAAGGTCGAAATATTGAGGGTGCATACTGCACGGTGGACTCCCTCAAATCGATATTTTACAAAGGTAGCGTTCTAGAATTCAACCATTTACTGCATCCGTGCGAAAAAGATTACATTATCCTGTGATGTAGTATATCTATGTATATTAAAAAGTGCTGCTATTCATAATCTTTCCTGCATCGAGACAATGAAGGGATGAATTCTAGAACGCTACCAAAGGTTTAAATGGACAGAATGCAACGTTGCCGGATTGCGCAAGCCGTCATTGGTTACCGTCGCTCGTCTCTACCTGCGAAGGTTAAATGAAGCAAATCCTGCATTCAGCTCTGAATATGGGCGTGGTTCGCAGATTTTGTTCTTGTGATTTTCTTGAGATTAACTTGACTTGCATTGGCTTGAGAAATACTCAAGTATAGCGTGAAAAATTACAATTAAAGGGTAGAGTGGATAAAGGGGTTATGTGACACTTTTTTGATTTTGAGAAAATCGACTTGAAAGTTCAAAGTATGGACGTTTTCGACATTTTAGCTGAACATCAACCGCAACAGCTTTGAAAGTAGGGTCATATCCTACATTTTTGACCCAAGTAGGAAAATTTATAGATAGATACCATCATAACTCCTTCATCCACTGTGCTAACTCGATTTTGTCCAAAATGTCACATAACCCCTTTATCCACTCTACCCTTCAATTCAAAGACGCTCAACGTAAATTGGCAATTCTTGAAAAATCTTGAGCTAACGAGCTCAGTGGCGTAGCTCGACATTTTTTCGAGGGGGAGGAGTCTAGATTCTGAACAACGTCAAGAAGGGGGGAGGGGGGTAGTTCAACGTCCAAAATGTGTTAAAATCCTCTAGAAAACGCAAAAAAAGAATCTTTCTTTCAGAAAAAGTTTGATGTTAAGGGCTGAAAGGGGGTCCTGCCCTCCCCCCCCCCCCCACGGCTGTGTCATTGAATAAGTTACCTCGAAATCATCTTCTAGAAATTTATCTCGAGTGGAAAACCGTGTTTTCAAGCCGTCTTTGAATTGCCGCAATTCATGCTTTATTCGAACTTGAAAATCCCTTAAAAAAAGAAAATTTAAAGAAGTTTTGATTCAAATGTGTTTCTGAATTGCGAAAAGAATTTGAAAGACATTGCAAGTTTGAGTCAAGGACAGTTAGGTCTCAAGTAAACTCTTCTTAATTGCACACCTTAACACAACTTAACTCGACTTTTGAACAAAAATGTTTATATATTATTATTATTTTTTTTTTTTTTAAATATTTAATCGGAAATTTGATTAAAACTAAACAATGAATAGGTGAATTAATCGCATATTTTGTGAAAATTGTCAGTCTGAAAAGTTCAAAGGTAACACGGAAAAAAGGAAAACGCGGGAAGGTAACTCAGAAGTCACCTTGACCAATTTTTAAAAATTACATTGTGTAGACACTCAGTCTAACGATAAAGGCTTCTTCAAAATTTCCTTCATTCTGGTGCATTTTACAGAGGATATTTTAACCCTCGTATCGTGAGAAGCTGTGAAGCAAACTTGCTTCGAGCCTTTGCGAGTCTTATTGTTTTTGTTTATTATTGAAAAGTGGATACATAATATGTGTGTGAAATCTCGCCACATCAGGGGGGACGTTTTAGCACTCGTATTTTTCGAGAGGTTTGCATGTTTTATTTCTTTATTCGGTGGCTGGCAATCGTGCAAAGGAGTCAATGCCTCGCGTCTCATATGCAAATATGCTCGTAACGTGTGAGTGAGTACCGTATTACGTTTGAACACCACGCTTTGAATTTTAAGTACTCCGCTTACGAACAACGCAACGCTACCAGAACTTATGACCGTATAGATACGGAGGATTCACTCCCCGCAGTTTCCTACCTCAGCATTGTTGCCGTTCGTCGATGAATTAATCTAGTACTTCTAGGAGTCTATGAGTTTTACATATGACCATGAAAATGTGGAGGGGAATATGTTATTAGAGTCCCTCGATGGAAATATTGTATAGGGAGTACCGACACGAGCTCAACGAGTTGTGATTGGTCGTTGGTTTTAGGCTCTCACGGAGTCGAGCAGGAGTCGACGACATCGAAGGCTCCACACGAAAGGAGTCGATTCGTAGAGGAACGTATGGGAACGGACCGGAATGCCGGCAAATCCTCCAGTCCACCACTGGTCCACTGTCGAACTTAACCTTCGAATGCGTTCACGCGGTCGACAAAATCGACTCCTGTCAAAATGCATAAAGTGTCGTGTCGGTACTCCCTATACAATATTTCCATCAAGGGACTCTATATGTTATAAGGGGGCAATTTACCAAAAATTATCTACCACTAAAATCCACAGTTGTTAATCCACAGTTGTTTTATGTGACCACTAAAATTTTGCGGTTGAAAAATTGTGTTTTTTCTACTAAAAGTACCGTTTTTCTCAGAGATTATCGCAGCGATATATTAAAAAAAACTTAGGTTCATTTGTACAGTGCGTCTTGATATACTTTAATTTTAACTCAGGGTTTCTAAAATGTTGCAGAGCTCTCATGGCTTTTTGAACCTTGTAATTCCAAATTGTTGAACTAATAATTGTTTTGCTAAACTTAAAAAAATCCTCAAATGTCGTGAGTTTGAAATTTTGGGGGAAAGAACCCGTGTGACAATGTGCAGATCAATGAGAGGTCTAACGAAAAAAAAAAAACAAAAAAAATTTAAAGAATATCTGTATTGGTTTCTGAGAAAAGTGTATCTAAAGTTGTTGGTTTTTGGTTTTACACCGTAAAGTTAGAGGCAGGTGACCCCTGACCCCCCTTAATATCCTCATTCGCAGTAACAAGTGCAGTTCAAGGGCGGATCATAGGGGACGAGGGGGATAGGGGTAACGCCTTCGGCCCCTCCAAAAATCCGGAATAAAAACTTTGCGTTCATATACAAAATACCTATTGGATATTATTCGTATGTGAAAACACTAATGAAGTATCAGGAAGATACTCCCCCCCCCTCAAATTAAATAGCCTCTCCCAAAAATGCGTTATGCATCCACCCCTGAACACGGCATCCTCTTCCAAAGTATTCCTTTTCTTAAGCTAATTTGATTCAACAGAATTAGATGGAGTCGATAGAGACGCTGTAACCACTCGATGAACTTGTAGATAGTCAGCTACGCTGGTCGCTGAGTCTGGTAATCCCTGGCAACGCTGCGCCTCAGAAACCAATGTCAAACTTTCTTCATTCAGTATTCTTCCTTCCTGTAGTCTTTGTAAAAATCCTTGAATAATTGTGTTCCCACCAAGCGCGAGTTAATTGGTACGAATCGCAAATTTTGTAAAATGGTGGAGGTCGAATCTGCATCCAAGAGAGTTTCAATTTCAAAGAAAAGTAGTTTATGTATTATAAACTACGAGTATGCAGATTCGCATGATGTGAAAATGAACCCTGTAATTTTTTATGTGCAGAACTGAGCCTGACTTAACCCTTTCGAACCTGAAAATATTTTTGTTCATCATCAGGAACAGATTTTTGGTCATCATAGCTGATCTTGGCACAATTTTCTCATCTATAAAACGATAGGCATATTATATTTTCATTTTCTCCATAAGATTCTATGTCATTCAGATGTACATTGAAATGTACACCAGGTATGAAAGGGTTAAAGTGCGGTGCGTTCGTGTTGATAGTGTGTCTGCCGTTTGGTGAGGTTTTCTGTTAAATAGTTCTACGTATGCGTTATCAGTATGGCCGGCTCGTGCGATTTGGCAACCGTGTAATTTTTATATTGAAACTTACAAGGGGACCTTACGGTGACTCCGCCTCCGATTTTGATCAAATTTTCAGGGATGGTAGTTCATGACAAAATATTAGTCCCATATTTTTCACTTTTTGTGAATAGGCCTTAGTTTCGTCCCAAAAAATTTTCAAAGTTTCGGAAAAATTACGACGAAATCGTCGCCAAGATAGCGCGCAGCGATAAGTTGGGCAATTTTGGCTGCGACTCTCAACTGCCGCGGTGGCGCGGTCGGTAGCGACGCTAACCATCTCACTGGTGGTCGCCGGTCCGAACCCCACGACTACTGCTAAATTTTAACTTTTTTAAGCACACTTATATTAAAAAAAACAACACCACCACCACCACTAACAACAACAACAACAACAACAACAACAACAAGATTGACGCCGAAAGTCTCAAATAATAATAATAGAAAGCATGTTTGATATTTTATGAATGGAAATACAAACTCACCAAAGTAATGTAGTTTAAAGCATTCATTCTATAGAATATTCGCCGTCCAATGAAAAACATACATTCAACCATTCATTGAAAACCACAGCTATCCCACCATCCAATGAAAGCCGTTTCATCCATTTCAGGCCACTGTTTCGTGCAAACTTTCCGGTGTTTTTTTTTTTTTTTTTTTTTTTTTTTTTTTTTTTTTTTTTTTTTTTTTTTAATAACACAAATTAAATTCTTGAAGTAAATTTCTTCGTTAATTTATTTTTTGGATTTAATTTGTGTTATTAAAAAAAAAAAAAAAAAAAAAAAAAAAAAAAAAAAAAAAAAAAAAAACACCGAAGTTTGCACGAAAGAGGGGCCTGAAATGGACGAAACGGCTTTCATTGGATGGTGGGATAGCTGTGGTTTTCAATGAATGGTTGAATGTATGCTTTTCATTGGACGGCGAATATTCTATAGAATGAATGCTTTAAACTACATTACTTTGGTGAGTTTGTATTTCCATTCATAAAATATCAAACATGCTTTCTATTTTATTATTATTTGAGACTTTCGGCGTCAATCTTGTTGTTGTTGTTGTTGTTGTTGTTGTTAGTGGTGGTGGTGGTGTTGTTTTTTTTAATATAAGTGTGCTTAAAAAAGTTAAAAATTAAAAGTAGTCGTGGGATTCGGACCGGCGACCACCAGTGAGATGGTTAGCGTCGCTACCGACTGCGCCACCGCGGCAGTTGAGAGTCGTAGCCGAAATTGCCCAACTTATCGCTGCGCGCTGTCTCGGCGACGATTTCGTCGTAATTTTTCCGAAACTTTGAACATTTTTTGCGACGAAACTGAGGCCTATTCACAAAAAGTGAAAAATATGGGTCTAATAGTTTGTCATGAACTACCATCCCTGAAAATTTGATCAAAATCGGAGGCGGAGTCACCGTAAGGTCCCCTTGTTAGGTAAAACCATCGATTCGTGAGGAAGCTGGCAGTCTCCTAAAGAATCGATTCTTTTATATTTGTTTAATGGGGGGGGGCACTGTACTCCCTTTGGAGAGCTGCCACCGTGCGTCGCAAATACTATCGCAAAATAGGTTGTGTCCGCTCACGGCGTAACTTGAGCTTTCACCTTGTTTCAGGGGTGGATTCCTAGTCCCTCCCCTGACTGAGATACGTTTGGTGTTACTATGGATTTAATATCTTTGAGAGAAACGTAATTAATTTTGGGGTAAAAAAGAGTGGAACAAAACACCGAAGAAAAATGTCACGATCATAAAAAATATTAGTGAGCAGGTCGATTTTAATGATTTAAATGAAGAAGAGACCACTTGCGGTTGATTTCGGTCAAAAATATCAACACTAAAGGGTTTTTTTAAGGGGGGGCAGGGAGAGGAATAAAAGAAAAAAACTTGTCAGTTATAGAAAAATCCACGCTTCATTCGGTGAGCGACGGATTGATTATTTTCTTACAAACTTCAACAACAAAAAACGCCTGCAATCGAGCAGATATGCAAAACCATTTCCCTCGAGCACGAAGTATAGCACGAAGCGCAAGTGTTCCTCTTCACATCATGCAAATCTTCTTCCCTACAAGTTGGAATCGGTGTAGTCCTTTATGTTATTATCTTTGTGTATACCTAGCGTGATTCAGGAGCACTTCTCAAATTGTTTAATTTGCCTGGGCACCAAATTTAAGTACAAAAGATAAGTTTTCACTTGCAATGCATGCATGTATAATATAGAGATCAATGTATCCTCTCAAATAAACATCTTAATCTATAGAATAACAACTTGGCAATAATACGGATTCAAAGTTTAATCGTTGGACGGCTTTTGAGGGTCAAAAGTGGGGGGGGGGGGCTTGAAAGTCGAAACCTTTTGTTTCACGTCATCAGTCGTTTGAGGGCGTGGAACTCGAATTCAATTCAGTATTCGTATCAGGAGTGTAGCTTTGGGTATAGATAGATACATGGATTTCTTACGTAATGGTTTATATACCTGAACAAAAAAAAATGTTCAAGTCACTTCCTCGGATTATTTCAGAGCTTAAACCCCTCCCCCAAAAGCCGCCCATGTTTTGACCGCAGTTCAAGCCTATGAAATTATAACCTAATTTCGACCTGCACGCAACGACCCCAGACTTCAGCAAAACCAAGCTGGAACTAAGTCGTCAAGAAAAGACTAAATCGTCACATTAGTCTGGGAGGCAAGCATTAGCATTAGTCGTTATAGTTGCTCAGGTAGACGACTGTTGTTATTTCAGCTTAGCTGTCTTCCTGAGCAACTAGCAACTACTTTATAGTCACTTAACAGTCTAATTCGACGATTTAGTTGTTCTTCCTTGAACTATAGTTTCGACTTTGTTTAGCCCTAGTCTGGACGAATCACATTTGCTGTTCATTGACTTCCCTGATATTTTCTTGATTGAAAAAAATAAAAAATAATAATAATAAATAGATAAATAGACAAATAAATTAATAAATAAAAAGTCTAAACCAACCACGAGTAGGTACCATCACTATTGGGCTGTAAAAATGTAAAAATTAAAATCAAACAATTATCTGTTACAGGTATTTGGCAACAGTGCAATTCATTGGCAACGGGTTTTTGAAATCTCAAGGCTACGCAAGGGCGGCACTTTTCGATCCGGCCAGGCCGGCAGAGTCTCTGAGCTTCCTGGCCGATGCCGTCTTCAAAAGACAGTTCGGACTCAAAGTGAACTCGGCCAAGTATATTCGACCAGCCGTTGCTTACATCCAGGTAATAACTGTTAACCACTTTATTACTCGTACACGCTCACGGAGAACGAATGTAAGTACAGTGTGTCTCAAAAGTGCCCACGGCGATTTCGTATCAATGTAAAAAGCTAGAGTCTCCTTGTATAAGTATACTACAAAAGATGAGACGAGAAGGATTCTTTTGGTTCGAAATGTTATTAGTTTCGATATAATAATTAATTATAATATAATAAAATCAACAGCTTTAACAATAAGCAGTGTGTTTATCGGAAATAGAGCTGTTTGCAAACTTTTGCTACAGGCTCATCAATAATTGATCATGGGGTAAAACTCTGAAAAAATGACGATATGCGCACTAAAAAATCACGAAATCTATTCCCAAACTCATAAAATGCTTTCAAACGCGAGACCGTAATGGCGGTGAATACCGCCTAAATCTTATGGCAATAACATGCTTCTTCTTCTTGTGTGGTGTCGCGAGAACACCTCGTGAGGATGGAGCTGATTGAGATAAGGAAACCCAATTGTAATCAGTGGCGGATCCAGCCCTCGCGAACGGGGGGGCGAATTTTGAATTTTAGCCCCTAAATGACCCCATTTTCTTGTTTTTACTCTTGCTTTTCCCCTTCCTCTCCCCTCTTTCCCCGCTTTTTGGGCCGAACGGGCGATCGCCCCCCCCCCCTATATCCGCCAATGATTGTAATAGACGTTAATAACCGCCATTATACGGTCTCTTTTGAAAGCATTTTATGAGTTTGAAAGTGGATTTCGTGATTTTATAGTGAGCTTATCGTCATTTTTATAGGGTCTTACCCCTTAATCAACTATTATTATGCCTGTAGCAAAAGTTTGCAACAGCTTGATTACAAGTAGAACGTCCTAAACGTATAGAACCCAAGTTTGTCTGCCAAACATGGGCGCCGGAAGAAAATTTACTAAAAGGGGGGACCTCAAAAGAAATTTCTAGGGGGGGCACCTAAATTCTCAACAATTTACTTGTTTTCAGCCCATATCAGGGAAAATTTACGGGAAAATCAATATTTCCCGACATACGGGGGAGGGGGAGAGTAGGCGCCCCATTTACACCCCCAGCCGGCGTTCATGCTGGCAACTAGAGAGAGAGGTTCGCTAGATACCTTCTTTTTGTAAAGCAGAAAGATCGCAGTCAGTGGCGTCGCGTGCCATCAGGCAAAATTGCAATTTTGCCATTTAAAACCATGTAAAATATCGATTCAAGGGAGTGCACTGTGCACCTCCAATAGTTCGACCTTTTACACGGATTTAAATGGCCAAATTGCAACGTTGCAAGATGGCACGCAACGCCACTGATCGCAGCGTACGGAGACTCAGCAGCAACTGTTCGGAGGAGATACGGATATAACTTTTGAGACATACTGCAGAGCACGTTTTAGTTTCCTACACCATGACTTGCCTATAGCGGGTTTCGCGCATTATTTGCGTCGTTACATTTCTCAGCTAAGCTTCGCTTGTTTTAGAGTCTGGGTCCAATTCCAAACCATCTTCGAAAAGAAGGAAAGAAGCACGATAGTCAAGTTGCTTTTCTCCTTCACTCATCCGAATGTTGTTTCAAGGGTAAAAAAATACCTTTTTCAGGAAAATGATGAGTGAATTTTTTCTTCTCATTGCCAGTTAGAAATCATGCAATATACGACTCTTCTTACACTATGAGAAAAAATTCTGGTCACAGAAATTCTTTTTAAAACTCTTCCGCCCTGAATTCCGCTTAATTTACTGGAATCCTGGGTAATATTTACGGGAAATTTTCATAGGAAAGTATTAAACAGGATTCCTGTTACGGTAATCGGAAATTGTAAAGTAACTAAGTAAAGTAACTAAACTCGGCATTGAAAGGTTTCAAAAGAATGGTAATCATATTCGTAAGAATAGGATCCAGGGATTTGTGCGTCTCTCTCTTTCTACCCACTTATGAACATATATTAGTAAAGGTTAGGGTGAAGGGCCATTCTGTGACCTTTGGATACTATGGCTCATATGGCTGCTATTTTCTAACACATGAGTTCAGTTGGGCGAGGAGAGGAGACTGGTGAGAGAGAGAGAGAGAGAGAGAGAGAGAGAGAGAGAGAGAGAGAGAGAGAGAGAGAGAGAGAGAGAGAGAGAAGAGTAAAACGCAAATTCCTGGATCTACTTCTGCATTTTATACGTAATAACATAAAGCGAAGTCAAAATTCTTGGTACACATTGTAATTAATGTTTAATTGATTTCCAGGACGTTTTCCGGATTGGTCAAAGCAAGGGTCTCAGCCTATCTCATTTATCGCAAGTAGAAATAGAGAACAAGTTAGCTGAAACTCTCAACGGAGAGGTGATAGAGCCCGTACTTCGAGTGTGGAGAGCATACAGATATGCCATCAAACATCCTAGCTGTGATCGTTATTTAATATGCATAATTAACCGAGTAGAGCCTGGCACTGAAAGTTTTGCTGGACTCAAACCCGGAGTCACTAAACTCACTAGGTGAGTAAACATATGTAATCTCATAACATCCAAAGTCAAACTAATGTAAGTAATGTAAAGAAAAAAAAATCTGCATGGAGTTTCGATAATTTTTCAAGAAATATTTAGGTAGGATGGAATCATGTTCCCTCAAAAGTCAAGAAATATACTTACCTGACTTTTTCCTTTTCCTCGTGAAGAAATTCCGAAGGAGCTCTCAAATTTTCCATTTCCGCTCCGTCCTGGAAGGTAGGTTAAATGCTCCTTGAAACTTTCACTGACTGAGTCGAATTCCCTGATATCCTGACTCCTGAGGTATCCTCAGTTTTGTAAGACCCTAGTCATCCTGAAGAATTTTGATATTTATTGAAATAAAATGAAAACTAATAAATAAAGCTTCGCCGTTTTCCCTCTAACATTTGAAAGCAGATGTCTGAAATATTAAGGCTGACTAATTAAAGAACGAATTGTTCGCAAAGTATCGGTCGTATAGTTAAATCGATGATGCAAAATTTGATACTTCGACTAATTCATTTTTTCTGTTTCGGTATGTTTCTCAACTCAAATCGACGTTCAATTTTATGTTGCGAGTAATTTAGAGATCTAAAATAAAGCCTAAAAATACCGACAATCGTTCAAAGTGATTCTTTATTAATTACTATCCACTGTCTATAATAATTAAAAATAGTGAATAGAGAATTAAAGAATAGACTCCTTTGAAAGAAGATTCGTGCGAGTACAATTCGATTTAATGTTGTATTTTATATCATTTTTCAGTCTGATTGGTTCATGGTTCCTGTCCGGGCGAACTGGCACACCATTTTGGAAATTCTATAACGCCGCAACGGAAGATCACAATTGCCAGGTAATATTTCATTTCTCAGCTTTTATAGTCCCGACCTTCGGCAATAAATTGGTATGGACCAAACGACAGTCTAAAGCGTAAAAATCCATAAAGCCTAGGAGCACTCATTTCCAACAAGGCTTACAGTGAGCAACAAATAGAAACTCTGCGTATAAATTGACCAAAATTACCATCTCAAACTCCGGGCTTTTAAGCTTTCATGCGAGCAGGTATTCACGTGATGGAACATTTTTAGCGCCCCTGTATACATTTTAAATTTCATGACATTTCTAGAAAAAGGGAGGGTACATAAAACAATGGCTGCGCTCTTCAAGAAAACGGAGCATTGTGAGCAAATGGATATACTTAGCCGAAGAGCACACACTTTGTTTTATGGTCCCTTCTTCAAGGGAATGTCCTCAATTTGTAATTTCCTACATTTTCGCTAATTTTTCATTAACGATTACGACTCAAAATGTTCCATGGTTAACAATTTATGCAAGGCAGTCATTACTTTGCTTGCCTTGTAAATGAAGTTGGGTATCTCAAAATTTTACCCTCAATTTATATTACTAGTATTGTCTCAGATTTGCTTCCTTTTAAACGAGGGAAACGGCCAGTCTCGTCGAACAATAGACAGTTTTCAATTATTACACGAAGGTAATTAATTTGTCTGCCCGTGAATTAGAATTCCCACTGTAATCCGCCTAATATTTGAGTGCAATCTTGAATCTTGAAATTTTGTCAAAATTATTTATTGAGTTTGTGAGTCAATGTTGGAACTATCTTATATGCTTCCAATGTTACTTTCAAGTAACTTCACACCAGTAGTGTATGCTGTATGCCCTCACTGAGAAACGTTTTCCTGTTAATTCAACCGGTCGTCTGCTTAATACTTCCTTCGTCGGAATTCCTGTTACTTGGCCGGAATTTCTATTGAAATGACAGGAATTCCAGTTAAAATAACGCAATTTCTTGTTAAAATAACAGGAATTCCGGTTAAACAAATATTAACAAGACGTCCTGTTACGGCAACAGGAAATTTTTCTCAGTGTTTTCTAAAGGTATAGTATGCATTTGCAACAGACCCATTACTTGACACTACACTAATATCGGTCAATACTTCACACTAATATCACACTTCACTCTATATGCTTGAAACGGGAGAGACCCCATACACATTTAAACGGCCCGTCTATTGTTCCAATTATATTTTAACGGATTACATTTTGAATCTGTGTGTCACAGGTAAAATACCCAGCAGATTGCAGAGCATTCCACGACGAGGACGTTCGAGCGACGACCGAATACGCCCACAGCGAACTTTAAGGGTCTCAGCAGTCACTCCAACAGCCAACTCACTCCGAGTGAATAATCGCAGACGCTGAGAGCTTTGCTCAGAGCAGTGGGCCCCGTGCAATCTGACAACTTTGTGTTTTACCCATTTCAACAATGCAGAAAATCAATTCTAGAGGAGGCAGATTTTCACGAGAAGAAATCGATTTTTTTTTCTCTTTTCTTTCATAGGTTTAAATGGAAAAACCCCAACGTTGTCAATTTTCACAAGCTGCCACCAATGATCTAGTTTCTCTCTCATTACTACCTTCATTCTTCATGGGCGGATCCAGTGATCTGGCAACTGTGTATTCTTCCCATTTGAATGCGTGAGAAACAATCGATTAATCAAGGGGCCATGGCCCCCTCGAGAATCGATTCTTCTTCATACGTTCAAATGGAAAGAATACATGGTTGCCAGATCGCTGGATCCGCCCTTGTCATTCTTTCGAATCACTTTCGATGAAGATATATTGAAAGAGAAAATCCACCTGAGTTCCAGAGCATGGCTCATTCAAAGTTATACTGACCTTCTCTGCTCATTTTAATTTCATTCAAATTTTCTCTCACAGTTTTTTTCCTCTCTCTTTTATTGTAAGGGAAGTGCGCAATTTATCAGTCTATCAAGTATCACAGTCATGATTTAAGACGATTTTTCAGTATTTAGTTACAATTTTGGCCGCCAGAGTGATGCTAATAGATGACTATTGACAACTTATCGATGAGGATGTAAATATTTTAAGAGAAATTAAGGGTCTGATAAGTACTGAATAATCTTTCTAGTCAGAATCTGCAAGAACTGTCGAAAAGCAAAAAATAAAAAATAAATAAATAACTCTAAAAGTATTGAAACAAAATGGAATACTGATTTGACAAGAGACATTCGTGCCATCAACACTCCAAACATTATTTGCCCATTTCTCATATGCGATAGAATATCTCACGGGGAGCCTTCCAGAGACGACTATTCATAGTATTCATACTACCTTACTTTATCTTAAGTTTCATTCAAGTTTACTGATTATTATTAGTAGTTTGCTTTTAATCGAGTGGCACCACCAAAATTGAAACTAAATGTTGAAGATTCGTCTTAGTTGAGTGATAAATTTACACATAAGATCTCGGTGAATCGCTAGGCTCGAAACGAAGTTTTAGGCAGCGTTTTGGGGTAATTAAAAGCTTGTTTGATCTTCCTTAGAAGAAAACCGTAGAATAAAAAAACAAAACAAAGAAAAAAAACCTAGCTCAGTCCAATTTTTTTTTTTTTTTTAATAAAAATTATTTGATAGTAATTTACATATGGACTTGAGCCAAACCGTCGTTTTAACGAAGTTTTTCCTTGAAAACTACAGAGACGTAATGGACAAATTAATCGAGACGATGGATCAGTCTTTGACAACACAAAAGTTTAAAATTAAATTAAATTGAAAATAAAAACAAATCATAAAAACATGAACAGGCGAGAGGAACGCGCAGCTTTATTTCTCGTCGAATCAAGAGACTTGTAAACGACGCATGCGCGCAAGCGTGCATTGGACCGGATGTCAGATCGTTGTGATTTTTTGGGTGAAGACGAGAAGAAAGAAAAAAATAAAAAAACTTTAACGATTCAAACAAAATTAATATTGATTGTACATATAGTTTGTTGTTACAACTCCAGTAGTGATGGCAGTAATGAATAATTTTCTCTCGTCTTTGCCACTTTGCTGTTCCCTGAAACTGCCGCTCACGATCTCACTTGAATCTCGGTTCCAGATGGGCGCTTACTGCTTAGTTCCTATAAGCAGCTTTTCCCACCAGAACTATTGTATAGTAAGCCAATGATACTATAATTAATGTATTGTTTCTCTACATTATTTCTCCTGTATCAGGGCTAGCTTAAAAATTGCAATTTGAATCTGACTTATTTTAATTGTATTAAATTTTGTTGAACTAATTTTAAACTGTATTTTCATGACTTACAACCTCTTTGCTTTGCTTCATTCCCGTGCCTTATGGCTTCCCGCTTATATTAATAAAAAATTGAGAGTTTTAGAAAATTTTGACACAAGGTATACCTCATGTCAAACTATTGCAGTTGGTCCTCGTGAGATCGCACGGGCAAAATCTAAGAAAAAGCGCACGTCTATCAGTGGCGCGTGGCGTGCAATTTGGCGACGTTGTACAGTGTCCGTTTAAACCCATGTAAAAGCTCGAATGTGAAGGTGTTCACCGAACACCCGATAGTTCGATCTTTTTCTTGGGTTTAAATGGACGAGCTGCAACGTTGCCAAAGTGCATGCTACGCCACTGACGTATGTAAATGCTATTTCATGACGTAAAAAATTGAAGTGGTGTCTGGAATTAGGGCTCACATAGCCACGGGTGTTCGCTTCCACATAAATCCTAATTACATCAGTAGGGCAATTTCTTGGAAAGATTGCACCTGCTACTCTTTGAAGAAAACAATAAGATTTGAGATGGTGTCCGGAAGGAGGGCTCGTAAAACAGGAGGTGCACTCCTCCGAGTAAATCCTAATTAGACTGCGATGGTAATTTTTCAGAGAGAGCGCACCTGATATTTTATGATGTAAACAATAACATTTGAGTTGGTGTCGGGAAGTACGGCGCTACGTTATTTTCAATTAAATTAATCCACTGTGAACTCGGTAGTTATCGAAAACAACCAATTTTATTCATAGCGAGATTCTTTCCGATTCGATGTATTAAATAACTTGTCGATTCTAAGCCGCGTTACACCTACGTCCTACGTCCTACGACCTAAGGGTTAGGGATCCGAAAATTTATCGGGGGGGGGGGGGGTGCGAAGAATCCCGACATCATCTGATCATCTGATTGATATGACCTCAATCAGTCGTTCCCGTCACGGATTAACCTTCATGATTATTTTGAAGTTCAAACGATTAGATATACCTATATTGGATTGAATCATTTTTATTTTCTGAGAATTGAAGCCAATCGAGTCGACCGAATAGATACGCGTAACATTTGATTCAAAGGCGAATGATGCAGTTGATGCATAGAAGATGGATAACAAAACGGAAAAATGGTAAATTCAAGACGGATGAATACGAGATCGATAAACTAGAAAAATTTAGAGAAGAAACGTAAGACCATGCAAAAGCACCAACATCCCAGTAAAATAGTTCTGAGGCTGGATTGGTATATGCTTGTGTTGATTGAGGACATTTCTGGAAGAGGGGCCCAGAAAATACCAGGTTTGCTCACAATGCACAGTTATCCAGCAGAGCGCAGCCATCGTTTTAAGGACCCTTCTTACGTAGATGCCCTCTACTGTTTTACCTCCGCAATAAAATCCATGAGATGCGGGGATCGGAAATGCGATACTTTTGACAAGCAAGGCATATTTTCTGAATTTTCAAAGATCACTTTTGCTTGAGTAATCTCTCCAAGACCATTGGATTGTAAATGGGACAGTTGCAAACTTTCTTTTCTGGTAAACTCCTTTCCTGCGCGCATTGCGGGAATTGAGTTTTTTTGAGATTTTACTAAACCGTTCAAAAGAAGACGAGTTTCTAAAAAACTTTGATGGGTCACTCAACATTTTGAAAAATGTCCATTCAAATTCCATTGAATCCCATGTCAAGTTAAGTGGGACACAAGTGTCCCACAATCCCTAAAAAAGTTAAAGGGTCTCTTCAGATTTGAAAAAAAAGTAATTAATCAATGATAATCTACATCATGTCCGTAGGGGGGGGAGGGTTGAACCTGTACCCTACTCAACCTCGATTATAAAAAATCCGCCAATATTTTGGCAAATGCTTTCGGAAGAATCCAACTTATTGTTCAAAGAAGAAAAAAACGAAATTCAAAATGCTCGTCCCCCCGCCCTTTCCTATTATATTACATCACGTGTGGACGAACGTCGGGTAAAAAATGGAAAAATGAGTGTTGAGACCGAGAAACAGCCCACACATCCGTATATTTGACAACCTTAATATTGTGAGTTGAAAAAAAAAAACCAACTAAATTATTTGGTTGGGAAAAAATTCCCGCATGCAGTGAAGAGATAAAATTGCTTTGCTCGTAACTAACTCGCACTGAAGAAGTTAAAATCTTATTCTATATTGAGATGATGCGCCTCAAAGGTATGCAATGACATCAACACGCATGAGTTACCAATTGTTCCCTCAAGTGCTTTGAAGGCTGAGCTTCCTCTTAAATGGGTACTTACTTACTCTCATTCAACGATGAAGACTGACATGGAGATAAGGTTCGCGCACTGCTGGTCCAATTTAATGTTAGAGTGACTTCATTTTCTTTCGTTACAATCTTTTAATTGGTCGTATAGGGTAAAGAACTTGCATTTTTATTTATATATACACTGCCCCGCAAAAATACCGGCGCACTTGGCGCGCTGGATCATTCCGCTCGAAAATGCGAAAAAAATTACAAAATTTAAAATCGTCATAACTTTTGAACTAAGAGAGCTAAACATATTTCAAGGCCAGTGTCAGATTCCTCATACTCTCTAATTTTTTATACATAAGCTTAAATTTTCTTTTGGTCATTTTTCCGCCCGTATGAAGAGTTTTTCCAAACCCTCGCGAAAACTGTTTTTTTGGAGCACATCTGTAAAAAGTTTCTCAAACTTCTCACATCTCTTTGGGATAAAGTAGCATAGATAGACAAAATCTGAGACATGCATCAGATTCCTCAGAGTCAGGGCTATTGACTTGGTTACCTCAATTTTGTCTACAAAATTTTTTTAAGGTCGGAAAATGCACTTTTCCGAGACCATGTAAAAACCGCTTCTGAACACACAGTTTGCACATGCGAAAATATGATAAAAGTTCAAACCGTCATAACTTTTGAATTAAGGAAGCTAAAAATATTTCAAGGCCAATGTCGAATTCCTCATACTCTATAGTTTTTTATGCATAAGCTCAAATTTTCTTTTCGTCATTTTTCCGCCCGTATGAAGAGTTTTTCCAAACCCTCGCGAAAACTGTTTTTTTGGAGCACATCTGTAAAAAGTTACTCAAACTTGTCACATCTCTTTGGGATAAAGTAGCATAAATAGACAAAATCTGAGACATGCATCAGATTCCTCAAAGTCAGGGCTATCGACCTGGTTACCTCTATTTTGTCTACAAAATTTTTTTAAGGTCGGAAAATGCGCTTTTCCGAGACCATGTAAAAACCGCTTCTGAACACACAGTTTACACATCCCGCTCAAACACGCGAAAATATGTTAAAAGTTCAAATCATCATAACTTTTGAACTAAAAAAGCTAAGAATATTTCAAGGCCAGGGTTAGATTTCTCGTACTCTCTAGTTTTTCAAACTTAAGCTAAATTTTTTTTTTCGGTCATTTTTACGCCCGTATGAACAATTTTTCCAAACCCTCGCGAAAACTGTTTTTTTTAAGAACATTTCTAAAAAGTTATTCAAACTTCTCACATCTCTTTGGGCAAAAATAGCATAGATAGACTAAATCTGAAACCTGCATCAGATTCCTCTGAGTCAGACCTATCGACCTGGTTACCTCAATTTTGTCTTACAAAATTTTTTACGGTCAGAAAATGCACTTTTCCGAGACCATGTAAAGACCACTTCTGGACATTATTAGAAATGTGGCGAGCGTTTAGAAAAACTCTTCGCACGGGCGTAAAAATGACCGAAAAAAAATTTGAGCTACTGAATAAAAAACCAGAGAGTATGAGAAATCCGACCTTGGCTCTGGAATATTTTTAACTCTTTTACTTTTAAAAGTTATGACGATTTAAACTTTTATCATCTTTTCGCATGTTTGAGCGGATGTGTAAACTGTGTGTTCAGAAGCGGTTTTTACATGGTCTCGGAAAAGCGCATTTTCCGACCTTAAAAAAATTTTGTAGACAAAATAGAGGTAACCAGGTCGATAGCCCTGACTTTGAGGAATCTGATGCATGTCTCAGATTTTGTCTATTTATGCTACTTTATCCCAAAGAGATGTGACAAGTTTGAGTAACTTTTTACAGATGTGCTCCAAAAAAACAGTTTTCGCGAGGGTTTGGAAAAACTCTTCATACGGGCGGAAAAATGACCAAAAGAAAATTTAAGCTTATGTATAAAAAATCAGAGAGTATGAGGAATCTGACACTGGCCTTGAAATATGTTTAGCTCTCTTAGTTCAAAAGTTATGACGATTTTAAATTTTGTAATTTTTTCACATTTTCGAGCGGAATGATCCAGCGCGCCAGGTGCGCCGGTTTTTTTGCGGGGCAGTGTATTTATATATGTATATAAAAAAAAAATAATTATAAAATAAAAATGAAATGTCATGTAACATAGAAATCAAAAATCAAAATTCATTGAGAATTAAGACCGAGGAAATAAATGTTATTTCTTTCTCTTCGCCCACTCAATTTTACGCATCTGTTTCAAAATGATAGATAAAGGCCAGGCGACTTGATGATGGAATAAAAAGTGGACAGAAAGTACCAAAAGTCCGGCAGTCACTTAACCTTTACTTTTGAGCGAAATTTCAATCAAAACTTACATTGTGCGCAAGTGGAGAATACGTAGAGCTTCATTTCAGGAGAGTCAGGGGCAGTCAGGGCTCTACGCAGGTGTGCTTAACGTCAAAAGTGCACATCAAAAATCTATGCGTGATTTCGGATCTTAGATGATTCTCCCGGAGCTCATTTGAGCCGCAAGCTCTTGCTTTAATCCCGATCCATAGGATGATGGGATTTAGAAAATATGATGATTGAAAGATCAAACAAAAAGAAATTGTGAGTGCGTCTCAGTATATAGGTAGATACCGATCTCATTTTTCAATTTAACGATACATGATTTATCGCCGTTTCATAAAAGAGAGTGAAACAAATTTCTCAAGCACCATCGTACCATATATAACCGTGTAATCAATCGGGTGAGCATACGTAGTTAAGTTCTGATTTTTTTCAATTAGGTTGATGAAACTTTTGGTAAGAGAAAATCAGAGTCTCGAGAGCCTCATTCGGGCTTCAGACTTTGAAGCTCAGTATTAAAACTGAGGGGATACGAGGAGTTACAAATCCCAAATAAATGTTTACACGTCTTCACGAAAGCAAATTCAGAAAAAATCCTCATTTCGTAATCTGATTTGGCGCACCGCACCGCGGTCAACGAATGATGTCGCTGAAAAGCACACTGCCAGTCGTTCAAGGTTATATTATGTAATAATGATCACGAAAAATCGACGACAAAATTCACGATTGTCGTGTGATTATACTGGTCATCAGAAAAAAAATTTAATTTAGTTGAGATATAACAGCTAATGCTTCATTACAAAATTCTCGATAATTTGTTTCCCCTCCGTGACTTTATGACTAATTCTAAAGATTTTTTTGACAAAAAAAAAGTGAGGAGGAGGAATAATCCGAGGTGAAAGAAGGAAAGAAAAGGGGGGAGTAAAGAGTGGGGGGAGAGGGGGAGAGGGGGGAGAGGGAGAGAACAAATGCGAACCAATCATTTTCAAATTTGCTGCCAATATGTAAAAATAACTCTAATGCATTGCACGCATTTTTTTTTTTTTTTTTATTCCTTCTCCAATCTCCAGTGCAGTCGAGGAAGGGATTTCGTAACGGTTTAAAATTGACCTGAAAACCGATTTAACTCGTGCAATCTCGGCTTGAACTTTCGCATAATTATGTTAATAGCGAAGTTGTTTGTGATCAGTGGTGATTGAGCAGTCAATTCTATAAGATAAATCATAAACAAACCGATTATATGATTGTAAGCTCGCTATCACCCGTTTGGATGAGCTCACCGCCAAAATACAAAGAAGAGAATTAAAATCCTCTGCCTGGATTTACGAATCCTCTTCCGTTGAGATATACGGGCATCGGTAATATTAATGCGGCGTTGACCGACAAATTAATCGAACGGCGAATTAAACATTCATGAGGCAACTACCTAGCAGAATACTTTCCTCGTTTGAACTTCAGCCGCGTGTCCGTACGCGCGATGTTCGACATGTTTGCCAAATATACGGAAAAGAAAAGAAAATAGGTAACTGGATGAATGGTTACTCGAATTAAGTGACGCTTTTCATGAAAATTTACAATTATTAAACCTGTCAAGCAGAATGGGTAGACTTATGATTGACAACTTGAAAAAAAAAGCAATAATAAATTCAATACAATAATTAAAGCAATAATTAATTCTTTTGATCATTTAAGTTTTTCAATTTATTTTGAAATAATTTTGATCCACTTCAATTTTCATTTGACGATTCCAGTCACAGTTTGACTTGTCTGAGTTTTCCATTTTCTTTTTGTCATTCCTCTCAATTCATAGTGCCCATAATATATTTTAACGCTTACACAGCTGTATACCTAATGGAGCTATTGCGAACTTTTGCTACAGAGGATTGAAGAGTTGATTCATACATAAAAACCTGTTAAAATTACGATGAGCACACTGAAAAATCACGAAATTCACTCTCAGAATCGGGCATAATGGCGGTTCGACGCAGGCATCATGGGAGCTTCCCATCTAATTTGAGACGTATCTCTATGTTTCTGTATAAAAAGTGACAAATTAGACAGGAATCTCCCATGATACCTGCGTTGAACCGCCATTATGATCTTGACGCTTCAGCAATTATGTGAATTTATTACTGAATTTTAGAGTTTATTAGTGCGATTTTCGTGATTTTTTCTGGTTTTTATATCAGAATGTACTATTCATTTCCTTACAGCAAAATTTTGCGGGAGCCCCATTGTTGTCATCCATAAAACATGTTTCATTATATTGCTGAAATTTGCTGGAAGCATTTGTATTTAATTGAATTACGTACATATACTGAATAGTTTGGTGGCTTTAGAGATTTTGATGGTAGGTACAAGTTCTATGAATTTGTCGGCACCAGCGAAAAGGCTTGAAACCATGGATGAGGTGGCGAAAGTGAACGAAACCCAAAACTTGATCTTGAAGCTTCTACATGGAGAATGTTATTTGTCAAAAACTTGACATTAGTTCTTAAGTACTCGACCAGACTTGCTAAAAATCGCTGTCGTAAAAAAGTCTCCGGGAACTAAGGTCCATTTTCCCAGACGCGGTCACATATTGTGTCATAAAAAAGAGCTCAGCGGGCCGATCATTTACTTTATCGTTAAACCGATCGTTAAAACTGTCTACGAGTGATGCTATTGGTCGAAAATTGTAAAACTTGGCTGTTGCTATGGTAACCATCGTTAAGAGTCTCTTTTTATAAAGGCTATTCATGAGTAACCTTTAAAAAACGGACACTATAAAGATGGTTACCATAGCAACGGCTAAGTTTTACATTATTCGATCAATAGAATCACTCATACACAGTCTTATCGATCGGTTTAACGATAAAGTAAATGATCAGCCTGCAGATTTTCACCATCGCAAATGAAAGGGTCAAGAACCACGTACGGTAATTATAAAAACGCGTTTACCCTCCGACATCAGGGCTAAGATTTAAAGCTAGGGGCCCAACCCTTCACATCATATATCAGCACAAAACCATAATGTGTTAGCTGAAATCGAAAATCGTGTAAGTTGCTCTTTAAGTACTAAACAGTGTTGCCTAATTTAAGTTCAAAAGCCTTTTATTTTAAATTGATTCTTATAAGAAGTGCACGAACTAAATCTGTACATCCCGCAACACTGGTATTGAAAAAGTCCATCAATTTAACGAGCGACCAGTGGCGGCTCGTGCAATTTGGCAATCATGCTTATTTGCCTTTTAAACCTATGCAAAAGTATCGATATATTGGGGGTGCAATTGCACCTCCTGAAGATCGATTGTTTTACATGGGCTTAAATGGAGATATGGCGATGTTGCCACATTGCGCGAGCCGCCACTGCGAGCGACGCCGGCGAGGGCTGGCGATTCTCTCAATGCTTATATGTAGAACTCTTTCCTACAAGCGCATTCACATCTCTCAATAAGAAACGCCTTCAAATCGACTGGCTATGCTATACAGCAACGCATGACATATCTTTGGCATTGAACAGATACGTCGTATTCAGCCGTCAACAAATGCAAAGTATAGGTACCTATGCGGCGAAGCACCTATAGTAAGTATTCATGATTAGATTGCTCCAATCCAAAAACTTATTTAAGCTCTAAAATTGAAAGTTTAATCCAATTGAAACCAACAGATTGAGCAGCCCATGAGGAAGAACAGGAGGTTATCTTATATCTACGGCTGATGATGAACTTTTAGCGGTCAAGCCAGGAGAAAACGGGAATCGTTTGATTCCATTGGTTTCAACGGCACCCCAAGGCTTTGAAAATATACGAAAAAGTATCTAACGTTCTAGAATCATGACAAGGCAACAAAATGAACGGAAGAACCTACAATACTCATTATTCTTCTTTTTTTTTTCAGTACGTGGAGAAACAGACGTTCCGACAAAGAATACTACCACCACATAATGGAAACATCGATTCATTTTAAGGCATTATTTTCCGGTCTTTCATTTTGAGAGGATCCAAAACAGTCCCATGCAAAAAGCAATACAGTGACTAGATAAACCACAGTGTGGTCAATTGCTACGCACCCAAGCCGACCTCACCGCCCATAAGAACGCGTGTGAAACACCCGATTTTCAAAAAATCGTTGAAAATACAAATATCGAACCAAATTTAGAAAATAAGGTCTCTTTCGAAAGCATAAAGCGTCAAAATTATGAAACTGAGCTGATTATGAAATTGGGGGAATCCCTCGTCTCAGCCGTCGTCAGCGGCCAGTTTGTTTACATTCTCTCAACTCCTCTCCGCTCATAGATCCGCTCGTTCTTATTTTTTTGAAAATCGGGTATTTTCCACGCGTTCTTATTGGCGGAAGAGGCCGCTTGGGTGCGTAAACGCCAGCCAATCAGCAACAAGACCAAAATGACCACACTGTGGTTTATCTATCTAGTCACTGTAAAAAGCAATACAAAAGACAAACAGAGACAAGTCCACCATTTTGATTAGACACCGATGGATACTGGGAAAGGGTTCAATTGGATCTTATGGGAATTTTTATTCTGATTGTATATAATGCGGCAGTTGCAAGAGTCTGAATTTTGTTGATTTTAAGTAAAGAAATAAAAGTACTCGGTGAGCTGAAAACAAGGATGCCTTTGGTTTCTAGCTAGGCTTCAGAGTTTCGGAGATGCAATTTTGGCCAAAAATATATTGTTTTAACGGGGAATTTTGCGTTATGACGTCACAAAAAACACAACTTTTACAGCTTTACTCGAATGTATCTCCGAAATCGGGACTCTTAGGAAAAATCTGAAGGCACCTTTGTTCCCTATGCTCGTCAAGTACCTACTTCCATTCTCTTGGCTAAAAAACACACAATTTCAGACCCTTACAGTTGCCCACTGCCCCAATTCTGTGGTTTTGAGGAGCTCTATACAGGCTATCTTTTGAGATTTTTACGCCTTAACGACACAGTGTGTCTGGCTGTTATGAACGTAGAACCAGGTTTTCTCATCATAAGATACCTCTTTCTCACCCCTACCGCGAGATTTCCAATACATTTAGGCCCGCTGACTGATTTCAAATTTGACCTTAGTTTTTACTCAAAACTCATACTTTTTCCAGAATTTCGAATTTTTTGCTATATAAGAATTAAGACGTAATTTCGAATTTACGTAAAATCTAGGCCAGTTTATTAAAAACTGATAGCATTTTTGAAACCAGCGTCTCAAAATACATACGATAGCGATGATAAACTGAAATTGTAAGCGAAGAATCATTCTAAAACACTAAAAATTAGTAAAATTAACACTAATGGATAGTGAATGTCGCGGACACATTATGTCGTGTTTGGCTTACTTACCTTTTGAGGCTGTACAATTTGGTTGTAAGGAGCGATTTATGTGTAAATTTTTCAACATTGCTGCATATGATATCTGATCGTGTCTTCGCTACCTCTTCTACAGACTTCTCCGATGAAAAATCCTTTTCTCCTCAGGTGTGTGCATCAACCTTCTCCAATCCGTTATTCAAATCAGAAGTAATTATTAATGATCAAAAGAGTGAATCTCATCATCAGTAGTTCGAACCATTTTCTAAACAACGTTCAGTTTCACTGGACTTTGTACATACTTAAGTAGTCTTTTGCTGTATATCTAGGATTTACATTTTAAATAAGTCGACTTTTTCCTTGTTCGTAAACACTTTTCCCTTCGGGAAAGGAAAGTCATTGGTATACGTAACTAAAGCGTGTAACTGCCGCGTTCAGATCCGCTATTGCGCCTTTATAGTTGAAATACCCTAGCTTCTATACATCTTTCTTGTCAGAGATAACGGGCTTTGATTTAAGATGATTTTTTCCTCATTCTATGGCAGACGGAAGCAGTGTTGCCAAATTGGGGTGAAAAAGCCGTACGCTTTACGTTGATTTAAATGGGGACGATACGGCTTTTTACCCTCGATCTGGCAACACTGGACGGAAGGATGATCATGATCAACGTAAAAGATGGTTGGTGGTAGGGGGAGATAGTTGTGAAGGGGGGGGGGGGGGGAGCTACTGCACCGTGTCTCATGTCTGCGCATACTGCACAGCGCATACCACTGGACTCGGCGCGCGTGTTACAGAAGGAACCTATACGCGATTGCACCGATCACCGAAGTGCATACCCTGCTGACTCTGCGCATGCCTCCTCAGTGCAGTGCAGTGCAGTGGCCGGTCCCGACGGCCGAGGCAAGGCAGTCGAGTCGGGAGCTAGCTGCTTGACACTGGCGTTGACGTAATACTCTCGTTTTTATCGGTGATTTAAAACTGCATTTAAAATAGAAGAAAAAGAAAAAAAGATGATCATTGTTTAATTACAACCACTCAAGAGAAAGCCACCGTACTTATACACACACACACACCGATCGTTTAGTCGGCTGTAGAGTGTGCACAGCTCACTGTCTGGCGCAGTCCACTTGCATTCTGGTCATAGCGACCACACGCATGTGCGTCGACCGAAAACAATGTTTCTTGCCTTTTCTGATTCGAAAAATGCGCTATGATCTGACACCACGCTGAGAAAAAAACTTCGGTTCATATGGAACACTGAGGGAGGGTGTTCGGTTCCGATAACCGAAGTTTTCGGTTGTGAGTACCGAACTTCAGTTAGGAGTACTGAAGTGGTTCAGTAGGACTGTAATGTGAGTCATAGTATTAGTCACACTTACTGAAATCTTCGGTATTCCTAACTGAAGTTCGGTACTCACAACCGAAAACTTCGGACACTGTAACCGAACACCTTGGTGTTCCATATGAGCCTAAGTTCAGTTCTCGTAACCGAACTTTTTTCCTCCGTGCATCTCGCGCGCCATCACACAGAAAAAAGTAGAATGTGTCGTAGGCAAGAATTTGAGTTCACCGGCCACAATTCGGATCAGTTTTTTTGCGAGGGACACAATGAGTTTGTTTTGTTGACACAATAATCTGATTGTGTCACATGCAAAAAACTGATCCAAATTATGGCCAGTGAACTCTAATTCTTGCCTGCGACACATTCTACTTTTTTCCGTGTACTTTATCCCTCTGTTTCCAGCACTTCCTACCTCATCCCGAGGTGGCGTCGCGTCATTCGGCAACAATGTATTCTATCCATTTAAACTTATGTACATATCGAATTCAGGGGTAGTGGCACAGGAAACAGATTCGTATTTATAGTTTAAATGGAGCAGTTTCATTGTTGCAAATGGAGGAGAGGATTGCCGGAGTGAAATAACTTCGTTTTGTCGAGCATTGCCAATTCAATTCATTGAAGAATTGAGGAACAACACAGATGCCACCGAGAACTTTAGTTTGGGGTTTCACCGCAAATTTTCCATTTTCTGAGGCCTTAGGGGGGGATTTGAAAAAATTTTGGCCGGAGATGATTTTTAGGCAAATCTTGACGCTTAGGGGGATTTGAACCTAAACCACCCCCTCGGTGCGCCACTGAGTCACAGTACGAGTCCATCATGTTAAGGGGCATAGCCGGAGCCAGGAATTCGTATTTCTCTTTACTTTCCCAATTGAATGCATGTAATAGAGAAGGGTGGAGTAGAGGGATGAGTTGTCACGTGACGTCAGCCTCTGTTTTTGTCATTTTCAAATGCACGCCCTCGAATAGGCAAAGAGAGAAAAATACAAATCCCAGCTACGGCCGCATGGTATGGGTCTGCGACAAACATTTAATGGAACGTTATGGAAGGTACAGCTATAAATGGATGACAAAACAGCAGTTTATTGCTGTGAAATGCAATGATTCGTTTGATTTTGCAAAATTATGGGAATATAAATCACTTCCATCATGGGATCTTTCTAGTTTGTTCCCCTCCAAAAAACTAAAACTGAATTCCGAATCAAATCGATCAAGAAGAAGTAAGAGAGTGAAAATTACATTTCACCGTGAAAAATTTGACGGTTGCAAAGATTGACAATAACTAATTGATTGGACAATTAGTTGATTAGCTTGGTAATTAGTTTGCATTGGCCATAAAAACGAAATCTTTAACACAAAGAAGGAGCGAGTATGTATTACAGAATATTTTTGCAAGGGTCAAGGCAAAAACAGTTGTCATCCACATTTTGAAGTCATATTGCACAATAAACAATGAACAATCACAATATTCGCGATGGGGCTTTGAAATGTCACTGCGGATTTGCTGATCATTCATATAAATTGTTTCCATCTCTTGCAGAAAAAAGTGTGAAAAAGAAGAATCTTGATTCTGGCTAGATGTTTATATAGTGGGCAGGTTATTATGACAGGAGACGGTCCTAGATTAGAATCCGGAGACAACTCATATTTCGAGGACGACTTTGTTTTGTAATGATGAGACGTATGTCCAAATTCGGTAGTCAGAATAGTCAATGATAGCCTTGAATCATTATATTTTCATTTAGAGCGTTGACTTATACTATGCATAGAGCTCTTGTAATGTTTCATTGTTTATTGTAGGCAAATGAACTATCGATACTGATATAAAAAACGGCGAAAATAACATCGAGACCAATAAACAAACCAAAGCTTGCTCCTCGCAGAGAAGACCAACATAAAAGTTCAGATGGACCCCACTCGTATATTTGCACTACGTACGTTTTGCACCCCTAAATAATAGAAAATAACGTACGAATTGGAACAAAGAACTTTCTTGCATTAGTTTTTTGAATGGTAAATTGAAAGGTTGATTCTGACAGTTTTTGTTGCGGGGGGCACGGGGGTGAGTCTCACACTTTTGTAAAGGTCTCATATAGCTTCATAGTTATTTTCGCGGAATTTAGATCAGAATTGATAAAAACCATTTGCCTACAGCAAAACTTTGCTAGAGCATCCATTATATTATTAGTCACTTTCAATAAGGCATGGAAGCATACACCTACGAGGGCGAAGGTCTAGACCGAAGAGAGTATAAAAGTGTGTTGGATAATTTTTTTCCCCCCCCCCTTTTTTTTCTTATAAATACGGCTCTGATTGTTGACAGTTCGAATCTGACGATGAATCAATTATTTATTGCCTGCCTTCTCGTCCTGGATCTATTGATGTTTATACTTATTGTTAGACTAAAATAGGGCGTTTTATAAATTCATCGTAACCCTGCATCGGTACCCAAAAGATTATGGGCAGCTTTATTTTCTTGATACATAGATAAATTACGATACAGAGGTTTGTAATCTTTCTTGCACTATCACCCACCGTTGCGATTCTCTGGTGAATAATAACCGCCCGCTAAGAGAGCGGGGGCGACAATGGTTTGGTGATCGACGAATATTCAAGTAGCTATACGCCAGTATTAATCAAAATCATTTTTATGCAATTGTATACAGAAGACCCACACGCAGAACATACAGATAATAAAAAAAAACATGCTGGTAAGAATCATTTCTATATTTGTGCACTTAAACGATATTTATTTTCACACTTTAAACAGCAATTAGCTTATGGATTGGCGAGAAATCCATTACGCCATTTATAATCTTCCCACACCGTTGCGTAATCATTCAGAACCTCTTTTGGCTACCCGTTCTTTGAATCGACCGATCATTGATCTGTTAAGAAAATAATTGACCGGCGCATGCGCGATCACTTTGGGATTATTTAAACCAGAATCCGAGATAAAAAGAGGCATTAGTATGTATAAAATAAAAGAAACTGCGCTTGGACTGCTGATGAAACGAAAATGATGCAATCCACAATAATTAATAAAGTCATGTTTAAATAAGCCGCGAGGAATAAAAGAAGTGATGATAAATAGTTATTATCCATACTTGGAACATGCATTTATGTTAGTTGTACGATGTAAGTACTCCATGTCCGCGATGCTCGTCATGATGAGTCAATGAACTTTCGGGGGATATGACCGGTGAAAAAGCCAAACCAGAATTGGACGATTTTATGCATAGGGGAGTCAACTTTTCTCAGCCTGCAGAAAGAAAGCAAAACCACACTCAGGACTCTCAGGAGACCCGCACTTAACCCTTTACTGCATGATTTTTTTTTTTTTTTTTTCAATAAAATAATTTTTTTTTTTTCAGTACAATTTTGATCCTTGAGACAGGGAAAAATAGTGAAAAATTCTTTCCATTATATTTCAATGGTAAAGATCCTGATGAATATTAATTGTTCCAAATATGGCCTTACTACCAGCATTTAGGTATCCATGCAACTGAAAATAAAGTTTTCAGGCTAAAAAAAAATTAAAGTAGTAAAGAATAAGTTAGTAAGTTTCAATAGTTGTTTTTTTTGTAAATGGTACCCCTGCGTTACTCCAAAACATAACAATGAAAATGGCTGCTCTCTATCAGATTTTCAGTGAGCTATTTTCAACCACTCTGCACGTTCTCTATCCTGTGCTGCGCTCTCTAGGACAAAATAGACAATTCTTACTTACTCGTTTAGTATCTGTTCCACATGTGACCCACCATGCAACAACAATACAACTCAAGTCCCAGTACAACTCAAGTCCCCTACTTTTAGATAAGACTTCAAAGTAATTGTTCCAGATCTGAGCTCATCTGCAGTTAAGGGTTAAGAATGGCATTTTATACAAACAGAAAAGTTGATTATGCCCAAAGTCGTCTAATGGGGCAGTTTGCAAGGATCTTAATTTGTGTGTTTTTCTTTTTACAATAAGCAAATGAAAGTGCTTGCTGGGCTGACAAGGATGCCTTTGGTTTCTAATTAGGCTTCAAGTTCCTGAGATGCTATGATAGCCCAAAATACAATGTTTTAAACGGAAATACAATACGACATCATGGTACGTCTCCAAAATTGGGAAACTTTGGAAAAAAACCAAAAGACACCTTTGTTCTCAGCTCACCAAGTGCTTTTATCTTATACTCTCTGCAAAAACAACAATACAAAAAAGTAGTGGTGGCTCTTGTAATGTGGAAGCGATAGAATCCCTTCATTCAAACCTGTACCAAAAAAAAAAAAAAAAGATTCATTGGTAAGGTACCGTGCCTAACCTAGGATCGATATTTTTGCACGCAGATTTAAATGGCAAAATAGCACGGTTGCCAGATTCTGCGAGTCGCTACTGACACGGCAACGGTAATTTTCTCCCAATTAAAATACATCGGAGAAATGTTGCCGTTGCACTCATCGCCTGAATTGTTGTTGATTTGGCAACGCGGCAATTCTACCGGGATGAAATTAGCACCTTGTACTTGGTGTTTTATCGTGTATTTCGTTACGGAAATTGCGTCAAATAAAAAATAAAACACAAAAACTAAAAAATTAGTGAGTTTAGAAACTAGCGCACTAATTAGTCATTTGTTCTTTCACGCACTCTTGCTCACGCGTGCTTTGATTTTTAGAACCGCTCGGATTTTACTGCCATCCTTAGACATGGGATCTGGCGCTGTGTTCTGGAAGCTGATTCGAACAACGCAAGGGTGCTCATAAAAGTGTCCAAAACAGTACACAGAAAAAAAAAATCTGTTGATTTTACAGCCTGGGGTGTTGAAAAAGTGTGTAGCATGTTATTATGTTGGATTAACAGGCCTGAGCGGTTCAATTAGCACCGGTTTTTGTCACATTAAATCCTCTGACGGTTGATTTTACAGCTCAAATCTGTTGATCCAACGTACTAACCTGCTACACACTTTTTTAACACCCTATGCTGTAAAATCAACATATTTTTTTTTTTTTATTTTTTTTTTTTTCTGTGTAGTCTACAGATAGTGGATCTACGCTTAATAATGTCCCCGAAATTGCCATAGCTATACAGAGCGTAGATCTAGATGCTTCTTCGATTTTCACCTCTCAATAATCTTGACGTTTTGGAGCAAAGCTTTACAGAGCGTAAATCTATACGCGCTCAAGATGATGTTTCTTTGGAAGATAAGCATGGACAGAGAGAACGTCGATCTGCACTCCTTTAATTTGTCACCAAAAATAAATCTCGTAATATTGGTGCATAGCTCTACAGCTTTGAGATCTTTACGCTTCTTACTTTTCCAAAATAATGAAGTATCCAGAAAGTGATGCCTATAAGGAGCTTAGATTTATTTTAGATTACGAATTAGATTGAACGGCCTTCGTATAATCAAATCATTATTCTTTGCTTCAACTGATGGTTAAAACACTGATGGTTTGCAGAATGACTTTTTAGATCCGCAAAACGGCAGCACTGGTTTAACACGAGTAATTCCGGTGAAAATAAATTCACAAGAGGAAACAGCGTCTAATGAGAGCCGCCCATGATCGTAATGGGTCTGTTGCAAACTTTTGCTACAACGATTAAGGAAAATTATTCTAATGTAAAATCGCCTGAAAAGTCCATTGGTGGCATCTGTAAGTCATAAAATTCAATAATAAACTCACAAGAGGCGTTTAATGAAATCCAAGATGGCGGAGAAATATCGAGCAATTTGTATGCATGCACCACGAACATCCAAGGATAGCCAACCTCACAATATCGATCACAACCAATCACAACGTAAACAAACACATAACCTCTACCTAGCCAGTGATGTTGTCAAAGTTGACCATCCTTGGATGTTCACGGTGCATGCATACAAATTGCTCGATATGTATCCGCCATCTTGGATTTCATTAAACGCCTCTCGAGAGTTTATTATTGCATTTTATGACTTACAGATGCCACCAATAGACTTTTCAGGCGATTTTACATTAGCTTAAACACTCTCAATCGTTGTAGCGAAAGTTTGCAACAGACCCATTGCCCAACTGTGCTGGAAAATTCTAATACTTTACATTCATAATCATCATAAGTTATTATAATGATCGAGCTCAATAGAATTCTTCCAAGGTTTTACTGTAAGAAATTGGACTATCAATTCCGATGTAAAATGTAATTTTCTGTTAGATTTCTTGATTGGGAGATTGTACTATACGGCAACGCTGAGGATGCTGGGGCTAGCCGCCAACACTGCGCTACTGACACTGCGGACGCATCGGAAAGGTGGGTGAATGAAACTTGCACGAGTCGGTTGGTAAAATTCCATCGTCAACACGGGCAAGCAAGGAGCTGATTTCGTTCACGCATACTTACGCTATAAACATAAGTGGATGATGATAGGATGAGGGAAACATACAGGACACGCGCGAAGACGAATTAAAAAATGTGTGCTTACCTCATATGACTATTTCAGGATAGGATTTTTGTGTCCAATTTCTTTCCCTATCTCAAGAGAGGCGGGGCTTGAGTGATAGAGGGTAATGCCACGGTACACATTGTGTTGCAAGATTTTGAATGGCCGGGGGGAAGGTGGGGGAGCTGGAAATTTTTAATATGAATCTGGGGGGGGGGGAAAAAAAAAATCCACCAATCGATTTGTTTTTAATTTAAAGAAATGAAAATTTAAAAATCCCAAAGGATTAATCATGGTGAGCTCCGCATACAATTTTGAAACAAACTCTCGTTAGCATTTTCTCGCTGATGCATGATTGCTAGCTTGATCCTCTTTTTTACGTTTCAGTGGCGGATCTGCATCGAGGAATTTTTCTTTCTCTCTCTTTGCCCATTTCAAGCAGTGGCGAGGCGTAAAATTTGGCAACCATGTATTTTCTCCATTTCAATTCACCAAAAAGGTCGAACGCTCCAGTCATCGGCGATGACCAGGCAAATCGACCTTTCTCATGAGTTTAAGTGGGGAAAAAAAGTTGCCAAATCGTACGCCTCGCCACTGATTTCAAAACACGCGCATTAAACAATGATGGAGATAGGCACAATCACGATACATTTCGCTCCTAACTCTATCCTTTTCCAGCACTTGCGTTGAAATGAGGAGAAAGAGTGAAGGAGAGTGTGTGGGAGGGGGAGAGAAACAGAGAAACTGAGAGAGAGAGAGAGAGAGAGAGAGAGAGAGAGAGAGAGAGAGAGAGAGAGAGAGAGAGAGAGAGAGAGAGAGAGAGAGAGAGAGAGAGAGAGAGAGAGAGAGAGAGAGAGATACAAATTCCAGGATCCGCTTCTGTTACCGTCATAAGTGCGCAGCTTTTCAATTATAACAACTCGCGGCTATTAGCGCGGACAGAGTGGTCACTGGTCAAGAGACGAGTGGGCGCAACAAGTTCAATCACTGCCACAGAACCGCGACAATTTCTTATAAAAACTGCCAATAAATCATGCGAGGATTACGAAAGCACGTCGGAAATAGATCAGCGCGGAGAGCGAGAAAATCCTCGGAGTCCCGCTTGACGTGGAGTCACATTTTTTACAATAACCAAGAGAAACCAGTAAAAGATAAAAAATGGAAGAAAAAAAAATTGCGAATAATAGTCGCATTTACGAATCTAAGTATTCTCGATTCTCGCGGTATGAGAAACCCGGAAAGTGGCGCGCGAAGTAAAAGTCCATCCTCGACGAGGCGTTGCACTGCACTTTGGAACGCGCAGAAAGAATGGGTCGGGGGGGAGAAGATATGAATTGTGCAGGCGTGCTGGGAGAAAGAGAGGGGTAGAGAGGACAGTGCATGCAGCTGAACCTTATCACTCGTACGGCGGCGGTAAAGTCCTCAGAGGAGATTGCGCGCGAGAAAGACCCGAGGGTGGGGAGAGGTAAAAAAGCGAGCCGCTCCAAATTCACAGGAATCAGTTGTTATCCTACGGTTCGGCCGTTGTGTACTATCGTATCGTCTTGTTATCGCGTGATCCGTGTTGTATCCGCGCGCGGTGATTTGAACGCGCGGTTAGCAACTGATAAGTCTCCTCGTCGCGTAGCATCGTTCCGGTGACTTGAACGAACGGTTAAGAAGAACGCCCTGCTATCGTTTTTCGTCGTTTTTCATTCAAATACTTTGTTTTTCTCTCTCGCCCTCCCCCTTCGCGATAACTCTCCTTTTATGCTATCAAATTGTGTGTTTGGAAGTGTTCTTATGTTCCGTTCAGTCCCAGTTTTGAACAATTTTAGCGCCCTTCTTGTAATATCGAAAAACCAAGTTACATTGTAAGCAGCAGTTGCTTCGTCGCAAAAAGTCAAGTGATTCCTGTTTAAAATATTAACGTTTGACAACGTTTTGACCTTCGGATTTATCAGTGAAATAAAATAGGTAAGTTTTGAAAATGTTTTTTCATTGAGGAATTAATTGCCAGAGTTGCAAAATAAACTCAACAGCTGTCTGCAGACAGTCAAAAGATTCTCTTGTTAGCATTAATCAGGACATTTCATTACATATGCGCACCATCCACCACTGACAAAACTTCATAAATAAGAGTTCAAACCCTTCATACCCTTCTTAGCTGAGACATTTAGTTCCAAACGGGCCTAAGCGTACCTTTTGTAGTTTCAAAATATATTTTCGTATTATAATTTTTAACTATAACAATCAATCGATACGATTTAAAAAAAAAAAAAAAAAACTATCAAGTGCAGTTCTTTACATTACAAAGGAGTGCGGTTAAAAACTTTATGAAAGGTTGATTTGTCGTTTTTCTTCTTAAAAAAATAAATTTTAAAGGAATTGTCAAATTTAGCCACGGAATTGAACCGGTTTGAAACTAGCGAGGGCTTAGTTAATCATGACAAGAGGTCAGGTCAGAGAGTTGGTTATGATTGGTGATAATCTCAGGCAACGTCGAAAAACGTCAACAATTTGCGAACGCTAGTAAAGTCAGATGGTTAATGGTGCGCAATGAATGAGTTAATCGCGTCATCAACAAACCCAAACTTTCCTCACCTCCTATTTAACGGTTAAACAATATTGTTTTGGACGGCCGCTGCTGACCCTCTTTAGTAGAATTGATAAGCCGCGATCAAGTCTCAATCCATCAATAAACCACGACTAAGGCCTAAATAAGTAGTTGATAAGTCGCGGTTTATCACTAGCGGATCTAAGTTATTGTCCTTCTCTCTCTCTCTTCTCCCATAAGAGCGCATGTGTTAGAAAAGGATAGAAGAGGGGGCGAAAATCACGTGACTGCCCCTAAACTGTCCTTTTCTATCATACGCGTTCTAATGGGAGAAGAGAGAGACGGATAGATCCCTAGCGGATCCAAGATATTGTCAATAAGTCGATTATTCTTTCAATTCAGTCCATTTCTTTCCTCGCTTTTCAGCCATATTTCAGTTTCTTAATTGATGACGTTCCGATTGAAATTCTATTTAGAAGGCTTTTTTCCAATAATCTTTCCAATAATCTTTATCTTGATTTCAATTACGCTTTATCTGTTCAAATTTAGAGTTTTGACATTTCTCAAGTTTTCTTTCAAGCGACGGTAAGTATGTGAAAAGAATAGAGCCTAACTTGTGCAGTCTGGCAACACTGCTTTTACACATACAAACCCATGTAAGAACACTCGATTCCAATAGAAGCCAGGGCTGCCGTTTTGCGTATAATCAATGCTATTTTTCAATTCACCGATGATTCCACCGGTTGAGAAAAGATTTTTTCGTGAGTTTAAATTACAGAAGCGCGCGTAAATACCAATAATTGTAATAGGTGACGTATACATATAATTTTGATTAGGAAAACTGGAGAACGCATAAATAAACGTTCAAAAAACTCTCGACGTGTAGTTGAGTACAACATATCGTACTATACTACGATTTCGGTGTGTTCAGTGTTCAGAAGGACAACGTTACCAATGTTGCCGCAGATATTGCACGATACACAGTCGTCGACGTGCCAGAGTTGCCGCTTCGTATGTATTTATTGGCATTTTTCAATTCACCGATCATTATCTACACCGGTTAATTACATTCACAAAAGTATTACACAGTTCAGTTCAGCTCAGAGTGAGACTAAAATTAATGCACGAAAATACTCTGATCTGTAATATTTATATGTTCTATGCCGGAGGAGTCTCCTTCACTGACTTTACAACCTCGAATGTCACAATCACCCAATTTTTGGTGGAAACTCCATCATTGCTTTGATACAGGAATAAAAACAAAGCAAAACAAAACAAAAAAACAAAAAAGTAATCACTTAATTTTCATATTTTGGAGTGACACAAAAATATCCCGGTCCAGGTATCGCATTCTTTATGACCCCGCCGATGCATCTGCTTGAGAACGTCTTGACAGTGCAGGCGTCGCGTGTCATCTGGCAACAATGCAAAAGCTCCATTTAAACTCGTTAAATATATCGGATTTTCCTTGTGCACTGTGCACCCCCTGAATTCGATCTTTTACATGAGTTTAAATGGATATAATACATTGTTGCCAAACTGCACGCGACGCCACTGCCGGTCTTGATCAACAATAATCGATCCCAAAAAAATCATATTGTAGCAATCGACATCATCCGTTCCACTAATAAAGTTTCACTCTATATTTTCGCATTAGCTAGAACCGTGAAATGCTCTATATCGTTTTAATTAAATCCATAAATGGAACTCAGCTTCTGTAGATCTATTCCAGACAACCGCACAAAATTATAACTATCACTTGCCGCATACTCGAAAGCTACAGATACTAGCGCCCTTTCAAAACGATTAAACCATTCGCAATAAAAACTATAAACCGTCGATGGATTTCATTAAACTTTAATAACTTTCCATATCTCTCATACCAGATTCCAAACCTATATAGGTTTATTGCGATTGACAGTATGATGACTTTCTGTGCGTTCCTACAATGAGTTCCTCAAAGCTTTATGGCCAGGACGATTTTAATGTCAGGAACTTTTAGGTCTGACGAGGTATTCTGTATATGATGTCGAAATTAGTTCGATGCATCGTAAAAATAGGTGCACTTGCTTTATGAACATAAAATATACCATTTTATACATTATTCACGCGATGTCAATGAGATACTTTGATGCTTACTTTACCGTCACAAAAAATATTCAAAGTTTCTCTTCGTTGGTGAAATGGAATGTGTGAGGAATGCTTGAAATTATACAGGAGCTCTATTGTTTCCGATGAAAAATATTTTCAGCTCTTTCATTTAAAAAAGAAGTAGCATTCGAGATATGGGTGATATTTAACGAGCATTAGTTGCACTTTTAAGTTGTGGCGTCAGCCTTGACACACAACTTACTTGCAGCGGAGTAAAAGAAAGCAAGCAGCAATGAATTACTCTTGAGTCGGCATGAAATGTTTCTTAGATTGATTAATTTAATTAAACAAGAAGCATAAAAAAAAAAAAAATATTAGCTTGAAAAGTCCTTCATCTGGGTATGACGACAAACCTTCCTTTTGCGGCATGCGATGTGGGTCTATGCACGGAGTGGTAGCTACCTCAGAAAAATAAACAAATAGGTAAGAATTTGCACCAATTGTAATTGCGTTTGTTGCGTACTTTAGCTACATTAAAATCGCACGTAGCTTCCAACGTAAAATTCAACGAAAGTATACAACAATCCGCACAATAAGATCTTTTAAAACCCACTGATTAAGTCAAGAAATCATTTCTATTTCAAACAACCCGCGCTGATAGCTACACACTAGTTTCGTCGATCTATAGCTACAGTAACTACATAGGCGAAACCACCACGTTTATGTATAAACATCAGCATATAGCTTACAAACGTTTTGTGTTCCTGTATTACGAGTGGTAAGTATACCAGAAAATGCAGCCAATATTTCATATTTATTTTCAATGGATGATCCAACATTTTGTCATTTGTGGTAACGAAGATGATTACACAAGCACGATGGTTCCGTTAGTTTGCTTATAGTAGTATGTTGGTGAAAATATTGTATAAATAATATAGCGCGGGCTTTTTCTAAATGAAAGTGATTTCCTGGGGTTATGATTGGATTTTGAAAGTTTTTTATGTGCGCATCGTTATTTTCGCAGAATTTGACGTTAGTATGAGTGTGCCATATATTGTTGTTTGCAGAAGTACGCGACAGACCCATTAAAAATATTGAGTATATCATGAAAATTATGTCGCACTACAGTATCGTTCATAAGAAAATATTTTAAATCGCATTGAACGTGGATACTGGAAGACTAGATATGGATTGAAATAGTGCGCAGAAGAAATTCGAACCATCTCAGTTAAAATTCTTCTTACAAACAATTTGTTGAGGACCCCTGTCTCTACATAGAGTCCCTGTAAATAGAGTTAAGACGAGCGGCTAGTAAGCGTCCGATTGGTCAACGGGTTTTAGGCTCCATGGGCGCAGCTTTGACGGTTATAGTGATGACGTAATCCGGTGATGAGCGGTCCAAACAAAGACAAACTGTCTCTCTCGCTCTCACGCAATCCCTATGTACTACTATCTCACTCTCATTTTAAAAATCGCACATGCAGACATCTTTTGTGAAATTTTTTGGTAGAATTGGCAGAAATGAATTCCTCGAGGCATTTTAAGGCTACATTGATACTAATATGTCGTAAACCAAGGCCCTGCCTGTATACGAATTTCAAAACTAGACAGAGATGGGTGTACACTGTACATGGGGGTCACGGGAGAGTAAGTGAGATAGTTTGGAACGCTACGCAAGTTTTATCACAAACCGATTGTGACCGATGAGTGCTTTGTTGTGATTGGTGGCTAACCGTTCACTTTGCACTAAAACCGTCAATTGGATGCGGTTTTGCAAATTTATTTACCAAAACGGCTTATGTTTGCGTTTACATTCTCAACAGAGATCTCTCGGTGTTTCACGGATAAAAGAGTTAATTGTTGATGAAGCAGTTAACTTTAATCATGGGCGATCAAAGGCAGTGAAAGATTACAGGGGCTTAGCGCGCAGTTTGGTAACACTGCAGTTTGTCCATTTAAACCCATGAAAAAGATCGAACCACTGGGTGTTCGGTGAACACCTTCGCATTCAACCTTTCATAAGGGTTCAAATGGACACAGTTCAACGTTGCCAAAGTGCACGCTACGCCACTGAAGGATTACACCGTTAAAAACTGTGCGGTATTGTAGTATTTGCATTAGACCAAATCACAACAAACGGCCCTCAGAATACGAACAAATGTGCAAAAATGTATCCAATGGCTATGCCCATGCTCCCATGGTTTCATCTGTCTTCACACTCTTAACTCTCTACTTATAGGGAGTCTAGATGAAACTAGGATCGGGAGAAACAAGAAGAATAATTCGGTTGCAGGACTTTCCGTTTTCGTTCACAAAATTTCAAGCTGATATCCAGCAACGCATTGAATTATATTAGGGATCTCGATTCATGAATTGATTCTTTGAAGAATCGATTCTTTGAGGCCGATTCTGACAAAGAATCGGATCGATTCTTTTCCTCCGATTCTTGGATCGAATCGATCCTTTAGGCACTGAATCGGAATCGAAAGAATCGTCGTAACTTTATACGCTTTTTTCCTCAATGAATTAACCAAATTGCAAATGCAATTATTATTCGAGCACACGTTTTTCATCTTGAACAACGCTGGATTGGATCGGGGTTGATCATTTTTGTGAATCATTATCGAGAGAATCGGCAGCCGCTGGTAACAATACTGTTCATTACAGCAGTGAATCGTCACGTGACGATTCGATTCTGAAAAGAATCGGCGGGAATATCATAGTGCATCGCATCGGTCACGTGACGATTCGATACTGGAAAGAATCGGCGGGAATTGGGTATCATAACTTGGGAAAATTGGCAGGAGATCGGTTTCGGAGTGGACGATCGTTCAAACCGATTCAATTTGCGCAGTTTGAAAAAAGAATCGGAAGAATCGCTTTTTGTGAGAATCGATTCTTTGGAGCCGATTTTTGAATCGGATCGATTTTCTCCGGAGAGAATCGAAACGATTCTTCCGTCGTGAATCGGGATCCCTGAATTATATCGACCCTCATGGACTATGATCCGTCAGCAACTAAACGAAAGACATTTTTTCAGAATCAAAATTTCGGACCAATAGGCACCCTTCTGGCACAAAACGGTTTAGTATCAATGAGGCCGGTTATGGTCGGTGCAAGAGGCCTACAAATGAGCTTCCGTCTTTAAAAAAAAAAAAAAAATAAAAAAAATAAAGAACAAAAAAAAAAAAAAAACAAACAAACAACCATGAAGGCGTTTAAATATCACCGCAGCTGGCTAATTCGAAGAGAGACAGGAATATTTTAAAGTAGGTAAAGGTGTCTTGCTGTCTCTCCCCTCGAGTCATCACAGCATTTTGAACGGTTTAAATTTGCTTGAAACTTGACGTATTAGAGGTACAGTCTGAGAATTTCCAAAGCGGTACGTGTGTTACGTTAAGTGCATGCTTTTGCACGAACAAACGCACGGATTTTTGCAATACCTACAGGCGAAAAAATTATTCAATGCAGAAAAAAAAAAAAATTAAATCGGATCTTCGTCCAACTCAGCGAAGGCGGCAGCGTCGATTTTTTGTAGTTTTTTAACTCATTTGAAACTTTTGAGACTGCAATTTTTTTCACGATTTTTTAACATTTTTTTTAGAGCTCTAAATTTGCCTGTGGAGAACCGTCTAATGCCATACACAGTTGTTGTGTTTTGAAGATAATACATAATGCGTGGATGTCTTAACCTACCTCTCTTTTGCATTAATCTGAAAAAATAAGATTTTTGTTTTTTTTTTTTTTGCTCTTTTTTTTCATTTTCGCTCGACGACAGCGCTAAAAGCTGGAGGCGATGTATCGACAGATGCCGATGTCGTCACTCAAGTCTGTGCATACCGGACACCGCACCGGCTCAGCACTTGGAAAGGACAGTCTTTTTACATCACTATTGTCAAATACTTAAAACATAATAACCGCACAGTTTTACATTTAAAAACTGTTCATGTTACATCAAGGAGTTTACCTATATTTAGTCCCAGTTAGTGAGACGTTACGTTGGCGAACCCCTTGTAGTGCTTTTTTCGGGACCAAGTTTCAGTAAATGTGGGTCAATGTAATCTAAAACCAACTTATTGGGGATAGTAAGCACCAATCATTCTACATGGACCCCAAAATTATTTTTCATAATTTTTCATTTTTTATCTCAGAGATTGTGTTTCCTGAGAAAAACACCTTATTCTGGGCATATATACGGGTCGGATTTAATTATACATCATAGACCCAAAGTCACTCGAAAGGAAACGAAAGCGATATAGCGATGGAAGCTTATTTTCTACAGACAGTTGATTAAATATTAAATCTGCGCAGTGGCGGATCCAGAAAAATTTTCTGGGGGGATGGGGGGGGGGGGGAGGGCACGCCTGTGAAATGTTGAAATTTTAAGCGTCGGAGGAAGCAATTTCGCGCTATGATCTGTTGAGAAAAAGAAAAAAATTGAGGCTTCGGGGGGGGGGGGGGAGTGCCCCCGTGCGTGCCACCACCCCCCCCCCCTTATTGTGGCTACATTTGCTGTCTGGTTTTTTCGGTTTATCAAAGATTACAAAATAATATAAGAAATGTACGCATCTAAACGAAACATTCCAATTTTGTAAGTTCTGTTCATGTTAAACGAGATGGTTCCATCTACGTAGTTATAAGTCGGTGATATAGTGTCTAGTGTAGCGCGGGCTGTTTGAAATGGAAGGTATTTTCCTGGATTAATGAGTGGATTTTGAAAGTTTTTAATGTGCGCATCGTTATTTTCGCAGAATTTTACGTTAGAAACAATGAGTTATATTGATGCAGCAAAAGTACGCAACAGACCCATTGGTCGAGAAATGGAACAATTGGTGGTTGCTACGGTGATCATAGTAGTCTCCTGTTCGCTGAAGGCTACTCATAGGTAGCTTTTATAAATAACGATCAATTTAACCCTTTACAGACCAGGTTTGATTAAAAGAGCACCACTCTTCCGTTCATATAGGATGAGTAGTTAACTGTTCGTACTCGGGGGAGTTTGAATTGCCTACACGGCAGATTGAAGGCGCCCGAACGAAAACCTATGTTGTGTTTTCATTCAGAATCGCGCTTATTCTGAATCGTGATACTGGAGCAATGTGAAATAGACTTGAGGAGAAAGACGAGTAAACTCGGGCTTGGCCCATAAGAGGTTAACGATGGTAGCCATTAGCAACAGACAAATCTAACAATTCTCGACGAATAGTTTCAACGATGAGCAGTTTAACGTAAAATTGAATGATCGACCTGTGTAAGGATATCAACCGGCTGATCAAGCGATGCGGAGGCTCAAAAAATGCTGCAATTCACCGATCAAAAACTCAATAAAAGTTCTTAAACTCGCGATCTTAATGTCGAAGGAAGATACCTATGGACTGATCCACCTATCCGAAGAAATTCTCCATCTATAGACCAACTCTGTATGCCAAGGTAGCTTTTCCGAATGTCTCGATTCTCGGATTATCTGAATAAAATAACCATACAGTGATTTCGCAACGGCACCTTCGTGATTTTTATGGTAATTTTATGGATAATCAACCATTCAACCAATCAACGATTGAGATCGATGAGAGTGAGTGAGTGAGAGGAGTAGGACGCACGACGCACTTGACTCTCTGCGAAAAAACTATGGTGCAAAGTGTGCAATCTGACAACGCTGCATTTTGTCCATTAAAACCCGTGCGAAGGGTTGAATACGAGAGTGGTTTATACTGCACACTGTACTAGCGGAGACAAAGTTACCTATAGTCAGGGTATGCAATAAGCAATATACATCATCCCATTCAACGCGTGTATTAGGTGTGTTGCGTGTTGCATACTCTGGTCAGGTATCTTTGTCCCCGCTAGTACACGTAACAGTTCGATCTTTTTCATGGGCTTGAAGAACAAAATGCAACGTTGTCAGATGCAGACTTCACCTCTATAGGTTTTCCAGAATAGTTCGAAATCCTGGTCCTTACGAGGCCACGCTCAGAGAAAGTGCAGGCTCATATAAGGAATTGGATTGGTCGTTGTATACAGAGGCAAATAGAGACCCATCACGTGCTCAGTTTCCCTTGTTAGTTGTTATGAAAGTGAGGCAAGTCAAATTGGTTCATTTTAGTTCGGGGGCTCAACAGAACAACAATCAACGGTGTCGCCTACTGTTGAGGGTATCAGCCCAATCGGCATTTGTCGAAACACTTTCGGTCAATCCCCGAAACGGCAATAATGGGGCTCTTGCAAACTTTTACTGCAAGCAAATGAATAGTACTGATGTAAAAACCAGCAAAAATCACGAAAATAACTGCTTTAATGGCAAGATCGTAATGGCGGTTCGACGCAGGTATCATTGGAGATTCCTGTCTATTATGTCACTTTCTCTACGAAAACACAGAGATATGTCTCAATTTAGATAGGAATCTCCCATGATACCTGCGTCGAACCGCCACTAAGCTCGATTCGGAGAGTGAATTTCGTGATTTTTTGGTGTACTCGTCGTCATTTTGACAGGTTTTTATGCAAGAATCAACTTTTCAATCCCGTGTGGCAAAAGTTTGCAAGAGCCCCATTTAAATGACAAAGAGCGAAACAGCAAGCCGATTATAAAAGATCGTACCGCAATCGTATCGAGTCGCTAAATCTAGTGCGTGTTATTCTTATGGCGGAAAGTTTTTCTTTTTCACGTTATGTCATTCCGATAGAAACCCTTACATCTCTGCGGAAATTCACCACTGACTCCTGAGCTATCGTGCACTCATCGAACACAAAATTTGATTTGTATCAGAATGCCTACTTGAAAAATAATGAACTCCTCCCATGAGCGTGTACCGTGCTCGACAGAGACTCAATACGATTACAATACGATCCTTCATAATCACCCTCCAGATCCATAAGTTCATCAATCCATTTACTTATTTTGCAAATGCACGAAATGTTGAGTGGTGAGCATTGTTTTAATCAAAATCTACCCAAAATGTCCCTTTAAATTCAAAATTTCATTTAATTAAGGATATCAATTTGAAATAAATGAACAGAAACTGATATTCTATAAAAAAACGCCAGTTGAAACCTTGAAGTAAACCTTAACCAATGTACATCACTGAACAGAAAGCGACTGCTGCTTGCTGTTTCGGTGAGTTCCGACCAAATTTGAGGTGGGAAAAAGGAAAAGGGACACCTGTAATAAGCATTGTGCTGGGTCCCTATTTGTCTCTGATTGTCAGTTTCGTGATATTTAAATGAATACAACCAAGTCGAACGGCGGTTATCCAACAGAATTAACGATTGATAGGTCGGTATATAAACTTCCAAAAAAGTCGAAGCAATAAATCCTCATTACTACTGTTAAAAAAGGATGGACCTCCAAATATCAAATATTTTCGGCAATCAAAATATCTGCTTGGCCGCATATTGATTACGTAGTATTTTTGAGGATGATTCTGATTCAGAGAATACAGACTGCCGGAGCTTACGAAATGCCGGACCAGACTCAATGTACGATAAATAAAATTAAATGCTACTTGCCAAACGGCGTTACTTTTTACTGTAATGAAAGCCGTGCAGCGCGTCGACTGCCGGTTATGTAGTATCCTTCGAAGACTGATGAGTGTGGGATGAATGAACCGATCGCGTATGACAACATGCTTACAAAATATGCAGAACTAAGTACCTACTCAATTCACACATATTGGGTGGATTTGGATTGTAACGTCACAATGATACGATTGATCCCATTGATTTAAAACAAATCAAAAGTCACTTATTAGGAAGGAAATAAAAGGGCTAATTTCTTGAAAGTTATTACTTTTTATTGATTAAATGAAAACGTCAAAAACTTATGTTTTAATGCTCCTGCATACACTGGAAACGTTTCTGTGTTATATTGTTTCTACGTTATTATTAGATCAAAGTTTGAGTGTTTGATCATCAAACACTGAAAAGAAAGATTACCAGAAGCGCGTGACAATTAGTCAACCGAGGAAATTTCTGGAACAGTTACCGAAATTCTGGTATTTGCGCCATGGTTTTTAAAAATTTGGAAGAAATGTACGACCAGATTCTGACAGACACCACTGACACCTCTCTGATTCTGTGAGACATCAGAATTTTCTGGTAAAAGTACTTGAAATTCCCTGGTTGACATATCATTGTGCTACTTCCGGTAATATTATTAGAATTGGGGAATTATTTTTATTAACAGTGAAGGATATAAAGAAAGTCTTGCGATGTCCTCGACTTCATGGACGAGCGCTTAAATGGAATCTAGGGTGAATTACAGACAGCTGAAACAGATTCTAAACAAATTTAATGTGAGGTGTAGGGACACTGAGAAGTACATGGATGTGACGATTCAAATAGCTTGGGGTAATTATCTGTCATGATTGTTCAAAACTCACTTTTTTTCTAGGGTTTGTTGCAAACTTTTGCTACTGTGTTGAAAAAGGGTCGATTTTTATGTGAAATGGAGGTCAAATCACAGTGCGAGCAATGAAAGCACCGAACAAAACTAAAAATCTAGAGATAAACTCAATAAATACCTTCAACAACAACAAAAAATGTCAGCCGGGTTACAATAAAGGCGTCCCATCGAATTGCAGCTTTCTCTACGATGAATTACTTTTCTCAGCATAGAAAGTTGCGATTAAGTAGATGGGACTCGCCCACTGTGACCCGCTCATCCGACCGCCATCTTTGACTTCTGTTAGACGCATTTAATGAGTTTTTGAGTGTATTTTGAGACTTATCGATGATTCTAATGTGATTCGCTCAAGTGATTTTACGTAATAATTGACCCTCCATCATAACGCATATAGTGGCAAAAGTTTCCTGCAGACCCATTTGGCAATTATGAATGCATAAATATAGAAATGCAGTTGCTGAGGGTCGACGTTGCGGAGAGGAAGCGTGGCGGCCGCTGATCGCGGTTTATTGCGCTCAGAATCGCGAGTCGCGGTCCTCAACAGTCAACTCATCAGCGCGGTAGCTGCGGTTAACCGGCTGACTCCCAGAATTTTGAGGAATTACATATTATAGTCGTTCGATCGATCGATTGGTGAAGACAGAGGAGATTCTGAATTAGTATACACGGATCATGAGAATGGTGCAGCAGAGCATCAGACGTGCCTCACATGGCATATACAGTTTGTTATGACTATAACTTGAGGTGCGGCCGCACGCCGCACAGTGTGGACATTTGTCGATCTAGCTATTCAAAATTATATAACTTTTGAAAAAATGCAGCTGAGGAAACGAAACTTCGGGGATTTATCACCATTAGGGTAGCCTATATTTAGGTAATTTTTTATATTTTTGCGGACCCTTCGAAGAGGGGCAATGGGGCCCCCCAATTCTCCCCTTAAAAATTATCATCGGTAACCCCTATATTGTGACACATCAATCAAAACTGTGTAAAAAGTAGTGCATTTTCGTTTAAACCGGAGGTCGCTATCTCTTTTTGTTCCAAAGTTACTGTCGATTAAAGTTTCATTTTGAATAAAAATTTCCCATTTAGAAAATTTAAAATTCTATAATTTTGGAAAAATTACAGATAGGAGAATAAAACTTTGAAGATTTGTTACTATAACATGGTAGTCTATCTTTAAAATAGTTTTTTTGGAGGGAAATATCCAAGGGGGGCTCGGGCCTTCGACGCCCCCCCCCCACAAATATAATTTAAACGGGAACTTATAGGGAATAAAATTATAAAGCTCATAAGAGGGTTTATGACGGAACGTAAATTAGTATAATATGAGTATATTATATTATACTATTTCTCTTTGATGTTAAGTGTAACTTGAGTCAAATTGTGGGGAGAGGGGGCTGGGAAAAAAAATTCAAGAATAATTCTTGAAAATGCAAAGTCATCAATAGGGTTTTACGGGAAAATTATTTAGTCAAATTTTGTTAATTTTTTTTTTTTTTTATATATTTTTCCAGTGACTGTCCCTCTCTTTCATCAAATTACATTTATCAAAATCAGAGTCGCTAAAATAGAGAAAGTTACAATAATTTAATCCGTAATCAAGCAAATTGTTCCTATAATTTGCGTCATCACAGGTTGAGCGGGACATTTGACCAAATACAATATCAGATATATCGGTATTAATACAAAATATTTAATTCAGTTATATAACTATGAAAATAATTAGTCAATTTTCTGAGCCTGATGAGTCAGTACATTCAGAGGCAGTGGCGGACGCAGGATTTTTTTTGGCACTGATGAGCGTTTGAATGAAAATTGTTCCCCTCTTCCCCTCCACCCCTAAAAATCGGAGGTCTGGGGGGCTATAGCCCCCTTTAATCCCCCCCCCGCGTCCGCCACTGTTCAGAGGTATTGGTGGCATCAACAAGGCTTCTGTCCTCCTCGCTTGATGAATTTTCGCTGTTTGGTCCATTTTCACGGTGCAATTTCTCTCTGAAAACAAAGGGGAAAAAAATAAGTTTATTTCATTTGCGCACATTTGCGCAGGGGAGACAAAAATAGCTGAAAAGTAGATGAAATTACCTTTCTTTTTGAGCAAAAACGGTCGATGGTACAAAATGGTACAACAGAAAAAAACTCTGCTGAAACTTGTCATATGTCAAAAATATACTAAAATTTAGACTAATTATAGAATGTAAATTATCCTAAGATTAAAAAACTTACCTTCCATGGTTTTTCCTCCTTCTATTTACTTTGAAGAACACGAAAAAAAATCTATGACTCATTTAACATGTGCTTTGTTTACATTAGGCCTATTCTATCAAAACAAGTGTCACGGGTGAAAATAGAGATACTTACCTGTGTTAATTGAACTTCGAACTCGGCTGGTGCACTTGTCGTCCGGTTTTAATCAAAACAAACGTTAGATATGTCTTATCTAGACATCTTTGAAGTCGAAAAGCAAGCGCAAAGTGGATTTTTTCGATCTTCATTTTGAATAGCTAAAATACACGTATGTCCACACTGTGCGCCGCACCGTCTCACATTAAATCGAAAAAATGGTATCTCTGGATAAGGTGTATATTCTTCATGATTTCTCTCTCTCTCTCTCTCTCTCTCTCTCTCTCTCTCTCTCTCTCTCTCTCTCTTCTCTCTCTCTCTCTCTCTCTCTCTCTCTCTCTCTCTCTCTCTCTCTCTCTCTCTCTCTCTCTCTCTCTCTCTCTGCCTCTCTCTCTCTGTGATAAAACTGTGATTGCTGACATATTTCTATACATGTAAAATGAAAAAGTTAAACTCATTGGTTCAGACCCATGACAAGCAGTGGCGGCTCGTGCGATTTGGCGACAGTGTTTTAATTCCATTTAAATACATGGAAAACAATCGAAACTCAAGGAGGCTGCCAGCCTCCGCTTGAATCGATTTTTTATCTAAGTTTAAGTGGGAAAGATGCATGGTTGCCAAATCTCACGGGCCGCTACTGATGACAAGTAGTAGTTTTATAGTTTTAATTATAATGCTGTTTGGCAGGAGGGCGTATAGAACTCAGGTTACGCTACTGATCAAAAATCATCTATTTTAAAGTGTTACTGAAAGCAATTCTGAAGGGCTGAACTTGATTTTTTTTATTGATTAAAAACAATCGGATCTAAAAAAAGGATATTTCAAAAATAGCGCACCCTCTGTTTTATAAGCCCTTATACCGAAGGATTCTCTAATTTAGAAGTACTTCTCACAAATTTTGTTGAGAATACCAACATTATGCTGAAAATTTTCCAACGCAAAAAATACAATTCTTTCTGTCCGGAAAGATATATTTTTCATCCCAGTGTGTGGCAGCCTTGGCGAGACGACCCGCGATACCGCGGATAATCAGTGAAAGTGTCGGCTCGAAACCAATATAACCAATACCTTCACGAGATTATGCCCCCAAATATTCAGATTACTTCTTTTCTTTTTGGCCTTTAAATTTTTCTTCTTCTTCTTCAGTTTGATCCTGTCTGGCGGTAAATGACAACTTTATGACGATGACGAGTTCAGTACAATATATTGTCATAATCGATGTTGTCAAGTTGGCAAAGACTCTTTGTATTTAACTTTCATCTAAGTTTGCGGTTCATCAGTCATCACGTAACGACGCCATTGCATGAAACATGAATGAGCGCAGGGTTGGTGCAGTGGCGGCTTGAGCAAATGGAGCCGTTGCAAACTTTTGCAACAGGCTTATTAATAGTTGATAATGGGGTAATAATCAGTAAAAATGACAATTAGCGCACTAAAAAATCACGAAATCCACTCCTAAACTAACAAAATGCTTTGAAACGCGAGACCGTAATGGCGGCCGGGGCCGCGGTTTTCATTGGGGCCCCCTATCTTCAATCAGCGCCATCTACACGAGGTGTTCTCGCAACACCACACAAGAAGAAGAAGAAGCATACAATTGCCATAAGAAAACCGTGGCCTCGGCCGCCATTACGGTCTCGTATTTAAAAGCATTTTGTGAGTTTAGGAGTGGATTTCGTGATTTTTTAGTCCGCTAATTGTTATTCTTACAGGGTCTTACCCCATAATCAACTATTAATAAGCCTGTAGCAAAAGTTTGCAACAGCTCCATTGGCTATAGTATTTTCCCTCTATTTGAGTCTAATGTACCAACAATCGATTTTTGGTGAAACAATGCGTCACTATCGAATCGCTTAAGTTACGTTAAATTTAAAAGGAGGAAAAACATGTTCGCCAGATTTCAAAAACCTATATATAGGCTGGTCACAAATCAAATCCACGGCCAGTGTTGCCATTCATGAAAGAAATTATCCGAATTTTACATTGAATTAAATGGGGAATTCGGATAATTTCTGCCATAAATGGCAACAATGGCCACACCGATGGCGCTTTAATAATTCTTAGAGCAGGTGGCTCGTACAATTTGGCAACAACTTTTCTCCTTCGATTACGTGTTAAACAATTGATTCGATAGCTATTTAAGTAGTACTGCACCGACAATCAATAAGTGTATGTACATACTGGAGGATTAACATGGTTGCTAGATTGAATGGTTGACTTTTTTAGTAGCTATCAGCTAGATATCAGAGTTGACGGAAAGTTCACAAAATTACTCATAAACGGCAGCAGGGCCGATGTTAAAAATATTTACACTTTGTTTGAAAATCTTCAAAATATAACGAGTCAAACCTTCTTATCCCTAAACTAAGTACGCAGTCTTGTATAAAATATAAATCAAAAGATATTTCTCTTATGTATATGCAGAACAAGAATCAGTGTGTATTACAAGTAAAAAATTTTCGTATTCACCCTATCGATGGGCAATATTTGTAACGCTACATACATATATTATTCAGAGAAGAGTTCTTCTGCATTTTTATATTGTTTTACTTCATTTATTTAATATTTTGGGTGCGTTCACTATATAAACAAGATTTTCTTTTTTTCCGATCATCTTCATTTGTTTAGAAGGACAACATTTAAAATTGCTAGATTGTACGCTAAACTACTGTGATATTTTGGACAGTTTAACCCTTTACAGACCAGGTTTGATCAACAGAACGCCACTCTTCCGTGAATATAGGGAGAGTAGTTAACTGTTCGTACTCGGGGGAGTTGGAATTGCCTATACGTTGAATTGAAGGCGCAAAACCGGAACCTTATCTTGTAAGTACGTGCAAACTAGAGTCCCTTGATGGAAATATTGTATAGGGAGTACCGACACGACGCTTTATGCATTTTGACAGGAGTCGATTTAGTCGACTGCCTGAACGAATTCGAAGGTTAAGTTCAACAGTGGACCAGTGGTGGACTGGCGGATTTGCCGGCATTCCGGTCCGTTCCCATACGTTCCTCTACGAATCGACTCCTTTCGTGTGGAGCCTTCGATGTCGTCGACTCCTGCTCGACTCCGTGAGAGCCTAAAACCAACGACCAATCACAAATCGTTGAGCTCGTGTCGGTACTCCCTATACAATATTTCCATCAAGGGACTCTAGTGCAAACCTCCAGAATTGCGTTTATTTTGAATCGCTAAATACAGGAGCAATGTGAAATAGACTAGAGGAGGAAGATGAGTTAACTCGGGCTTGGCTTATTAGAGGTTAAGCGCAAACACTTACCATACAAGTCGATGTCTTGTGCATATCGTCGGTTTCTCAAAGAAAGAGGCGTCAGCCAGTTCTCGTTTTAAAATCTACTTTCACTAATTCATGTTTAAAATAATGGCTAATGCGTGAATGTTCCTGACCCCCCCCCCTAATTTGGATCAAAGTGTGGAAAATCTCATAAGAATTAAGCATTTTTATTGTTGTTGTTGTTGTTGTTGTTGTTTTTTTGGGTCATACAATATTAGGGAAAGAAACTATATAATTGGCGATTCTGAAATGTTGGATTGACCTAAGCCTCTTTGAAAAATCACTGACGATATAACGGAACAGAAAAATAAAATAGGATTATAGCGAAAAAAATAACATGACGAATTAACCCCCGTTACCATCATTTCCCCGCCCCTCCAAAACTGAACCGCATATACTTATACAATAGACTTATTTTGATGCTTAACAAATCAAATTCCCTCAACTAATCAAAAACAACTCTGAATAATCAGAATGCAAACCCGCTGACCCTTTGGACTAAATACTTCAACACAGATGGTATGGCTACTAAGGTACGTTATTCCTCCCAATCATTGAAGTCGGATTTTTACTTATTTATTTATATTTATTTATTATTTTTTTTCTCAAAGTGTGGTTTAAAAAGTATGCAGTGAGAGCAGTACATTTAAATTAATGCAAAGTCCATTTTTTGGGTTACTTATTTTTTTTTTTTTTTTCCCGCAAAAAATCTGCGAATTAAATCTGCCGCATGCAGGGAAACCTTTCGCTACTTAACACCGTGAGGAAACTCAGTGCAAAAAGGAGGAAGCGTGGTGAAGAATTCACTCAAGTACTTCGTTAAAAATCAAATGTTCTGCTGCAAGCACCGTGGCATCTCTATGTAAAAAAGTGATTTAAGTCGAGTTAAATGCACAAAAAATGTCGATTCCTTACCAATAACGTGAACGGATGCAATAAAAAAAAAAAAAAAAAAAAAAAAAAAAAAAAAAAAAAAAAAAAAACAGACAAAAAATGATTCGGAACTCTCTCTAATTCTTTTCTTTTTTGTCACATATGAAATGCGGAGCCTCCGGCTGCGCTTTGGTCATTCTTTTCACCTGCATCATCTCTCCAGCTCCTCTCACAGAAAGTGCAAAATGCAAATCAGCCAGGTCGACAATGCGCTGGAAGTTATGCACGTGTTCACGGAGGGGGGAAAAAAATAAAAACCAATCGATGTACAAAATGCACTCAGCCTCGCGTGTTTTTCACCTCCGTATTCTTGGACATAATTTTGTATTTTTACACTTTTTTAAAAATCATAATTTGCATAAACATTTGACACTCACTGCATTCATTGCAATAATGGACTTAAAAGTTTAGAACCCGATCTCATGACTTCCTACTGGATTATACCCACTCACCAACAGCTGGGGTAATACTAAATTTGTGAACGCTGATTAGGGGGGGGGGGGGGGGGGGCGAAAGGATTTAAAAATAAACATAAAAAGAAGAGGAGTGGCAAAAAAAAAAGTGATTTCGAAACAAATATAGCTCAGTTTACGTAAGCGCATGTGAGTGAAAGGTACATCGATCGAAAAATTTAAAAAAGAAGAGAAAAGAAGAAAACGATATTGGTTTTTATAACAGATACAGACCAATTCACGTAAGCACAAATTAAAGATTCGCAAGAATTGTGCAACTTTCGCTTTTTTTTTCAAAAGTTCAATGCAAGTTTTAGGGGGTAAATCAGGCAAAATTTTTTAGCCTCCTCTTTGAATCGGAGTCTACAGAAATGAAATGAAATGCGCGACCACGGCTTTAGTCTGCTCTGGGACCACAACGAAAACTTTCTGGAGGATTTTCTGGAACGAGGAGATACCATAAACTGTGCTCAGTACAGATACAAGAAAGTGAGAAGACTCAGAAGACCTATCTAAAATCGCCAAAGAACAAACCTTTTAAAGGAGCAATGCTGCTTTTCTAACTTACACATTTTAATGGACAAAGTGAGAAAGGTATACTTTCTAGTTACGCCACTGTCTTGATGACGCGCATCTTCATACCGCAGGCAATGCATCACCATCTCATTGAAGACTTCGGATAGACTTGTTTTCCTCATTCACTTTCACGGAAAAAACAAAGTTTATTAGGTACAATCGCAGCAATTTTTTAAAATAGCTTCGCAATCAAAAGTTCTACCTCGACCGAAAAAAGTTGCGGTTGTACCGAAGCAATACTTCGGTAGAGCAAAATCAAGAAAAAAGGCTGTTGCTCTACCGAGGTAGTGCCTCGGCACAACCGTAACTTTCTCTGGTAGAGCTAGAGCTTTTGCTTTGCGAAGTTATTTTAAAAAGCTGCTGCGATTGTACTTAATCTTTTTTTTTAGTGATCTACAATTCAGACGCAGCATCGAGTGGTTACCATTTGCAACCTGCTTTGAAAAGTTGCAATCTGGTTTAAAGGGTGAAACCGACGACGAATTGCGCGAGTATTATATGAATTTTTTTCAAAAACTAGGATCGCGAGTTTTATTAAACCGGCATTCGAAATTTAATTTCGAGATGCGAAAAGTGTATGAAGCTTAAACGTTTTTAAGGCTCTAACATTTATACGTTTTTTGCGTTAGACGTAGCTCTAACATTTTTCGGCGTCAGAAAATGATCACGTTATCGTGGAATGGGTCCGTTGCAAACTTTCGCTACAGCGCTATAGAGTATAGAGTGATCAACCTCATGTAAAATTGCGTTAAAAGTCCATTGGTGACAGCAGAAAGTCATAAAATGCACTAACAAACTCACCAGAGGCATTTAATTGAAATCCAAGATGGCGGTAAAATATCGAGCAGCCTGTATGCAAGGTGGCAAGTACCATGAACATCCAAGATGGCCAACCTCACAACATCGATCACAACTAATCACAACGCAAAAAAAACTCATAACCTCCGATGCTGCGAGGTTGTTAACGTTGCCCATCATGTATGTTCACGGTGCTTGCACATAGGTTGCTCGATATTTTACCGCCATCTTGGGTTTCAGTTAAACGCCTCTTGTGCGTTTAATACTGCATTTCACGACTTTCTGATACCACCAATGGACTTTTCACGCAATTTTACTTTAGATTTCACACTCTATATCGCTGTAGCAAAAGTTTGCAACAGACCCATTACCCTTAAAAAAAATGCCGAGAAAAAACATGCCTGACTTTCTGAACGACCCTTTGGCATCGATACTATCGCCATCATACTAATCGGAAGTATAGACAAGACAAAGCTTCATTCATTCACTGACCCAGCAAGTTGTTTTCCTATGAGTGCACTGCTTACACAAACACTCGTACCGTTGACACCGGTCATTGATTCAAGTAGTTTTGCAGAAAAAAATTAAATGAGTTTAATTTTTGTCGTTTGTAGGATAACCAATGGCGATGACCGTTTTCACTGTAATTATACAGCTCAGACGCAAATGCAATACGGCAGACAAGTGACACGGCGGCTGCACGAGCGTGCGCTCATGGTTGTGCAACGAACGAGCGCGTCTGTCTGTGTGCGCGCGCCACGATAATGACGCAGCGCACACTGATCAGAGAGTCACATATTTCGTGGAGTCAGTGGCGTCGCGTGCAATTTGGCAACAATGTATTCTATCCATTTAAAATCATGTAAAATATCGAATTTAGGGGGTGCACAGTGCACAAGGAAAATTCGATATATTTAATGAGTTTAAATGGAGCAGTTGCATTGTTGCCAGACGGCACGCGACGCCACTGGGTGGAGTCATATAGTGGCTTGGTATCGTGTACAATCAGGCAACGTTGCAATTTTTCTACTTAAATCCTTAAAAATATCGATACGAAGGAGTGCACTGTGCAGCGTGCTATGAGACTGTCTTACAATGTGGAGCTGTTGCACACTTTTGCTACAAGTGCTTTAGTAGACGATTCAGGTGTAAAAACCTCCAAAAAATAACGATGGCAGCACTAAAAACTTCTGAAATCCACTCCTACACACAAAAATCGCTCTTATTTGCTCGAGTGTAATGGTGGCGTAAGGCAGTAATAATGGGCGATTCCTATCTTAATTTTATCACTATCTCTTTGCTGATAAGAATAATTCACAGAGTATAAGTAAGTCACTAGAGTAGGTATTCACATCCAGTGAATGGTACCGTGTCACCTGCGGGCCGATCATTTACTTCATCGTTAAAGCGATCGTTAATATTGTCTATGAGTGATTCTATTGGTCGGAAATTGTAAAACTTGGCCGTTGCTATGGTAACCATCGTTAAAGTGTCCGTTCTACAAAGGGGATTCATGAGTAACCTTTATAGAACGGACACTTTAACGATGGTTACCATAGCAACGGCCAAGTTTTACAATTTCCGACCAATAGAATCACTCATAGACAATATTAATTATCGCTGTAACGATGAAGTGTATGATCGGCCCACTGGTGACACCATTGTCAAAGGAAAGTCGTCTCTTATTGGTCACGCATCTTGATGGAGTTATAGTATTATTAGCGAGGAATCTCCCATTATTACTACCCTACGCCACCCTTACGCTCACGAAAATAAAAGCGTTTATTGAGTTTAGAAGTGGATTTTGGAAGTTTTCATAACTGCCACGTTATTATTGGAGGTTTTTACACCAGGACCGTCTATTAAATCGCGTATAGCAAACGTGTCAGCCTCATTCTCCACCAATAGCGTCACTCACAGAAAGTCTTGACGATCGATAAGTGATCGGCCTGAGGGACTTTTAGATTATTGTTCTAGAAAATGGTCCGTGCAAACAAAATTCAACAAATCAAAAATATCAATTCCGTTCAAAATTTTCTTCGAAATTGTGGACTAGCGTGGTTTTACATGACAACTATTGGAACGTGTGTGGTTTTGCAAGACAACGAGTGGAATAAGTAGGTACAGGAAGGAGTGGGACAAAGTGTGGTTTTGCAAATTGTGGGACGTGTTTGGTTTGGCTTTCAACATGAGTATTTGTGCATGGTTTTGATTGGCGCATGATTTGTGAGAGTAGAATCTATGAAAAATTCTCTTGCACGTTCTCCAATAGGTATCCGTGCTCACTCAACAATAAAATTTGTGAGATCACCTCCTATTGGCTGATTTGGACTTCTGTGGTTTTTGTTGGACATAAATCTGTGTGGTTTTATAAACATTTACTGTTTTTTAAAGATTATGTTTTGTTCTTAAAAGTTAAATGGACCAATTGCGAACACGCGGCATAAATATGATCCGAATGTGATCACATCATCGCAGGTGGCAAGAAATCTCATAAAAGTACCTGAAATTTCTATTATATTTACTCTACATAATTAAAATGCGAAAAGTCCTTCTCAGAACCGTATTCGCGATGTTCGTAAAAAATGTAAGTGGTCCCGCTAGGCAATTGCTTCTAGGGTTTTAAACTTGACCGGGGTGGCTTACTCTTATAGTCCCAACTGCTATTTGGGAAGATTTTCTTGCTTTTTTTTCAGGATATTATTTCACCTATGTTTACACTTGGATCATTTTTTAACCGTGTGTTCACGTTCGGTACATTTACCATTAATATTCGTTTATAATTTTCTTCATTTAAACCACTTAAACCGAGCCATCATCATGAACTAGATCATACAATTTTAACATGGGCGTCACTAGAAGGGGGGGGGCGGGTTTTTTTTTTTTTTTTTTTTTTTTTTTTTTTAAATCTCAGAGAATAGAATTTTATATCCAATCAAAGTTTACTCGTGACCGATCTCTAAATAAACCAAAACATTAATCGTAGATACGTGCTGAGGAAACAAAGAGATAATTTGATCATTGTTGTCAGTGATTTAGAGTAAAATTCAGAATAGTGGAAAAATTAGCTCAATAAACTTCAATTCATCTAAATTTTCTGGAGGTGGACAACCGAAACCCCTCTAACTGGGGATGGGGGGGGAAGATTCCCACAGGGGATATCACATCTTGCCCCCCCCCCCCAAATGCAAAAGTCTAGTGACGCCACTGAGGTTTAAAGCAAAGCTGTCCAGAGTACCAGAGTTTCTGTATTCTACGAGTGTTGAGCTAAGTTAGTAGACAAACAACCTCTGATTAGCTGAATTGGTTCGAGGAGTGCGTGACCACCGCGCATTGAAAACGATGAGATTTTTTCGGATAGAAGGGATATTCTGTCCTCAAAGCTGTTAATTTCATTTGATTTGATCGGAATATTTTTAATACTTTTTGGTTTATAGCTTCAAATGTTCAATGACGCCTTTCCCATAAAATTCCACGATGCAACATTTCATGGGGGAAAAAAAGTCCTGTCATGTATCATGCAACCTATACTTACTCTTATTGCGGTCTTTCCACACCGCGGTTGAGCGTTAAGTAATAAGATTGGAATTTGCGAAATATGAAAATGAAAATCTATACAGAAAAGCGATTACTGATTAATGTTCGAAGGACATTTTCGGATGATTGTTGACCATGATAAGCCGATAATTGTTGATCAGTTAAGAGTAAGCCGCTCTTCTCTTACGTTTGCCGTTCAACAATTGCATCAATGAGCCTCAGACTGATGCTCCACCGCACCATGGAAAGAGCGATTGTAGAGACTCGATTATCATCACGTAAATAAGTTACGACACTTTTGAGCAGAGCTGCCGTTTTGCTTATAATTAGTCGCATTTTTCAATTCATCGATGATTCCACCGGTTGAGGAAAGATTACACAATTTAGTTCAGTGCATGACTGTAATGAACGAAAATACTCGCATCTGTAATCTTTTCTCAATCGGTAAAGTCGTCGATGACTTTAAAAAAAAAACTTGCTGGTATTTTAATTAATTAACGGCGTTTTAACCGATTGAGAAAAGATTACAGATGCGAGTATTTTCGTGCATTCAAGTCATACACTGAATTACTGAACTGTGTAATCTTTCCTCAACCGGTGGAATCATCGGTGGATTGAAGAATGGCATTAATTATACGCAAAAACGGCACTTTTACGACGCGAAATGTGAAGCAGCGACTATAGTGCGACGGCATATATGGCAGCGCCCCGTACAGGCTCAAAGCAAGCTGCTCGGCATCATTATTAATATGAATAATCGCATCGTTAACGCGTTTCCGTTCATCCGTTCGTCGCGTTGACATGACGCAAACTTATTTTCGCGGATACTTTACTGGATGTTAAAACATATATGTGCGTGAGTAGAAAATACATACGTACGGCCACTTATAAGCGTTTTATACCATAAACGCACGCAAACAACGCGAAATGCAACGTTGCGGCTCGACAGGATCCCTAGATGAGATGAGAACAGTGTTGTCAGATTTATTTTAACGAATCGTCGACTCTCCATTAAGAGCAATATAGGATGTAGATATTGGTAACGTTGAAATGGCAACGTTAAAAGCAAATGGCCTGGTTTGAAAACTTGCATTGGAGGATGGAGGAGGGGGTTCTTCTTTTTGCCTTGGGTAGTATAATGTAAAACAGTGGGTCAGTCAAATGAAGGAACAAGGTCTATCAATATACCCTATACCAGCTCGCCGATCATTTCAACTGATCGATATCTTTATTAATTAAAATTATACAACTAAATAAAATATTCTGCTGCAGTGCGTTAATGGGAAAAAAAAAACAAAAAAAATGATAAAGAGACTTTTTGATGTCCAAGAACCAGTTTCATTTTTTTAACAGAATGTTATAAATAATTACGCTGTAAATAGATCAATAAAGTTATCAACTGGGTGCGTCGTTAAAAAAAAGCTTAAATTATTAGCTTATTGAAGGTCAATCACTTTTACGAATACAACGATTCAATTGATGACTTGATCCGTTCAATAAGTACCCGTTAAAACATTTAAACCCATATCGTTATAAAGACTGTGCGGTAAATGTACCCTTGAATTCAGCCTTCTCAGTGGTTCTGATGGACGAAATTCAACATTGCCGGGCTTTGCCACTGATGTGCAGGTCGTGGTCTCCTAAATATCAGTGGCATAAGGTGTTACATTAGGTCACGTTGCTTTGAGCCAATTTAACACCGTGAAGAATATTGAATCATGTCGTGTGCAGTATAAACATTTGAATGCTTCCTTTGACATGGGTTTAAATGGACAAATTTCAACTTGCCAGTTGCATGGTGCGCAACTGTATACGTCACAATGAAAAAAAAAGAAGCAAATTCTTATTATAATACCACACGGAAAAAAAAGATTAGAGAAAATAACCATACGGATACCTGATTTTGACACCTGCTAGATGTTATGGTAAACTTGACCAGAAGTATGGTACATTTACCGATACTTTGAGGAAATTCGACATGCAATCAGGTAACATCACCTAGTACCTAGTCAAAACATAGTATATTTCTGGTTAACATTACCATAACATCTAGCAGGTGCCTAAATCAGGTATCCGTATGGTTATTTTCACCGTAGTTTTTTTTTTCGTGCATGCTCACCAATCCTATGACTAAGCAGTTCCCCATGCAGTATGTATTCATGTAGATAATGGATGTCAACACGTATACCCAAACAATATCCATATTGTAAGGGACATTGGATATGGACCTGTGTGGACTATTTTTACCAGGGTATCTGTATATATTAATAAAGGTAGATGCGTATACATACGGATACGTACAGGGATGTTGTGAAGCGACTTGCGTCACGAAAGCAGTGATTTATCAATTTACGAGGTCGTTATTTATGTAAAGCGGGGACTGCATTTGATGGAAGACGTTTATTGGTTCAAGATCGTTGATCGGGTGAACCAGCTCTGGTGAATTATTGTTGGACGTAACTATCCTATCGGCTCCCGAGAGAAGTATATCTGGAACAACACTTCAAAAACGCAGGCTAATGCATCTAACCTATATTAATCTACCTAGAAATACCACATAATTTTCACTTACATTGCACTCGCGTTGGTAATTATTAGAACGTCTTAATATCAACCTAGGTTCTGTCCACCTTTCTTCCCCTTCTAGTTATATCTCCTTAATATACGTTATTATATACTTACAAATAACTTTATGATATACTTATTTATGGACCTAACGAAACTTTCATTCATTTTCTGTTTTAGGGTATCAAAATGGAGTCCGGCATAGTAGAATGGTATGAAGGGCGCTCCATTTTAATAACGGGAGCGACTGGTTTTATGGGCAAGGTTTTGCTCGAGAAATTACTACGATCATGTCCTGGAATCAAAAGGATTTACACCATTGGCAGGGCAAAAAAAGGATTTTCTCCCACAGCCAGAATCAATGAAATGCTCAAACTTCCGGTGAGTTACTCGTGTGTGTCTTAATTTTATTTATCGTGTGTCTGCAAGCAAAGCATTGTTTTTTTTTCTTTTTATTTTTTTATTAAAGTACGAAAAGGATATATTGCTCTGTCTTCGGTGTTCCGATTATCACATTTTCTCAACTGCTCGTCGAAAGCAGGTCGGTAGCTGATTTTAGGATTCCACGAGGTTGAAAAAAAGGCAAGTCATCCAAGCCGCAAGGCAAAAGAGGCAAAGCGAGCGCGACGAAGAGGTTGAGTGGTAGAGAGATCATAGGGCCGGATCAGAGCTACTACTCTGTATATATTTATTATTTAATGCCATTTTTCAATTCACCAATGGTTTCATCGGTTGACCAAATCTTTTCGCAGTTCAGTTCAGTTCAGTGAATGACTTTAATGGACAGAAACACTCGCTTCTGTAATCTTTTCTTACTCGATGGAATCACCGTTAAAATATCGAAGTACCCGCACATTTTTTTACAGTCATTGACAGAGACACTACCATTGGAGAAAAGTTTACAGTTGCGAGTATTTTCATGCAACATATCCTTAAATCGAGAAATTCCACAAAAAATACACAAATTGGCCGCTTTGGGCAGGAATGCCTGTAAACTGTGACATTCGAATTCGTTTATGAAACTACAGGAGTTTCGCCTCCGTTGGAATTTACACAAAAAGCGAGATGGGTAGTAGGTATACCTCCCTATAGTCCCTATACAGTTTTTTCCTTCAAAGGACGGACGTGAATCCATGGTGGGTAACACAGGTGCGTTAGAGTACAGGCTCGCATTTGAAGTAAAAAGCTGTGGCTGAGTGCAGGAAGCATTTTTTTGGCACAAACCTCCAGAGAGGAAGAGCTAGAGAAGAGCATTTATTCCGCGACAAAATGGAGCCGACAATCGATATCAGTGACAATGCTAGTGTGTAAAGTATCGAAGAATCGAAACACGCGTAAAAGTGAGAAGTAAGGAAAAATAAAATAAAGTTAAAACGACCATTATTAACGTCTTTTATTTTCGAATCATCACTCGTATACCTATCTATTATATTGCGCAGTTACTGCATTGGGCTGTCTCGGACGCTGTGTTATGTTCAGATGAACATCGCCGTCCAGCCCTAGATTCCCAGAGGCACTTGCTTTGAGACCCGTCTCGTTTGTTTCTCGCTTGCCTTATGACACGAAAGTTGACTTTGAAAGTTTCAAGGATGGTTAAAAGTTCAACTTCTCCACCCAAAGTTGATCTCTGGTGGTTTGATGCAACGGCAACGACCTCACAAGGGACTCTATGGGTTGAATTAATTTACTGCGGATCCACTCGACCGAAAATATCGTCCGGATACTTCAACTGGCTATGCACCCATTGACTATAGCCACTCGCTCTATCATGGGTCCAAACTGGTTTTTCTATGGTGTACCAGCTCCGCGTTTCAAGGGAAAAAAGATCCGATTTGATTGTTTGTCTCCTTATAATCCTGGTCAGTGGCGTCGCGTGCAGTTTGGCAACGCAGCATGCTGTCCATTTGAACTCATATAAAAGGTCGAATTCAGGGGGTGCACAGTGCACAAGGAAAATTCGATATATTTAATGAGTTTAAATGGATGAGTAGCATTGTTGCCAGATGGCACGCGACGCCACTGATCCTGGTCAAGGATCAATGGTGGCTCGTGCTGTTTAGCAACCATATTTTTTGCCTTTTGAACCAATACAAAATTATCGATCTCTCAAGGATTCAGTGAAACCCCTGCAGATCGATTATTTTACGTAGATTTGAATGGAGAGAATCCGTTGTTGCTACATTGCAGGAGCCTTCAATGCCAAAGAAAAATGCGCATGGACGCAGAAAAAGTAGCCATAGCTATACTTCGTCTGATGCCTACTATAATGGCAAACGTTAACTCTAATAAGTCCCAACCGCACCAATCGGAAATTTCTTCGATTGTGCACAGATTTGTCAATCGATCCATCGAAACGTTCGTTCTTGATTGTAATATTTATATTAAAGATATTAAGAAATTCGTCATTTAATTGTAAACGCAAGCCCAATCAAAAAGCACATCGCCTCAAAATACGATCAGACAAAAATGTCTTTCTATTACTTTCTTATAAACTGTACGAGGTCTGATCTTGGTAACATGTTATACTATATTCGCAAAGCCCGTTAATTGCTAACTTGTAATTATATTCTATTCATATTTCAGAAACAGTCCTACAATTTTCTTTCTAACAAAAAAAAAAAAACAAAAAACAAACAAACAAACAAAAAATAGATAAACAGACAAAAATAGAATTTGCGCAAGATCTAACCAATCTCAAGAAAAATCGAATCCAGAACCACAGTTTTTCAAAATACGAGGAAAGAATATCTACCCTGACTCCTGAGACTCATGGCGACTTTCGTGTAGAAAGTGGATCTTCGAAAAAAATAAATTAGATGGTTTGTGGTATTCGTGGAAAACTGATTCCTATAAAAGATATCTGCTTGAAAGTTTGCATTAATGATCCGACATATTGTGACAAAGTGAGAGTACGCGCACAAACACACAAATAGATAAATAAACAAATAAATAAATAAATAAATAAATAAATAAATAGAATAAATAAATAAATAAAAAGCGAGAAGAGTGGTTTGCAGCTTTAGAGCCGTTCGATGGCTCGTTGACAATATTTACGTAATTTCAAAATCGATACGGCGAGCATCAACTTTGTTGCACGCGTATACAGAGTGGTCAGAACTTGGGTCTACCGCCAGGATTAGGAAATAGAGGTAAACTCCGTTCGATGGACATTACAAGTTGTTTTTTTTCCTTCTTCTTCTTCTTCTTCTTCTTCTTCTTCTTCTTCTTCCTTCCTTTCTTTTACGCGGCGGTTCAAGACGGATGGAGACGTAGAGGTGCATCGATGCACTGCACCAGTGTATTGTTGCGGTCCTCAGCCGCACTCTACACTCTACAGTCAGAGTGCACCGTGCAGCGGACACGCTCGCCTCTCACAGCGAACGCAAAATCGCACCGAGCGACCGACCACGCTTTTAAGAGCTGCTTTGGATTTATGCGCGGGAACGGGATAAACAGCGCTCTTTGAGGAACGGAGGAGGAGAGCGAGGGGGAGAGGGGAGTAGAGGAGGGGAGGGGGGTCATAGATCTGGCGCCGTACATTGGATTGCGAAGAGGAGTGCAATCAGGAGAATCCAGTGAAGCGTCAATCAGCAGTTTTTCCATTGAAAATGATTGATGACGTTATTAAAATAGATAACTATTCCTACACGGCTGTATTGATTTGCCTACCATGGAAATTGAAGGAGCGGACTCTGCCAATTTTCCTACGATTTTTACGAGGAAGGACTTTGGGCTGGACGAGTCGCGTGCCCATGGTTAGGTTAGGTTAGCTTAGGTCGAGAGATGGAGAGAGAAGAGATAGATAGAGAGAGGGGGAGAGAGAGAGAGAGAGGGAGAGGGAGAGAGAGAGAGAGGGAGAGAGAGAGAGAAATAGTTTTATTTAACGCTCAATTCGCACGTATTTACAGAAAACAAAAACAATCTTAATTTTAATTAAACAGAATAAGTTAAAGGAACAAAAAAAGAATAAGTTAAAATTAAATTAAGAAAAAAAGGAAAAACAGTGCGGATTGAGCAAGGAGGCAGGAGAGAGAGAGGGAGAGAGGAAGAGAGGGGGAGAGAGAAGAGAAGGAGAGAGAGAGAGAGAGAGAGAAGAGAGAGAGAGAGAGAGAGAGAGAGAGAGAGAGAGAGAGAGAGAGAGAGAGAGGATTCGAAAACTGCTTTCAGATGTTCTCACTTAATCAGGAATTGATTTTAAACATCACAGATTGAAAATTGCAACCGGAGTTCTAAGCCAAATCAGCTCCCAAGAAGAGCTTTCCGAAGAGCTTCCATTGCAAAATTAAAATTGTAATCTTTGAAATCAATCTACGTTTGATGTTCCGCGAAGACACTGGGATACACTTTTTGAACGATTGATTACTGGTACATTCAAGTTTTTACTACGGTTTCATGCCTCGAGAGAGACTTAAAATTTAATTTTAACCATGCGGCTATCCGGCTATAATTCGGTCGATTGAAAAAACTGACCTGTGAGGTATCGCTTCGCCTTCCTCTGTGTCTCATTCAGATTCAGTGTCGTTCAATTTCATTGCTAAGGTTTACGGTCTGAACAGTTTCAATAAGAATATGACTCTCCAAACGTTTAGCCGGTGGAAAAGAAGTTTTGACGAACTGTTGCCGCTCAGATAATTTGCAAACGCACACATCATTTAATTCTATTGATCATGCTTACAATATTGACAGATGTGACAAGTAACTATTATAATTATTCCCCCCTTTTTTTTCTGCATTCTAATTTTTGACGGTCAAAATTGACCACCCTTGATCACCCACCGGTTTTGAGGTGAAAGTTGTAACCAAAGGCGCTGGCCGGATCCCTTTTCATCTCTCTCATTTGATGCCCTTTGAGAATTTATTAGATGAAGAAGGACGAAAAGAGGGGGTTTTATAACCTCTTATATCTAACATTGTCTTACATCAAAGAGTAAACAAGAGTCGCAATTGAATGGAAGGCCTGCGTGGTCAACGTAGATAAGGGATCCGAACGCGGGCTGGCCTCTGATTGGCTGCAACGGGTGGAGCAAAAATGACTCGGGGTATAGGGAAAATAACACGGGATTTTCGTTCCGGGGCGTTTATCTCGAAACCTAAGCAAAATCGTATCTAAACAATTTATACGAGTCGATTCAGCAGATTTTTTCGAACAATTTGATACGTCATAAGTGCCACTTTATTGCAAATTCGAAAAGACTGTTTCAGTTTAAAAGTACGCACACTAGTGTGATTACATGCTTGGCGTGTGTTTGAGCAGTGTTTGAGTAACTCACTATTGTGAGTACTTTTACACTGAAACAGTCTTTTCGAATTTGCAATAAAGTGGCACTTATGACGTATCAAATTGTTCGAAAAAATCTGCTGAATCGACTCGTATAAATTGTTTAGATACGATTTTGCTTAGGTTTCGAGATAAACGCCCCGGAACGAAAATCCCGTGTTATTTTCCCTATACCCCGAGTCATTTTTGCTCCACCCGTTGCAGCCAATCAGAGGCCAGCCCGCGTTCGGATCCCTTATCTACGTTGACCACGCAGGCCTTCCATTCAATTGCGACTCTTGTTTACTCTTTGTCTTACATAGTTACATACATATTTTTACGAACAGGACAATGTAATCTTAATGTCAACCGGCGGAGTTTATCAGTTAGTTAAAAAAATTACTCATCTATCTTTGTCTAACGTGTATGTTTTATACAGAAGAGAGGAGATCGATGGAGAATCTTTCAGTAAGCCACTGTTGCGGCAAAACGTGCAATTTGGCAACTTTGTTCTCCCCCCTCCACCCTATTTAAACGTACGGCAAAAATCGGACTATCGGCTGTGCGGTAAATGCCCTCGAATTCGACCTTTCACAAAGGTTTCCGATGGACGAGAGGCAACGTTGCCAGATTGCACGAAATCATTATTTACGTATGTACTATGTATACCTATACTGATTATTGGGAGTTAAGGAAACAGCTGAAGGCAGAGGGGTCGTGATCAGGAGAGGACTGAAATTGGGAGTTCAAAGAGACGCGCGATGATTGTGCAACGTCACCGTTGACACATCATCCGGAGCACCGAAAATCAACAGATCTCGAGCACTTCTCACTTCACGCCTTCGTGCCTCCTTGTTGGATCAAAATCTGGTCAAAATCAGTCGCAAAGATTGCAGATGCCAAATTTAAATAACAACAGTTGATGACAATCGTGAGTGTGTGTGTGTCTGTGTGTGTGTGTGTGTCGGGCGGGCGGGCGGGCGAGAGGAAGGACAGTGTTTCCAAATTTCGGGTAGAAAGCCGTAAATTTTACATTAATTCGAATGGGCGGACTTAAAATACCCGAACTCATGTATCCAGTATGCTCAAAGCTGCCGTTTTGCGAATATTTAATGCGACATTCTACGATCCCCGTCCTTCAATCGGTTGAAGCATAGATTTACCATCGTCAGTCTAACAGTAGTTCTAAGGTAATAGGAATTTTTGCTTGCAGCAACATTATTTAAATGATTTATTAAAATTACAGTCCGTTACTGCAAAACTTGCTTAAAAAAAAAAAAAAAAAAAAAAAAAAAAAAAAAAAAAAAACATTTAAAAAACATCCTTCTTTGTTAGCTTCAGACGTTTTTTCATGATACCTACGATTTCTATGACATTTTTCGGTGCATGTTAACGAAAAGTCTAGGAACCGAGGAACTACCCATGAGGGTGGCTTATATGTATAGATAAACAAACATTAGTATCTTTGCTTCAACTGGTTTCATCACTAATGGAATGTACAATGCGTACACTGTAGAGATCCGCAAAACAGCAGCCCTGTGTGGTATCTGGCAACACGGTGGAGGGGGATGGGGGGGAGATTGAATAATTTTTGCACACTCATTGTCGAATTCGCAATTGAGACGGGATTTTGGTGGAAGAGCCCAAATGAAACAGGTGGTATGCTGGTTATAGCGCTCACTCCCAGATACCAGAATTTCCTTCAAATCACGCTCGCTTCGGAAAAGCACACCTCTCGCGTTTGTCGGGCCCCATCACCGGAGGTAGAACGGCGCGGGCGGCGCGGCGCCTTAATACGCGAAAACAGCGCACTCTTTCCTAACTCGGTACGAATTCTTACCTGGCAGCACTAATTTGTCAACCACTGATCTCAAGCGAATTCCGAATACGCGCAAATAATCTTTCCGATCAATGGGTCTGTTGCAAACTTTTGCTACAACGATTAAGAGGGTACAATCTAATGTAAAATCGCCTGAAAAGTCCATCGGTGGCATCAAAAGGTCATGAAATTCAATAATAAACTCACAAGAGACGTTTAATGAAATCTGAGATGGCGGTAAAATATCGAGCAATCTGTATGTATGCACCTTAAACATCTAAGGATTGCCAACGTTGACAACCTCACAGCCTCAGAGGTTATGTGTTTATTTACGTTGTGATTGGGTGTGATCGATATTGTGAGGTTGGCTATCCTTGGATGTTCGTGGTGCATGCATACAGGTTGCTCGATATTTTACCGCCATCTTGGATTTCATTAAACGTCTTTCGTGAGTTTCATGCTGCATTTTATGACTTTCTGATGCCACCAAGGGATTTTTCACGCGATTTTACGTGAGATGCACACTCTATAGCGCTGTAGCAAAATTTTGCAACAGACCCATTCTTCTTTAAACAGCTAAGTTTTTGCTTTACGAGATAAGTCCCATTTTCCACGCGTTCTAATTAAGTGGGTAACGCTTTTAATTACACTCTTATCTCACGCTTTATTTAGATGTTTAATCATTCTTTTTCTTTTTGATCACTGTAAAAAGCATGATCTCGCTCTCTCTCTCTCTCTCTCTCTCTCTCTCTCTCTCTCTCTCTCTCTCTCTCTCTCTCTCTCTCTCTCTCTCTCTCCCCCTCCCTCTCTCTCTTTTTAGGAACTGCAAATTGGATTGAAGCATTTCGCAAAAACTCGAAAATTACCGGTAAATAGTGTACTTCATACAGAGAAAAATAATTCTGAAATTCTTTAAACTGAATCGTACAGTTGGAAACTTACGTAAACGCATCTATGTATCATTCTCTGGACCGATTAAAAAAAGAGACGCGTCTTATTTATTTGCTCGTGTAAATGAAATACAAGAAGTGCAACGCGAAGAAATTATCTGAGTTCATGACAGCTTAAATGAAGATTCACCACCCTTTAAAAGTTGCTTCACAGACCCACACCCAACTTGTTTGATGAAAACATTACAGATCCTACACTCGAGCCGCCGAATAGGTAAAGCTCAAAAAACGCCTCTGAATAAAATTAGTCGATTTTAAATTTGATCATAGAACCATCTGAACGAAAAAAAAAAATCTGAACGAAGACGAATAAATTACTATCCCCTCCCTGCTTGTTCTGTAGGAAACTCTTACAGACAGATTACAAGGGCTTAAAACACTAGAAACGAAACAACAGCTTATTATTTGATAAAGCGAGGAGTGAGGGTCTGACCACCTCATGCATTGCGCTAGGATGCCTCATGCTGACACGCTAACATGCCACCTTATAAATCACCGCCAGCAGGTGGATTGCGTTGGATTGTTGAATGAAGATTCGAGATTACTATAGTACTAGGTAGATGATGATTATTGACCTCCAAAAGTTAATGGACGGAAAAAAAACTTTTCGAACTTCTCACACCCACGAGTCGCATTTATGTAAACTTTTGTTTAAGGTGTTCCAGGCGAGGCTTGTCCACATTTCAATCCGATGTATAGCGCCACTAGCGCTGCTCAAAAAGTAAACAGTTTTTGGCTGAATTTTGTGAATTTAAGTCAAAAGTACACATTTATGCGGATTCCCAGCACCTGCGAACATACTTCAGGAAGATATCCTGTAAGTTTCAAGTTGAAATATTCAAAACTAAATCCAAAAATTATGAAATACGAAAATTCCCATACACCTCAATGAGTGCGAGTGAGGCAGACAGACATACTATCACTTGAACTCACTCGCACTCACTAAGCTTACGGCGAAACGAATTTCATAATTTAAAGCTTTAATTCTTGACTAATTTTGCTCGTTATGGGGCTCAAAATAACCATAAAAAATGTCGCAAGTGCTGACGTTATTGGATTTTGCGTATTTTCTTTGGTTTCAATTTAAAATGCCAAAATTGCGACTTTTCCAAAAAACGACTAGCGCTATCCATCTGATTGAAATCTTGAAAAGTTTCGCCTTAAGGGGGTGTGAGAGGGGTGAAGAGGGGGGGGCAGCTCCGTGAAATTTTAGACATTTAGAGTGAAAGACTATAATCGAGAATAACTAGAATATTTACCTTTAAACTTTTTTCATTAATGAACACCTAAAAAATAAAAATGACAGCTCTTTACTTGTACAGTGCACTTACACACGACGCACGTTTAAATGTCGAGATATCCGTATAACAAAAAAAATTGTTGACTACTGTTGACCGTTGACTGTTGAATCAGGTAGGTACAAATGTAAACGAAACATAAATTCCAAGTTAGTTTACGTTCGCTTCGTTCTTATTTTATCTTACTTAATAAGTTCTTATTTTATCTTACTTAATAAAATTGCTAGAAAATAAGATGATCTAACTGATCAGACACAGTTTTTATTGCTTTCAAATTCGATGACTCACTCGATTATTGCAAAAATATAAGGACACAGCCTATACGAAGAACAACAACAGTTAACGGCTTGAATCATAATGAAGTCATTCCGGAACGATGTCCTAGTACCCTACACCTTCATACTTACAACACCCTTTTCAACAAGGAAGGGGGTTCTCCCACCTCCGATCGAAACGACACTTATCGCAAAATTCGATTTGATAGTTAGTGCCTGTAATAATACTTAAAATGAACCGTCAGCGTTTAGAGCCGACTCATGCGCCACTAGAGCGCTAACGTCCGATTAATGTCAAATTACTGGCCAAAAGTGATTTTGATTTTAGAAAACGCAAAGTCAGACATTAGATTGTAGCATCATAAGAATGTATTTGAAAAATTATCATTAATAACTTCGGAAATAAGGCTGAAATTGCCAAAAAATGTAATATCACGAATAGATTCTTGTTTATTGCGATGCAATATTTCAATTTTGAGTACTTTTAGCCTTATTTTTGAAGTTAGATACTACGAGATGATTTACAGATACATTCTTAGGAACAAGCTTCAGTACCTGAAACTGCGTTTCTTTAAATCTAGGTACATTACTGTTAGCCCGTAATTTGACATTAATCAAACAGTAGCGTTCGGGTGGCAGCAATCAGCACTAAACGCAGCATAATCACCTTATTAAAGAGTTGATTCTTTAACTACTCATATCTACGAATTTTATGGGAGTCATAATAACAAAAGGATGTGCTCTACTCCAGTACGACGCGTGTGCGATGCAATCTCGCCGAATCCACCAATAAGCGGTGAGATATGAAGGAAGAGTGTGTAGAAATGAGAGGGGAGACGCTAAACGGGGAGAGAGTGAGAGTGAGAGAGAGATACGTCGCGTAGCCTTCGCTCGTCGTCGATTGGTCATCGGACATCGAGATAGGTATAAATATGTGTGTTGCATAATCGCGATGCAACAGCCTGTGGGTCGATTAAAAAAGTTCAGCTCCAAAAATTGGACGGCCGCTTATGAGTCTTGTGTTCTCGAATATTCGACGATGCTCGGTTAGATGCCCCGCGCTGGCCGGTCCCCTCCATTTACTTGGTCCGAACTTAACTTAATCATTTATTTGGATTAAAATTTATTCCATTGGGAGTGAAAGTATGTTTACAAGTATTATCGATACCGAAATAAAGCCCTCTCTTCACATTTCCTTCCTTTATTTCAATTTGAAGGTCCTTTCAAAAGAGTGTTTGCCGTTCACAGTTCTTTGAGCATATATGAAGAGTTATATATGAAGAGTTTTGTGGAAAAACGATACTTGTGACAAAAATCAAAATGGAGGTGTTGCAAAATTTTGCTACAGGCCTAGTAAAAGTTGATTAGGGGTTCCAGGGGGTCTGGACCAATGAGCTATAACTTTAGAGTGGCACATCAAGGAACGTTCCGCTGGTTCATTGTTGTCACCTAGGGCGCCGCCATCTTGCCGTAAAAATCGATTTTGAGGTTAGATTTTGTAGGTCGTTTCCGGTCGTTCCGTAAACAAACTCGACCTACCAGCGACCAAAGATTACTTATACATACAGATATGGCATTAGCCATCTCGCCCGTGTTAAGTGAAAAATGGATAAAACGCCGGCCGTGATACAACCGGGCATACAGAGGGGATCATAAAGATTACAGAATTCTGGTTCGAAAAGATTACGTTTCCCACTTATCCTGTGCGGAACTCGAACAAACACGGAACGTGAACGGTGGAACGTGGAATACGGAACAGTTTTGTAACAGACAAACGTGGAAAATGTAATCTTTTCTCTGTAATCTTTATGATCCCCTCTGTATGCCCGGTTGTATCACGGCCGGAGTCAACTTAACAAAATTCGGGCTAATGCCATATCTGTATGTATAAGTAATCTTTGCCAGCGACCTACAAAATTTAACCTCAAACCTTGAAATCTGCCGTCCAAATTCCGCTTTTTCCGGGATTCCTTCTACCCTGTGTGGCACAAGGTGGACCAGCTCGCTGCCACTCTAAAGTTATAGCTCATTGATTTTATCCATTAATTAATCAAGGGTAGAAGTGAAGGGTTATTATAAACCAACATTCTTCTTTATTCAATATCTCACAGCTCATTGCCATTGATTCCCCCCCCCCCCGGCTCCACTTTTATATTCTTATTACTGAATTTTTCCTATCGACCCCAACTTGTGCTCATCTGAAAAAAGTCAAGTTTGATGGTCGCTATACAGCTGTATATCACCTCATAAAGTCAAACAGCTGTCTATCACCTCAAAGAGTCATAACCCTTTAAGTTCTAGGAGTAGATGCATGAACCAATGCTTGAAAAGGGGGCGTGGAAAATGCCCAATACACAGAGGGAGGCAGATTCCTTGATCTATTTTGACGGACGGCCGTTTAAGATACGCGTTGATCGGGAAGCTTTCCGGTTTCGGACCCCTTGCCTCCGATCCTTTTTTAAATTATTGCTTGTTTCATGCGTATGGCTTCATACTTATTTCTTTTTCTTTCATCTTATAACACGCTCCTTGTCAATCAAACAAAGTACGAGCGAGTATTTTAATTGCTTCGGTCTCGACATTGACATTAAAGTTAGCAGGCGGTCAAAGTTTGGAGGCGGCGATGCTTGAAGAAAATAAAATAAAAAAATAACGAAACCGGCTTTAAAGTGGTTAGAATCATGATGATTTATTCGGAATGCAGTTTATATTGCATTGAAGGTCGTTGCACTCAACACATACCAACTCACCTGAGATGTGTTGGGAATTTCGGCCTTCCCCCCCCCCCCCCCGTCTCGGCGATGGATGGCAACATAAGGGAATAAAATTTGCAATCAGGAAGAAAAAGAGGGAGCTAGTATTTTATTTTTGCCTGCACTATTGATTTCAGCGGCGGCTCGTGCAATGTGGCAACAATGGATTTCCTCCATTTAAAACTGTGTAAAATAATCGATTACTTGGTGAGGCGCAGCGCCTCACCCAGTATCGATCTTTTTGCATACGTTTAAATGGCAAAAGTGCACGGTTGCCAGATTGCATGAGCCGCCACTGATTGATTTCAAAGTGAATAAATTCGTTCAGTTTCCCTGCAGGAAAATAAAACAACAGAATATTCGCGATAACTATTCTGGCTGCTTTAATTGAGCTGGCAATTATTTATTGTGCACGGAGAATCGATTAATTGATCAATCTACTCAATCATTTCTCCATTTTAATCTACTCACTGATTCAGAAGTCCAGCGGAAAACAATCGAAGAAATTCCAGCAGTCTCTTACGGGTAATTAATTCCACAGTAACAAGACTTTCCACTGACGCCGAAAAATGTTATAGAAAGTGCGTCATAAAAATGACCCAAATTACCAAATGAATGAATATTTCTTTTTTAAATGCGTTTTATTCAACAAATTCACCAATACATATATATAATGATTATAATGGACTGTGATTTTAATGAGTCATTGAAATTATAAAGCTTTTTAAGAGTCAAAATAGGCAGAAAGACCTGGCAAAATGATTTTTTGACTCCTCAGAAGCATCTGAAAGAGACAGTGTTTCGTAGCTTGAATAAACTTTTTAATGGCGCAATTTCTCCGACAAAGTATGTAGCAGCGCGCGTCAGCGAAAAGTTCCGTTATACCGTGGAATCACCATTATAAAGGGCGTAGCGAGCAATGTGACAACGCTACTTTTGGGCCATTCAAACCCAGAAAAAATTTAAATTCGAGCAAATTCACGGCACATGCTATATTTCGATATTTTCAATAGGTTTAAAAGGGAAAAATGCAACGTTGCCAACTTGCTCGGTACCACATGAGAGTGATACAATAATTGATTGGACTCCATTCATAATACCTGCGTTCTTGTCGTCAAAATGCTTCACTAATTAATATAAGTTTCAACTAAGTTAGCCTATGTGAATTTCGAAAACTATTTGAGTCATCGTGGGGTTTTCAGCTGGTGTTTAAATAAAACCTGTCACTTTATTCGTTGGAAGAAAAATCTTGCAACGCAGCCTCATTGAAACCGCGAGAAAACCACAAAACCGCAAACCCATGAAAAAAATCGAATTATAGTGGGTGTGCAGTGAACAGCTTTAAATGCGATCTTTTGCATGGTTTAAATGAGCAAACAGCGATGTTGCTAGATTGCGCGCTACACCATACTGCATGGATTGTTTAAAATTTTATTACAGTTGTTTTTCTAATTATAATTTTTTTTTTTAATTTTTTCAGTTGTTCGATAAACTTCGAACTGAGAATCCAAGCGCTATGAAAAAAATTTGCGCCATCGAAGGAGATCTATCCCTGGCAAACCTAGGACTGAGACCAGAGGACAAGGCTCTCTTAGTAGAAAATGTTTCTGTGGTTTTCAATGGTGCTGCGTCATTGAGGCTCGAGGCCGGATTAAAGGACGCAATCAACAGCAATACACTCGGAACCAAAAAAATTCTCGACCTTTGTCGAGAAATGAAGCACTTGGTGGTAAGCATTTATTTCGTACCTTCACATTTGATTACCTCATTTTGAGAGAATATGATTTTGCGAGAGACATAAATAGAGGCCCATCACATATGAGCTATACTTCCCGTGCTATGAAAGAGAGGCGTGAGTCATAAAATGGGTTCATTTTTGTTCGAAGTTCAACTAAAGAACGTTCAGCCAACAGTTTCCTACTACTGTTAAGTGGTGTCAAAATCTACCTGAAATTTCGCTTTTCCGTCAAAATTTCGATTCATGAAGGTAAATTTAATTTTGAAATAATTAAACAGAAACAGTGATACCTTAAAAAACAAATGAAGTGTAGAGTGGATAAAGGGGTTGTGACACTTTTTGATTTTAAGAAAATCGGCTTTAAAGTTCAAAGTATGGACGCGTTTTCGATATTTCAGCTGAACATCAACCGCAACAGCTTTGAAAGTAGGGTCATGTCCTACATTTTTTGAACCAAGTTGGCAAATTTATAGATAGATAGATACCATCATAACTCCTTCATCCACTGTGCTAACTTGATTTTTTCCAAAATTTCACATAACCCCTTTATCCACTCTACCCTTCAAAATGTATTATTAAAAAATTTCCTTGTAAGGAACCCCAATCAACATAGATGCTGATTAACACAAGTAAGGTATATTGTAACGCGTTTCATGCATTGTGATTTACGGCAACTGATGATGTAAATGAGATGAAGGAAGCGTCTACTGAGCACCCTCGGGTAATGTCATTTTACGAGCATAACAACCACTATGCTGGTTATTTGTGGGGGGGGGGGTACTTTTTGTATAGATGTGACGCAAGAAAAATTAATGTATCTGTGAAATTTTGTCGGATTAAAAGGCGACAATTTCTGCACCGCCTCTTGTGTTAGTCCAGTATTGCCAGATCGTGGGTAAAAAGCCGAATCGTCCCCCATTTAAATCAATGTAAAGCGTACGGCTTTTTCACCCCAATCTGGCAACACTGTGTCAGTCTTTTCCACTCTATTGCGGTGATGATATTATTTATTTTAACTTATGGAGCGGAGTCCCCAGTTCCTAGGCACAGTATAGTTGATTGAAATGATCAATTTCACCGTCATACATTATAAAACTACATTAATGTCTTCTTTTCGCAGGCTTTCGTACATTTATCCACTGCTTTCTGCCATTGTGAATACGAAGTTTTAGAAGAACAAGTTTATCCATCACCAGCTAACCCAGAGGATGTCATTAGGGCAGTTCAATGGATGGATGACCAGTGTTTAGAAATTATTCAATCTAGGTAATTACAAATTTGATTTTATTAATGTGATTCTAACTAAGCCAGACCCTTGGGTGCTTTCAGACTATGTCCCATTTACGACTTGAGGATTGTCACATCGCTCACGTCCATTTTGTGGACGTCCAGATGCACCGCATAAGTTATTATTAATCATAGTCGCAGGGAGGGTTCAAAGAAGCGAGAAAAATAAAAAAGAAAAACATAATAATAAATGAAGAAAAAAAGGCACTTAAATCAACAGCACTCCACGATGCTTATATCCTATACGATGGCATGCACAGTTGATTCAGAATTTTTTGGCTGTCCATATTTCCTATGTCCATAGCTACGAGCAAAATATCATGTTTGATCCTTCGAGTTTTAAAAACTTATTTTTGCAACTCCAAAAACCAATCTGGGCTACAGGGACTACTGGGCAATGCGGGACGCATTGCCCTTTTATAGATTGAAACGGATATCAATGCGAACATCAAAGCCGTTTTAGATAGGTTTACTGGGAAAACAGAGCGTCGGATTCTGTTACAATGACCTTCCAAAGAAGCGTAAATTCCCCTCTGAAGTTTTCTGAAGCCATCAATCAATTAGCCGGAAGGGGGAGAACTTACTTACCCCCACATTTTCTCCCAGAAGCACTCACTTTCGAGTTTTTCTGGAGTAACTAATGGAAACAATTACCAGTTCTTTGGGTCATAAAATGCCAAGAAACGGGGCTAATTATACATATTTCTAAATTGTTCAAGATTACCTATAATACATCTCTCTATACCCTACGCGAGTGAGAAAGTAAAAAGTAATCAATTTTCAACTTTCCACTTTTAAAGCCACCGACCATCACCCATATGATTAAGCTTTTTCAGTGCTGAATAATGAAAACGTAATTTCACAAACCTTCGACATTTACTATAGTGAATCGAATGGCTTTCTTTCACATAGTTCAACGTGCATGTCATTTTTTTTTTTTTTTTTTTTTAAATTTTAATTTCATGATAATCCGTCCATTTTAACAAAACATCCTCTAAATGGATTACGGACCGAAAGGATAACATTATTTCAATCGGTAAAAATCACACCCATGAGTCATGACTCCTCTTCTTCAGTAGAGTAAAATGTGCAAGTTTTGGGAAATGGTTTTTCTCCCTCGCTTCGTAAACCACCGTGCGCTGCGCGGCCGCGCCGCTCCAGCGCTTCGAGCACAAACATAGTTTCGTGCGCAAAGCTCAGCTGGTATTGAGCTTCGGCGGAACTTATTTCCAAGCGTGAGAGCGTAGGCGTGGACGCTGCACTCAAGACTCAGGTCGAATGAACTGACAGACCTCACTCAACATCGAATCAAAATAATTCCTCCGGCCGCCACGCCACGCAGCGGCCGCTCATCTCTTCCTCTTGCTTCCCGCAGGCAGGCGCGAGGCGTCCCGCGCGCGTCCGTCGACATCGCTCATATGTCTGAACCGCATTCACGTTTATACGTCCGTACACGAGTGCTAGAGCATGCACTATGCAGTCATGCGCAGTGTGCAGTTTTTGCACTCTGCTCTCTGCAGCAGCGATGAACCGGTGGCGAAGACTTTGTAGCAAAAACAGTGCTAACCACTATTGATTTCCATGATCCGTTGACTTTTTTCTGCAATAAAGACATCCGTCCGTCCGAATGCAGTTGCACGTCTTGTATAGCTTTCTCCTAGATCAACGGCTACTACCTACCCGCGGAAGAGGGGTGATTGGTGGATGGGGGAGGGGGGAGGGGAGGGGGAGGGGGAGGGGGAGCAGTAGCTTGAAAGCTCCTCATCTGAGAACACTGACTGACCGACCAGCCCGGCCGTTTGCTGCGCTGTGACCAGAAGCCTGGGGCTGGGCGCGGCGCCTGATTTCTTACTTCCTACATTACCTGAAAATGTGTATGCAATGATAGGTTTACTTTTGCGGTGAGGGTAGATATACATATATATATGTGTGTATACGATGAGAAATATCTAAACTGTATGAATAAATATTTTGACTTATCACGTTGCAAAAACTGGCCATTGTGGTTTAGGTATAAAAGAGGACAAAATGAATATATTCGGTGGTGAAATTGAACAGAGAAATTCATGCGTCAGTGTGAAATAGGTTTTGCGGTTATGGTCAAACGAGCGTATAAATTTCTGAACTATGCACATGAATGAGTTAGTATTAGACATATGTTAGTCGCAAAAAGTGGCAAAGAAGATTTTAAGGAAAGCAGGTAAACACAGAAACAGAAACTTTGGTGGTGACACAGAAATATTGGACAGCTTTATGCAGAAAAAAAAAGAATTTTCTTGCCAGAGCAGAAGTGCATCAACTTTTTTACTAGTCCAGAGGTGAACCAACGTCAAGATCAAGACAATCAGTTTTGAGTCGACATCAAGTAAAATTTTTTCACCGCGCTATCTCTACATACCACAAAAATAACACCGTAAATAGACAAAAACTAATCAGAAAATATTCGTTGCAGCAGTCTAAGTAATCAGTGGCGGGAAATTTGAAAATTTTACATTTAATTAAACGGGACAATGAGTCTGCTACGCAAAACGTTTAATGTTCGTTGCGGCAGTCTAAGTAATCAGTGGCGGGAACTACAAAAATTACACATTTAATTAAACGGGAAAATGAGTATACAAACGCAAAACGTTTCATGTTCGTTGCAGCTGTCTACGTAATCAGGGGCGAGAAATTTAACAAAAAGTCCATTAAATTAAACGGGGCGTTTACGCAAAACGGCTGCTCTTATAAAGTAATATTAAATCCTCTCGTTTTCGCATTAAGGTACAAAACGACCAACACGGAAAAAGTACGATGTATTATTAACCAGATGCATAAGAAATTTTTGCGCCTGCTAGAAAGTTTGGTAAACGTCACTATGATACGGTAAATGCAATGAGATTCGTGATTTAACCCTTTAAAGACGAGATTATTCCGTAAGATTGCTATAGCTTGTCCCAGAAAAGATTGGATTTGACACTTGTATGGTTTTCATGAAAACATCAGCTTCTTACTGCTCCTGACCAATCAGGTTGCCCTATCTGTGGATGGAAGCTGATGTTTTCATTTATAGCTTGTCCCAGAAAAGATTGGATTTGACACTTGTATGGTTTTCATGAAAACATCAGCTTCTTACGGCTCCTAACCAATCAGGTTGCCCTATCTGTGGATGGAAGCTGATGTTTTCATTTATAGCTTGTCCCAGAAAAGATTGGATTTGACACTTGTATGGTTTTCATGAAAACATCAGCTTCTTACTGCTCCTGACCAATCAGGTTGCCCTATCTGTGGATGGAAGCTGATGTTTTCATTTATAGCTTGTCCCAGAAAAGATTGGATTTGACACTTGTATGGTTTTCATGAAAACATCAGCTTCTTACTGCTCCTGACCAATCAGGTTGCCCTATCTGTGGATGGAAGCTGATGTTTTCATTCAAAGCTACAGTTGTCAAGTCCAATCATTCCTGGGACAACCTATACTCATCCGTTTATGTAGGGAAGGTAGTTAACTGTTCGTACTCTGGGGAGTTGGAATCGCCTATACGATCAATTGAAGGCGCCCGACAAAATCTTATCTTGCAAAAGGGTCTACATCGATAATCGCGTTTATTCGGAATCGTGAGACTGGAACAATGTGAAAAAGACTAGAGCAGAAAAACGAGTTAACTTTGGCTTAGTCCATAAGGGGTTAATTTTGATGACTGAGTTGGTTTCTTCTATACGCTGAATATCTGATTAAGGTATTGCTGACATGTAAGTACTCTGGAGAGGTTCACCATACATTTTAGCAAGCGCCAAAATATCCTATATGTATATGGTTGATTGTATCGTATTTATTTTTCCATGGAAGTCAAATTGTACTTCAGATTGTACTTCAAATTGAACTTATTTTTAGTTTTATTTATTTAGTAGTAAAATATTAGCGAGCGCGTCTACATATCGCGTCGCGCCATTCCAACGGTGTACGTACGCTATGAGTAAGAAACAAACAGCAATTAAAACATGTCTAGAACTGCGCAAAATTGCGTAAAAACCTGCAAAATTAACGATGGTAGCACTTAAAACTCAAAAAATCCACTCCTAAACTCATAAAATGCTTTTAAATTCGCAAGCGTAATGGTGGCGTTTGGCATTAGAAATGGGAGATTCCCGTCTAATAATACTGTAACTTCATCGAGAAGAGACCAATAATAAGGGACGACTTCCCTTTGACACCGGTGTCACGGTACCATAAATCGGATGTGGATCACTACTCTAATGCCTAATTACTCTGTTCATCTTCAATGTCAACATAGCGAGAGTGACGAAAAATAAAGTATAGGAATCTCCCATTATTATTGTCCTACGCCGCCATTAGCCATTACGCTCGCGCATTTAAAATAATTTTATGAGTTTAGGAGTGGATTTCGTGACTTTGTAGAGCGACCATGCATGGCTGATTTTGCAGGTTTTTACATCTGAATCGACCCTTAAATAGCTTACGAAAAAAGTGTGCAACATTATACTAGTCATGCGATTTTCAATAAATCTGATTCTGATCTATCATACCACCTCAAGTGACCTATAGACAAAAAGAGGACCAATATAGACCAGCAGGTCAATACAGGGTTTTTAATCAAACACGATGTCTTCACGTATACAGGACATCTTTGCCGGGGATCTGACGTCATACCTTCCTTTTTTCTGTGAGGCAATTGCTAACAGTGAGATATGTTTATTGTCTGAGAGAAGTAGAAGAATGCGCTTTTATCAATTAAACTGTACCTAAGCAGCTTAGCAGCTCTGTATAACGGAGAGAAAAATGTCTGCAGGAGCTCAAATAAGGAGCCGAAGAGATTTCAGTTCCGACGCGACAGGCAAAGGGCGACTTTATTGCCCCTTCAAGAAAGGTATAAAGGCGCGCATTCTAGGACAGTTTGCTTACATTCACAGCTGCATTTGCATTCTCTCATGCGTCCCTCGAGCAATCGATGGGATTATTACGCACAGTCGGACTAAATAATTTCAAACGTAATTGTCAGACTTAATGGTTATAAAAAAAGAATTAAAATAAAAGAAACTACTGGAGTTCTCTCGGCAGGTTTTGTTAGATGTGGCATCGATGTCAGCAAGTTGACGCGACGCTCGTCCGGCCGCGACAAACCTGATACGCTGGTAATTACAGTGTTTTCACTTTATTTAATACACACACACACAAACACGCACTCACACTGATAAACACACAAGCAAAACACCGGGGACATTAAAATCGATGACTCGATCCTCCTTTGATTTATTGCGTAATTCGTCTGTCATCTTTTTCACCCGACAGAGAGCGTGACGGGCGCGGGCGAAGATACGAAGACGTCCATCAATCGGTTTGTCATCACATCGCATCGGTTAGGTAAATTTTAATAATTGCGAATGATGACATTTTCTTTCCCTTTTTATGGCGGAATACGAGCACCGTTTGGTGTAAGTAAGTGTACTTACATGCGTCTCTCGCCCGTCGTATAAGTATACTTTTCGAGTCCGCCTCCATTACGGCTTATTCGTTATGGAAATGCATTTTTTGATGTGCGCATTCGCACGCGTTGATGCGATGCTGATGGATGCGTTTCTTTGGTCGCAGTCTCGTTGAGCGATGCAAATATCGCGTCTACGATTGGTCTCGTGCTGAGAAACGAGCGCGACAAATTACGACGCTTTATTACGTTGAAACCGGCATGCTGCAAAAAGGCTCCGTTAGTATTTGAGTAAAAAAAAAATTAAAGTATCTAGCAGTGTGGGTAAAACGCTTCGATGACCGCAGTTCAAAATAGAATGAAAAAGGCAGAATTGTGGACCTTGTCGGATAAACGATACGTACTTACGCGCATATAAGTAGTTTTTTTTTTCGGCAGATCTCAATCAACTTGTCGTTCTTTAAAAGGAAACAATATTTTTACATTTTCATATAAATAACTGAATTTTTCATCATAACATACGTAGAATTTTAAAAAGTTTGCCGGAAGAACAACTCATACACCCGCACGCAAAGGTTTGGTCCTTTTCTGGAGATCTGAAAAGACCATAACGTTAATCATATCGGCGGTCTTCACGAGGCAACTGGAAAACAAAGAAAACAAAAACAAAAAAAACAACAACAAAAACAAAAACCAAAAATCAAAAACTGTAAGCTCATACAATACCTAAATGCAAGGTTTATTTCAGCTGAAACGTTCGACCATCCAAACTTTCAAATGCGATCCTTTTTCTCAAAATTCGGTCTTTGCTTTATGAGTCGTTTGTCAGTCAAGGCCCCCACAATTTTACAAACAGCCGGCTTCTGGGATTAAAATCTAAAGCTTAACTTCGGACGAAAAACACATGGGTATTTCCATTTCTACAAATAAACTACAGGTCTGCTCGTAAAGAGATGGTTGGCAGATTTATCAAAAAATTCAGATGAGAAATTTGGCCATCTGACGAGAAGACTCGTTAATTATGGAGATAATCCACGAGCTATTTGCGACCTCGGGCATCGAAATCCTTTTTGGAAGTATATATTCGTGTACCTTGCTCGCTATTGTAGTTCAAATGTCACTTTGGTGCCAATGACTTTCATGCAGACGCATTAGCCTGTATTTAAGATCCGTGCTTAAACATCTCGGAGTCCACGCGTACCATCGTTGCCAGAGCGAATTGAACGTAATACCATCGGGTCATCCGGTTGAATCGAAACCAGCGAGCTATAGCTATAGAGAAGCTGAAACATGTTATATAAGTCATATCTCAAAGTGTGACAGAATGGACGATCTAAACCAGCCGGCCGATCATTTGCTTTATCGTTAAACCGATCGTTAAAACTGTCTACGAGTGATGCTATTGGTCGAGAATTGTAAAACTTGGCTGTTGCTATGGTAACCATCGTTAAGAGTCTCGTTTTATAAAGGCAATTCATGAGTAACCTTTAAAAAACGGACACTATAACCACAGAATAATACAATCAGAAGGGAAACTCCCGTAAGAGCCAATGGAAACAAGATTTGGAATTTACTGGCACAAACTGGCAACTGTGCCTACTCACTTCTCAAGATGGCGGACATGCTTTTTCAGGCTATACAACCAATCACAACTCGGCCAGTTGCCGAAGATCTGCCGAAGATTGCCGAAGATACTCATTTTCGAACATGGCGGCCCGAAGTAAAGAATGTTTCAAAATGAATTAGAGTTTCCCTTCTGATTGTATTATTCTGTGCTATAACGATGGTTACCATAGCAACGGCTAAGTTTTACAATATTCGACCAATAGAATCACTCATACACAGTCTTAACGATCGGTTTAACGATGAAACGAATGATCGGCCCCCTGGTTTGTTTGCCTCACTTTGTTTAACAATCCAGTGGAAATTTGTTTTAAACGAAAGTATAAGTGTTTCAGAGTTGCTATCTAGACACAATTTTTTAATACAACTATATCTAGGTGAGAAAATTTAGCTGGTTTCCATAATGTGTCAGTTTCTTTATCGTGCAAATCATTGCTAAAGAAATTGCTCTATCGATTTATGTGTCCAGATAGCTTCTCTCTAAAAACACTTACACTTTCGTTTAAAACCAATTTCAAATGCACTTGTCGCAATTTTTTTTTTTTTGTAAAATTTAAAGGTTGAAAAAAGAGAGGCAAACAAACCGAGCCTGTGTGAAAAACGTCAGTAAGAGATTTCCATCATGGCTATACCAGTGGCGGCTCGTGCAATCTGGCAACCGTGCAATTTTGTCATTTAAACGTATGCAAAAAGATCGATACTAGGTGAGGCGCTACGCCTCACCAAGTAATCGATTATTTTACACAGTTTTAAATGGAGGAAATCCATTGTTGCCACATTGCACGAGCCGCTGCTGGACCTTCGTGAAGGTTCAACATCGCGCCCCACAAAATCCTCTCTATATCGCTATAGCTCTTTGATCGAAACAAATCAGCTTGAGCCGAGTTGTAGCCAGGAATTCGTTTTTCTTTCTCTATATGTCCATTCAAACACACGTGTCAGAAAATGATGGAAGAAGTGGCTAAAATGATGAAATGGGCAAAGAGGAAGATAGACAAATTTCTTTAGCTACGGTTATGAGTTTTGAGATTATGCTGCCTGCGAAATTTCACAACCACGCATGCGCAGACCATTCTAGGTAACTGTCCGTCTCTCTTCTTTTCTTCGAGCTCCTAATGATCAATCATAGGATATTCGCGCGACGCAACGTGTCAGCAATGATGTCATTACCGACGTTAAATTTTCTTCGCCAAAATACCATTTACAATCTGTGCGACCTATTTCGCAAATTGCCAAATTTGAACAATAATGCGCTGTATAGGACACAAATTGGTCAAGATGAATGGTCTTGCTTCTTCGCGTGCAAGTTTCTGCAGACACCACTCTTCCGCGCCCCCACTCGCCCTCCAAAGCCTCCAACCAAAGCCTCCAAAGCCAAAGCTTTTGCAAGCATCATTTTCTGATTGATTAGCGGAATCATGTAATGCAGAGCTGTTCAAAGCTTAAGTATACATTCCTAGTTAGTCTGCAAGAGAAAGTATTACACTCTTGCACGAAAGAAATGAAAATAAATTAATATTTGTAAATGGATGGATGCTTCATAGATATACAGATGATACAGATGATTGAACAGATCAATTCATAAAGAGATTAATATTTGGAAGAATATAATACTACTTTGTGAGCACTCCTATAAGAAACCGCGATTTAAAAAAAAAAATCCTTTGCACACTTGAATCGTTTTTTGAGTTTCACAGAGGCTCTCCCAGGAATGAAGACGTGTTTGAAACATGTCTATACGTGAATTCCAGATTAATTCTAACAGTTAATCACTAATCGTATTGATAAATGAAAGAGAGAGGATAAATAAAGTATGAGAAAGTAATTTAATGCTTCGAAAACTCTACAATAGGAATTATTTAGTAATTACAATGCTTCATTAATTTAAAAAGGATTCGACACACACAAAAATCGTTAAAAATTATTAGAATATCAAAATATTCTAATATTTTTTAATTATTTGTCAACTTCTAAGCAAAATCTATAAGTAATTGAGTAAATATTTGAAAGGTCCTATATTTGAAAGGCCCTACAGTTACCATTCTAAACTCTAAAAAGTGGCTTAATTAATTCTAAAGTCGTCTCAAAAAGACTCTATTTCTCGGCATTTAGAACTACCTTGAACCTTTATAGAAAAACCACATTTTACAAAATATCAGTCTCTCTCCATCGCATATCATATCTCCTCAACATTATGACTCAGTTTTGCGTGCAAATGTCCCAAAACAAAGATAATTCATTGTAACTCAACATCCTTTAAATTCTGTAGGATAAATGAGTACCTATAAAAAAGAGCAAGTTATTGTACCACAATGGCCGTGAAATGCCGTTGGCATAACGTTTCCTTTTCACTTTTTGTCCCGTTATTTGTGCTTCTACGTACCATTTTTCATACCATTGAGTTTCAAAGAAGCGTGAGCAAAGAATCATCATTGTCAATACTGAGCGCGGGAGGCGTAGGCACCGGAAATAAACCTCAGAATGACCTTCACGGAGGCTCATCAGACTCGTTAAGTAATATCTATGAAAATCAGTCATAGTCTCGTGACCTGATTATGGTATTCATCGATTGATGATTGATAGCCCACAAATAAGCCTCTCTTTCTTTATTACTTCATAGACAGCTTATATAACCCCCCTTCCCTCTTTCTATCTACCTTTTGAACGGTTGAACACATAAAAACACAAAAATATTGCAGGGATGCTTGGGAGCATTGGCGAATGCAGTCCTTGCGAGCGGGGAAGGGCGAATTTGGGATTTTAGTCCCCCTTTTCCTTCTTATCTGTTCCTTCCCCCCACACCCCCTCTTTTTTCACTTTGTGGATCCCCCCCTTCGCCCCAACTGCATCCGCCAATGTTTGAAAGAGGGGAGGGGGTCAAAAGTTATGACCTTCTTCTAGCTCTTATGAAAAACTTAACTTGACTTTTAAACTTAAAATATAAATCATTGAAAACAGACTGAGCTTGAAACTTTTCCGAGCATTTTTTCTTTCAATAAATGAGAAAAATCACTACTTCGCTTTCAAAGCGTCATCACGTGTTCATTCTCATCATATCATGAACTGCATAGCAACGCACAAAAAAGCAATTTATTGTTTGTACTTACTTTTGCTGCCCCCCCCCCAAGGTACTTATACATAACAGGTATGCTCGACTCGCTTCCCGCGTCATATTCAGTGGCGCGCAGTTCAAAAAGCATTCGAAGATGGCCGACAAAAGAAAAAAACATTATATACTCTTTCCAGAAAACATTGGGCTTCCCTTTCCAGAAAAGCAGAAAATAGCCGAGTTCTAAAGAGTCAAGTTTTTTTGTCCCCCTTTGGGGAAGCTCCCCTTCTCCGCCACTGAAAACGCGGTAGTTGCGCAACCCTTTTTGCGCCTACGAGAAAAATGCGGTGCCTTGCCTTATTGTCTCAAATTTTCGATTGGACGCCCATGGACTGTTTTAAATGACTAGCGGGAAATTTAAAATCCGGGAATCTGATTGGCTTACATGCTTTTTTTATATGTGAAACCGACTTATGATTGGTCAGATTTGAATTTCCCGCTTCTCATTAAAACAGTAAAATAAGTCACAGAGGGAGAGACGAGCGCCACTGGGGTTAATATCACGCGAAACTTCCTCCTTCTATCCTTTGCTAACACGTTAACTCTTTTGAACAAAGAGAGAAAAAGACACGTCACTGATGAATGCATCACTGAGCCCCTTCCTTTCTGAAATAAGAGTTCCGCTTCCCTCTCCTTAGATTTTGACACATATTTGGCTGCCCGTCTTCGCCTTCACTTGTAACGTAGTTTATTTGATATTACTAATAGAGTTTAAAAAAAGAGTTTGGCGTACAAAAAACCCAGACTGGCAACAAACAGAGTCGAAGACAGAACCTTCTTACATTATTGAGCCTGATATATTTTTATTGTTAGATACATGTACATGCATTATGTAGTTAGTTGCTATGAACGCGCAGGAACTCGCAGCAATACTTATAGAGATACGGCAACGCTGCTTTGACTTAAGTTCCGTTCATTTGTGTGAGTGTGACGTTGAAGGAAAGTTGTTCTGTGCATATACATACCTGTATAAAACATCCGGAGGAATTAAATAAGAAATGAGTTGCAAACGCTATGTATCGTCAGAGGAAGATATTCGCGTAAAAAAACAAAAATAAAAAAACGAGGTGGGCGATTCATCTGGTTCGTCATAATTGGGCATTATCTTTTCGCGTTTCTCTCCGCTGTAGAATTTATAAGATGCTCTGCGAAAATTTTTCTTCGAAAGAGGAGAAGAAGAAGAAAAACAAGAATGCAAGCAGCATAAAATAGAACATACGTGTGAATTGTTGTATATTCACCACCTATCATGAGAGTTTGCGGTGAATCAGCGGCGCGCGGTATAAGGATGAATTCGTTAGGTACTTTCGGAACACGAAGAATTGTCAAACGGGTGATTTCTTATGCCCTGCCGTAATAGGATACAGTGGGGTAGTGTGCAATTCGGCAACGTTGTAGTTCGTCCATTTAAAGCCATGAAAAATATCGAACTGTAGGGTGTTCGGTGAACACCCTCGCATTCGATCTTTTGCATGAGTTTAAATGGACACAGTACAACGTTGCCACATTGCACGCTACACCACTGATAGAATAAGTTGCGTAGCCAAGAGTTTCACTCATGCCCGAATAGCTTTGAAAATAGTCCTCGAACTAAATCAAAGTTATAGCAAGATAGACCAGTCCCCCCTCTACTTTGAACAGCGATGTAAAATGAACCATATAATTCATGCTAATGGGGCTCTTGCAAACGTTTGCTGTAAGCAAATTAATAGACCAATCTGAAGTAAAAACCTGCGAAAATCACAGAAATTACACTAGAAAAGTCTAAAATTTAGTATTAGACTCACATAACTACTACAACGGCAAGATCGTTATGGCGGTTCGACGCAGTTACCATGGGAGATTCCCGTCTATTTTGTCACTTTCTCTATGGAAACACAAAGATATGTCTCAAATTAGATAGGAATCTCCCATTATACCTGCGTCTCTCCGCCATCAAGTCCGATTCTGAGAGTGAATTTTGTGATTTTTCAGTGTACTCATCATCATTTTTACAGGTTTTTATGCAAGAATCAACTCTTTAATCCCCTGTAGCAAAAGTTTGCAAGAGCCCCATTCCACTTCCACGGTTTAAAAGTGTGAAAATGTCAATCAAGAAACGGCGTTTTTGGAATGAGATTTGGACTGTTTGACTTGAACCATTTTAGTCATCTTACAATGCCAAATTAAATTGCAGAATCAAATAGAGGAAAATAAAAACAATTGTAGCCCAATTGAACGACTCGCCAATGGATAGTCAATGGTCATACTTCCTAAATAGGCGTAGCGTGTATGGAGTTTGAGTCCCAAAAGTCCAGTTTGCAGTCAAGTTTTCCAAGTCCCAAAAAGAGTCTTTCACTATTTTTCGCGTGAAAAACACAATGAGATGGACCTTACAGACATGGTCCCTATCAATCGAAAAAGTCATTTCTGAATCCATAATACGAACAAGCAATAATAATAACAATGGTTCACTTTTAAAAAGCCCCTTTGACACCCTAATTACTGAAGAATCACCAATCAATATATATGAATGGAAAAAATATGTAAATACATAAATCAAGGTATTTTTATTTTGGACAGAAATAAAATTAAAGGTTGCCACTCCTTGCTCAAAGGCCTCTTTTGATAGTGGTAAAAAAACGGAATGGAATGTTACTGCTTTTTATGTATCAATAAAATTTCTTTGAGGTGTCTCCTTGTAACAATTTCTGAATTTTATTGATATACATGAATAAAATAAAATAAATAAACTGACTTAGAAAAAATTGCTTTTCCATCGATATCGTCATTGTACCTGTGTCAATGTAAACAGGTTGCCAGTCTAATAGCAGTATAATCCTTGTGAACACATCACGAAACCGTCCATCAAATTAATTTAGGGGAGGGGGGGGTGATTTCCCAATATGGTCAGATCCTTTATGCGGCTTTATGGGAACGGGACCAAAGATCACAGCCCAATCCGAACAGACTTGTTTACACGGACCGTGCTTTGTGCGATATTAATTTCAAACACTGTATGTAATGAGAAATAAACACCGAAATGTGTCTGTCACGCTCACGCCTATATACAAAGTGGTTTTGCAGCACTTTGCACAGAAGGACCGCTGATTGGTTCCCGCCAAACCGCTATTAGCTTTATTCCTAAGTTTGCTGCGAAGATTTGTGTTGCCGATCAATCAGCACTCACTTCCTTCAAAGTGCACCAAACTACTTTGTAAGCATGTGTGACTGACTTAAGTTCTGAAACGGTGCGCAAATAGTGGAAATTGATATATATTTCATAAAGAATTTCAGTGCTGATTATATCTGTCTGTCTCTCTCTCCCTCCTCTCTCCCCCCCTCTCTCTCTCTCTCTCTCCCCCTCTCATCTTTCTATCTTTCATCTCTCTCTCTCTCATCTCTCTCTCTCTCTCTCTCTCTCTCTCTCTCTCTCTCTCTCTCTCTCTCTCTCTCTCTCTCTCTCTCTCTCTCTCTCTCTCTCTCTCTCTCTCTCTTCATGTTAAGCATGAAGTGACGTGAAGGATAAACCGAGAGAAGTTGTACCTAAAATGTAAAGATTAAGAATCAATGAGAGGTCTTTTCTGATTTTCTTTTCTTTTTTGCCAACAGAGTCTTGGGACCACATCCAAACAGCTATACATATTCGAAACGATTGGCTGAATCTCTTGTAGAACAATACAAAGAACACGTTCCCGTGGTAATTGCAAGGCCATCTATAGGTGAGTGTGTTTTCTGAGGTGTCCATTGATTTTTATTGTTCTCTGAACGACCTCAAAATTGCCGAAAGGTGCGGTAGCGAAGCGTGCAATCTGGCAACGTTGCATTTTGCTCCGATAAACCTATAAAACGGACGAATTCCTTGATGACCGCCGTGCAACCAATCAATTTATCTCCTTTATATACATATACGTTTAAACCAGAGGTAAACGACCAAATAATCGGGAATAATAAAATCAGTCTAGCAAGAGAGTTGATGCGTGAAATTTGGCACCATTGTCTGTGAGGAGTTATAGTCAATCTTTTAATAGTCTACTCATTGATTCCTAGAAAAAAGAAAACCTACGCTAAACTAGTGTTTCCAAGTTTCCATGTCACACTGCCAGAATTTATTATTCGCTAAGGGTAATTTGCCCGCTGTCAAAAGCTTCTACTTTTGAAGGTTGGTTCCTTGGTCAAACGCCGAGAAAATTGCAATAGTTAAGCGTTCAGTTAGAGTCCTTCGACGGGCGTTTTGTTAGAGTGCACCAACACGAACTCAACGAGTTCTGATCTGATTGCGGTTGCTGATTTAACACGGACAGCTCCATAAGACGACGCCATCTAACAGCGAGTCATGAGCGCCCTACCTGTCGATTTGCTATCTTGTCAATGTTAATTTGTCGACTTTGCGGGAGCTCTATGCTTCTGTGAGCGTCGCGTCGGTACTTCCTAACACAATTTCGATCAAGGGACTCTAGATCAGTTACGACTAAGATCATTTTTCTGGAGGAAAAAAAAAACCTGACAAGACAAAAATGTATGTCAAGCTGAATCCTCTGTAGATTCACAATGCATCCATTCAGTTATGAGACGGGTGCAATATCAATGCAAATCCGTGACGCAGTGTCGGAGCTGCGGGCCGATCCTTGAAATTCACGACTTTTGGGTAGACTGGATAAGAATGGAAAACGGTGATTGGTGGAGACGAGTCACGTGGTTGCCCAGTCTAATCAAAATACGGAATGGATTAGATAATTTATCGGGCAGTCTTGGGGTACCCGATAACTTATCTAATCCATTCCGTATTTTGATTAGACTGGGCAACCACGTGACTCGTCTCCACCAATCACCGTTTTCCATTCTTATCCAGTCTACCCAAAAGTCGTGAAATTCAAGGATCGGCCCGCAGGTGCTACTATCGAGGGCAAAAATATCTGGCTGGGGAATGCAATCTGCAACGAACAAAATACCATTCAATACATGTATCATGTGTGTTACAAATTGCATATCCGTGCCATAGGGTATGCAATACGCAACACACAATAATCCATTCAACACATAAGCCGTATTTTTTTTTATCCGTTCGCGGTTCGCAGAATTTTACATGGCGAGTTTTATGGACGACCGTGGACAGTTTTGGTCGGAGGAAAAATGGCGTTTAAGGGTTTGAGGACACAATTTGTCGAGAAATTTTTTTTCGAGCACAATTTGACAACTTCCATAAGTTTCTGTGCGAACGACTGCGAACAAAAAAAAACGGCTATAGATCAGGTGCATTGCGTATTGCATATCCTCGTTGGAATATGCAACATGTAACGCACAAAATACCTTCCAATACATGCGAGTGTGAGTGCGTTGCGGATTGCGCCATTTATTATTCCCACTGGTACACATGACGCTTGACAAACATTTACATCATTACGTCGGATTTTTCTTTTTCTTCTTCTCGGTTAACACAGAATGGATCGTGATGGGACAGTGACCAGAGTCAGCCAGGAATGTGTATTCCTCTCTCTTCTCCCATTTAATCACAAGTGTTGGAAAAAGACAAAATTAGGGCTGAAGTCCAAACAGCCTCTTTCTGCATCCTTTTCGGAGACATGCGTTCAAATGCGGGAAAATAGACGAGGACAAATTCCTAGCTATACGGCTACGTCGACATTGATCTTTACAATTTTCTCGACCTTTTGCAAAAGAATCGCCGATCAAAAGGAGGATATGTTGACAGTGCAAACGGATTGCAGGATTATTAATTATTAAAAAATGGTTTGCGACCAGACGAACAATTTATCTACCTAATTTAAAATCGAATGTGGTGTAAAGATTATTTCGATTTGTGGAATTATCAACGCGTCTTCGTCTTTGTTTCAGTGTTACCTTCATTGCACGAGCCTATGCCCGGTTGGGTGGACAGTTTGAACGGACCGGTTGGAGTTGTAGTCGCGGCCGGCAAAGGTGTCATCCGATCCATGCTGTGCGCAGAGCAGAACTACGCGGAAGTGGTACCCGTCGATATAGCCATAAATGCTCTCATAGCCATCGCCTGGAAGAGAGGTCTTACTAGGTGGGTCTCACCAAGTTACAAAGTATCTTCAGTCTTACGCACTTTGGAGAACCTGCGTGTAAAAAAAAAAAAAAAAAAAAAACCAACTTAAGAAAGTCGGGTGGGGCCCTTGGGGATGGCCGTTGCAAGGCCCCCAATTTGGGAGCCGCCATTAGAATCAATTTGCACGCAGTAACGTCTGTCATAGGTCGGTCTGTGGTGTGGCAAATACTACAAATAATTGTAAACACCACGACATCGACGTTTTAAACTTTACCTGCATACTTTGATCCCTCTAGTAAAGGATTCTTTCGGTCATTATGGACACTTTTGGGATTGGGATTAACCGTGAAACAAATTAACAGTCAGTGACAATCACTGCTTGTCCAAAGAAAAGAAAGATGAAAGTAAAAACAAAAAAGCCACAGTAAAATATAGAAGTAGCAAAATTTAATGGGGGAAAAAGGGGAAAAAAAGAAAAAAACTTAATTGAGAAAAAAAGAAATGAATACCTACTTAGACGAATAAGTAGGTAAATAAAAAAATTAATAAATAAATAAATAAATAAATAAATAAATAAATAACGAGATAAACAGATGCAAATTAAAATAAAAACAAATACAAAATACAAAAACCGCCAATCTGTGAAAATATTTTCTTACAAGGTGCTGTGGTAGGTACTGTCGTATTTGAAACCAATGAAGTGAATTGATGGTAAAATTATGAAAGAAAAATATAGAAAAAAAAATTATAATACAAAAATAAATAAATAAAATAAAAAATAGAAAAAAAATGAACAGGAAAAAGGTAGATCTAATTGTAAATAATTCGGATCAGGTGCTGTCGATTTGTTACAAGGGCACTTATACAAAATACAAGAGAAAAAAAAAGGGTAGATGACATAAATAATTCAGTCCAAGGATTTATTTTACGGGTCAAACAAATCCGTCAAACAATGTCTTTTGATGACAAACACCAACAGAATCTTTGGTGCTTTAACGTACAAAGGTTGATCATCTGTTGCTTGTAGTGAATTTCGGATCAACGATTGCTTTGTTTGATCCGTGTTGTGCGGAGGCGTTATGGTTCCGATGTAAGACACCGGTTTTGTCATCGATTCTTGCATTCTATACCCACTTCTAGGCAGTATAGGCCTCTCTACAGACGATCAAATTAGATTCTCCAAGGTAGCTCCAAACCAGGCATTCAGATGTCGGTGCGAAAAATGCTTAGTTCTCAAATATTTGCAAATGAATGGACATTTGAAGCCAAAACTTTCAATGTGTTGTTGTTTATCTTGACGGGCAATGAATCAACAAAAACCAAGAATGATGATGATCCCCGACAACAACGATAACCGCCATACTATGATGGTGCATATGGTTGGTGCGCACTGATCATCACCAGCAACTGTGAATAGAAAAATAAAATAAAACTCACAGTTCACTAACATGCATAAAAAATTTAAACGCGTCATTCGGGGAGATTCTTCCATCGATCTTCAGTGACTTGCAACTCTGGAATGCGTCTAAATATAGATTTTTTTTTTTTATCAATGTTAATGCGCCGAGATTTTTCTTTTATTTTACTATTTCCGTTAAAACCGCACGTGTGCTGCGCTCTTTTTACTTTTTAACCAGCAAATGCCCACTTTGAAGCTACTTTGAGGATCCAATTTGACAAAGCATTTCGAGAAGAATGCAAAAAAAAAGGCCTCGGTGCACATAGAACCTGCAAACACCCGTCACCATGCACTAGTGAAAAAAAGGATAAAAAATCATCGTTTTCGACCTTTCAAGCTTAATTTAGAAAGTTTCTAGTGACATTGGTCTTCAAAGTTCAGAAATTAAAAATTGATGAGAAATTTACTTTCTGATTTTTGGTTATTTTTCGACGAACTCAGGCCATAGTGCACCGATGCATTCTAACTCGTCAGAAATAATAAGCTAAGGTTTCGCAAATTTTTACCCGATCCTTCGATAGAATACGCTTACTGATACGTAGTTTCAACTTATTGTTATAGCTATCGATGCAATATTTTACAACGTAGAAATGATCGGCTGAAATACCCCCCCCCCCATCACACCACTGAATCGGTATCACCGAGGGTCGCGTTGAATCGCGCAATTTGAAATGGTGCGGTGGGGCAGCGACCAGCGTCCGCTTTCCGCCGCAGTGCAACTGCACAAGAGACGCTGAGACGACCGTCGCCGTCGATCGCGCGTCGGCTGCGGCACGGTAATGCAGACATGGTGATTATGATGCAGTTGCATGGATCCAGCCGTTGCACCGACCGCGCGGCTTCCTCGGCGACCTAGCTTGTTGTACCGCCTGCAACTCGTCGCACAGATGACAATAGTCAACTTCAGATGATCAAACTCAGAGACAAATAGAGACACAGCACATCCCATGCTTCATTGCTTACCGTGCACTAAGGTCTGAGATCGAACAAAAGACTTGGCCAAAAATCAGTGGAACAAAATCATAGTTTTCGACCTTTAACCCTTTAAGGGCCAGCGGGCCGATCATTTACTTTATCGTTAAACCGATCGTTAAAACTGTCCACGAGTGATGCTATTGGTCGAAAATTGTATAACTGGGCTGTTGCTATGGTCTGGTAACCATCGTTAAGAGTCTCGTTTTATAAAGGCTATTCATGAGCAACCTTTAAAAAACGGACACTGTAACGATGGTTACCATAGCAACGGCTAAGTTTTACAATATTCGACCAATAGAATCACTCATACACAGTTTTTACGATCGGTTTAACGATGAAGTAAATGATCGGACCGCTGGTTATTTCAAAAGAACGCCACTCTTCCGTTTATAAAGGGAAGGTAGTTAACTGTTCGTACTCGGGGGAGCTGAAATTGCCTATACGATTCATTGAAGGCGCCCGAAGACATCCTATATTGTACATGTTTTAATCAATTATGGTTTTTATCCGGAATGAAGATGGAACAATGTGAAGTAGACTAGAGAGAAGAAAAACGAGTCTACTCGGGCTTGGCCCTTAAAGGGTTAAAGCGTAATGGGGCTCTTTGCAAACTTGTGCTGCGGGGGATTGAAGAGTTGATTTTTACATACAAACCTGTAAAAATGACGATGAGTACACTGAAAAATCACGAAAATTACTCTCAGAATCAGGCATAATGGCGGTTCAAAGCAGGTATCATGGGAGATTCCCATTTAAATTGAGACATATCTCTGTGTTTCCGTAGAGAAAAAGGCAGATTAGACAGGAATCCCCCATAATACCTGCGTTGAAGCGCCATTACGATCTTGCCGTTAAAGCAGTTATGTGAGTTTATTACTGAATTTTAGACTTTTTCGGTGTAATTGTCGTGATTTTTGCTGGTCTTTACATAGATTCGGACCATTTATTTGCTTATGGCAAAAGTTTTCAAGAGCGGCATTGAAAATTTTCCAGAGACATAATATATCTCTAGGTCTAAACTACTTGTTAAAAATGTTCTCTGTTATTAAAAATTGGTCTTGAAAGTTTATGAATGATAAATTCATGAGAATTTTACCTACTTTCTGATTTTTGGCCAATTTTTTACGGTCTCAGATCATGATGCCAAGTGAGGCAAGTTCAAAGTCTTCTACAGACGATCAAATTGGATCTTCAAAGTAGCTTTCAATGTGAACATCGGTTGACGATGCGCCCTATCCACCATTATAGTTTGGCGGTCCGCAAACCTTTAAGGATCGGCGGTGGTGTCGGGATCATAATAAATCATGGCACAGATTCACTATGTAGTGGAGAAAAGAGGATGACAAAATGACGAGGACACGTGTTGGTTGATATTGATGAATATAATCGATACGTTTATATACTTTGACCATCGATTCTTGAACTTATTATACGGGACTCATACTGAACTAGATAGCGATTAGATGGAATAATGGATGACACTTCACAATATTTTGAAAGTTTTGAAGTCAAATGCTTGATAATTTGCGAATCTTTAAGAATGATGTATACGACACATTGGTCACCAAAAGTGCACTTTAGAACTTCAGAGCTTCTTTTGAGGATCCAATTCGATCGTCTACACAGGCCTTAGCCCTTTATGAACCAAGCCCGAGTCTACTCGTTTTTTTTCCTCTTGTCTATTTCATATTGATTCAGTCTTCATTCCGGATACATGCGATTAGTGATGAAAACACTTACGAGATACGGCGCCTTCAATGCGTCGTATATGCAATTTCAACTCCCCCGAGTACGAACAGTTAACTACCATCCCTATTTAAACGGGAGATTGGCATCTTTTTAACTAATCTGGTCCTTAGCGGGTTAAGAAAATTTTGCTATCAGGTTCAGGAACTTTTCGGAAAGACATTAAACGCCGAAGTCAACAAAACTGTTTCTAGCAAATCAGGCGCGTCGTTTATTATTGTCTCTCACCGATGAGTTCTCTTTTCGCTTTCACCTCGCGGAACAGGTACAAAGTCCGAGGTTGAAACATTGGATTCAACCTACGCAGGCGCGGTAAAGGGGGGGGCAGGGTGGGCAATTGCCCCCCGTCCCAAGGATTTGAAGTCAGGCTCAAAAACGGACTAATAAAACGGACTCTATAGCTCTAAAATTATATTGATGAGCAAAAAGGGTCATCAAATTTTTGCCCCCCCCCCCAAGCCGAACTTGAAATGACGCCCCTGAACCTACGTCAATATTTTATGGGTGGCCGACGATATGGGCCATCCAAATTCTTCTAGAAACCGTCTCAATCATTGACTGATGACTTTCCAGTGGCCTGCAATCAGGGGAAATTGGCAAAATATCATTTTATTAGCTTTTTTAGCCCAAAAAAACGAGTTAGTATTTTGAGAAGGGAATCCATACGAACAGTGGCGAACTGCGGGCAAAGCCGCAGCCGAATTAGGAATTTTTATGCGAAAAAATTCCGATTATTCAACTTCTCCTGGATAGTACTTACTTTGCTTACTTGCAGATATTAATGGAACACATTGCAGGAATATACCATATTCCTTCAACTCTCGTCGTATTGTAACTATGCCTCTCCTCACAAGGGGAAACAATCACCTTGAATAGTTAACTAGTTATTCGTACGCCGCAGCAAAGAGTTTGCATACCCTGAAGATTGAAGGAGTTAATCGGGGGGGGGGGGGGGGAAAATGAGTATGTTACGTTCTTTTTCTACAGCATTGTGACAGGTTGATTCTAACGTTAAACTCTTATGGCAAAGGTATGCCACGAACGGAATTTCGATACAGCGTTTACTTCCTAACAAAACATTGACAATTTTATCTGATCCGTCATCCAGGAGGCTCTCTGTTTAAATTAAGTGCGTAATTAAATATTCCTACTACAAAGTGTAGTTTTTTTTTTTTTTTTTTTTTGCCCACGTCGGTAATTGCAGGCACTAGGTCACACATTTTTTTAGCAAAATTTAACTATTTGGAACATGGCAGCTATTTTCACTGAAAATAAAGGGCTGGAACTACTAAAGAGACAGTAAGAACCAACGGAAAATTTATTGAGATAGTTACAGTAAACTAATTTCCAGGATTAAATACTACCGAGGAAAAACGATCAATGCTTGTTAGATACTTTTTCAATGAATCATGGCCTGAAGTAGGAAAAAAAGGACGAAATGAAAACTATTTTAACAATTTACCTACCCTGATAAACGCGTGTTTCGTGAATTTCCCTGACCAAAATTCCGTGGGTAACTGTTCTTTTTCCACGAAATGACACGAAAAATCTTATGGAATTCTATGAAATTTTCTGGATATATGTATAATAATTGCCCACGGAATTTTGGTAATGGTAATACATGGAGCACTTTTACCAGGGTGTATTGAGAGGACAATCAACGGAACGCGATAAAATTGGCTCGTACAATTTTTCAACATAGGAGTTTTTCTTTTTAGACCTCCGCAAAATCATTGATTTGTTAAACTTAGTTTTAAATTCTGAAATACGCACATAGTTGCAAGATCGCGCAAGTTGATTCAGGCGCACTGCGCGAGGCTATAATGAACACAGCAAGCTCTGTTGAAACAACAAACAAGAATATCCCACTGTGCGAAAGCTCACCGTAAAAAGTTGAGCTTTAAAAGACGGAAGAACGCGCGAGCGAGAGGGAGTGGTCTACTGAAGGGGGGCGGCAGGTCTGAGAGGGTGAGGGGGTCGGAGGAAGGGTTTTAGGCGAGGGTGAAAGGAATTGCAGAAATCAGGAATAGCAGCATAGGGCACTCTGGCACTTGCACTCGGTTGCAGCTCTGGAACCAGAGATGCTAGCAAATGCGCGGAGCAATGAGGTTGCGCATCAGGCATGGCAGGTGCAACTCATAGATTGCGAACATATTTATAGATGCAAGATGCAACTTACTCGCTCGGGTGACTTGACGCCTATAATAGACTGTTTTAGTATAGAGCGATATACAGTCGCCCCTCGATAATTCGAAATTCAAGGGAATGCGAGGGATTTGTTCGAATTATCGAGGTTTCGAATTAACGAAAGTTCGAATTAAAGAGAAGAAAAACGGAAAAATTTCGATTTAAAGAGGTTCGAATTGTGGAGGGAAATTAATGAGTTTCTTCGAAGTACAGAGGGAGTTACATAATAAGGAGAACTTTTTTTTATGATTAGAACGGCACTAATCACACCAAGTTCTCTATTGAATACAAATTTCTCAGGACATGTAACCTAGCAGAGGGGTTTGTTTATTTGTTGACATCTATAACATAGCTTGAAAACACACCCAAATATTTGGACCAACTAGGGAATGAATTGTCTTTTTTCGAATTATAGAGGGGCAGTCCAACTATTCGATTTACAGAGGGAACTTTTTGCTCAATTCCGAATTATGGAGGGGCAAAAACTGCCTCCAAAATTTCGAATTAACGAGGGTAGTAAAATACATTGATGTTCTCGAATTATAGAGAGATTCCCAAGGGAACTGGCCTTTCCTTCGAATTAAAGAGGTTTTCGAATTAAATAGGTTCGAATTAACGAGGGGCGACTGTATCGTATCGATTGCCATCCTAGGACCTCTAGGTAGTTCCAAAAAAACTCTGACTTAATGTATTTTCCCCTTGAGAATCGCAATTTTGAACGGAACTTTAGGCTATTAAATCAAACAATCAATGCAAGATGCATTCGAGATTATGATTTCTACGTTTTCGAAAATGCTAAACTATGCCTGGTTCCACTGCTAAAACTGCCGAAATCAACAAAATATTACAGATTAATTAACATTTATGGAACTTGGAATCACCGGAATTCTCAATAGATGTTTTAGTAGAGCGATATATCGTATCGATTGCCGTCCGAGGGCCTCTGGTTCCAAACAAACTCTGGTTCAATGTAATTTCCCCATAGCGACTTTTGAACGGAAATTTAGGGTAATAAATCAACATTAATGCGACCTTTTCGATTATGAATTCTACGTCCTCGAAAATGCTTGAGTATGCCTGGTTCCTTGAAAAACTGCCGAAATCAATAAGATATTACAGATTAAATGTTTCATTTGTAGGTTAAAATCGCCCGAAATCCCCAAAATTCCACAACAACAACAATATTTGGGTGATCCAACTCAAACGCATCGTTAATCTGTAATATCTTGTTGATTCCGCAGTTTACGGGTGAACAGGCAATATGAAGCTTTCGAGGACGTAGAATTCATAATCGCAAAAAGGTCGCATTAATTTTGATTTAATCCTAAATTCGTTCAAAAATCCTATGGGAAATTACATTGAACCAGAGTTTGTTTGGAACCAGAGGCCCTCGGACGCCAATCGATACGATATATCGCTCTACTAAAACAGTCTATAGCTGTCCGCCCATTCTACAACAATAACAATTTCATTTGGGTGATTCCAACTTTCCAATATGCATTGTTTACTGTAATATGTTGATTTCGGCAGTTTTAGTCGTGAAACCAGGCATAATTAAGCATTTTTGAGGACGTAGAATTCATAATCGCAAAGAAGTTGCGCACCGGTTGTTTGATTTAATAGCCTAAATTTCCGTTCAAAAATGCGCTAAGGGGGAAAATACATTGAATGGGTCTGTTGCATCCACTCAAAGTCCACTCATTAACTCAGGAAATCACTTCCATTTCAAACAGCCTCCGCTACACTAGACACTATTTGCACCGGTATACTACTACATAGACGGAACTACCGTGCATATAAGTCAACAACATCGTAACTACAAAATGATGGAATTCCCTTCTAAATCATGAACTATTGACTGCATTCGCTGTCTGGTCTTCTCGGTTTATCAAAGATTACAAAATAATATAAGAAATGTACGCATCTAAACAAAACGTTCCAATGTTTGTAAGTTCTGTTCATGTTGACATAACCGAGATGATTCCATCTATGTAGTTATAAGTCGGTGATATAGTGTCTAGTGTAGCGCGGGTTGTTTGAAATGGAAGTTATTTCCTGAGTTAATGAGTGGATTTTGAAAGTTTTTAATGTGCTCTACGTTATTTTTGCCGAATTTTAAGTTAGAAACAATGAGTTATATTGATGCAGCAAAAGTACGTGCAACAGACCCAGACCAACATACATGCGAACAAACAACCGACCACAATAATAATCAAACAAAATATAAAAAGAAGAAAAAAACTGTTCCAAAATTAGCAAGAATAGTCCAACCGTGCGCCGCGATGCAACGCGACGGCAAGATAACTGCGAGTAACCCCCCCTCCTCCTCCTCCGGGCCGTCAAGAATAAGGAGAGATAATAATCTCTCTTATGAGATGTTCCGTACCTCGTGTTGCCATCAATATCGTGTACGCTCTGAAAATACTTTTTTAAGTAAGTACATAGTACCTACATGCTGATTGCCATGCTACGCTGACGCTAAGGTCGCGCACATGCATGTAAGTAAGTACAAATCGCTCCAACAAACGTCAGGCGTCGGATACGTCAAAAATATTGCGTTCCACACAGCGACCACACGTATGTATAACCTGTTTCACAGTGAGCCGAAATGATTTCGTTTTTAACGCACCCCTCGTATTTGTCTATTTTTATTAACATGGTCAGAAAGAGCATACAATACTAAGCAATTTTTTGGGTGATAACTAACAACACAGAGTACTACAATCAGAGCGGAAACTGATGGTGAACTTTCAGCGTTTATACTGCCGATTTCTACCACCAAAGCGCTACCGTTCGATTAATGTCAAAATTACTTGTGCTAAAAGTACATTATATTTAAGAAAACATTAAATCAGGTTCTACCTAATCATCTGAAGAAAAAGTATCTGCAAAACATATCGTCAATAACTTGAAAACAAGACTAGAAGTACCAAAATACGGAACATTGAAAATAGGTTCTTGTATATCAAAATGCGATTTTCCATTTTTTTGTATTTTAAGCCTTATTTTTGTAGATATTCATGAGATACTTCGCAGAGACATTCTTCAGTTAATTATCCAGTAGGCGCGCCTAGCCTATAATCTTTGGCAAATTTTCTATTTTCATTCCTTCAAATCAGAACTGAATTTGATTGCGACTTTAACCTTTTAATTTTAAAGAGTTCCTTAATGGAAAGCCGACACTCAAATTCATTTTCATCGTGTAATATGAAACAAAACGTTGGATAATTCGAAATATCATCAGTCTAACAATAAGTGCGCCTACACTTTCTGAAACAACCTCTACCGGACATTCCGTTTCCCTAAAAATAAATTTCTTAAGGCCAGTAATTTGACATAAACCGAACGGTAGCGCTTTGGTTGCAGAAATCGGCAACGCTCACACCTTTAATTCGTATTGAAACACTTTTTATTTTGGTTATCTGCGGGTCGCCCATGGTGGGATATAAGTTTTTCAGGTTCGTCAACCGGCCAGGTTGTGATTGGATGGGAGTAACCCACCACGGCTTGTAAATATAACTCCTCCACTATATCTTGAGATGTGAGCATGGCACGGTTGCCAGCTTGTGTGGGTAAATTACAAAGCTTGTTTTCATTGACTCTTACGGGAATTTCCGCCCCGGCTGTTCTGATTGCGGTATATTCTATGCGAATAATAAGTGCTTTCGTAATTATTATTTTTTTTTTCCTTTCAGGCACGATCCTGAGGCCGAAGTACCCTGCTACAACATATCCTGTAACGATATCGAGAAATTGACGTGGGGTGAGGTGTTAAAGAAAGGAAAACAATATGCGTACGAATATCCATTCGACGCTGGATTGTGGTATCCGAACGGAACAATCCGAACAAACAGACTCACTCACTTCATAATTGTCTTCTTTCTCCAGATTGTTCCCGCCTACCTCATCGATTTCCTTATGCTGCTCACGAGAAATAAAAGATTGTAAGTGTCATCTTTTGCCCCTCCAAATAAAGCCTTCTGTTTGTATAAGTAGCGTTGCCAAAAGCGGATTCAGAAATCTGGCAACTGTAGATTCTTCCCAATTAAATGAATGAAAAACAATCGATTCTTGAAAGTCACGCCCCCCCTCAAGACTCGATTATTTCTCATACGTTCAAATGGAAATAATTGCATGGTTGCTAAACTTCTGGATCAGCCCATATGAGCGTTGCTAAATTCGCAGCACTGTAGCAGTGAAGCAACAAGCAAAATTATTATTAATACATAGTTTTTCTTAATTGAATTTTACTGAAAATTGCGCTTTGGCATCCACGTTTGCTATTATTTAGAGGTTAGAGTGGAAATAGCTTAAAGTTTGATTGATCTTGAACAAAAATTGCGCGCGGACATACCTAATCACGACCGTTATTTAGATTGAAGTATTGCGTGTGATTGGTCAAAAGAGAAACAGATGTGAACACAGTGTAGCTGGTGTTGCAGTTCACCAGGATGAAGGAGCTTCATAATTATTTAATAGTCGCAAGATTTAAGATCACATTTGCTTACAATTAGTTTAAGAGTCTTAGGGAAGAACGATAAAAAGACATACTAAACCCCAGTCTCGTTCTTCAGTTGAAGGAAATGAGGAAAGTAGATTTAAAGGTTCTCCTTTCTCACAAAAAGATCATTACTTTTCCATCCAACATAAATGCTTGTCTTGCGTCTCTGCAGATTTCCATTCAATCCGTTTTGCATACCTATCCTGTTTGATGACCATTTGAATCTCGATATTTGAAAATTGTTTCTTTTCCCCTTGCTTTTCAAATAGTGTCATACATAAATTCTTGGTAATCTTTGCCGACTTTTATTACCGTTATGGTCCGCTTTTGTATCGCTTTGTGCCTGATTTATCCCATCATTGATTCCAGTATGGTCCGAGTTCAGAACAGGATTTCAGTGGGCATGGAAGTTCTTCAATACTTTACGATTCGTCCATGGAATTTTAAGAATAAGAATGTGGTGCAATTGACTGATCTGATGAACGAAAGGGATAAAAAGATGTTTTCGATCGCAAACACGAAATATGATCTAGACCAGTACTTCGTCAACTTTCTGCTTGGGGCCAGGCAGTATTGCTTGAAAGAACCGCTGTCGAACATGCCAAGAGCGAGGACACAGTTGAAAATGTAAGTCTCCAAAATGCTTACGATAAACGATGGATTTTTTCGATGTATACGATGTTTGAAACCCATATGCCAAATTTCAGGAACGTAAACTATTGACCAAAATAAGACCTTTTTTTTTCAATGAACATGGATCCAAAAATGCCCTCTTATGAACAAGATCCTCAAATTTTGAAAAATTTCTAGTTTTTTGTTTTTTTGGAATAGCGTCCACATTTTAGGTCAAACGACAAACTATCGAGCGACATTTCACCGCGCGACATCATCTCACCGCGGACATCTCACCGCTCCGACTTTTCACCGCGCGACGTTTCACCGCCGGAAAAAAAAATAAAATAAAGAAAAGAAAAAAGAGAACAAAAAACCAATGAGAGTAATGAAAATAAGAATAATTGCAACTATTCCTTTACACTTTACCAGGCTTAGAATTGGCAAAAAAAAAAAAAAAAAAAAAAATACGTAGGTATAATTTTTTTTTTTTTTTTTTTTTTTTTGCGTTTTTCGCCAGAACCTTTCCCGGTTGCGGAACATGGTTATGCACTCCGACCTCTTTCACCACTTTTCCTCCGACGGAATGAATCCTGCCGCGGCATGTTTCATCTCGCCTTCAAAAACATTGACGCATTTTTACATATCTCTAGCACCAATGCACTTTTCGTGGGTATACAAGTAACCTTTTGAAACCTCCCTTTACTACTGTCAATGATCTCGGCAATTTTTTCCATAATGGTACGAACATAAAAAATAAAAACCGTCAAAAAAGTTAAAAGCTGTGAGTAAAAAATAATTTCAGTCCGTCCGTCTAAACTATTAAAAACTATTCATCAGAAAAAAATTAAAACCGATAAAAACACCCTCTCTGTCTTATACCTCTCTGCACTCTTTCTGATTCATAATTTGTCTTCATACCTCCATCTACCGTACCCCTCTCTTCCCTCTTTTTTCATTATAAGCTTATTTTTTTCTTCTTCTTCCATTTTCTTTTTTCTTTTTGTTTTTTATTCTCTTTTTTTCTTTTCTTTAATTTTTTTTTTTTTTATCGGCGGTGAAACGTAGCGCGGTGAAATGTCGTGGCGGTGAAATGTCCGCGGTGAAATGTCGAGCGATAGTTTGTCGTGGAATCCACATTTTATGACCCAATGGGGCAGTTAAAATGTTGTGTTTTTTATAAAGAAAACGATAGTGCTTAATGAGCTGTGAACAACAGTGTCTTTGGTTTTTTCCTTAAAGTCCCGATTTTGGAGAAACACACGTGTAAAGTTGCAAAAAAATCGTGTGCGTTTAGTGACGTCACTACGCGGAATTCCCATTTAAAGTAATGCATTTAGGGTCAAAATCTCATCTCCGGAACAAAGGGAATTAATTGGAAACCAAGGCATCTTATAGTTCTCAGCTCATTGCGTACTATCATTTTCTTCATAAAAAACACAACATTTCAGACCCTTGAACTGCCCCATTCGTCGCGTGTTTTTACAAAAAGACGTGTAACTCAATACAACGTCTCAAAATCTCGAACTACTGTTTCATTTGTAAGGAAAAGCAGGAATGTGAAAATTTTTCTTGATTTTCTCTCCTACAACTTTGCGTGCAACCGAGAATATCTCATAAAAAAAATGTCATGAGAATAGACTGGCTGGTTTGCCGCACCGAGGCGAGGGAAGTAAATTAATGTGATGGGAGATTTTGAAACGTTTAACTGAGTGACGCCCCTTTGTAAAAACACTGACAAAATGCCATGAATAATGGTATCCATGGGTTTCTACGCGTAAAATTTACCAATGACCATTGGCATTGAGAAATTCAGAAATCAAATACTTTTCAAGTAATTTTGTACCTTTGACAGCAAAAATGTTTAATCGCAGCGGGCCAAATATCGAAAGAAAATTGATCAAAAATCTCTGCACCATTGCAATACTTTCTCAATTTTTCTAATTTCATTAGAGTGAGAAAGTAAAAATGAATGATTAACTTCAGAACTCATTACGAAAGTCAGATGGAAAAAAACAAAGCACTTACATTAGAAGGATTGTTGGTCTCTAGCATTTCGTAACTATAGTACACCATAGAAATTGAAAGTAAAAAAATAAAAAAAATTATCTGTTTCAGGTTGTACTACTTAAATATAATCGTACAAATTTTGCTGACAGCTCTTGGGATTTGGCTTTTGTTTAAGTGGCTGGACACAATTCGAATCATGCTTGATTATTCGGGCCAAACCGTACTAAGTCTCCCTATTCTCAACTGGTTTGTTCCGAAAAACTGATCAAAGTGGTTTGCTCAAGCTCAAAAATCAAACATCACCAAAGCTCATCACCAAATCATGTGGACTTCAGCAACAGATTTCAGAGAGGAACAGGTGCATTTTCAGAACGTCACGAGATTGTCCTGTCTCATTACTCAATGAGCTGATAAACCACAAGTGAATCCGCAGCACTTTAGGCGTTTGGCACAAACAAAGAGTGCCACTTTAGAGAAAAACGGGATTGCGCCGGGAAAAAAACGCCTGAAAAACACGCTCGTAAAGGGATTTTGTAGCAATCGTAACAACTTCCAAGCGGTCCAGCGATCGATTTGAAGTTCGACGTGTCAAGTACAGCAACTCTTTGACTTTAACATTCGATTATATCAAAATCTAGAAAGTGCACTTGTGCTTCATTTGTATGCTGAACTCTGCATTTCATACGTTTCATACGTTCGTCATGACAAAACTGTCACGCATTCACATCAAAAGTTTGGTGACAAGTTGCAAGTCTTATCTACCGTATGTATAATCTCTACTTGCTTGTTATTATTGTTCCCAAATTTATTGTTAATTATTTCATTCTAGTTCAGATAGCGTTGAACTCAAAGAACTATTCTCATTTTTTGGCACCGGGCACTGGACAGCCCAGGGTGTTTCCTAATCTAGAGTCCCTTGATGGAAATATTGTATAGGGAGTACCGACACGACACTTTATGCATTTTGACAGGAGTCGATTTTGTCGACCGCGTGAACGCATTCGAAGGTTAAGTTCGACAGTGGACCAGTGGTGGACTGGCGGATTTGCCGGCATTCCGGTCCGTTCCCATGCGTTCCTGTACGAATCGACTCCTTTCATGTGGAGCCTTCGATGTCGTCGACTCCTGCTCGACTCCGTGAGAGCCTAAAACCAACGACCAATCACAACTCGTTGAGCTCGTGTCGGTACTCCCTATACAATATTTCCATCAAGGGACTCTATCCTAATCATCAACCGCAAATTGCGTGCGAGATTTGTTTAAAGTCTGTTGAGAGACAATATTTGAGACTTAAAGCTACTTACATTTTAAAAAGAACTCAGGCACGACGCGACGCCAGTTCAGAAAATTGCACGAAAAAAACCTCTAAAAGGCTAAAGCCTTTGGATAGTAAAAAATATCACGGACCAAATAATGTTGTTGCTTGATGGTTCTTGCGAAAGACGTTGGATGGTGCGTACTTAAATGTGGTTTTAGTTCCTCGTGAGTGCTCACCGATCATCCGCGTGCGGGACCGTAACATTATTCGATTCCTGAGCATATTCAAGGTGCATTTTTCTCATTCCCAATTCTTGTAAGAGTAAAATGCATTCATTTAGTGATGTATGCAATTCCATGGCATTTTGTATTGCTGATTGCAAACCCTGTAAAATGAAGGAGCTTTCGCTACCGGATTACAAAATGATAGCAGAGGTACCGACTTGTGAGGAAAGATGGAGATCTGTGATCCTAATGATGATCTAAAACTGCTTGAGAATCCTATTTTCAGAGATTTGAAGCTAGACACCTACATTACTGAAAAGAGGGAAGTAGAATGAACTGTGAAGGGTAAGAATGTTTAAATTAATGTAAAATCACCCTTTTTTCTGTTTTTAATTCAGCCTTTTTCATTCTTCTATAATATACAATATACTATAGGAAGTCAGTAATGTTTCATGAGTTGAGAATTTTAGAAAAATAACAGTTTCCCTGTCTGTTAACTTGAAATACACGTCACAGTCGTCACACGGAGACAACATTGTCGTTGAAATCACGGGAAAGTAGGTACCATTAAAAATGGAAATTCCTTTTAAAAATACCAGAATTCTTATTGGCTCCACAAAATGGTCAAATGGTGGTTCTAATAGGGAACTTCGGAAACGAACTCTACCCTGCATTTTATCCATTTAAGGTGATTCCATGGCACGTGACCAAGGCGATCGATTAATCGATCGATTAATGGTCATTTCCCGAACTCGGTGGAGTTTTATGTAAAACCAGGATTGTCAGCACCTGGAGGTAGATCTAACAAAGATATCTGTTAAGTTTGGATGCTCGAATCTGGAAAATAAGGACGTAACTATGGGAATTCGCACAATCGCTGTTCGATTTATCGTATCGCACAACGGATTCCGAATTCCCATAGTTACGTCCTTACTTTCCGGATCCGAGCATCCAATTAACTTAACGGATATCTTTGTTAGATCTACCTCCAGGTGCTGACAATCCTGAATTTACAACAAAAAAAAAAAAAAAAAAAAAAAAAAACTCCACAGAGTCCGGGAAATGACCATTAATCGATCGACTAATCAATCGCCTTGTTCACGTGCCATAGAATCACCTTAAACCCGTGCAACGGTCAGAGTCGAGAGTTTTTACGATGCAATCGACAGTTCGATCTATTTAACACAGGTTTTAAATGGTTTTAAGTTCAGTGGTGCTAGATTGCACGCAGCGGCATTCAGCTAAACACCGATTGGTGGTGGTGGGGGATTTAATGGAGAGAAAAGAGAGTCGATTTTTCACGAACCGCCACTGGCTCAGTTGAACCTTCAAATAATATATTCCAAATACTCGGATGTGCCGAACATGTATTACAGTTCGATCCTAAGCAGGCTGAAAAAGAAATATTTTATTACTTTTAAGAGGCCTCATAATCTGTCGTGTCAAATAAATACTAAAAAATGACGTGTATCTAAAAGAATCAAGTCCTATTTACTTACATTATTCGGACCAAGGCAGTTGTTTCTGCATTTGGTTTATTTTCCATTTTTGTTTTCTTTGTTCGAATTAAATTAGTATTAGTATCTACCCCTGAACTTTTCCTTTGTACAAGTGTAATATCTGTTCATGGCAATAAATTCGTTTTATTATTTCTTTTTAATAATTCACCTTGTTGGGCGTTGATTTCATTGATAGAATAAAGTTAACACTATGAAAGTCGGATTATGTAATAAATAAGCCGACATTCACTGGTTGTGAGGAGAAAAAAAAAAAAAAAAAAAAAAAAAAAAAAAAAAAAAAAAAAACCAATACATTAATCAAAGACGGTTGGTGTTCATACATAGTACAACAAGCGTTAAAAAACGCTTGTAATCACTACTTGTACTCGGACTTGTACTTTTGGTGGAACAGGGCCCAGGAGTCACCAAGTATGCATTTTCAAGCGTAAAAATTCCGAGACAAAAGATCTTACGTGTATCAATACAAAATCAGAACTGATATGATTGTGCAACATAAACTCGTCATTCCCGAAAAATGCTGTTGGGTCATTCCACGTAGGATCAACCAATGTTGTAGCTCGACCATCCCAGAAAAAATCCAAACTTTGATAGTCGGTTTCTATATGCATGGATGTTACGAAAACGATTTTTTCAAATTTTTTGGAGTCCCCAAATTCCTGTGGCGGCCATTTTTAGGTTAGGCCCCCCTCTAAATTTGAGCGAAATAGAGGCTCACGAAAACTTGCATAACTTTTTTTGTGAAAGAACTTTAGACTTTCCAAAAGAAACCAAATTGTAGCTCAAAAAAGATGCTATCTTTTGATTTTAGTCCGGTTTTTCTTGCATTTAAAAAACATAACCTAAGTGAGGTCAAAACTTAAGGCAAAAATCAGTCAAATTTTGCGTTTTTGAGCTTAAATTTTGGAATGAAGGAAAACAGTTTAGGGCTCCCAAATTTTTTTCTGAGTAGTCCTATGACGAAAGACCTCACAAAAAAATTTGGGCCCCTAACCTCTCCACATTTTTTAAAAAGGCCCTCAAAAATTGAAACTTGGAAAAAATGGCCTAATTCAAGGGCCCATAACTTTTTTCTGTCTGAACGAAAAACTACAAAATTCTCAGGAATTGTACTCCTTAGGGCAATCGATTGGCGTAAAGTTTTTTTTAGGCAATGTTTCGTTAATTTTTAATGCTCGATTCAAAACGGCCAAAATTACGATTTCTGGTGAAAATCGCGTAACTCTCTACATCGAAATATATCGAAAAGTATCGATGAAATCGAAAAAACTGGACATGTTTTCCGTTGCTGAGATAATTTCGAACAAGAAAGGCTCTTAACGGTTTTACACTCCGGCGACTCCTTAGTTCTCAAAAACGCGATTTAAGTTTACCGAGATTTTCGGAGAAATTGAGACTCGCGTGACAACGCATTGTTATTTCGATCGCCTTGCCGGAGCATCATCATGACACGCGAGTCTCAATTTCTCTGTATTGTTGAAATTCTTCCTTGGGAATGGGGGAAATTTGGTGGTGCCGATTTTTCGGCTCGATTAATCGGAAAAATCGAATCGATTTATTAGTCAAACTTTCTACCCCTGAAATCGAATCGAAAAATTGAAATATTATTGGGTTGTTCCGAGTTGAAATTTTCCCTCCGTCGCCACTTCAGAACTGCCGCAAACTCATCATCACTCCAAACGAATACGAAACAACTGAAAACGACTATTTTTTTCGTTGGCATTGACAACAGGCGGCAACTCTGTTGTAGTTGTTTACACTTTTACAGTTGTTTATAGTTGTCAATACCGTGAATGAAGACGGTATTATAGTTGTTCTAGTCAAAATTCAAAAAGTGCCAAAAATTTTAAACAAAAGTAGAACTCGCAAACCTCAGCATTGTTATTGTAAAATTAATAAAGAGTTTGTAAAATAAAGTGATTGGGAGCGGCAGTGCAGGAGATGCGGGCGGAAAGTAAAAACTTCTGGCAATACCACCAACTTAAAACTGCACTTTGCGAATCACCATCCAAATGTGCTCAGCTCCAGGGCTGCCGTTTTGCGTATAATCAATGCTATTTTTCAATTCACTGATGATTCGCCACCGGTTGAGAAAAGATTACACAGTTCAGTTCAGTGCATGACTATAATAAACTAAAATACTCGCATCTGTAATCTTTTCTCAACCGGTGGAGTCGTCGATGACTTTAAAAAACTTGCGGATATTTTAATTAATCAACGGAGTTTCCACCGATTAAGGAAAGATTACATGTCAGAGTATTTTCGTGCATTACAGTCATATATTGAACTGAACTGCGTAATCTTTTCTCAACTGGTGGAATCATCGGTGAATTGAAAAATAGCATTGATTATACGCAAAACGGCAGCCCTGACCGTACCTCTCTTCAATGTTTATTGTTTTGCTCACTTGGGACTTCTGCGCTTCATTTAGTTTGGTCAAATAAACCATAAAATGTTCGCTTGCATTATTTAATGTCTCTACATACGTTCAATTAATTGTTGACGCTCACAACTTACCTATCACAAAACTGCTATTCACTTAATCGACACGTGAGCTAAAATTTGAGGCATAACCTTTAGGCGGTGAAGGCCTCGTTTGGACAAGTGAACCTAGTTGCAGATGACTGCTGATCTTTAAATTCTTCGTCAAAAACTGAAATCTGATTGGCTGAAACCAAAGAGTAAACAAGAGTCGCAATTGAATGGAAGGCCTGCGTGGTCAACGTATAGATTAGGGATCGGAACGCGGGCTGGCCTCTGATTGGCTGCAACGCGTGGAGCAAAAATGCCTTAGGGTATAGGGAAATTAACACAGGGTTTTCGTTCCGGGACGTTTATCTCGAAACCTGGGGGTGATCACGGAGGATCGGATCGTTTCGTTATCGTTATCGTTTGCATTAAATCAAATGGGCTTGCTTCTGCGCAACTCGATCGCGCAGGTGATCCCCTCCTCACCTCTTCTTACTTCAAACCAAAGAGTAAACAAGAGTCGCAATTGAATGGAAGGCCTGCGTGGTCAACGTAGATAAGGGATCCGAACGCGGGCTGGCCTCTGATTGGCTGCAACGGGTGGAGCAAAAATGACTCGGGGTATAGGGAAAATAACACGGGATTTTCGTTCCGGGGCGTTTATCTCGAAACCTAAGCAAAATCATACTCAAACAATTTATACAAGTCGATTCAACAGATTTTTCCGAACAATTTGATAGGTCATAAGTGCCACTTTATTGCAAATTCGAAAAGACTGTTTCAGTTTAAAAGTACGCACAATAGTGTGATTACATGCTTGGCGTGTGTTTGAGCAGTGTTTGAGTAACTCACTATTGTGCGTACTTTTAAACTGAAACAGTCTTTTCGAATTTGCAATAAAGTGGCACTTATGACCTATCAAATTGTTTGGAAAAATCTGCTGAATCGACTCGTATAAATTGTTTACATAATATTTTGCTTAGGTTTCGAGATAAACGCCCCGGAACGAAGATCCCGTGTAATTTTCCCTATACCCCGAGTCATTTTTGCTCCACCCGTTGCCGCCAATCAGAGGCCAGCCCGCGTTCCGATCCCTTATCTACGTTGACCACGCAGGCCTTCCATTCAATTGCGACTCTTGTTTACTCTTTGCTTCAAACCAGTGGCGTAGCGTGCAATTTGGCAACGTTGCAGTTCTTCCATTTGAACCCGTGAAAAAGATCGAACTATTGGGTGTTCGGTGAACACCTTCGCATTCGACCTTATAAGTGGGTTTAAATGAACTCAGTACAGTGTTGCCAAATTGCACGCTACGCCACTGCTTCAAACGATCGAGATTACGACAGCCTGCGACTCACCGCTTCCTTTCGTCCGTTTCAATCGTTACGAGGAGCTCAAAACGATTCGATCAGTTGAGCCACCCATAAGGTTGTCATGTTAACGACAACGATAACGATACCGAAACGATCCGATCCTCCGTGATCACCCCCCTTATAGTGCTCATCATCTGATCACACCGAAAAATGAAAGCATCGGACCGTTCTCCCCATCCCGCCTCCCGCTCGCATGAAGTCAGACTTGAAAATCCCTTTTCTTCAGATAAGACTGGAGGAGTGGAGGCAAACCCCCTCCCTCCCGTTCGATCATGAATCGTTATCAAATGAAAATAAAATTAGTTTGAGCTTAGCTTTTCTCTGGGCACTGCTATTTCGACCCCGCAGTAGTCACGGATGGGTTAAAATTTCGCGTGTTTTTTGTCTCAACTGTAGAAAATAACAAGTAAGTATCCGCATATAAGTATGGTGCTCAAGAGAGAAAGAAAAAAAAAGTTGAGAGATGAAAAGAGGTTGTTTCACCGCCAATATGGAATGTGCTGTGAATAGATTGCCTTCAATTTTTCAGGGCTGATAGAGCTATTTGTGGGGAGTCTAAAAATGGCCTATTTTTTATTTGAGCCCTCTTAGAACTGAGGGGGAGGGGGGTCAAAGGTAAATCGGTTTTTCGGCCGTAACTTTTGAACGATTAAATATATCAAAAGCAACATTTTTTAATATGAAAGATTATTTAACGGCCTATCTTTTATTGGGTATCATGTTTCAAAAACATTGAATTTTACTTGAGTTATTGCATTTTCAAAATTTTGGAAATTACAAGAAATTGGATTTTTGAATTTTTTTCATATGCGGATCGCACTGAGGAAAACAAAGAACTGGGCCAAAAAAATTCCTTCCTTTTCTGGTTAAAACGAGCAGAAATTCGTTTACAGGAAATGATTTGTCTTCGAGTTATGAATTTTTAAAGTGTCAAAACTCGCTATTTTTGCGTTTTCGGCGGCGCGGCAGCGAGGAGGCCGAAAACAATCATTTCTCTGCATGTAGTTGACAAAATTCAATGAAATTTGGAATCTGAGGGTTTTTGAGTTCGCAGATTTCAATTCTGCCGTTAGATTTAAAGAATTTTGAAATCCAATACGGCCGCCGACTTCTATACTCGGTAGCCCTGTCAGTAGAAACTGAGTTTCAAAATGTATTAAGCTAAAGAAAAAAAAACACTCCTGAAAACATCTTACAACTGTATTAACGTGGTCTTGAACTCCTAATGACATTATTCACGATTTATTTTAGAGCACAACAATAGCACAGCCATAGCTAGAAAGCATAAAAGTCAAAACAGAATCCGAACAATTTTGAGATTCTTGGTCAGAGCAGTTGAGATTTTACCAGGGCGCTTACGAAGAAGGTTGCCCGGTATTTGGAGTTTTTACGTTTCTTGGCAGAAGAAAATATGCACTCACCGCTACAAGTCACAACCTAAAACTTGAAATACAAAAATCGATGACCGAACCGTAAAATCACCCAGGCTCCGCCATGTTTTCAGAAGAAGATGGAACTCTAGACCAGTCCATGTTTTTTTGTTTTTTTTTTTTTTTTTTTTTATTTGGCAAAGTCCACCACCGCGAGAGTTATATTGATATTTTAAGTATTTAGAACCTGCGAACAAACAAACCAACCCCGAAAAATTAGATATCTGTATAAAAATTTACTTCGTTCAGAAAATTTTTACCTTCCTTTCATTCTACTATTTCGTTTTGAATAACTTTCTTTTCACTAACAGAAATAAAGTACCTATCTTCATATTTTTCAAAAATTGTGGTGGAGAACAGGAGCAGAGTTTTTAAGTCAAAATTATTATACAAATGTAATAAAAATAGAGACCACCATTTGAGTGTCCAAGTAACGTGAGACAGTACAGGGTGTTTCACGTAACCTGCTCACTATATGTTTTCTCGAAGAGATGACTATAAAAATCTGGAAAAATCAGTTGTGTAGTAACTTTGACCTGAACTTTCATTTAAAAATACAATGGGAACCCAAAATTTGGGGTTTGGGGGGTTTTCGGGCGGACACCCCTCGGATCTCGAAATTTTCAAATAGCAACCCCTATCTTGTGATACCTCATTTGAAAGGGCACAAAATTCTAAGCATTTGGCTTAAGGTGTATCGTCAGCGTTTAGTTCCGTATTCTGCCACCAGAGAAAGATACGATCTTTAAATGGAAAAAAATAATGGTAAACGCAATTAAATGAAAAAAAGGGCTTCGATGGAGCCTCGGAAGCAATCTAAGGAACATTTTAGCACAAACCGTATGCTAAAATGTTACGAAATAGTCGAGAGACTATTGAATTTCGTAAACCCCTTTAACGCGTCCAATATAGAATTGGACGCCATTGGGGGGTTTACGAAATTCAATAGTTTCTCGCTTATTTCGTAACATTTTAGCATACGGTTTGTACTAAAATGTTCCTTAGTAGTACAGTCAAACTAGCATTTGACCTCAAAAAAAATCGGAACCAAATTCGGACGACAGGGCGTTATTCTGCATCGTCAGGACAAGGGCTCCTCAAAAGTCCCTATGAATCCGAGTTTTCCAAAGTCCCGAAAAACCGGGAAAACCCGGAAAATCCGGGTATTTTTCAAACGCTGATAACTTCGGTTCTAATGAAGATAAAGAGCACCGATTTTTTTCATTTTGTAGGAAATCTAATTCTCTATCTTTTCATTCTCTAGGTTTTTCATGCCCCAGCCGTTGCATTTCTTGGAATTTTCAAAAAACTAAAAGTTCATTTTTTTTTAAATTTTGAAAGTGAAAAATGAAGATTTTCGAGCTAGAAAACCAAAAAAGTACCTCTTACCAAAGTTGTAGAAAATTAAAAGAGCTTTAAAATTGTATAATTGGAAGTGTTTTTTGATGATTTTTACGCGAGGTAGGCCTGGAAACAGTTTACAAAACTGTGAGCGCGAAGCGTGTCCGTAGCGCCGCCCGAGCGCGAGCGCCGCGAAGTCCTGCGCAAGGCCCGTAACCATGTAAAGTGAGCAGCTATAAGTATTATGTTTTAGTCCAGGCAAATTAGCATCTGTCAAGGAAAAAATTAATAATGAAAGTTTTTTTGCGGGAAGTTGTTGGAATTACCTTACTAAATAACAAACTAAAAGTCCCAGTGTCACCGACCGCCGCTAACGCCGCCATCTTGAAAAAACGCGGGGAGGGGGGTACCACTGGTCGGTTTTTCGCGAATTACGCGGAAACCGCTCATCCTACGTTAAAAATGAACACCGCCACCGGTGCAATGGACTTAATTGAAAGAACAAAAAATTTCCTATCGAATGAATGTATTGCGGTTTAGATTTATTGATTGGTTACTTTAGCATAGCGCGATTAATGAAAATTCGATTTTTGAGAATTTCTGAAAAAATGTCAAAATGCGTCGGTTTTTCGTAAATAACTTGAAAAATAATTGTTTTACGTTCAAATTGCACTCAGGTAAATTGAAAGATTGCTCAATTTACTATCGAATCAATGTATTAAATTTCACTTCAGTTCGATTTATCGTGAAAATATTGCGATATATCGAAAACATAGATTTCATTTTTTTTTCTCTGAGGACGGTTTGCAAATATTCTGCAAATAATATTGAGGAACGAAGCTTGTAAGCGATGAAAAGACTTGTTAATACGTATAAAACTCGATATTTTTGTCAATTCGACTCTTCAATTCATACTTTTATCGCTTTTCCGTGGAAAGAAGCGGTAAAATGCCGAGATTTGCGAGCTCTTACTTGCTCCAGCGGATATGGATACCTACGTTATAAAGCTCGGTAGGGGAAAATACCAAAAAACTATTAAGCTCCAGAGATCTTCAAAAATCAGTCGCAGATGTCAAAGACCATCTTTTATTCATCCACGCAGCAAGTGGATGTGATATAGGACGTCTGCCTTCCGCTCCAAATAATAAAACTTCTTTCACGAAATTTTTCAATACAAGAAAAAAAATAGGCCCTATCGATTTCAAATTTTATGAAAAAGACTCTTCGCACGCAGATATCAGCCGCGTAGGAGCGGACTTTGTTCCGATATTTTACGGAGCAGACTCATCACACAGATGCCTTAAATTCTTATCGTTACAAGAACTTCAATCGCGTAGGTAGTTGCCAAAGACAGGATCAAAGTGAAATTAAGAATCTTGCCTCCTACATCGGATGCTACTCGTCTATATATTTCAAGGGTTTATTATCCAGTGACATTTTTGGAGATGGTCGACTTTACAGCTAGAGCAATGGGGGGGGGGGGGGGGGTGGGACATTCACAGAGAGTGGATTTGATACACAAATCAATGCTTATTGCTTCCAGCCCCTGATGAGCTTTTTTGATTAATGCCTTTCTTTGGCATTTTGACGCAGTTGATAGTATACAATCGGCAGACATAGCTGTAGAGAGAGCTGTTAATTTCTCAGCTTCAGGAAACGGCGGATGGTTTCGAAACCATTCAATCAGTTTAGTTGTATCTTCGTCATCTCTTTTACTATTAGGTGCTCGACTAAACCGCTGTAATTCCACGTGTTGATTGCTTGTTGATGATTCAACGTTACAAAGTCAAAACTTTCAGCAACCTCCTGAAGAGGCAAGTGCGTTCTAACTTCCAGTATAACAAAGGTTAAACAGAGCTGATTTGATGGACTTAAGAACAGATTCATGCTTACTTTCCGCTTTTATCACAAAAAGCATCCGTTCCTGGAGACATTGTAGAAATATCATTTGAGTATGGTGGCGGCTCGTGCAATGTGACAACAACGGATTCTCTCCATCTAAACGTATGTATAATGATCGATCTCCAGGGAGTTCACTGAATCCCTGAGAAACTGATGCTTTTGCGTATAGATTCAAATGACAAAAAGCAAGGTTGCCAAACCGCACGAGCCGCCACTGTTTGAATGCAAGAGCATTAGAAAGCTCGCAAATCTCGGCATTTTACCGCTTCTTTCCACGGAAAAGCGATAAAAGTATGAATTGAAGAGTCGAATTGACAAAAATATCGAGTTTTATACGTATTAACAAGTCTTTTCATCGCTTACAAGCTTCGTTCCTCAATATTATTTGCAGAATATTTGCAAACCGCCCTCAGAGAAAAAAAAAATGAAATCTATGTTTTCGATATATCGCAATATTTTCACGATAAATCGAACTGAAGTGAAATTTAATACATTGATTCGATAGTAAATTGAGCAATCTTTTAGTGAACTTTTAGTTTTTTGAAAATTCCAAGAAATGCAACGGCTGGGGCATGAAAAACCTAGAGAATGAAAAGATAGAAAATTAGATTTCCTACAAAATGAAAAAAATCGGTGCTCTTTATCTTCATTAGAACCGAAGTTATCAGCGTTTGAAAAATACCCGGATTTTCCGGGTTTTTCCGGTTTTTCGGGACTTTGGAAAACTCGGATTCATGGGGACTTTTGAGGAGCCCTTGTCCTGACGATGCAGAATAACGCCCTGTCGTCCGAATTTGGTTCCGATTTTTTTTGAGGTTAGGGCTGTTTTTAAGCTAGTTTGACTGTACTATAGATTGCTTCCGAGGCTCCATCGAAGCCCTTTTTTCATTCTTTTGCGTTTATCATTATTTTTTTTCCATTTTAAGAACGAATTTTTTTCTGGTGGCAGAATATGGAGCTAAATGCTGAGGATCCACCTTAACCTATAGTCGGGCCAATATAAGTTGACACCTGAAGCAGAGAGAAAATGATCAATAAAACTGGAGAAATGCAACAATGGACTGAATGCGGCACCCCCTGTCAAGACGGAGCCGGGAGCACGCCACTTGACAAGGGTCAGCTACACACAGCGTTGCCACATAGTGCAAACCTGCCTGATTCTTCAGGTGTCAACTTACATTGGCCCGACTATAGACTGTTTTAGTAGAGCGATATATCGTATCGATTGCCGTCCGAGGGCCTCTGGTTCCAAACAAACTCTGGTTCAATGTAATTTCCCCATAAGCGAACTTTTGAACGGGTATTAAATCAAACAATTAATGCGACCTTGTTGCGATTATGAATTCTACGTCCTCGAAAATGCTTAATTATGCCTGGTTCCTTGACTAAAACTGCCGGAATCAATAAGATATTACGGATTAAATGTTGCAATTGTAGGTTAGAATCGCCCGAAATCCCGCCAATTCCACAACAACAACAATAACATTTGGGTGATTCCAACCTCCAAACGCATCGTTTAATCTGTAATATCTTGTTGATTCCGGCAGTTTTACGGGTGGAACCCGGCAAAATTAAGCATTTTCGAGGACGGAGAATTCATAATCGCAAAAAGGTCGCATAAATTGTTTGATTTAATACCCTAAATTTCCGTTCAAAAATCCGCTTATGGGGAAATTACATTGAACCAAAGTTTGTTTGGAACCAGAGGCCCTCGGACGGCAATCGATACGATATATCGCTCTACTAAAACAGTCTATAGAGGTCGATATTAAGTCTTACATTTTTAAAGTTTAGTTGAGAAGTAATTCCAATCAAAAAAATTAATAGAAGTCCAGAGTAAAATTCTAGTTAGTACTTAAATGACTAAATAATTTAATATATATAAAAAAAAGAAATAACTCATGTAACATAAGAAATTTTATTTTTAAATTATAAAATAATAAAATAGAAAAGGTTTAAATAATCTTAAATCTTCTATGATTGAGGTCCGAATTAGGACCAATTTTCGAAAATTCTTAACGCCTACGAAAAGAGATGGCTGGCGTCTCTGGAGTTACGGGACCATACGGGACCCGCCTCTTAGGAGGTTGGGTACGGTCGAGACCCTACCAAAAGTTAGCCCCTCCAAATTAGAAAGAATGGCAACAGGTTAACAAACTAAACAAATCTATTAAAAAGAAAATCTCACAAATAATTAGAGAAAATGCAGAGAACAAGATAAAAAATGCCCCCCATCAAGAAAGCCAAAATTAGTTTGGGACCTTAATAACAAGGAGGTAAAAAAAAAAGGAAATCTGTCAAATTGGTTCAATTAACGTCGGATCATCCCTGATCACCGATCCCAAAGAAATCGCAAATGCTTTCAACACTCATTTTGTTAGTATAGCCTCTGAGGTGAAAGGCTGCATTAAAACACGTGCAGTAGACAAATTCGTAAGTACCGTCACCACACTTGGCACAATCTTTTCTTTCAATCTCATCTGTAAATTTGATTTAATCCACGCTTTCAAAGACATAAATTTCAAATCGGCGACAGGCTGCGATGGTATCTCTGGGAATTTCTGCTTTAAATACCTAGACTTACTGCCTGATGGACTCGTTTTTTTGATTAATGATGCCATAAAAACTGGAGTTTTTCCTAATACCCTTAAAAAAGCAAGAGTTTTGCCTCTTTTTAAATCTGGAAAAAAAGAGTGTTTAAGTAACTATAGGCCAATTTCTATCCTCCCCTTTATTTCGAAAACCTTTGAAGTTATTATTTTTAAGCAATTATAATCGTACTTTGAACAAAATAATATCTTCACTAACAGTCAATTTGGCTTCCGCATGAAAAAAAACACAACGGATGCCTTACTTGCGTTCCATGATTATACCCTTGAAAGATCAGGCAACGACGCAGTCATAAGTTTGCAAATAGACTTTAAGAAGGCGTTTGACATAGTCAACCATAGCATCTTGCTTCAGAAACTTAAATACTACAGTATCGAAGGCAAAGCGTTTGAGCTGCTCAAATCATATTTAAGTAACAGACATCAGCTCACGGAGATAGTAATAAATGGAGTTAAAGTCAGCTCTGAATTAGCATTGTGTCTGAGTGGTGTTCCACAAGGTTCTCTTCTTGGACCTCTTTTGTTCTTGATCTTCATAAATGATCTCCCTTTTAGTCTCAAAAGTCTTGGGATAGACATCCATATTGTAATTTTTGCAGACGATACCAACATAATTATCAAAGGAACAAACGTTCTTGACAAATTGTTCACCATTTTCTTAGAACTCGTTAAATGGTGTAATGTCAATCAATTACCCATTAATTTTTCAAAAACTATCATTATCAATCTAACTCCACATATTTTCTTTTTTGAGTATTTCAAATTTAATGAAACAATTATTAAAGTAGTGAACTCTAACAAATATCTTGGTCTAAAATTTGATCAACTACTTTTATGGGATGATCAAATAACTCAATTAACAAAAAAATTAAATGTTCAAACATTTGCCTTAAGAAAAATTGTGAATTTACTAAGTAAGAAATATGTTTCCCAATTCTATCATGCTAACTTTCAGTCCAAAATCCGCTATGGCATAATCCTGTGGGGTAGTTCGTCAAGAATCAATGAGATTCTTCTAGCACAGAGAAGAGCTATCAGGTTGATTGATAATAAGCCTCATAACTTCCCCTGCAGAGAGCTCTTCAAGAAGTATAAAATCATGACTGTAATTAATCTCTACATTTATGAGACCATATCATGTGCCATAAAGGCCGGTTACCTAAACCCTAAAGGATTACAGCCAGAACACAAAAATGGGAAACTAGGCACCATTTCCACAATCCCCCTAAACCAAAAAACATTGAAAAAAGTTGCTCCGAAAAACGTGTCCACAGTATTGCCGTAAAATTCTTTAATAACTTATCTGGCTCCTTGAAAACAGTATTTCGTAAAGAAGGCTCCACGCAATTCCTCTTTATACTCAAGCAGATACTAACTAACACACCCTGTTACTCGATTAAGGAGTTTGTTGAAAATAATATGTAAACTGTAATTCTAGTAAACATATTGTATAATGACTGTAATTTTTGTTCGTGTTAATTCGTGTTAAACGCTGTTATTCTATCAAGAAGTTCAAAGATGATCCTGTCTAGCTTTAGTTTTGTTTACCTACTCTTGTCAAACTCATTTATTTGTTATTATATTAGCTATTACTATTATTGTTGACTTGTACCATAGCTTTGTACAGCAGGCTGAATGTATCAATAAATGATTATTATTACAGTACGAACCGCACCTTTTCATCTACAGTTAAAAAAAAAGTTTCGAGGAGTGGGACGGTGAGAAGCTACTTTACGCCCACCCTGTAGTTTCTTCTTTTGGAGCGAGAATAATGTCGAGTCACTGCCTGCGGGCCGATCCTTGAAATTCACGACTTTTGGGTAGACTGGATAAGAATGGCAAACGGTGATTGGTGGAGACGAGTCACGTGGTTGCCCAGTCTAATCAAAATACGGAATGCATTAGATAAGTTATCGGGTACTCCAAGACTGCCCGATAAATTATCTAATCCATTCCGTATTTTGATTAGACTGGGCAACCACGTGACTCGTCTCCACCAATCACCGTTTGCCATTCTTATCCAGTCTACCCAAAAGTCGTGAATTTCAAGGATCGGCCCGCTGGTTTGGTTCAGCCGCGTCTTCATAGGAACTAGGAACGACTAACGAGTTTATATTTGGCGCTACATTTTCGAAGGTTTTAAGGATGACGTCATCTGATGATAATCGTTCCAAATGAAGACAAACTACTGTCTCTCTCGCTCTCACGTAGTGACGTAGCCCCCATGTACTGCTATCCCACTAAAAATCGTATATACACACATCTTGGGCAAACATTTTTTAGCAGAAATGAAAATCTCGAGGCGTTTTAAAGTGAATTTGACTTAAGTATGTAGTGAACCAAGGCCCAGTATACGAATTTTGAAACTAGAAAGAGATGGATAAACAGTGTTGCCAATAGTGGCTAGATTTGACCACACGTGGACTATTTTGATGAGAATATAGCAACAACTGTCCACAACTGTCCACGCCTCCGCCTCCGATTCTCCATCCCTATCCACAGTGTGGACAGTTTCCAACTCGAAAACTGTCCACGCGTGGACTATTCTGCCCCGTCCAAACCTGGCATCACTGTGGATAAACATGGGGGTCACGGAGGAGTGAGTGAGATGCAATTTGGAGCGCTACGCGAGTTTTGTCACAACCGATTGCGACCGATGAGCGCGATGTTGCGGTTGTTGACAAACCGTTGACTTCGCGCTAGTAAAAAACCGCATGCCTGTTTTGATGACTATCGACCTCTAGCGACTGTTTCTGAACCAATCCAAATTCAATTGACGTAATAATTTCCGAGTTGACAACAAATGAAATAAGTTGAGAGTTGATGACTAATATTTGCAAATCTTTTTGACGTATCACGTATCTCATTCTGGTTATCATTCGTATTAATTTTACCACCTAAAAACATATAATCATTAACTTTTACGGTCGTTGAATGTTGCAAAAAATTATTTCCAAATGGAGGAAGCCGATGTAGTCGTTGAAGACTTTCATCCAGAAACTTTGGAGGAAACTACACCTCCCGTGATTTTGAACGCTTGGTCCCAAGGTAGGGCAAAACAACTTCATTTCCTTCTTCTGATTTCCATATTTTTTAACATGTGTTGTTTAAGATTAAATGAGTCAGTGGCGCTGTTTCTCAAATTGAATACATCAGCCTCAAGTTCAACTGTTACTAAAGGCATGGGCTCTATCTTAACCTTTACCCCCCGATCAACAAATTCTACTAAGTTGGAAAATGTGTGGGATGTCCAAGCAACATGTGCCGAGTTGTTTGGGTGTTCGTAATTTTTGGTGATGAAACCCATCTTTTAGACCCTTCTGTTGAAGGTTTCCTTTTCATCTAGCCTCGACAAACTGTTGGTTAAAATTGTGACAAGCAACATAAAGCTTCTTGCTCTTAAGCAGCATTCGCTGTAGGATAATTACAGTTGCTCCGATCACTTCTTGATGTCACTAAAAGACAGTTTGTAAGAGGCAACTGTCCACAAATTAGCACAGAATTTGATGTGTGGAAGAGGTAGTTCTGGTGCGTCACTAATAACTGTCTTCCGAATTTATGGACGAAGTTCCAGTGTATCAGATTTAAAATGTTGTGTGTATTTTTTTGTTTAATTGAGAATTGGGTCACCTGAGTAACTAGATGCTTATATGCTTATAAGATACTTATAGTGGTTTGTAATTTAAACTGAGAGCGACAAGTAAGCGAGGCCATGAACTAATTTTGAGGATTTCTTCCTACAGCTGTTTCAAGGCCTTCATTGTTAATGAAAAACTTAACTTCAAAATTCATTACATAGGTTCCTGCCTACAGTCTTAGTTGACTACTAATCCTCCAGTGATTTTGCTTAATTTAGTAACGTACTGTTAATAGCCTTATACCTTACAAAAATCTAGATCTGTGTCGGCACATTGTTTCAACAATTTTAATGAATGAAACCAAGATTATGCACTCTTATGCAGCTTTTGTTTTGACTGAGTATAAGCATTATTCCTCCAGTTTATGTGGCCGTACTTGATTTTCAATTCTAGGGACACAATATTTAGCAAACTATGGATGGTACTTTGTTGGTTTGGGAGTGCTAGCTGCTTATGGATGGACTAGAGTCAGCCCTTACTTCTATCAATGGAGGAAGAAACAGGAAGAGGCCGCCTATGATGCTAAATATAAAAAGAATCCTGATAAATTGAAGCAACGGACAGAAGCATTAGAAGCTGCACGGAAAAAGATGCAGGAAGAATATGAAAAGAAAGCTGCTGAACATGCTGAAAAAATGAAGGAAGTGAGTGGATTAATTAACAAGGTCATTCAGTGTCTCAACTGGTCTTGCATGTAACCTTCCTCACCTTAGTATTGACATTTGAGTTAGTGTCTTTAACACCAGACAGGGAAAAAATAAAAGAAGAATGACTCCACTTACATATTTTCAGTTATAAGATCTCTGATTTTAAAAAAAAGAGTGTTAGGTTGGTAATGTTTGAGGAATACGGCAAAAAATTGCCTCCCCTCCCTCCCAAAAGCTCATTCTTCTGGCATGTAAAGATTTTGATTATTAGAAGCAGAGGAATTCTGGTTTCTGATGATCATTGATAAGAGTTCAATCTGTAATAATGGCAAGAGCCTCTCTCTTACCCACTGTTCTGGAAATCACAGTTAGTTGCCCAGCCTAATGGGGAAAAAATGAAGATTTTAGTTCCTGTTAACCTTCCAATGGATGTTTTAAAGTAAAAGAAAAAAACTGTTTTCAAACTTTCCTTAGAGTAAAAAAAAAATCCTGTGATCATTTTGATGCAAGTTTTCAAGAACTGAAACTGGAGAATCCTGAGTTTTTCTTTCAGGCAAGTATTGCTTAGAGATCAAAAACTGATAGAAGTTCACTGACAAATGGGTCAATAGCAATGAGTCTTAATTAATTGGCAATTAATCACTTACCGATGTGTCTTGGTACATTGGAAGGCTTAGTCAATACCAGGTACTTTACTTGTTGAACACCAAAACACATAACCCCCCAGTTTTGATCGGAAATATTTTTAGCAACTCGATTCCCATCATCAATGGATTTTCTTGCTTATTGACGTGCAATATGAAATATGTACTAGAACAAAATTAACTAATATATTTACTGATTTTCAGAAAGCGGCCAAAAAACAAGAGGAAGAACTTGAAAAATATAAAGATGTTCCTGTCGGCCGTACTTTAGGAGAATCTAGTAAATCAAGCAAAACCAATTTTAGTAAACCTGGTATGTTATCTTCGCATTTTTCACCTTCTTTGATGATAAATCATTGCTTTGAAGTTTTTAAAATAACTGAAGTTTCGTGTCATGATGTGTATTTGTTTCCTTCCCTCTTGGAATAACATCCTCACAGACTTTAGAAACTTTATTGCTCTCTAAAAATGATTGGGGCCAAGAATGCTATTAGGAGCATGAAACAATAGCAACCACCTCTTCAAATTTCCTGACAAAATTTCAACCTTCCTCATGAGCTTTTTTCTTTTCATTTTTTTCCTCCTAGAAAAGTAAGTTCTTTTGCACTCTCGAACGCCCATTTGAAACTCTAGTTAAAAGAAGGTAAGAAATTGGAGGGTCAAAGCAAAATGCAGGCGAGGGAAAGATTATTGAGCTTATGATCCACATTTGAAACTGTTGGTAATTGCAATTTTTGAATGTTTCCTCCTTCAAATTTATGGGTGGCAAGCTGCTCATACTCCTTCACTGAATTTTATTAAGAGGTTCTAGGCACCCTGATGCGAAATCATAATTTTTGTCACGATTAAAGCTTACATTATTATTAAATTTTAAACACCGATTTGATCTGTTTGTTCCAGAATATTATCCTCTCGCTGGCAGTGGAGGAAGTGGTTACAGACCCCCAAGAAGAAGTTGCTGTCCCAGCAGTGGTTGCGGCTAGTCACTGCTCTTAAAATTTGGGCTTCAATCCTACCCAAAAGCTGTGGTTTCGTTCAATATTGTACATTTTGAGAAAATTCCCCCGATCAGCATGTTATTTTTGCTATCAGTTTTGAGCAGTATTTGACATTGTCCCTGTCCTAATACCCATATTTGTTTTACTTGCGTGCAATAGATTTAAAGACACATAAATTAAAGGATAAAAATAACTCAATACCTATTAAATTGTTTTTAATATTTTTAATTGTTTAGTTTAATTTGATGAAAGTTATCAACCATCTCTCCTATCATCAAAGGAGGCATTAAAATAAATACGTATTGCCAACCGATTTTGTGTCCATTAGTAAATATTCCTACGGCTGTTTTCAACCTTAGTTTCCTAATTTCCTTTGGGTTGGTTTCAAGTTTTTACTTTAGTGATTCCCATAGAAAATGACACAAAACTTACAATGCAATCACTGACTTTATTGCAGGCAATCTATTGAGTAGGTTGAGCAGACCTCAATAATTTATTTTTCTTTAAAATAATAACAGCTAATTGTTGACAGATGGATCCAATCTATCTATCTACCTAAATTGTTAACAGCCTATTGGTTATTATGTCCTGTGAATTTCGAATTATGATCTGAAATTTTTCCGCTTCGGCCTGAAGTGCACCAGAAGCTTAGTTTTGCCCAATTGATCAGTCTCGGCTCGACAAGAATCCTCACTGATGTAGTTCTAGATTTTCCAATGCAAAGGCAAACACTCAGAGCCATCTATTGGCTAATAGGGAACAACATCCATGAAGATTTACGTTGAAGAAAGAAATGAGACTAATCTTAAAAAACAGGGATCAATTTTAAAAAAGTCCTTGGAAGAATAAAGTCCTGCGTAGATCTGATGGAGGGGTCAAGGCAGCGTAGTCTCTCCCTTAAAAGAGAGGGACAGCCGAGTGACTTACGGACAGGATCCTTCCCTTCAAAACTGTTGCAAAATTCACAACATTTTGCAATCTATCATGCAAGAGCTTACCACTCCCAAGGTATCTTAATGGATCCTTCCCGGAATCTATCTAGATTCTAGAGTAATTTGCTATTATTTCTGGAACTAATATTCAAACCATGAGAAGCTAGTTTTTTCCACTTAAGTGCTGATTTAGATCTAATCAAATCAAAGTTATGGACATAATGCAAGCTCCTGATATGATATACGTAGGGCTGGGACCAAAATGGAAAAGAACTGCCAGTTTTGTGGTAGCTAAAACCAGAACCGACACCAAAAAGAATGGGAAGGACAAAACAGAACCAAAAACTAAATGAACAATCCTAGAATGGAAATTAATCAGTGTTCCATTACAGTTCCACAAAGCTACAACAAATCCATCATCTTTAGCCTTTTCCTTAAACTTCTTCGATCAATTTGATAAATTTATTAAATGAGTCCCTTCATGTGCAGTTTATCACCCCCTTCCCCTTGCATAATCAGATCTTGTATAGATAAAAAAAAATGTCTGTATTCCTCTGGAGTTCAAACTTAATCATTATTCTTGGAGACAGTTGGCAACCTTGTTCAACATCATAGAGATGACCTTGCTAATGATGTGAATTTATTTGTTTCCGAACGAGTTTAATGTTGGGCTCTCATAACCAATTAACTGAGAATTATTGTGAATATTACAATTAACTCAGTTGAGCAAGTATTTTAAGGTATTGTTGGTGTTTTTACAAAGAGGCGTAGCTCACATCAACATTTCAAAATCTTGTATTACTGTCAAATATAATAACAGAAAGGTCAACAGCATAACTATTTTAGTTTTTATCTCATAGAGTTATCTGCAACCTAAAAAATCACGTGAAAAAATTTCTTGAAGATTGACTGGTGTGTTTACCTCTACAAAAAGATATATGTGATTGAAGATTTTGAAACGTTGCAGTGCGTTGTGACTCTTTGTAAAAACAACATTTCATTAAAAGGCTAAAATTTAGATTGTCGCAATTGACCCAATAAATTGAAGGAAAAAATTGAATAGTGGTTTGGTCATGTACTAGTGACACCTAAAGTTTCAACAGTCAAGAATGTGCACCGAGCGCAAAAGGTTGCTTTGATTACACAAGGATTGGCCGTGTGTCTTAAATTCTTGACGGCCAAAACTTTTGGGTTTGAAACTACTTCAGTTGACAAAAATGTAAGTCAACTAAAATTATGATCTAATGTAATGTCACAAAAGGAAGTGATCATTGCTAGACAAACCTAGCTTATAAACTGTCCTTCTCGGCTGTTAGGGGTGGAACTCTAAATGTAGACATTTTGAGATTTGAGTCAATACATAGAGTTTGAAAGTGCTCGATCCCTCCAGATAAGTCTCGAAATTTTTATCAAGAAAGAAAAGGAGATAGTGAGAAAATTTAGCATTTTAAGTGAAGTGAAATTTAAGCGCAACAGAAGAAAAATCTTATCTTCGCACCCCCAAAAAATCACTTAAATAAAGGTACACCTCTACGCGCGTGGAGCAACAAAATGCACTTGACAAAAGTGGATGATTGACACACATACATCAGGTACTTGGTAATGCAAAGTCAGCTACTTACGTGTGAGAACAGTCTTTTGTTTATTTCATTTTCTTCTATTGTTTTCCCCAGTCTTTCATTTTCATTGTCACTGCAGAAAGTTGAGGAGTACAATAATGACATTACTGGGGCATGACAAATGTTTGGTTTTGCAGTAGATCAAGTTTTGATGCCTTGAAAATCACACGCTAAAATGAAATTTTCCGCAGAATCAGAGCGGCTGGCATTGGGTTTGACATAACGTACTATTTTGTAAAATCTACTTATGTCTTTAAACAGAGCTGGGGTTAGACCTCCATCCCATACTTTGACCAAGCAAGTTCCACCAGGTTTTGTCATTTGAAGAGCAAATCTGCAAAATAATATATTCAGAGTAAAAGTTGTGAACAAGAATACAAATTCTTAAGTGTAAAAAGTTTGGTGCAGAGAGTATGCAAATTGCATTTTATACTAGTTTGGTGTTCCGTTTATAAACGGAACACATACAAGTATGTTAATTCATATCAAACTTAGTTTTTTGTTGATTTAAATGAAATGACTGACAAGTTTTCTTAAGGTTCATCCAATTTTACTTTTTACAATTCACAGCTAACCTATAAAGCCTGGTTCTATATGAGATAGTTGAAATACACACAAAAAGTAGGATCATTTCCAAATAAAATTTTCCAAAGGCTTCGCGTCAGAATGTGACGAAGCCGAAAAGTTGAGAAATGTCCAACTTCTTGCGTTGCTGTAAAGCAGAGAGCCAAAGTCAGACCACGTTCTCTCCTTTATGCCGGTCTTCACATCATTAGAAGCGCACTTTCTTTAATCCTCGATGCTAATTGGCCTATCCTTGCACTTACTGAGAACGATTTTAGCTCTCCCTTCTTCACCAGTGAAAACGCAAAAAGCAGTTCAGTTTTCTGCTAGCTAACGCAAGGTCTTGCGACGCCTTGCATCCTATAGGAAATTAGGCTTCATACTGAAAGGATAGGTTTTGTGACTATGTTGTTTTTGGTAGGAATGCTAACCCATTTCCAATGGAGAAAAACACCAGCATATAAGTGAGATTGAAAGGTTGTGAAAACACTTAGAAGAACCCTGATTCACAGCAATTACCTGCCTTCATTAACTTTTATTCTACTGAAAACAATTTTCCTCCTTTCTTCTAATGATCCTGTTTTGGAAATTATCGTACGGGTATCAACTGAGGGGGTAAATAAAAAATTTGATTGTTGTCATGGTTCGAAGACAATTTTTTAGTCGTACATACCTGTCTTTGTTTTCCAGTTAATCTTAAGGTATAAGTTCATTCAATCTGTACCAAAGGCCTCCGTGCCAGCAAAAATACTTAGTTTGATCAAACAGGCGGGTGAGGTAGCAAAAGAGGGCACTTTCAGAATGCAAAGATAGACAAGGGGAAAATTGTTACTTTTGGACGGTAAGTATTTGATGATAGTGATGTTAGATGAAGTTATTTGAAGGATTTGTTTGACAGGCTGTGAAATAATCCCTTTTGTTTGACGAACGCTGATACAGGTGTGGAAAATGTGCCCGATCTGAAGACTGCACAGTCGCGTGAAAATGTGGACCCCTCCACAAAATGTGGAAACATGAAGATTCAGATGGGTACAATACAGGATTCTGATGTCGTACACTCGGTTTGTTTTTTGTTTTTATTTTTAATTTTGCGCAATACACGAGCGCACACTACGTGCGCAGCAAGCACAGGGCATCATATAGAAGGAGCGAATGACTTAGAAAAGCAAAATAAAGGTCATAACTTTTGTTAAATTTTTGTGGAACGGAATATTTTTTTTGTGAAAGACCAGTCACCGGTCTTGAGGAGATGTGGAATGCAGGCGACATTTTGTACTCCTGCACTGGTGGAATATTTTTGGCTTCAACGAGCAACAGTTGGTCACTTGTTGTTTGTGGGGAATTTTGACTCAATGATTGCTTTGTTTAATCAAACCGTTTGACCATAAGTGGAGGCCTTAAGTGACAGATTTTTGCCAACAGTAAACATAATTAAAATAATCCATCAGAAATACTCACCGAACGGCAGAGTAGGCTAATTTGACTATCAATTCCTGATCAAGGTTCTTGACACCAGTTGCGCTCGGAGCCATGTCACTCAGCACAGCATCCACTCGCTGACTGCCAAGAATTTCTTTAATTTGGGCTTGCGTTTTTGGTAAGGTGAAATCTGAGTTAGGCAGTAGGATTGCACCATCTACTGGGGTAAATGGCAACCTATCAACACCGATGACTTTGCCAATTGGTAACTCTGGATCTAGAGGAAAAGGAAATTAGATAGATACATTTTTTATGCAAATAAGTTAATTGATGAGTAATTATTTAGCAGCTGTAGAGTTAAATTAGACAGCTACAGTTCTGACAGCACTCATTGATTGACAGTTCAGTTCTAATAACGCTAAAAATTAAGTGCAGCTCCAAAGAAATTTTGGGGAGGAGGGGTTTACCCCTTCTACGCTGTGTTACCAAACGACACTTTTACCTGCAATGAAAAAAAAAAGGCAAGCCTTTGTGCTTTATGTTAACTTTACCACCGATTGGTCCTCACAAAGAAATGGAATACTTACTTTTTTGATCAGCATTAACTCTAGTCACAGCAACTTGAGTCCAACTACCAGGAGCAGCACCACAGTCAATTACATTCATTCCAGGAGATAAAATATGATACTTGTCGTCTATTTCTAAGAGTTTGAATGCACTGCGACATCTGAAGGAAAAATTAGGAAAAAAACTTCAGCTTGGTAATGGATCAGACAAAAATAATTACTAAAATTAAAGGAAATAGTTTCAATAGTTCAGACAAAACTAAATGCATTGATGAGCAGTTGGTTACCACAGAAATTCAACTTTTGGCTAACCAACCCCTCACTGATGCGTTTTGAAAGCAGGCATTGCTAATTGCAATAACCCGATACTCAAATGAGTGGAACCTAATTAAACAGTCAAGGCTTGTTAATATCCTGTTGAGCAGCCAAAACAACAGTGTAAATGAATAGGACTACTCCAAGAAATACTGAGTTTACGTCAATTACTTAAGGCATTCCAAAACAGGAGCCTAGGAATTTCAGAAACAACAAACTTAATTAGAATCTTTGTCCCTACCAATCAGAAGTTTTATAGCACTAATCACAAGACAACTGCCATCCGCCAATGCATCTGAATTGACCTCTAGATCCTATTGAAAATTATTGCAAAACAAGGCTTTTGTTCACAACATTGGCGGCTTGTTAGGTGAAACAAGTAAGGCCACAGGGAGCTGCCACCTCACATTCATTGACAGGGGGAAAAAAATAAAAAAGTTAACGTAAACAGGTTCAAGAGGTTATTTTTGCTCATTTTCTTGTAATTCAACACTCCAGAGGGGTGCAATTTTATATAAGGGTCGCTATCTTTTACTCAACCAATAAGTCTGTGAGGTGAGATTAGATCGGGTTAAGACCCATTTCTTTTCCCATCCGATGCCCATCGACCCAGTGGATGGAATCCATTGAACCGTTTCTCTCAATTCCGATGGAGCCTGATGGATTCCATCCACTATACCCATTAATCCAGTGGCCTCGGGAAACCACTGGGAACAGTTGGACAGGCTTTTCTCATTTACATCTGTTTTAAAGAAGAGATAACCCTAACCACTTCAAGCTAAATCGAGCTAAAAATTGACAGAAACGCTTCGATCGACGTACTGACACATGGATTCTCGCAATCCCAGCTAAATTCTCGGTGGATAGGAAAAGAAGCGCATCTTCAGGCTATGATAGGTCAGAAAATACAGCGGCCCTTGTACTAACCTATTTCCATCAAAAAATGGTTAGAGCTCGTTTCACGAAGGAAGGCCGATGACAGATCATGCGGCTTGCTGCGCAAAGACGTGTTAGCGTTCGAAGTCTCCAACACTTTTTTGTTTTTGTCCCCTGTTCTTACACATGCGCAAAAACGCAAACTCGTCTCTGCGCAGTAAACAAACCCATCTGTCATCGGCCAACTTTCGCGAAACGACCTCTGGTAAAACCTAAAATCTTCAGGAAGTTTAAAGACCTTTCAAGAGTGTTGGCCGCTGACAGATCTTTGTTTGCATGCGCAATAGGCCGGTTTAGCGCCTACCCGCAGGCACGGTGCTGGCAAGTGGGTTGGCCGGGACCGAACTCCCAAACTTCCGTAGGGTAAACAAAGCTGTCAGCAGCCAACAATTCTGAAACGAGCTCTACACAAGGCGCTTCAAAAACATAATCCAGCGCTCTGCTCATTTCCATTGCCTCACATCCACAAGCCACTAGTGGTTCACAAACCTCTAGATGGTAAAATGAAGGACAGCAGCTCTGATGAAACAACTATTTAAAACCAATGGTAAAGAATCAATAAATCATAATCACCGATAATTTTCTCTCTTGGCTAGACTCACATACGGATCTGAAAATTGGCGATGAAGCCACTGATTGGAGCTGTGCGTGTTTTTAAAACATTTGGATAATTTTAAAGGTGAGTAAATGGAGGTTAACAAAATCTTGCCGCAGCTGCAATGAAATTTTGAACCAGTCATTGTTCCAATAAAGAACGAGAAGTTCGAGTTACAGTAATGAAGTACGAGATTGCTTGGTTATTAACTAGAGAATAAGGAGCAAATTGTTGCTCCTCTGCTTAAAATTCAGAGACAATATCAACACTGATAAGGCCGATCTTTTTCATCACACGAAACGCTTGGGAATTTTTCTCCACGATTTTTAAACGGAGACAAAATGACCAGGGATGACATAGTTTAGTTTTGCTTCGGATTATTGTTCATCGAGGCCGAGGCTAGTGCTAATGCTAACCACATGTGAAATGCGATGACAGAAATAATCGGAAATACACGGAAACAAAGAACTAGTTGCGGAAAATATTATTAATAAGATAACAGCACGATAATTATTAATTGCGTAGTGAACGGCAACGAAAAATTCTGACAACGATCTACATAAATTTTAAATAACCTAAAAATCTGCACGAGTTTTTATCTATAATTCCAATTATTCTCGAGAGCAGCAGCACCGTCGATTACTGAACAAAAAAAAGGTAAATAAGAGGTATAACCTAAAAAATTGTGTCAATCATGCAGGATAAAGAAAGAGAACAATCGTGAGAAAGTGGCTTATAATTTGTGGAGAGATTCAAAAAAGTTTCAATTACTATTTACCAGTGCTTAGATCATTCAGTTTCTGCCTACTAGAGGAGCGATCCATCCCTAATTCTATACATTAATATCCACAGCTGCTGCAAAGGAAAATTAACTGAAGAGCGTAAGTGTCCAGTCCACTCGACCCTCTTTGTCATCCCATCCCTCATTTTAATCAGGTTTCTGCCATCCTATTACCATAGCAACAACATTTACTTGAAATTAAATGTGTAGTTGTGTATTTTTTCTTGCACTTGTCAGTGAATTCCAAGCCTTCCCCTTTTCACAAATTTCTTTGAAAATTCCCCAAAATAAGTCAAACTCTTTTGTCATGAAAAAGAAACAGCCCCTGCTCACTAAGTATGGTATACCCATTGAAAATGTATCTTTTGACTTCATACAGGACTGCTCGGACTTTAAAACGGTAGAAAAGATTGTAAAAATTCTCAGGTAAACAATTTTTATCTGAATTAATTCACAGTTGCCCAAGATACATTTCACAAATTAATTAGGCCGTTTGACCACATCTAAGCAAAGGCACAACAGATTATAATCCCTTTCATTACTTCTATTACCTAGGTAAGCATCAAACACTGATCGAGCTTTAATGTTTTATGGGATTAATTAAGTTGAACCCAAAAATCATCTATTTTGTTCAAGCACCACAAACCCCAATGAATTTGATCTAATCACCTTTGTCCGGGACTTGGTTAAATATTTGAGACCCCGCACTTACCGCCTAGCCTTAACTTAGAATTCATGTACAAGTTTGGCTACCTCTTCTAACTTCATTACCTACCGACTATACAATTTTTCTTATCTCCTTCCCATTCAATCTCTTTAACTTCATCAATAATGCTGTAGCATGCTTTAATAAGCATGATTTAATTGTTGCCGTTTGAATAATAAAAAAATTGGAAGGGAATGTACCAGAAGAAGTGGCTGCTTGTAAAGCTTCCAAGACCTACTTAAGTTCCTACATTGTTCCAATACATCATCTAGAAGCAACTTGTACTGAAGCTTGTAAAAAATAAATCTTGTTGTCACTAAGTAATGTCCATTATCTTTATCCCTATTAGTGTTATCAGAATTATGACCCGTGAGAATAGCCTCTCTACGATTACAGCTGGTTAGTGCCTTAACTTTACCTGTTTCCTAAGCCAAGATTAGCATTCGTCTTTGCGTAGCCTTCCATTGGCCTTTTTCTTTCTGTTTCAATCCATGCTTATGATTGTAGATCAGGCGAGGAAGGGTACTACCCTCAATTACTCACTGCCGCTGAGGAGAAACTAAGAGAGCTCAATCCTAATGCAAGAAGTTTGAGGATCCTTGAGCCAGTCTTTAAGACAGCTCATCTCTCATCAAATGCAGCCCAAGTCCTTCAAGAATTAAAGGTTTGTGCCTTGATTTAAAATAGTAAAGCTCATGCTTTTTAAGTATTGGGTTTTGACAAACAGCAGTGCCTGCTCCGGAACGTTTCGAAATGCATCAGTAAGCGGTTGGTTTATGCAGATTTGTGACTCATTACTATCTAACCACTCACCGATGCACTTTTATGGATTTCAGAAGAGGGCACTGCTACTTGTCTGACCCCACACTCAAAATGCATGAGTTCTAACTGAATAGATGGTCTACGGGTGCAATTCAAAGACTTTACTCACTCGAGATTTACTTTACTTGACGTAGGTTGGGAAATGCTCAAGTTGAGTCGAGTTAAGTGAGAATAATTGCAATTCATAGATGCTCGTTGCAAACCAGACATTTTTGAGGATTCCTTAAGCTATGTTCAAAGTAGCTTGTTAGTTATATTGAAAATTATCTCCTTGAGAATGGGACTGATGCTAACTTTTGCTGTAGGCGGATGAATTGTTAATTCTTGTGTAAAAACCTGCAAAAATTATGATGAAAGTCATTTTCTTCTTTGTTTAAGAAACAATATGGAGACGTCCTGATTCTCAAGGTGCTGATGCCAATTTTTGTGACTTTTGTGCGCAAATTTTAGATTTCATTAGGTGTTAGTGTTTTGAGATACTTTTTGACCCCCCCCCCCCTTGTAATTGTAATTGTTTTATAAAAATAGCCATAAATATTCCAAAACTGGTAGAGGTTGCTTCAGAAGTGTAGATTCACGTAGAATTATATTCTTTGTAATTTCCCAATGTTATTTCTCATGTTACATGATAAAAATGAATGAAAGTTAATTAAAGCGTTGGCTTTTAAACTGAACAGTCAAAGTCGCAGGCAAGTTTTGTTTTGATTTGAAGGAATGACAATTTTTTAAAGATTATTGGTCAAGGTCTGCCTACACTTCTTAAATTACCTCCATCAAATGATGGAATATGGTCTTAAAACATTCAACAAGATGTACTTAATCACTCAAATTACTTGTAGAAAAAAAAAAAACAAAAAAACAAGCCTAAGAAACCAATCGGGATCTTTTTGGATCCCCCTTTTGATACTACATGTTTGTCATATACTCCGGGCTCACTCGGGTAATCCCTGCAAGGATGAGTTGAAAGTTTTAAAAAAATTTGATCTTGTAAATGTTATTCAATTGTCGGTTTGCTCAAGTTCTGCGAAAGGTAAAGTCCAACATTTTATTTTTTCATTCCAGGAATGGTCATCAAAAATTTCAGCAGCTGATAAAGAATTGACCAGTCTGAAACGTTCCAGAATGCCAAGTTACCCTGAAGTTCGCAATGTTTCCTCTAACAGCAACGTAAATGCAAGTATCCATTTCTTCGCTCAGTTCTTTTTTCTATCCTTACTTAAGGTATTATTCTTTGATCTGGAAAAGTGTTTGCTGGGCTGCGGAAGCTTCCAGTATTAACTCATCAGTAAATTGCAAGTTTTGCTTTTTCACTGCCACTTTGCACTGGTCCTACCATCTTTGGAATATAGAAAAGTAAGCTCAACTGATCTCAAAATTAGAGATTTCAAGATATTTCTCCTCTGCGCAGATGACTAGTCCTATAAGATAATTTTCAGCCATTCTTCTTGTTAAGGACATCATTATCCTACTGTTAACAATGCAGTGAAACCATTAACACAGAATAGTACAATCAGAACAGAAACTCCCATAAGAGCCAATGGAAGCAAGTTTGGAATTTAACGGCACCAATAGGCAACGCTGTGGTCCTATATCCCAACATGGTGGACGTGTGTGATTTGTGTTGTAACTCATTTATTTCTGTAAATTCTGGAAAGAAATCTTAAGTTTCCGGCCTCACTTTTATTCTTTTGGCATTTCAGAATGAAAATTTCGCGGATCATGTCCTATATTTTTTTTTCGCGCGCGAATCCAGTTGTAAACATCCTATATCCCAACATGGCGGACGCTTCAAAATCCGACAGAGTTTCCGTTCTGGTTATGTTATTCTGTGCCATTAATAGTTTTAAACAAAAGTGAGACTGTGCAGGAAGTTAGAGTCCAGTGGCATCTACATTTCCCCGAAATATAATCCGAACGAAAAAATTTAATTCACCTGGGAGCAATTGAAGGAAGCATATGCTATGGTTGTTGCCAAGTGAGAGTGACATCCATAACACATGTTTACAGTCAAATGGTGGTGCACACATATTGGAAGAATTTCTGAAGCCATGGTATGAATTTTGTGTGCCTCTCTCCTTGCCTACTGTGTATAAAAGAATTTTCTTTATTCCTTAGCCATCCTCAGAAGATTTGAAGATGAACAAGACAATAAAAACCACTGACTATTCTTCATGGGATAAATATGATCCAGATGCAGAGTTGCTCAAATTGGAAATCGAAGAAGAGAGGAAGAAGGCAGAGCAAAAGAGACAAAAGGAAAAAAAAGACAGAGAAGAAAACGAAAGACGGGCTTTGGAGTTATCAAAAATATCAAGTGAAAGCAGTAAGTTTTAGCCAAGTAAACAGTATAAGTCTTAAGTTCTTCTGCATCCTCACCAGTGGCGTAACAATAGCCCCCTTAGCCCCCGCAATTGCGGGGGGGTGCAAGGCGTTGGTGGGCGCAAAGAGAGAGGAGGAAAATACAGGGCGAAGGAAGAAAAGGAAAAAAAGAGGAGAAGGAAAGAGAGAAGAACAAAAAATAGGAAAACGGGGACGAAGATTGATAGAAAGAGATGGATTTTGGAAGACTTATTGACGATTTCGCAACAATTAAGGCACGCATGAAAAAGTTTTGAAAGAACAGGTAGGCAATTTTTGATTTAAAATTGACAAAAAAAAAATAAATTGATTCATAACTTTTCTTTCGTCAGAGTATGTGTTCTATGAAGCCCCGGGGTCATAGGCCGGTAAAAAGTGGAGTAGGGAAGAGAGGGGTTGGGAGGGAAGGTGATGGGGGGGGGCGCAGCTCTTTTTTTGCGTGGGGGTGCATGCATGCCTAGTTACGCCATTGATCCTCACCATCTCGTAATCAGGATTGCCACATTGAAGGCATTCTATAATTCATTGGACCAGGGAGCTGGTGAAACTAAGATATACATGAAATGAAAGGCTTTCAAAATTATTCGGTAGATTAACCATTTCTACAATTTTTTTTTACTAAAATGTTGAAGATTTAGTGAAATATGTACTTTCTAGGCAGAGATAAAGATAAATCTTTAGTAAACTGGTGTACTCCGGCTGCATCGGAGTAGAGCTCTTGTAAAATAAGAGTACGCTGCGCTGGTTTACTGGAGATGTACTTTCATTTTCACCTAGAAAGCTCATTTTTGTAAGAGTTGTTGTAGAAATTGTTAATCCATTGATTAATATTAAAATGTGCCTTCCGTTCCTTAGGCTACTTCACTAGTCTAATGCATTCTACAATGCTCCCGTTTAAGCGTTGCTAGTTGTAATGATTTTTCTTTTATATTTTTGATTTGTAAAGTCCAGCTCCAATGGTCCTTGTATTGTGAATGTATATAAAAATGTCCTACAACTAGCAATGCTTTTTTCCTTATTTCAAGAATAACTACTTATAGGTATTTTATTGGTGCTTAGAGGCAGCCTGAAAAACGGAGGAGAAAAAATATTAAGCGTTCAACACATTTATTTATTATTTATTTATTTGATCCAGCACCAGTTACATGTGGCTTGTTTATAGTACAATGCACTGGGTATTTGCATTTTGTATTCAACATTATAATACATTTGTCCCTCAAACTTACTTCTCCCTCCCTTTTACTCCTCCTCTGTGGATTAGAATTTTGAAAAAAAAAAAAGTCTGAACGTCTACACCTGAAAGGAATACTGTGGGAAATTACTAAGAAATTAAAACAAAACAAACTTCCTTTTTTTTTTAATATCTTTTCTGAGTTCTTCAAAAATGTAAAACAGAGCAATAGTAAGTAAGTTTGAATGGATGAAAGTAGGGGTTTGTATGAAATGTTGCAGCTCAAATCTCAAATGAATTGCTCGATTTTCAAGTATTTTTGGCTGGCTTTGATTATACGTCTATTTTGTTTTGAGTTAAGTAAAGGGAATGGGTCTGTTTTGACAAACTTTTGACACAGCGATAAAGAATGTTTCATCGTATGTAAAATTGCCCGAAAAGTCCATTGGTGGCATCAGAAAGTCATGAAATGCAATAATAAACTCACAAGAGACGTTTAATGAAATCCAAAATGGCGGTAAAATATCGAGCAATCTGTAATGCATGCACCTTTAACATCCAAGGAGTGCCAACGTTGACAACTTCACAGCTTCAAAGGTTATGTGTTTATTTACGTTGTAATTGGGTGTGATTGATATTGTGAGGTTGGCTATCCTTGGATGCTCGTGGTGCTTGCATACAGGTTGCTCGATATTTTACCGCCATCTTGGATTTCATTAAACGTCTCTCGTGAGTTTTAAACTGCATTTTATGACTTTCTGATGCCACCAATGGACTTTTCACAAAATTTTACATAAGATTGAACACTCTATAGCGCTGTAGCAAAAGTTTGCGACAGACCCATTCTTTAGAATTTCCAGAAATTCATTATTTCTGTTGTATTTGAAGAAAAAATTGATCCTAGCTACACCTTGAAACATTATGAAGCTTGTGTTTGATAGAAAATACTTCAACCGAGTTCAAATCCTATTTATTTCCTATGACATTTTTCAGTCAATCCAAGTTCCATCAACTCCTAAAATAATATATCAGCCTGTTTGGACTGCTTTAATTGTGTTTAAGGGTCCCTATGTTTTCTGCAATAAGCTGTGAGTTTCTTATTTATAAGTTAAATGAGCCATTATTTTATTTAGAGACACAATGAAGAGGGGAACAAAAACTTTCACCTTATTTATTTATATGCTTAAAGGGGGAATGCCTCACGTTTTTAGACGGGCTTTCTCTCTCTTCAGTTTCTTCTTGACAATGCCTTTGTCTGATTGGCTTCCAGAATGAATTGAGATAAGTATTTTAATTTTTTGGACTGTCTCTTTTATCATTTTGCTGAAGCTCTCTGTTTTTAACTCTCTTTTGTCATGATTTCATAATTTTTCAAATCACGGTGCCAGCTGAAATTGTAATTTGAATTCAATTTGATGTGCGTTGCTCAATATTTTATTATTCTCTGAATAAAGGAAATTATGAAAATCACTGCCTGAAACTTGTTTGATATGCTTTGTTTGTATTATTGCAGTGCATTTAACATCTGCTGAAAGAGATAAAATTGCCGAAGATAAGCGTGTACAAGGTAACGAATATTTCAAGCTGAAGGAGTATCAACTTGCCATCAAACACTATTCTGAAAGTATTGCCATATCGGAAACAGCAGCTGCATTTTGTAACCGTGCTTTATGTTGTAAGTACTACAAAACTCACAAAAGATCAATACTTTCTGTGTATTCTTTTTCAATGCGTACGTTTAATAAAAGCTGCGCAGGAAGGAAAAAAAGTTTTCGAGATTTAATCACTTCTTGTGAATCCTCTTCTACTCTAGTAATTATCGAGAAACAGTTCCTAGTCGGTACTTACTGAATTCCTGGAATTTATTTTATAGTAAGTACAGTAAACTCTCCATTTTCTGGATCAGATTATCTGTCCATATAATTGAGGATTCTTTAAACAGAAAGTCGGAGAAAATGCATTTTGAACGCTTCAATACACCAGAGACTATGTCATATATTGTTACAAGGGAACTTACAGTGATGCGGACTCAAATTTGGATGCAACTGTCAAGAAAAGTAGTTACAGGCGAACTATGAGACAAGATTTTCTCTTTTTGTGTGAACATGCCGACACTTTGTTTTTAAGTTTCGATAAAAGTACTTTTGTGATGATGTGCCTCTTCTTGCTCCTACACATTCAACCCCATCTCAAAAATTCAGCAGTTTACAGAGTCTTTCTTATTGGATTCTAATGAAATGTGTTCGAGTCCTGTACATTCAGTAGTCTTCGAAATCTCAGTGTAATTTTCTCTTACGAGGCATTTTAAATGGAAATTTTTATGATTTTGATGTGATTCTTTGCTACTTTAGCTATTTTGTTTCACTTCATTTTAATCATTTACAGACACGAAATTGAATGAAAATTTTAAAGCCGTCAACGACTGCACGGCCTGCTTGCGTCTTGAGCCCTTAAATGTGAAAGCACTATTTCGCCGAGCACAAGCGTTACAAAATCTGAAGCAGCATCATGAGGTAAATAAATCTGACTTTAATCCAACTGACAAGGGAAGGTCGCGGTGGGGCCCTCTCCGTTTGCGTTGAAATTTTGCAGAAATGTAGGGTTTAGGGTCCTAACTAACGTACTTACGCCCTTTTTTGCCATTGGGCCTTTTTAAGAGTTGCAAAATTGCTGCAGCATATATACCGAAAAATTCGACCGCCAGTATCATCTGCCTCGTTGGCGCAGTACGCTAAGATGCGGCGCTGGGAACTTGACGTCCCCCGTTCGAGTCCGACTTCTGCCGTTTACTTTTTGCACACTGCCGCACCTCACATCAATTGGTGCGAACGACGTATCTACTTTCTCCCTCTCATTTTGTATCACTTACCACATGAACTTTTTTTCTGTAATATTTACAATTGCCCTGCTCATTTTATTTTTTTTTTAAAAAAATAAGAAAATAATTGAAAAAATCAGTCGTATCCATAATTTGATCTGTACCTATTTAAAAGACAAATAAAATAACATATGAGGATTAAAACGTAAAACCGATGCAAACAACTGAAAGTTGAACGGTTGATCGGTTGATCGGTATTACGTTTCAATCCTCATATGTTATTTTATTTGTCTTTTAAATAGGTACAGATCAAATTATGGATACGATTGATCTTTTCATTTAATTTCTTATTTTTTAAAAAAAAAAAAAAAAATAAGCAGGGCAATTGTAAATATTACAGAAAAAAATTCATGTGGTAAGTGATACGAAATGAGAGGGAGAAAGTAGATACGTCGTTCGCACCAATTGATATGAGGTGCGGCAGTGTGCAAAAAATTAGCGGCACAGGTCGGACTCGAACCAGGGATGCATAGTTTCCGGTGCGGCACCCTAGCGTACTGCGCCAACGAGTGAAACGATACTGGGGACCGAATTTTTCAGTATATACGCTGCAGCAATTTTGCAACTCTTAAAAAGGCCCAATGGCAAAAAAGGGCGTAAGTACGTTAGTCAGGACCCTAAACCCTACCTTTCTGCAAAATTTCAGCGCAAACGGAGGGGGCCCCACCGCGACCTTCCCTTGTGAGTTCTTTCTGCCTACAATGAAATGGCAGGGTGGTAGAAATTTTCTTTATTACAGCAGTTCCTACTTTTTACAGTCCACTCCATGCAGCTGTCACTGACAAATCAGTGCTGATCCTATCAAAATCCAGATGAAAAATAGCTCTGTTTGCTGTAAACTTTTGATGGTCGATTCTCATGTAAAATGTTGAGAAAATTAAACTGAGTGTAATTCCATTGCAATACATTCAGTGTTAACCAAGATATGGTGGTTTGAAACGGGGCTGTTGTACACTTTTGCAATAAGCGCTTTAATAGTCGATGCTTGTGTAAAAATCTTAAAAAATAACGATGGTAGCACTAAAAATTTTTGAAATCTACTCCTAAACTCAACGAACACTTTTATTTGCGAGAGCGTAATGGTGGCGTAGGGCAGTGATAGTAGGAGATTCCTATCTTTATTTCGTCATTCTCTCTATACTGACAAGGAAGATTCACGGAATAATTATACACCTGAGTTGTGATCCACATCTGATAAATAGCACGGTGACATCTGGTGACACTAGTTTCAAAGGAAAATTGTCTGTTATTGGTCCCTTCTTGATGGAGTCTCAGTATTATTAGATGGCAATCTCCTATTATTACTGCCCTGTGCAACCATTATTATGCTGGGCCAAATAAAAGCAGTTATTAAGTTTAGGAGTGAATTTCGGAAGTTTTAAGCAATGCCATCGTTACTTGTTGAGATTTTTCCACAAGAATCAACTTTTAAATTGCGTGTAGCAAAAGTGTGCAACAGCCCCATTCTGTTTCTTCAAAACTTGCGACAATTGCACAGCCTGTCTCATTGTACTATCAGCCGATAAAGTATTGGCTGTCAAGAATTCAAAATAAGTGGTGAATCCTTGAGTAATCAAAGCAACCCTCTGCGCTCCGTGTGAATTCTTGGTTGTCAAAGCTTTTACATTTGCTAGTACCAGGTATTCGGTAATGAACTGTGAACTTGGTGTTGCTGTTGTTGACGGCACTGCTCTCTATAACCATAATACATGCGTGCAAATCGGCTCAAAATTTTGATAGAGGAAAACATCCCATAATCGCAATTTCAAACAGCAACATCTCACGGAATGGATTGCAATGGAATTGCACTCATTTTAATATTCTCAACACTTCACGTGAGAATCAGCCATCAAAAGTTGAACCTGTTGATAGTGCAACTGGCCCATTGATTACCTACTTGTTTCCAAAATGAAAAGGCCTCTGTACGTACTCCAACAGTTTGATCAAACAGAGGAATCGTAGAGCCGAAATTCATCACAATTAACTGTTAACCAACTGCTTCGCGTTGAAGGTGTAATATTCCATTGGTGTTCGTTAAACAAAAGACGTTGTTTTACAGCTTGTTTGACGGGTTTGATGGACCGTCAAACAAATCCTTCAAATAACTTCAGCAAACATCATCAACAGTTCGGAAAAAACAAATTCTGTTGTGTTTATTTTTGAATTCTCAGAGTGTCATCTCGCCTTACCTGCCTGTTTGATCAAACTGCTTGAGTGTGTACGGAGGCCTAAAGACTAGTGACAAAGAGTTTATTGGTGAATGTCCTCTGAAAAGTCGACGACATTAGCGCACTTTTTTTTTTTTTTTTTTTTTTTTTTTTTTTTTTATGAGGGCAATGTAGCATGTTCATTTGACTAGTCTAATCCAGCACCTTTTTCGGCTATCCGATTCAGTCTCGCCTTATCATTTCTTAAGTGATTGATTCAATAAACAGTTTTTCAAATTCTTATCAGTCACCATGTTTCTTTCTCTGTCTCCAGGCTCTGATGGATGTCAAAAATTTGTTGGAGATCGAACCAAAAAACTCGGCTGCGGTGACTTTGAAGAATGCTTTACTGAATCAGATAGGGAGCAATCAGCTAATAGCAAGACGGAACTTTTTTAAACGAAGGTAGCTCCTTTCTAATTGTTTTAAGCAGTAGTTTTTACTCTGTAGTCTGTGGACCCCTACTAGTAATTTAACCCCCCCCCCCCCCCCAATCAAAAGTGAGGAGTTGCTGTGTATAATGAGGTGTGTGCCATTAGATGTTGCAAATATTGTGCATTTATTTCTTTGTCGAAATGAAAACCAAAGATGTGTACAGAAACGAAATTTATGACTAAAATTTCTTTCTTAACAAATGATTTTTTTTCCTGGAAAAAGCACTTTGGTGAATGCATTCAGATTTTTAGACATCAAGGAAGAAGTTGCACAATCTGGTTGCACTGATGGTGCATAGTGCGCATACCTCATTATACATTTTAACTCAAGTGTTCTGTAGAGTATTATCAATAACTCGCAAAAAACTTGAAAAATCGCGGTAAATTTAACGCGCACGCACTTTTACGATAATTCTGCAAAAATTTGTCAATTTCGCGATTTCGCTCCTAAAGGCCGAATTTCGCGATTTCGCTGGTTCAAAAAGGCGGAATTTCGCGGATTCATGGCGATTTCGCTCAAAAACCGAAAAAACGGCCGATTTCGCGTTTTCACACTTTGCATTTTCATATTCAGGGGACCCTGACCGATGCTCCTATATAGTTTTCAAGGCCATAGGAGCATTTTAAAAATTTTGGGGCGAATTACGGCTGCGAAATTTTCCAACCTCCAGTCATGAAAAATTGAAACCTCTACTAAAAACAACAAAAAAATTTAACAAGAAGAATTTTGACCAGGGTACTTTCTTTTGAAAATCATAGTACCTACATCCTGTTCTACTTTTGTTTAACTCCAGTTCTTTGCTGTCAAACCCCAGAATAAGAAACCACCGTGTTTAGGCGGCTTGACTTCACTACTAGAGCTCGTTTCAGAAGGATAGGCAGATAATCTTTGACAAATTTTTCATTTTTATATCTTCAAATCAAAACAAAACTTGCCCAAGACTTACTTTTTTTTGGTTTTAAAGTGTTCTTTGATGAAAATCTAAAGCTCAAATTAATGTTCATTCATTTCCATCATGCAATAACATTGGAAAAATTCTAAAGATAATTGGCCGGGATCAGCCGATATTTCCGGAACGATTTCTACTTTATTACACAATTTTACACTGCCATTAATTCAGTCTGTTATTACTCTGTTATAGAATAATGGTGGAGGATGATGATGGTTACTCGGATGGCTGCGTAAAAATCATCGAAGTAACAGATAATGAATTGCGAAAATATAGCAAGTACGAATTTGTAGAATTAAACGAAAAGAATCAGCTGAAAGAGATGTGCCTGTGTAGCCTGGATTCTAATTACCATCGAAGGTCAGAAGATCTGTTTAACTCCAATAGCTCCCTAATCACCTCACCGTTTTACAGAATCCACCGAGTCAAACACTGCTATCCAGTCAAGGTGGAGCATAATAGGCCGACAACATCGGCAGTCATCAATTCAAATTATTTACATGCAGGGATTAATGTAAGCTTTCGAACACCGGTGAGGAATATTTTTGTTGTTCCTGAAATGGAGAATCCATTCCCTAACGGTACCTGTCTCAACAGGAAGATCACCCCAAGCTCAGCTCCAATGCCTAATTTGAATAAAATGTTCAATCTTAGGCGACAACAAAATATTAATGAAGCAATCACAGCAAATGTGTCACATGTAGGAAGACAGGTTCCCATTTCAAAGGGCGAGTCTTGTAAAGTAACGGAAGTTAACGGTAGCTCAAGTGCAATGGACAGAAGGATTGATAATTTATCAACCAAGTTAGATATTTTGGAAATAGAATCAGAAGCTGATAATTGTGAAAAGAATAATTTTAACTATAATGTCATTGACAAAAGATCTCAGTCTTCAGTGAATAATTATCAGAAGAAATCCAATGATATTGATTTTGCTAAATCTAATGTACTAAATATAAATTCTCTCAATTCATCTAACAAAAGCGAGATGGAAGAGCGTAAAGTTTTTTCCAATGACACTCTCAACGAAAATCTCAAACTGAAAAATTGTAGTTCTGATAGTAATTCCACCACCACCACTACCACCACCACCAAAAAATCATCACCGTCGATCACAAAAATAAGCCCTGAAAAAAGTAAATTCACGGTGAAACACAATTCTCTGGGCTGTAACATCAGTGACTCAGATTTTGACTCGAATATCTTAAACAACAATTCGCCCTTATCTGAATCAAATCATCATTGCCGCGGTGATAGTAAGGAACAAATTCCTCCCAAGAAGCATGGTATTACAGCCAATGGCCAACAATTGTCAAATGGCTCCTCCGTTGGAAGTAGTGCTCTTAACACATTAGTTAATGGATCCGAAAACACAGGGGAGAATGACTTAAAAGAAGGCATCAATGAAAGATACGAACCCAAATCTACTTGTGACCAGAACATAAAAGGAAATGTGTTTAAAATGTCGAACGGTCTCGGACACAACTCAGTGGATAGTAAAGTTAATGGTAAAACCAAATTGACACCGTTCCAATTTTTGAGCAGATGGCAAAGTGTAGAGGAATCAGAAGGCTTGTCGGAGTATGAAACTTTGTTACGCCAGACTAACCCATCATCCTTATCCTCAGGTAATTTCCCTTTGGTTTGTTTTTCTGTATACAATTTTCTCTCAATTGCAGAATAGAATGAATCTAGTTTCAAGCAAAATAAACTAAATTTAATCACAAGTTTAAACTGTCTCGTCTAGCCAATTCAGTTGTATGAGAACCAGAGTGAACCTTGGTCACTTTTTTTTTTCAAAGTTTGATCCGAGCAGAATGCACCAAAAAGTAACTGTAAATTTGAACCATTTCGGCAAGCTGTTGTGTAAACTGTGTTTGCCTGAACAAACTAAACGTAATGAAAAAATGAAGTGTCTTAACTAACAAGAACCCAGTTCAACATAATCCATAGAAAATACTATTCTGTATAATCCACACTCATAACTTCATCAAAAACTCTTGTTATTTTTCTACCTCTCCTTAATTCTTTCACAAAATTTGAAAAAATGTGCGCCTCAATCTGAGACCTATACCATTAAATTGAAAGAACTTTCCTCAAATGATTTCATATGTGAATCAATGTTTTTTAATTTCCATAAGATTCCATTTAAGACGTCGCCTATATGGGCTGTGGTGAGCAAAAGAGTTGCAGCTGAGCCAAAGAGCTGATCAGGGACTTCATAGTTAAATGGATCAATAAAACTAAACATGAGTGATGCTCTTGGGAGAGAGAGCGGTATGGAGTAGATGTCTTTCTAAAACCATTGTTCAGTTGCTTGTTAGGTAAAGGTTGCTCCAGAGACACCTTTACCCAGAGCTGCCGATTTGCGTAGATTTGATGACATTTTTAAATTCATCGATGATTCCACCGGTTGAGAAAAGATTACACAGTTCAGTTCAGTGTATGATTGTAATGCACGAAAATACTCTGATCTGTAATATTTTCTCAATCGGTGGAACCGCCGTTAATTAATTAAAATATCCGCAAGAATTCAAAAATATCGACGACTCTACCAGTTGAGAAAAGATAAAAGACGCTGGTGTTTTCGCACTTTACAGTCATACACTGGACTAAACTTTGTAATCTTTTCTCAACCGGTGGAATCTTCGGTGAATTTCAAAATGCCATTAAATCTACGCAAATCGGCAGCTCTGCCTTTACCCAATGAACAACTGAGCAATGGTTTTTGAAAGACAACTGCGGTTATCACCCGAAAGCACCACTCGTATATGTATAGATTTATCAGTCCGTTTGCCTCTAAAGTCCCCTGTCAGCTCGAAGATTTGCCGTTTTCAAAAAATTTAAATTCATGACAGATCAATTTTTTCATTTCATTAATCAATTCTGTCTCTCTTTTTTAATTTTTACAGTTATTTCAAATCAGTTAGATCATCAAATGTTGTCTACAATGCTGTCTGTTTTTCGATCACGCTTCAATCTTAAAGAGGAAAATAATTTAGTTGTAAACTATTTGGAATCCATTGCTAGTCTGCAACGTTTTGGTATTGCATTATGTTGCTTAGCACCTGAAGATGTTGAAGGTAATTGTTTTTCTTTTTCACAAATACTACTACTACTTCTACTTTTTTTTGTTATCAATGTGAATCTAGGAAATTTAAAATTTACCAAATGAATCTCAAAAGTATGCAATGGTCTACTCACAGAGACTTAATAATGTTATATTTCAAGGAAATTTAATTTAAAAGCTCTAGATCATACAATTTTGCAAAAAAAAAAAAAAAAAAAAAAAAAATGTAAAAGAAGTTTACTCTCTACCATTTGGTTTCAAATCGGTTAAGAGACCGGTCAGTGAAACAAAATTTTGCAGGTTCATTTTATTAACCTGCTTGCTAGTTCCTGTGTATTCAACACAATGGAGCAAAGGATGGAAAACCAACTGATTAATCCTTGATTTTTTCATTTGGGCATTCTCTCTATTGAAGAGTTCTGTGGACAAAAGGTGTGAGCAGTAAAATTTCGTTTTGATAAATTTAGAGAAATGCTTCCTAATTAAGAATGTAGGAGCAAAAAATGTAAGCTCCTAGCTATTTTATGAGCTAACCCTGAATGTAACAAAATTCAGGCATGCGTTGGGTCAAACCAAAAACAGAAAAAAAAAACATGTCAGGGTTCGTTTCAGACCCCTCCATGGGCTCGCTAGAATTAAGCTGATGTACTCCTGACCTTGCGCCCAGGAGGACCTGGCCTATTTTACTTTTTTATTTACTGCTTCATCTGAGTGATATGTTGAATTAATCCTCTTTTCTGTTTTTCATTATTTATTCCTTGTCTCTTTCTGATATCATATAAAATAAATGCTGATACTGACATTTTTTAAAGATTGCTCTATTATTAATGTATTTTTTCAGGCTTTGTTCTGGTAAAACTCATTTATTAATTTAAAACATGAATAATAAATTTCTATGTTTCAGTTGCTCAAGAATTATTCAATGAGTTGGAATTGCAAGGCTCTCAGGACTTACAAGAATTAAAGCAAGTATATCTATTCTAAAAATGAAGAAGGAAAAAAAGTAATGTAATTTTGGAGTTCTGGTTTTTAAATTATGAATCCAAACGTTACAGGAACTGCTTATATGAGAAAATAAATTGGTTAGTAAACAATTCCACAAATTGTAGATTTAAGTAAACTTTTAAAATGTTTATCCTCGTTGACACGATCCTTTTGCAAAAAAAAAAAAAAATCTGTGTTTGTTGTTCTGTTTTATTTTGTGTAAGTTTGTTCTCTAATCCGAATTTAAGTACCGTAAATTTAATTATTTTAAACGATTACCCTAGGTTAGCTAAGTTTCTCTATCGCGTCATAAAGAGTTTTAATAAATGAGTGAATAAAAGAAAAAATTAATACCAATAAGAAGTTGTCCATGACAGCTCAAAACTTTTTTTTTTATTTTACTGCAATTTTGAAAATACAGTTGTTTCTGGACTTGTTGATATTAAGGCTTTTTACTCTCCGTTAACTGAAGCAAAGCAAGTAATCTAAAATATGCAACAACATTTTAGAAGTATTGCCATGATTAGTATAAAGTGATAATAATAATCAATAATTCTAATTTGAAAGCAGTTTCCTGGAGATGCATTACATTCATTTAGACTAGCTCCTTTTCATGCTAAAAATACTTTAATTTTTACAGATGTGAGAATCAGCTTCTTAAATTCTTAGAGTAACGAAAACTCACTTAATAATTTTTAATACATTTTTTAATAAATTTCAGTAGTTCCTTATAAGTTGATGAAATTCATATATATTTCTTTCCTTTGTTTGCTAGCTTTTTTATGTTTACAGTTTTCGAATCAACATCGTGAATTTTACAAGTCAAATAGCGTAACTGACCTAATCAATAGTTCTTTTTTTTTTTTTCAAATTTCAAATGTTTCCGGGAAATTTATGAAATTCATCCAGACTTTGTTCCGTTTCTTCCTTTTTTTGTAGAATTAATGTCATGAATCATAAGTTGTATAGTGTAACCCACCATAACTTATTTTTGTTGAAATGAAATCCATTTGACTAATCACTTGTTGTTTGTTGTTTTCTTGTCTAAATTAAATACCTATCCATTCTCTTTTCCTTCACGAATTGAAAGTGTTTAGCTGCAAACTCACTTGAGTGTTTCGCCAAGCCAAACTGTAAATGAGCATTCTCCCAAATAATGTTCGTACTGCGCAAACTGTTTGTAGAGTTTTTCATTTCGATTTGTGGGCCGTACAGAATGGTGAGCGGAACACCGAGCGCCGGTGCTTAGAAGAGTTGAAACCAAACGGAATCATCCATATTCATGCGCAAGGTTAGCCGAGCGTCGAACTGAATCTTTTTCTTAGACAAAAATACCTACACCTAGTCTGAGCACAGGCGAACAGCCCAGACTGTAAAAAGCACGCTCATTTGGTGAGCTGTGCTGTCCACACTGACGAGAATTAGGGCGAATGCTTGTTCGATGCACCATTTGGCTTCATGACATGCTCAAGAGAGTATGCTGCTTTTTAATCCTCTGTTTACCGTCAAATTGTTCCTTCTTAGTTCTCTTTGCTAATCTGTAATCTGTAGAATCCTTACAAAGCCTGTTCCTTCAAGAATAATTTAAGTCCAAAATTCTGATTTTCGGAAAATCGTACTTACTGTTTTTAAGGGTTATAGTACCTAGGCACAATGTGATCTGCGCCTAATCATGTTATTTTTCAAAATTAGTGGCAAGAGAAAGAAAAATTATCCTTGCCTTCTCTGAAGCAGTCAGGAGGCTTGGCGGTTATGTATCCTACAATGCCAATGAATTATTTAAAACTGTATTAAGGTGATTCCAGGAGAAACTTTCCCAGGTTTCAATTCAATGGATGGCGCAACTAGTCGCATTTGGGAAAAGACATGTTTTGGGCATTTTAAATTGAAAACAAAGAAAAATGCATTTTAAATTGAAAACAAAGAAAAATGCATTTTAAATTGAAAACAAAGAAAATTGCATTTTAAATTGAAAACAAAGAAAAATGCAAAATCCAAGAACGTTAACACCCGCAAAACTTTTTCATGGATCTTTTGAGCCCAAAACAAGCAAAATGGACGTAGAATTTAAGCCGTAAATTATGAAATTCATTTCGCCATAAGTTTGGTGAGTGAGAGTGAGTTCGAGTGATAATATGTCCACCTGCCTCACTTTCACTCTTTGCGGCTTACGGAAATTTTCGCATTTCATCATTTCCGGCTTTCTTTTTGAGTATTTCAGCTTGAAACTTACAGGATATCTTCCTGAGGTATGTTTGCAGGTGCTGATGTTCCTCAAAATTGTACTTCTAGTGTAAATTCATCTATTTTAGCCCAAGAATGTTGACTTTTGGAGCAGCGCTAGTGACGCTATCCATCAGATTGAAATCTGGACAAGCTTCGCCTGGAATCAACTTAAGCAAGAATGATAAGAAACCACTTTTATCTCATTACTATAACTTAATTGTACAGAATTGTACTTGAGCCTATCCTTTACCGAACGGCTTTCAAAGTCTCTAATGCCACTGCAATAGAAATTAAGTCATTTGCATAGTACTGCAGTTAGATCATACATCGTAATATTTACTGCAGCTAAGACAAAGTAGAATATTGTGAATAAATTGATGCGCTATAATGATAGGTAGGACCAAGTGTTTATTCCACAGAAACGTGCAGACTTTTTTCTCTTCTTCCCTGTAATTCATGTGATTTTTATAATTATTAAAGCCAAGATGTGATTTAATTTATAATCTTAAGGTACTGTGTTGAAATAAAATTGTCTCCCCTGTACATTGTGTCTTTTCTGTCTTTGAAACCTATGGTGCTCCACTACTTCAACTTGTCACTGTGCTCTGAAGAGATGGAGGAAGATGAGTGTTTTCAGGTGAATGGGGATATTTAAATGCGCTAATTGCCGCCACTACTCACTTTCTGAAATGTCATCTTTTTCGGGTAATTTGAACAGGATAACAGATGACAATGCTTGCACTAGCGAAAAATCACCATGTTCTCCAATTCACTATGGATTTTTTAAGCCACTAACCATCAAAGTTGGTTGAGAAATAAAGTTGTCATTTTTTTAACAAATTTTGGATATTTTTCATAGAGTGCAAGAGAGATATACACTGTCAAAGCTGCGTAGCTGAAATTAGTTACTAAATTATGACTTTTTTTTCAACCAATTTTGATATTTGATGGCTATAAAAATCCATAGCTAATTAAAGATCACATTTCGCTAATCAGCATGATCATCTATTAATCTATTATCCCATTCAAACGACCCAAAGGGACAAGAGGCGCCAAGTAGCACATTAAAAGATCCCAACTTTCCCTTGGAATCACCTGAAATCACCAGAAACGGACTGATTTGGTGAAAGAACGTAGTAAGTAAAATTTAATAATAGTAAAAGTAGTAGTTGCACCCAGCCGCCGAAACCATTTATTCATTATACTGTATTAATGAAAAAACAAAAAACAAGGAGTATTTTGATTGATTTTAATAAGCAAATCAAGGTTTGGAACAATAGAAGGAGCTTTGATCAGTAAATAGTGTTTGGTACAGATATAACAATCAGAAAAGCGGTATAAACAAGTAATTAAAAATTTATAAAATATAAAATGTCTTTAATTCAGGCAGGAGTGGAGGGAGGACTTAAATCAGAATCTAATTGAGATCAAGTCAAAGTTTCTGTGAATGAAAACGTCACTTGAATGGGGATTTCTTTTGAAGAGCACACCTCATTACACTTAGAAATCACCTCCATTGAATTATTGGAAAAAAATAGTAAAAATCATTGATCATTTAAAATGACAATTGAAGACAGTGATTTGCAGAGTAAACACTAGTTGTGATATCAGATGAGGTATCAAATTAAAAACTTTTCTGCCAAAGCCAGAATTGGTGATCCAGTTGGATTATTTGGATATACGCCAGCTGATCCAGCAATATCTAGGTGAGAATACTTTAAGGGCATCTTCGTCCTTAACCCATGCTGGAAAAAAAAGGATAGCAAATATTTAAATAAAAAACCAAGTATCTGAATGAAAATTGAAGTCTAAAATTTCAAAGGTGATTCTACTGTGATGGGACAAATTTTACTGTCAGAGAATTTGAATGGCCAGAGCCAACGGTTCCAAACTTGTGGTCCGCAGGACCCTGCAAGTCTACAAAGGGATCTTAAAAAAAAAAAAATTGACTGGATGGTCAAAAAAAAAAAAAAAAAAATTTAAAGAAAAAAAATTTAAAAAATTTTTTTTTTTTGTAAATAATTTTAATTATAAAGGCGATGCATTGATAAATATGAGGAAAATAAGAGTTATATGGAGTCGGAGCCATGATTAAAATCGAATTTAGCATCTTTCCTGGCAGGAAACCATGAAAAATACTCTAGGATCACTAAGCAGAGATTGATCATTTAAAAACTGATTTTACTTATTTTTGCTTCGTCAGGTCTCGATTTTTATCAATTACAGTTTAAATTATTGGAGCTTTCAGTCGGGTCAGCTATCGAAACGAGCTGCTCCCAGTACAATAACGTGAACTGTAATCATTGAAATCAATTATTATTTGTACAAGAACACTTGAGTTCAGTTTTTGAACAGGGGCGTTATTTCGGGTTCGGCTTGGGGGGGGGGGGGGGGGGGGAATTTTTTTTTTTTTTTTTTTTTTTTTTTTTTTGCCCATCAATATTACTTTAGACACTCTACAGCCCTACATATACTAAATTTTGGCCCTAAATTCCGACAAAACTTGTTAATGACTACCAAATTTTAGTTTGGAACTTTTTTCTTCTCTAAAAAAAAAAAAATCATTACTTTTTCACTTTTGGCCGACCCTTGGGGGGGGGGGGGGGCTATTGACCCCCTTGCCCTTCGCAAATGACGCTACTGTTTTTGAATGATAGATAGGACAAGTTTAAGTTACATTTCATGACTTTCGGCAGAGAGAGACCCAACATTTTATTTTAACGGTTGCAACGGCTCTGAGTCTCTGAAGAGTTATGGCAACTTGCATGCAACTATCGTGAAACTAACAGCAGCTTATCAGTAATCATCAAACAATTTTCTCAAGCAAGTTGACCGACGTAATCCTTAAAAAATTTCAAATTCTTGTGGACTTCTTTCTTTAAAAAAAGTGGCCTACCAAAAAGCTGAGAGCTGCTGGTTTTGTATACTTGACATAAACATTAGCGACCGAGGCAGTTTTCTAGTTAAAATTAATAGTATCTATTTGCTGGGCAGCAGAGTAGAATAAGTGAAATAATTCAAGGAAATTTCATGGCTCCAGAGAGGGAAAATATTATTTTAGAAACAGCATTACTGGAACCACATTGTAAAGCATTTCAAAAAATGAGAATGAAAAGTAGAGTTGAGTGGAAATGGAAAATGAAAAATGAACCTGAGCAGGGCGCTCTAGAACTTGAGTGCTAAAGACTCTTTGTATTGGTTTTCTAATGGTATATTAATTAATTGCCACTCAGCTAAGATGTAAAGACTTGCTCAACAAACTGTCTAAACATTGTCAAAGTATCCTAGAGTGAAGGAGAAAGAGGGTGCACGGATAGGAAAGAGCGGGTTGGACTCCATCCTTAAGGTAGATCCTGTGAAAGGAAGGACTTCCTACAACCAGCAAAGAGCTTTCAATTGTAAAGCCAGATTTGGTTATTAAAAAAAAGAACACAACTAGTTGACCGTCTTCTGGCAAGACTCACTTTCTATTGTCTATTACTTGTGTCTCAGAATCCATCTGTTTAGGTTTTGAGCAGCTGCTAGCTTGTGGAAGGCAGTTTTGCTGGCTTGGATTTGGAGACTTTTCACCTGTGACTCCTTTGAGTGCACAGGGTGCATGATGCATGATAAAACTTGTAAGCCGCAAATTAACCCGTTAGTCCGCAAATTTCATTCTTTTCTACTGGTTTGTCTTTATACGACTGAAAATTTTAAAGCAAGAACAGAGAGGACAAAAAAAGATTATTATTAGTCAAATACCTTAGATAGATCGGAAGCTAAGATGAGGAAAGCACCAGGACCTTGATGACCTCTTTTGGTCTGAACTGATGGTTTGCTGGCTGCTTGCAAAAAATCACTATTCTCGCCATTTTCTGCAAACGAACAAGGTCAAATGTTAAAACTTCTTGAAAGTAAATAAATTGCAAGAAAAGTGAGTTAGAAGATCAAAAGCAAGAAAATTTTAATTTTACAGGTGGACAGAAAACTGCTGGAACGCTTTTCAACTTTAAGATAATTCCAGGGTCTATTAGTTCCACCCGTAGACACCACATCGCGCTGCTTAAAAAGTCATCAGTTTTTGGCTAAAATTGACGAATTTAAGCTATAAACACAAATTTGAGGAACGTCAGCACCTGGGAGCATACTTCAGGAAGATACCCTGAAAGCTTTGAAAGCTGAAACACTCAAAAGTAAAGCCAGAAATTATGAAATACAGAAATTCCCATAAGCCTCTATGAGTGAAAATGAGGCAGATAGACGCATTATCATTCGCACTCACTCTCACTCACTAAGCTTATGGCAAAATGAATTTCTTAATTTACGGCTTTAATTCTAAACCAATTTTGCTCGTTTTGGGCAAAAAAAATCCATAAAAAAATTTTGCAGGTGCTGACGATATTAGATTTTTCGTTTTATCTATGGTTTCAGTTTAAAACGCCAAAAATACGACTTTACTGAAAAGTGACAAGTGGCGCTATCCATCGGATTAAAATATGGAAAAATTTCGCCTGGAATCAACTTCTTGCACCGTCTAGGCAGGTTGCAGGATATAAATAAGATGACAACAGTGCAGAGAATGCCCCATCTAGCAACCTACAAATCGTGTGAAACATGAGACAAGTTTGGGATGATGTGAGGAAATTCACTCAAATTTTCGGCCAAAAACTTTTGGGAAAATATGTACAAAACTTTGAAATCATTGGTCATTTCAAGTATGAATAGGGTAATTTTACATACAACCGCGATCATTATAAGGCTGTTTCTGCAACCGCAGGGAAAAAAATGAGCCAAATCAAGCAAAATTTCTGGACGGGAAGAAAAATCAAACAAGAAAAGCTACCAAAAAACAAGGTAATTTTTTCAAGCGTGAGGAAAGTTTTCCCAAGAGGAAGAAATCCCACATCTTGTAAAACTTCTAGCATTTGAAACAGTTTGCACCCCTGTGTAATGAAATAAAATTGCACCTTTTTTAGAGGGGTTAAAGTTTAAGAAAAGTTTCTTAAAATAAAAATAAAAAATATTATACTGACCAGTGAAAGACAAACCTTTTTTCTTTAACAATTCAACAGAGAATCTAGGGTGCTGGTATTACATTCGTACAGCCCACTATAGAAACCCCCAACCCCACCCTTACTTGAGATGTTGACTTTTAGCCAGTTGGAATGCCACTGGCTGGCAGCTGCCTTTTAGTAGGGAAGAGACAAGGTATTGTCTCCTGTTGACTCCGCCCACTTGCAACACTCTATTCAGGCACTTGCAAATTTATTGAGAATTTCCTAAAAATTTGGTCTAGTTCCTTTTGCACAAAGCACAAGAACATACAAAAAAAGAGCATTGTTACAACGAATTTACACGAGAATTTAAATGAAAACTGACTAGATTTCATTCAACTATTTTTTAAAGTATTTGGTCCAGTTTTGAGATTCTAAAACCTAAACGTTGCCATGGACACAAATGCTACAACAGTTTGGAACTTAGCGAAACAAACAGCGTAAACAAGCAGGCTTTTTCAGAGGCCCCTGAGCATTAGTTGGAAGATGAGATGAAAATACCTGTGTGGAGCTCAAAATCTTCACGGTACAAATTGCTAATTTCAAATGGATCACCAATTCGATTTCCACAGTCGGTTAGACTGATATCCAACTTAACTTCTCTTGCTGGGGCATTATTCATGACAATCTGAAAATATTTCATACAAAATACAGGAACAAGATTTTTGCTAACATGTGTTAATATTAGAGAAGGGCGATATCTTATTTTAGAGTCGAATCAAAAATCAAATATTTGAATCGAAAATCGAATATTTTTTTAAAATATTTTGAATATCGAATAGAGTGAGAATATTTTATTTTTGTATCAAATATTTCATTTCCTTATAATTTTTTTTTTTTAATACTTAGTCTCGAATTATTTTGATAACTAAATTCTGATACTGAATCAAACAGAAAAAAATTGTTCAACTTCAAATTTCGAACTGTTTTGGAATATTTGACCATTCCTACTTTAAATACACTTAATAGGGATGAGAAAATCAATCTTCTCTTTTTTCCCCAAAATTATAGCCTAAGCCAGCAGAACTTCTGCTCCATTACAAGTGATTTATTGCCTTTTTTTATTTTTGTTGCCAAGAAATTGAGAATTAATCAATACGCAATCCATTTTGACATTATTTCTTACTAAAATAATGAAAATTTCGGAACTGGAGACTCTTGACTTGAGAATCGCATAAACACACGACAAAAAACAGTGAACAGTGATTGCAGATAAAGTAACAGGCGTTTTAAAAGAGTTGCTATCAATACTTACAGCATAAGGTCCAGCATACAAGGCGGCATGGCCGGTTAAAGTAGCAATCGTAAAAATGTGGGGATCTGGGAGACCTAAAGCCAGCTCTTTAGCCTGAAAATTTTAAAATGAGTGGGTAAAAAAAATTAATGAAGAATTTGAGTTAGCTCTGGGCATACAGTTTAATGTAATTATGACAATCAGAGAACATATCATCAATGACTACTTCACAAAAGTATATGAATTGGTGAATTGGTACTCAAATTAAATCTGAGGAGAAAAACTGAAGAGAATGCCACAATTTACTTTGCTCAACAGAATAAAAGGAGAATCCTTTTCCTAAAGCCTGGTTCCCAATGAGACACACGGCTACACAATGCTACAGAGTTGAAATACACACGAACAGTTGGGATCATTATCAATATTATGCAAGGCTTTGCGTCAGGACGCAACAATGCAGCAGAGTTGAGAAAAGTTCAAATTCTTGCATTGCTGAGCAGCAGAGAGCCGGAGTTAGATCACGGTGTCTCTTCAATGCTGGTCTTCACCGATGCACGCGCACATCTTACAATGCACACTTTTTCAAATCCTAGATGCTGATAGGTCGATCCTTGCGCTCACTGGGAACAGTTTTTGTTCTCCTTCGATAGTCAAAATGCAAGCAACCCTACAGAATGCAAGGCCTTACATCTCATTGGAAACCAGGCTTTAATTTTCTTCAGAAACCATTTGAATAAAGAAGAGGAGATTGTTATGATACTCGGCGCAATATAATTTGAGCCCTGAGCCGGTGGTTGGTTAATACCAGGAAAATGGTGAATCACAACGGCTTCCTGAGTGCCTGGATATTGCTTACAAGTGTCCCTATTATTTTCGGTGGATGTCAGAACAGAATACAAGGAGGGTTAAGCCACCACGTTGTAACATTGTGAAAATCTACCTGACTCTCAAGCCGCTCAACTTTTATTGCGCCGACTATAGTCAAGAAATAGAGAGAAATGATGGAAGAGTTATTTAAAAATCTTAACCTCGTATAGAACATCCGCCATAGCCATTCTACCCTCTGCGTCTGTGTTACCAATACGAATTCTTTTACCAGACCGTGAAACAATCACTTCATCTGCTACGTAAGCATTTGATCCGATACTGTTCCGTACTAAACATAAGGCACCAATTACCTCAACATCATCCGGTTGAAGGATATTGACAAGCTAAAACATAAAACATTTAAAAATAAAAAGACAGGTAAACATGTTTGTGTTGTAAAAAATAGGAAAATCATAAAAATGGAAATTTTTTACCAAAATGTATCGACACCTTCAAAAAAGAGTATAACAAGCTCCACTTTACTAACTTCACAGGAGGCAAAGATTGGTCCAAGATTAAATTTGGAGAAAACCCTCCATGTACCTTAGAAGAAAAAGTCAAGTCTCAAGTGAGTACGAAGAAAGTCACTTTTTTTTTTTTTTTTTTTTAATCTATGAAAAAAAAATTGCTGTAGGGATTAGGAAACCCCACAGCTTAAGGTAAAATTTTAGAGGGGCAAATGACCTTCGGCCTTTAGTTGAGGCCTTAAATCTATCAAAATCTTCTGATCATCAATAAATTTAAGGAAAATTACTTACGAAGATTACATACCTGCAAGAAACCTGCCACAGCAGCAGCTCCACATTTGTCGCGAGACATACCCACAGAGCAGCCATTAATTTTAACATCGACGCCACCTGTATCGAAGGTAACACCTTTGCCGACAAGGACAACTGAACGCTTGGCACTTCCATTTTTTGGAGAGTATTTTAGCCAAAGAACTCTACCTCTGTGTCTTTCCACAACTAATGAGAAAACAGAAAAAGGATTTGATGATTAACAAGGTGTCTACAAGAATTGAATATGGAAAATTCCATAGCTCCCTCACAAGCCTCCCTTTGGAATTCATACCACGTTTATTTGACTACAAATGCATTCTTCTAGTTTAATGCCAGCAGTTCGTTAGAAACGAATCTTGTACATACCCTTTTCACCGCTGACTTAGAGCCGCCAGCCCCCCTATCCATCCCAATTTCGACCAAATTCGGCCGATTTTGGTCAGTCGTCATTGACCAAAAAAAAAAAGAAGGCGGATATTTTGACAATTTAACGGCGATTGGTGCGACTTAGAAAATATCACAGACGCGAGCATTAGAATGTGAGCTGAACTGAAATGTGTAATCGTTTTTTCAACTGATAAATCATCATTGAATCGATAAATGCCATAAAATAAAATATACACGAACGGCAGAACTGCGTTCTAGGGAGAGAGGAGAATGTAAAAAAGAGAAAAGGAAGGAAGAAGAAGAAAAAAGTAAATCCACTAAGAAACATGTCTTTGAATACGGAGATTTGAGAGTGGATCTTTGAAAGAGTGCGAAACGGCAAGTGAGAGAGAGAGCGCAAAAAATTAGTGGCGGGACTAGGGATCGAACCTGAAGCCGTACTCACGGCAGGTGTGCGCTCTTCTCCACTCGGCCACAGGGACACAATGCAAGCGGAGCCGAAATAGAAGGTACATAGGGTCAAGCTCTGAACGTGTGTTTTTTGACTGTGAGAGTTGAGTTAAATTCTCTCACTTTTCGGTAAATTGAGATATAAACACGCGGTTTGCGCTAAAAGACACATTTTTTTCACACTTTCAGCTGATGTGAATATCTTTAAAGTTCCCTTTCGGAATCATGCTATTTTTGACCCTTGAACCAGTTTTTCGTAGATTTCACTATGGCGTAAGTGGCGTACATTTTTCGGAAAAATATATGTTATAGATGCATATTAGAGGCGTCTACAGTCCAATTTTGGTTGTTGTGTCAGAATCGCAACTTGGTTAAAAAAAATAAAAACACCAAAAATTGGACATTTAGACCCCTAAAATCGGTCTAAAAAAAATCAAATAAATGTTTTTGGATGCATTTTGGTAACTTTCATAACGTCCTACAATTTGAACTCAATCGGTGCAGCCGTTCTCGAGAAATTTTTTTAGAAATTTTGAAAAAACCGTCTAGCGCGAGAACCAATCAAGATTAAGGGCTGAAAATTTGCAGAAATTAGTTTTTCATGGTCCTTGACAAGTCCCCAAAGTTTCGTTAAAAAAGGCGCCCGGGCCCAACATCATATGCTTATCCTGCTACGCCCTTTGACCAAATTAGTATCTTTGGACCCCCCCCCCCCCCCCCAATGACAATTTTCGGACCCCGGACCCCCCCTAGAAAAATTCCTGGCTACGCCACTGAATGGATAGCTCCACAGGTCGCTTTTGGGAAAAGTCTTGTTTATGGCATTTTAAATTGAAACCAAAGAAAAAACGCAAAATCCAATAACAATGGTACCTGCAAAATTTTTTTATGGATTTTTTGAGCTCAAGACGAGCAAAATTGATTTAGAATTAAAGCCATTAATTATGAAATTCATTTTGCCAAAAGTTTAATGAGTGAGGCGCGCGCAAGAGATGATATGTCTATCTGCCCCACTAGCACTCATTGAGGCTTATGGGAATTTTTGTATTTTATAATTTCCGGCTTTATTTTTGAGTGTTTCAGCTTGAAACTTTCAGGGTATCTTCCTGAAGTATGCTCGCAAGTAGTGACATTCCTCAAATTTGCTTTTAGTGTAAATTTGTGGAAACAAAGTTCTGGTGTCTCTACTCATCTGAAGTCATTAAAAATAATTTGGGAACTGCTGAAATCATTCAGTCAGTCTTATTCTAAACAGAGCTCAAGATTGATAAAGTGCACTAGATTTGGGAAAGTCTACTACACACCAAGAGACAAGGGTCGGCCTAAAAAGATACCAAGAGGGAAGAGTGTGACAGTTCAGTCTCTCCAATTAAGTGAAAGCAATTTTAAAAAAATCAAAATTCTAATCAGGTTAATTTCTGTTTATTCACAAGTGGCTAATGAGATTACAATAATCTGAAGTCAAAGATCAAAGGGGGAGGTTTTATCAGACTAGGATTCTGCCATTATTGGTCAAATAAAGATAATTTAAACGGATGAACAAAAAAGGCGATGAGTGTTTCACTGATACACAACAAACTTGTTATTAGTTTCGATCAAAACACGGTTTTCCCCAAACCTTGATTATAAATACAAAGTGGTCCAGCTTGATTGTGAATGATAATTAGTCATCATTTTTTGACCTCCAGTCCTACCGCGCCGTAGTAAGAACTGCCGAATCCTAGTAGTGTTTAACACATCTGTCACCATGGGAACCGCTGAGAAACTTTTTACGAGTGAGTAATACTAGCTTGTTTTATTTTTCTATAGATCTATTTTTTTTTTGTATCTTGGTCAATTTCTGGTAACTTGTATCTCTTTGGATTTAAAAAAATGCTTCCAGAAAGGTATTTTTCTTTTAAAAAAAAGGGACTTGAAAATTTACTTCCTCCTTTCTGTCCACAAATTCAGTGAACAATTTGAAAAAGCAATAAAATTCTTCTTGAAGTCCAAGAGACAGTCGACGAGAATGTGAATATGTTAAAAAATTTGTTTCTCATTTTTCTAAAGTGGAAGATGAATTAAATGATCAAGTTGCAAACCATAGCTGGGCTAAAACATGGTTTCTTAAGTGATTTAAAAAAAAAAAAAAAAAAAAACAGGGAAGGAAAAAAATTTACTCACCACTAGCGCAACGGTTGACAGCAGCGAATAAGGGATACCTTTTCCTCAATTCAACCTCATCACTGATTGAAGTTAATGTGACGGTTGACTTTTCAAACACTTTCTGCACATATGCCTCAGCAGCGGGAGGAGCCATTCTTTCTGGGTCACCACCACCGATATCTCTGGCAACCCATCTAAGAAACAAAAATACTGTGTAAATAAAGAAGAAAAATAAAAAAGATACTCAAAGCCAAATTCTACAAATCTACATATCAACTCTCTGAACCACAGCAACTTTCCTACATTTCATTAGGTATTCTCAGATAATTGAAATAAAATAATGAGGCTATAATAAATCAATGGCTTTGTAACATTTTTGCAAATTTTTGAGCCTAAAACAACAGTAACTACCTAATAACTCTTGAATAAAAGCAATGAAGTAGAAATGAAATTTTATAAAGGATATTGAGATATTTGAGAACTTTCAAGCATTGATGTTTGCTTGATGAAGGCTTTATTCCAGAGGAATCATTTCATTAACTGGACAGATTCTCGATGAAATATAAGGGGTGTCCCAAAAGTACTGCACACTTTTGTCTGGAGGGCGAACGAAAGCAGTTATCAAAAAACGGTTTGAAAGAGGCAATTCCTAGTAATTACCTACAAATCAAGACCAAATTCAGCTCTGTAAGTGAAATATTCACTGAGTTACAGCGTTTTGAAAATGACTTGTCGAGCTGACCCCTCCAGGATAGTTAGCATGTTTTTCAAGAAAGAAAAAAGAGTGTTAAGAAATCAAGTGGTTTTATTTGTTTTAACAAATTTTGCAGAATCTTACCAAGACTGACAAAATTTTGATGCTTGCATTTTGCCGCCCTTTGAAACTGTGTCAGGCTGCCAGTTCGATCTCTTCTCTTCTTCCCTTCATACTATTAAGAACTTTTGATTTTTTAACTGTTTTTTTTTTAGTTTTTCTTGAAAAACATGCTAAAAATCCTGGAGGGGTCAGCTCAACATGTCATTTTCAAAACGCTGTTACTCGGTGAATATTTAATTTATAGAGCTGAATTTTAATTACTACGAAAATTGCCCCTTACAAACCGTTTTTTTATATCTGTTTTCATTCGCCTCCCCCCCCCCCCAGACAAAAGTGTGCAGTACTTTTGGAACACCCCTTGTATTTCAAATGAACTTATAGAAAAACAGAAAAAAGCAAAACAAAAAATAAGTAGATAGAAGCAGAGAGAAAAAGATAACTTTCTCATTCATACCTTGCACTTTCTAGAGCTATCGCAGTCTTAATTGTGGCAGAAAGTTCACTAGCTGGACTCTGGCTAAAAACTCCCAAAACAGATACTTTAGGAAATTTTTTTGGTTCGTGCTCCCTATTATGAAGACCCTGAACAGAATAAAAATACATCCATGAAATATGATTGTTATTCATCATGAAACATTCATTCTCCAACATAAATTTCAGAAAATTCAAACAAGGTGATTGACAATTCATTATTGAAAGTCAACAGGACATAGAAGTTTCCGAATTGAAAATATACTTGGACATTTATTCATGAGGAAAACCTGATAATATTTGAAAACAAGGAGCTTTTCCTAGCAAAAATGTTTCTGTCTCTCTGCTGTGTCACAATCTTCTTGCTACCTATAGTCTTGCTGTTGCTTTGCAATCATGCCATGATGCTTAGAGGCTCACCATAGAACCGAGATTGCACTTCTGTCACTTTAAAGCAAGACAAAATTACAAAATGATCTTCAGACAAGAACCCCTGCATTAAAATTACCCTGCTATTCATTATCATCTGATCCCACTTCAAAACTCAGCTTTTGTATCAGGTTTCAGCAGAAGAGCACCCAGAATTTTTTTTTTTTTTTGAGGGAATGAAGCCCAAAAAAATGTTACAGCTCAGCCTCTTGGAGAAAATTGACCTTTTCTAGCAAATAAATTTAGGTTGGTGGAAGGCTCCAACCACCATGAATTCCAGAAGTCCCCAGATCTGTTTCCCCAGATGATATTTCCAATAAGATTATCTTAATCTTCACAGTGCTTAAGGTTGTGTCCCACCTGATTAATGGATGAAGAGGACAAGGGATACATACACTATAGAGAGCTTCCAAAGCACCCAGTAAAGCTACTAGTTGACACTTTTGAAAATCAGGGTCTGCTGGTAAAATCAACAAAGGCTTTTTCACTCCAGCTGACAGAGCCCTGAAAAAAAAGAAAAAAAAAGTGAAATACAGCAATTTCCACTATATAAATCCACTATAAAAAAGACAAGACTTGGCACAGTATAATTTGCACCATGAGCCGGTGGTTCGTTCATACCAGGAAAATGGAGAATCACGGCTGTGTCATAGTGTCATCTTTAACTACTCTAAAATTAACCTAAAAGATTTCATTCACTATCTGAAAAACTTCCAAGGATCAATTTAGTTTAAAGGACTTTCTTTTCGTGTTGGCAGTGCTAGCGATGTATGAGACAATTTTGCTTTGTTCACCCTACTGTGGGCCAACAGTTAAATAGAACTGTTCATCAAATTTAAGATAGAAAGGGTCAAGACATCTACTTTTTTTATCCTTGCACCCAAGACTCATGTCTTGTTCATCAAATTTAAGATAGAAAGGGTCAAGACATCTACTTTTTTTATCCTTGCACCCAAGACTCATGTCTTTCCTAGTGTTTAATTTGTTTTGGTTTTTCAGGCCTTAGGTAATACTTTTGCAAACTCACGACACAGTTTCCACTTTAATTGCAGACTCATAACTGCAGAAAAAACAAGGGGCCGACAAAGCCCTTGAAGTATTTATCAAGTTTTACCTTTCTACACCTTTCACAGCCGCCTCTTTGTAAGATCTAACATCATGATAATCGGGATTTAGGGTGCCAGTGGGTGAAAAAATCAAGCGACGAGAGGGAAATTCCGTTTTGAAAATACCACCGCGGGCATAGAGGGATTCATCAAGCTGAAAACATTCAGAAAAAAAAAACTGAAAACAATTGAGAGCCTTTGATACATCATTATTTAATTTCCAAGTTGTTGAAACCCTGACTCATTGTCAGAAAACAGGAAAAAGCTGCCATCATTAAAGGACTTCATCAATCTACCTTGAAACATGCAAGACATAACTTCATTTTAAAAGAGAAATTCTTATGTATAAATAATCCTATGAAAAAATGCAAAAATAATGAGCTTTTTCATATATACTGGTCAGTTTTGGAAACAAACTTCCTGTCACTATCCCTGAAAATTGACCAGAGGCATTGCTAAGTTCTAGATTTAATCGCCTAGGTTGTATTAACAGTAAGATTAGTCAAAAAAAAGGAGCGCAGAGGTTACTGTACCTACTTCGTGAGAATTTTAGCTCAACAACTAATATCAAATCCATTGAAATTAACAGAATTCTTTGGCAGAATTTCTAGATAAAAGGAAAGGTTTTTTCTTTTTTTTTCTAAAAACCATGTGGCTGCTGAATTCTTTCCAACAAAAATGATCCCTCCTCTTGAAATACGGGCCCAGAGATTTTGATGGTGTTAAGAAACCCCCTTCCCAGGGCCAGATTTAAGCACGAGCCACTTGGGCCGTGGCCCAGAGCAGCACATTTCTGGAGGCGGCAAATTTTTCACGGTATTTTTTTTTTTTAATGAGTGCTGTTGCAAGTAAGTGGAGCTTCGAAAGTTAAGGAACAGCTGACACGATGGTGCGCGAGTAAAAAATATGCAAAGACTCGGAATTTTAAATTGCAGTAAGCAACTCAAGGGCGCGGGGCGGGCGGCTCGGTGATGGTGCCAGTGGCCGGCACATCATTCCGTAGCCTTGCGTCTCATCTGAATTCAGGCTTGTTGCTGATTTTCTTGCCGAAAACAACGCAGTGCCTTAACTGCGTTGATATCACCACTAAAATCCAAGTCATTTAAGGTATAAATATTGGGAAATCTCTCTTAAAATCACTAAATTTTGCACATAAAGGAGGTAAAAATCACAAAAATTCCGGTGGTGGACCTCCAGACCCCCTCCTAGCTGGGCAGGGTTGCAAAATTGCCCGATCGAGCAATCCGTGGATAGCGTGAAAGTGAGGAAATTTGTCTACTTTTTTTACGGCTTTAAGTTTTTCCCGGAAAATGTCTCAGAGTTTCAAAAATATCGGTAAATTTGCGTACCCACAAACAGTGTTCAAATGTTAAAATAAGAAGAAGAAAAAGTTATCACTTTTCAAATTTTTGTGAGGAAATTTTTCAAAAATCCTGTGAGGGTAAAGTCCCAAATCGCGTGAAACTTCCGGCGTTTCGGAACATTTACCACTCCTGTAGCTGGAGGCGCCCCCAACCCTCTTTTGGGCGCGGGCTTGGATGGGACGGCAAATAGTCAAATGGCCGATGGGCGGCAAATAAATAAATCCGGCGCTGCCCCTCCCTGACTGTAGAACGCTATCTTTCATTTTGTGATTGCTTTCTGGAGAGAGCATTGCTGGTTGGATTAAAATTAATAGATCTTACAGAGCTGACATCATCAAGGACTGAATTTAACTGCTTCAAATCCGCTGAAATTGGGTCTTGAAATTTTGAGATAACAATTAATCCATCATAAGCAGCAGAGCGGAGATTGGCTTCAGAAACTACTTCATAGGGCAAACTGAAATTAAGAGACCACAAAAATTGAAAGGATGTAGTATTTTCATCAAAGAATTTCAAATGTTTAAGCTTCAAAATTCTTCGGATTTTTTTTTTTTTTGCTGAGAGCTTATGCTTCAAAATTTCTTAGAATAAAAATAAATAATTTTCTAAGTAAGTCACTGAGGACCAAAATCTTATAAGACAGGGTTCTTTCCGATTGTTACACTTGGATGTAGCAACTTGGAAGGACTGGCATCACTGCTCAGTATGATTAAAAAATACAATGGGTAAGTAGCTACTTTATTTAAAACCAGAGTGCAACGGTATTCATGGAACACTGCATTTTTATACTGCGGTTAGCCAGCACGGTGTGAGTGTTATAATCGGAAAAATAAATAATATCAGTCACCTCCTTAGATTTTGGTTCAGGTAGATCTCCTGCAATAGTTATCACAAATAATTTAACCACTGCGAGTTGTCTACCTTTATCAAAATCTAAGGCATCTACTGACATTATTTAATCTGCCGACTGTACATTGAAACTGAACGGAGCAAGCCAACCACTGAAAATCGGCAGTAGACAGTCCAGGTATCGTGGTCACTTTACATCAACCAAGAGTAACCCAATCCATCCTGTTTATAAAAGCAAAACAAGAAAAATGATTATCAGTCGAAAAAACGCAAACCTTTTGCTAGAAGATGGTATAAAACCAGCACCATCAGCCATGTTGCACTTCCACTGATAAGCGACTGTTCGGCAGTGATCACAGATTTTCAAGAATTTCTGTTACTTGATATGCGGACCTAAAAGTGAATAAAATGTTTAAAACTGAACAAGAAGATGTCAACGTGATAAAGATTTCAATCGTTAATTCAGCAGATATTTCTAAATAATCCAACAATTTTTATCATTGATGACAAGATGATTCAAATTGTGAAAACAAATTGTATGAAAGGTGCCAGCAGCCACTTAAATCTTCGGACTTAAGTATGTGGCTGGAGTGCGTGAACACTGGCATGTTAGAAAAGATTTCCAGTCGGCACTCTCTTACAGTCCCAATATTAGATCGATTGTTCCTTCGAGGAACATTAAAGCCGTCTTTTTTTATGTTCACAATCGTCCACTGTAAACCGCTGCGGTCCACGGTCGCCGTTTTTATATTTTGTGGACAACTGTGAATGGGCGGAGCTTATCGAACAAAAACACTACGGGATTTCCCTTTTCCCAGGCTGGTAGCACTGCTGTGAGCGATTGTACCACAATTGTCCACATGCTTTAAGGCATGCGAACCATCGTGGACGAAGAGGATGTCTTGCGCAGTGCGCAATTGACATTGTGAAACCACGTAACTTTGTAGGCGGAGTTCGCACCACATTCACAGTCCACGTTCACAAAATCGTTGTGAACATACAAAAAGACAGCTTTAATGTACAAAGTCCACGCATAGATCTGGCCCTGAGTACCTCCCAATCAGTAAATTGATAATTTTCATCTCTGACATAAACCAGAGTTATAACTTCTTGATCACATTCAATTAGGTAGCGTTCTAGAATTCAACCATTTCCTGCATCCATGCAAAAAAGATTATGAATAGCAGCACTTTTCAATATACATAGATATACAACATCACAGAATAATGTAATCTTTTTTGAATGGATGCAGTAAATGGTTGAATTCTAGAACGCTACCTTACAGCAGAACAGAAGAGGCAATTTCAAAAATTATTCCCTTTGAGAGATAATAGTATTTAAAGCAGGAAAAGTACTTACCTTGCCTTTTACCAATCTATTTCACGTCGTCGGCGCAGCAGCGAAACTACTTTCAACTTTCAACTACCTGTGAGAATGAAGCAGCCAGCTGCAGATGCTCCGATAAAGAGTAGAGTGTTATCGGTGTCCTTTTCCTTTAACGTGACTCCGGTAACCACACTGTGGTCAACAGCAGCAATTATTCATTAATTTATGTTGTGTTGGACATTAATAATTGCTGATAATGAACGAGAACCACCAGAATGAACACGAGACGGGAAAAGTGGTCGTGGTGATAGAGAACACTTGAACACTTACACAGCAGATAAAGTATAAAGAACTATTATCGGTCAAAATGTAAACAAGTGGTAGAAGATCACTGTTGCAAAATGTCGGATAGAAATCCGATTCATAATGGATTGATTTAATTTTGAAGTAGTAGACTTGACACCACTGTAGAACATAGACAGTGGACCACGAGACAGTCCAGACAGAGACCTCCGGCCGGGGACACATTTCTACTCAAGGCTAATGACCTTGAATACAGCGGCTGACGAGCCAATAGCGAAATGGCAGAGCGTAATGTGCAATGTTGCCAAATATATAGGACATGTTTCGCACATTCGCAAATAAAGTTTCGCATTCAACCAATAGTATTTCTTCACCGCCAAGGTCAACGAGGCCGGTTTCAAATTTGATTGGTTCATGACGGAGGATGACTCATGTGTGTCTCTTGCCACTCCCCACATGATGATGATGATGATGATGATGATACCCCCTCCGCCCTTCATTCATTCTCCGCAGTCCGCAAGTTTTGTTTATGTTTTCATACATGATCATTGAATCGTTGCGTTCATCCTTCTCTCTTTCTTTTCCTTTATGAGTTTATCTTTTTATCATGAACAAATCTCCGCACCCACCTGCCCACCTCCGCAAGCTGAGTTGAATCATTTAATTGCACCATTCTTTGATGACTGACGTGTAAAACCACTTTACTTATCGTGTGTTAAATTTCGAAGTTTTCTTACCTAACCCAATTTTTTTTCACGCGTTTTTTTCGAGGTTTCGTTTTCTTTCATGTCTAATGTTCTGCCTTTCCCTCTTTACCGGCAAAAATATTCTCTTTACGCAATCACACCATTTTGCTAAAGGTACTTGTCTTCGTTTTTTATTCTGTGAGCATGCATCTTTAGGAATAGGAAACTGACCAAATTGAAGACGGCTATTTCTTCTCCCTGCTGAGATTGGTTTGTGACTTTTTTCAACTTCCATTCAATCTTTAAGGAAGGAACCTCCTTCCCTGCTTTTTTCTAGTGATATTGATAAGTGTTACCTTGAAAGAAGTGAGCAAAATTTAGATGAACACTCAAGAGTAAAAAATACCTCCAACATTATTCTTTGATTGTCATTAAGTATTCCTAGGGAAGTATACAGATTCGTTTGCTGCAAATTTTTAAGAAGATTCAATAATAACTGTATGACTGGGTCATATACATGTGACTTGAGTGGTGGCTAATGTTGAAGAGTGATTAGCAGGTGATTCTCTCAAGTCGCGAAATCATTAGATTGTCGTTTTGCAATTTTTTTTGCCTTGCAGCGACAGTTGCAAGTCGTGGCACCACCTGAACCTACATGCATGAAGATATAATTATTGTGATATGATTATGAAACTATAGTAAGAAGACTGCAGAAGGACACAAAGTTATTATTTGTACTTACCGCTCTTTTAATTAGTCAACGTCGATTGCAGCAATTTGAAAACGCAAAGGGCAGAAAGAGGGGGTACAAGGTTTTAAGTCTTTAGTTGCAACCTGAACCAGTGATATCAGTGACCGTTCACAGTGTCTCGGAATATTTACCCTCAAATTTTGCAATCTTGATTTATCCTAAATCTGCAGCAAGTGGCTGCTCGCGAGTAAATTCTTCGTTCCGAAGAAAACGGTTCAGAATTCAGAATGAAACCGATTTCTGACAGTGTTCTTTGGTGAATATACTCTGTCCAGTGAAAGAATAGGCATAAGTCTCTGAAGTTTCTGAAATGTCATATTTTGAGGCCAACATCAATTGTAGACATGAAGCTCAGTTTGATTTAATTTAGGCTGCTCAGTTTGATTAAATTTAGACTTCTCAGGTTGTTGTAGAGCTCTTGTTGTTAGAGTATTGGGTTCTAACAAGTAGCAGAGCCTGCTTCCAAAATGCATCAAAGCATACGGAGCAGTTGGTTAGCAATGAGTCAAAACTCAGATCTAACCAACTTCTCACTGATGCGTTGTGATGCATTTCGGAAGCGGGCTTTCGCTTCTTGTCAAACTTATCACTCAAGATGTGTTAGCTCCATAACGAATCGAAACTCAGTGCAAATAACCAACTGCTCAATAATGCATTTTGGAAGTAGATACTGCCACTCTTCAGATCGCGATACTCAAAATAAGTGAGCTCTAGCTCTACTTATTAGTACCCATCATGTTCCAATGTTATCTAAGCTCCAGTGTTGCCAAATTGAAGGAACGGAAAGCTGTGTCCAACCCAGAGTTGGGCAACCGAATAATCAGAAATAATGAAATGACTCCGGTAACACTGAAAACTGGGTTGGCTACCTGAGCTGAGGAAAGGGAAACACACGGAAGGTATAGGTCAATTGTAGAATTATTCGTCGAATAATTCGATTGACTCGGCGTTGCCGGACTCACCAAATAATCTCTTAATAATTTTTTGCCCAACTCTGGTCCAACCCTTACAAATTTGTATGTTCCTCTGCCAAGAGCCGTACGCTTCAAAACTCTACTGTCTCTTCTAAAATTGCTCTGTGCATAAAGCTTAAAAAACCGCACTCTAATTCAAAAACTGGTTTTAATGGGTAAAAAAAAAAAAAAAAAGTAGAAAATTGTTTATTTTGAGTCGGAATTGAAATTTATCAACGGAATTACCATTAACCGATAAGCTGTTAGGAGTTCAAAGAGTCATACTAATACAGCAAAAGCTATACATCTGGTGAAACTGGCAGTTGCACTCTTCAAGTTTGATACAAAGTAGAGTGGGGATACTTCAGTTTATTTGAATACTAATTTTTCTTCCCTAAAAAATTTCCTTCTCAACTGTTTTGCAGGTAAATATTTGCCAGCTTTGCTCTGTCTAAGTGCCCATCTCATCACAATGGCAGCTTGTACTCCAACTAAGTCTGCGAGTGATCCTAAATTCCAACAATTCGTGCAGAATATTAATGATATCGAAACCAAACTTGGAAAGGTATGTTTTCTTAAAAAGTTTACTGTGACCCCACATTTTTCAACTGTCTCAGAAAAGTTTGAGCTTAAAAGTTTCTTAGCATTCCAGAAAATTCCACTTCATTAAGAAAATTTCACTCTCACAAGAAACACTTTCACACGTTTTTGTTCTGGAGGTTAAATTTTACCATCTTTTGTTCTCTTAAAATTTGTATCCTATCTTCTTTTTTTTGAAGAGTTATGTTACTGTTTTCCTTACATATTATAAAAATCTAACGAGTAGCTGACCGAAAACTCGATTTTTTCCCATTTCTCTCAAAACCTTCGATTTTTTCATTTTCTGGCATTTTTGTGTGTGCGCCCGGATGTGCCGTGACTAATCGCTGACGTGGCGACAGGGGGTAAATGAGCCGAGTTGTACAGGAGAGCCAGAGCCTCCCCACTCCTCCGCTCCGCTCAGCCCGATAAGCGGGGTGAACCCTTGAATCTACCCCCCATCCCGCAGTCTTCGAACTGGTCACTTCTCTTTTTTCTTGCGTAACTGACCTATCTCCCCTTATCTTTTCTCAATTTTATATAGTGGTAAAAGGCGGCGTGCAGCGCCGAATTGTAGGCGCGAAGCGCCTCCGGGGAACGGGCCGCAGAGCAGCAAGGGGGCAAAGCCCCCTAGTATTTTATACATTTATTACTGGGTCCTGCCACATGAGTTGAGCTGACTCCTGGGTGTTGCTGGGATTTTTTTTTTTTAATGTAGGTAGAGGCTGTTGAAAATAACTTCGGTTCTTTGTTTGAATGTGCGGAAGGCTGATTTTACATCTTCTGCGTAGGTTTGCTCTAGTGCTCTGATTTGCATGAAAACATCATCCCTGCTTCCATAAATGTATAGAGCTTTTGTGCTGCTGAATAGACTGGGTTAATCATCATAAATAGTGAATCTTTCATCATTCTACATTTTCAATAACTAACTGAGTCTTCTAAGAGGCATTCAGCTCTGATAATTTGGGTGTGCGTGGTCAATGCTTTCATGCAAAGGGTAGCACTGTAGCTAACCTGTGCAGGAGATGTTAAATGAAGTCCTTCCTTGTATGTAAAGAAAAAGCTTTCGGAACCAAAGTTACCTAGAACCACCTCTATGTTTTTGTCAAAATGAATCAAATCATTCAAACGAAAATTGATGGTAAAGAAAAATTGTTTGTATTGCATTCGAAAATTTTTGAGCGTTTGTTTGCTGCTGGGAATTAACCCACATTTGCCCAAGTTTATTTTTGTGGAATTTGTTGTTGATTTTTGTATTCATGTTTTGTGTTTTTCTCTAAGTCGTCCAGAATGTAAGAAAAATTATAAAAAAATTCCCTCAAGCCTGTGAGTTTGAAAAAAATTGATGGGTTGATATAAACCCGTTCAGCATATTCCCACCCTTTGTTTCAAATCCCTATTTTCCCCTATTTATCACGAATGTGTTTTTAAGACGTTTTTAAACCATTCGGCGTTTGCGGATAGTGGAAGATTTTTAAGGTGGGCTGGGAGATTCAGACAAGGTTTTTTTTCATGGGCAGAGTATTCCTCCTGTTCCTCTATTCCTCTCTACCCAATCCCTACGTAATGCAGAAAGTGACCTCACATCATTCCTCTGTCATCTAATGTTTTTTATTCGCCTGTAATTTCAGACACTAACCAGCAAAGATGAGAATTCTGTTGTTTGCGTTCCAAGTGTCCAAGTGCTTCTTGGTCTTCTTTATGCTGGTGCCGGAGGAAAGACAGCCGCTGAATTAGAGTCATTATTTGGAGTTGGCAGCAATCAACTTGAGACTCTTGACTACTTTAAAAGCTTTGTTTCATACTTGCAGGTTAGTTCTTTCTGACTGTAATATTTTGATTTGAAGGAGCTGAAAGTTTCTATGATAACACTTCTAGAGTCCATAGAAAATTTTACCCCTAGCGCATTTTTTTTTTTTTTTTAAAACATGTAGTGTAACTGCGTAGTTTATTGTTATCAGCTTGCCCCATTTAACTCCGTGTGTGGTACTGATTAATATCAAAGTGGAACACACCGTGCAGGAGTAAATTTCAAAAGTTTTTAGAGCCATTATCATTAATTTGGAGGTTTTCACCTTCAAATTGATCCTTAAATCGCCTGAGGCAAAGGAGTGCAACAGCCCCATTGTTGTGCCATTCAACGAAATGCCCCTAATCACCTTTACCACTTTAAAGTGATCTGTGGCAAATCAATCAAAAGGTGTATCAAGATTTATTGGGAATTTCTCAAAAGAATGATCACTAGGGCCGATTCAAATTTTTTCCAAAAAGCCTCCATATCTCAGTAAAAATTTGTTTTATCACAACTTTCTACTCTGACCATTTCCCAGTGTACATAGAAAAAATGCAAACCTAATCAACAAAACCAATCACAAACAAGCACCATGTATAAATAAATACTTCACTAAATAAAATAAATAAGTAGGTATATTATGGTTTTTTTCCTTCTTTTTACTGCAGGTTCCTGAAATCAAATTAGCCAATACAGCATACGTAGCTCAGGACATCACTCTTAAAAAAGAATTCATTGAGAAGGGTGATAAATATTTCAATGTTTCTGTAAGCACTATTGATTTCACTAAGAAAGAAGAGACCGCAAAAACGATCAATGCCTGGGTCACAGAGAAAACTGAAAAGTTGATCACGGAATTGATTAAAGCAGGTGAGGAACGTCTGAAATTTAACTCATCATTTCTCTCTGTAGGAATTTAAACTGTTTGGACTTGTAGCCGCACCAAATCGGTCACGCTCAAATCGCCTGATCATCTCCTCAAGTGATGTCAGGTAGCGCTCTCTGTAGGCACCTTGCTGAACTACTGCATGCAGCAGCAACCTGCTACTTTGCAAAGGTTCTGGTAAAGATTGGTAACTCTACCTCCTGGATTTCTGCGTAACTTTTCAGAGCTCTGCTCTATTAGTATCTAAGGACTGTGGGCTGCGCACCTAGGCAATCTGTTACCCTCAAGCATTCATACAATTAACGCTATCATTCTGTACCGCTATCTCATTAAATCTATGGAATTCAACGTAGGAATAGCATCGTGTTATCCTATGGACTGATAGAACTAATGAACTAGATTTTTCTTTGTTCTTATATTTTTTCCTACTTCCTATATTTTTTATTTTTACTTATTTTAATATTTTAATTTTTATTTTAATGTGTTGTTCCATCAAATGTTAAGTTTAGCTAAATTATTCTTTAATTGATTTTTTTTTTTGTTTTATAATTCTTTCAATCATATGTTTTATATTTATTTAGGAATGAATCAAAAAGGGCCATGTTACCTCGTACATTGCATAACTCTTTCAGTTTTTGGAACTCCTCTTGTAAGAGAGAAAGTTATACTGTGGCTTGTGTGTCTTAAATTTTCTCTTTTCCACTGATTTTTGATCTGCATAGATGATCTCGATGAGAATTCAAAGCTGGTGCTTTTGAACGCCATTTATTTCAAGGGAAAATGGCAAAACCCATTCAAACCTACCAACACCAGAGACGGCCAGTTCAAAGTGAGCAGTTCCAAAGAAATCACTGTCAAGCAGATGTCTCAAATAGAGACGTTCCCGTATGCCGAAGATGATCATTACCAATACTTAATCATGCCGTATAAGGTAATACAATTACTCTATCTAATCTTTTAACCATTAAGTACGGGGTGTAAATTTTTACATGGAGTGTTGCAAGATTGTTTCGTGAGGTTATTTTTCATTTGCTGTAACTTCCATGGGGGTCAGTCATGACTTTAAAAAGTTTTCCCAAATAGTACTACATACCATCAAGGCTTTAGACGGGAATATTTGAATAAAGGGTCCTGGTCCAGGAAATAGTAAGTCCATGAGGTCTGGATCCAGGTGTGGCAAAATGCTTTGGACATGGTCTAGGGTTCAGTACCGGCAAAGACAACTCTAGGACCAGTTCTTGAGTGATCTAGGCAAGATGAACTAAGAGTTAACTTTCTTAATATTTTTCATTTTGTTATAAAGTAAATCAATCGCAGAGAGTTTATTATAACAAATTTATCTGCTTATATTTTCACTTCACAGTGCTCATTCAAATAGTGAAAGGAAAAATAAAAGTAAAATCTGACGAGTTTAAACAATTCATCCGAAGGAAATTATGAGTTATTGATTTTCTTAACAAAGAGTTCAATTGTGAATTCAGCCGAGAGATTATAATAAAAATACTAAGCCCAAGAGATAAGGAAAACGTATCTTGCCGATAAAACCACGCATGCAGTGTTGCTCCTTGCTCGCTCTGAACGCAACACGCAGTACGCTGGTGGTCGTCCCTTAAGAACCCTATTGTGGCGACAGGGGTGCCCACGTAATAGAGAAAGCAAAAATGAATCTCTTGATTTATCATTTCCTTAGAAACCTACTCATTCAACACATTTACTGAACCCGTTTAGAACCAGTCTGGGAGGGTTCCAGGTTAAGTTCCCTGAGAAGTTCAGGTCTAAATAGGTTTAGAATCTTGGTTTGGGTTCAGGTCCAGGCAAAAAACAGGGTCAAAAGTTCCGCTCACCATAACTTCTATGGGGTCAAAAATTGTTCGATTTCGATTGCTAACTGCTAAGTTCACCTGTAATACTTGTAACTTAATTAACTCAACTTTTTTTTATTTTCAGGGAAGTAGTCTCAGCATGTTGATAGTTCTGCCCAAAGACATTGAAACATTCGAGAAGAAAGATATTTCAAAATTAAATATTAATTCATTGAAATTTGAAGAGCACCGTGTTTCAGTTTTATTACCAAAATTCAAAGTTGAATCCACTATCGATTGGGCTGCTATTTTGAAGGTAAAATTCATTTTTTCATCTGTCCAATCTTCACGGATTTTACGTTCTGCAGACATTTGCGCTACCTAAGACTTCGAGCGCTACTATTAGCTGAACAAGATAAAAGGTCTCAAAAGCTTCATTAAAAGTGCAGAATTGCAACCGCACGCTCTGGAAAGCAATAACTAAGTCCTCTGAAAGCTATTTCCATTCACTTTTCCTCTTTGGAAGTGAATTTTTCCCAAAATCTTAGTGTTTTGATGAATTTGAGGTTATGTTCTAGGAAAGCTAGATTCAAGAGGAATTAATGAAAATTCGCCCCAAAAGCTATCAAATTCGATGTCAGCGATCAAAATCGGGGCCAACTAACAAAATTTTCAAGGATTTTATAGAGAAAATGTTTAAAGTTTATGTTTGTTTTGGTAGCGCAAATGTCTGTAGAACCACTCACTTAATCTTCACCCATAAGATTCAATCAACAAAAATTTAGGAATAATTACTTTTGCTATTGCAAATTTGGGTAACCTATTCCTACAAAAAATTGCATCCAATAAAGAGAAAAATTGGTTTAAACACATTTCAAGACAGGGGGATGAATAATCGATGACGTTTTAGGAAGGAAACAGGGCCCATGGCTCCATAGGCCCTTTTTCCGGAGACGCATGTTTTGAACTCCTGAGAGTCTAAGTAATTAGTCCTGAAAGTTTCAAGTCAATCAGAGCTTCTTGTGAAGCATTCTGAAATGTCTTTGGAAAAAGGACCCATGGCCCCCATGGGACATGGGATCTTCTTCCGGGAATGTATTTAAAATCTATTTTCATTTGCATTTATAATGAACAGTAAATTATGTTTTCACTATAAGCTGTTTATCTTTGAGTTAGCTTGGGAGCACTGCCATGTTTCATAATGCATTCAGCTCACTAGAATAAAAAAGTCGCGGTTGCATTGCTCCGTAGTTGTATCCGCACTCATCTATTTACCTACTGCGCGAACAAAATTATGATAAAATAATAAATAAAAAGATAAATATAAGAAAACAAAATATAAATAAACAAGAAAATGAGATACAAAGTAAAAAAAAAGTAATTAAATGGAGAAAAATTATGGTGGTTGAGTCTCCTAAGGTAATTCCATGGCAAACTCCCGAAGATTTTAATCCGATAGATGGCGTTACTTGTCGCTGGCTCCGAAAATAGCCGTTTTTTGACGGTTTTCGGCTGTTTTCTCTGAACAGATTCCAGTGAAGATTCCAGGTTTCTGTTTCACCTGTAATCTTTACTGATACAACTCCAAATTACACATGATTTTTTCTTTGCATAGTTACGCCTTTATTTCTGAACCAATTTGGCCCTTTTATGGCTCAAAAAATTAAGCAAAAAACTAAGCAGGTGCTGACATTCCGATTTTTTGTCTATTAGTCGTCTGTTCAGAGAAAACAGCCGAAAACTGTCAAAAAAAAGGCTATTTTCGGAGCCAGCGACTAGTAACGCCATCTATCGGATTAAAATCTTTGGGAGTTTGCCATGGAATCACCTTAAGATGAAGTGTCTGGACGAATGGACTTAAAAATGTATTCCAACCAAGAGCCATAAGTGACTTAAGGTCTTTTTCTTTTGCTGATTAGATCTAATTTAGCAATGCAGTGGGAATATCTGAATTGCAAGAAAGGAACATTTTTGCAATAGATATGTTTTCTCGATGTTGACTATTTATTTATTTGATTTTTCTGTGATAATTTTATTGAAGAGACTATTGTGAGAAACTTGGCAATGATAGGACTTAATTTTTGTTATATTCGACAACGAAGGGCCTTGTTTCTATCCAATTGCTCATAATAAAGTACTTTTTTTCCGCAAACACCCTATTATCCCTTCACAAATCCATTTATAGCAGTTGAGTGCTCCGTCTCTGGAAAAAATGGCCATGAATCAATTTTGTAATTTGTTTCAAATATGCACAAATAGTGAGTAAATTAAGAATCAATACAGTCCATTCTCTTCTCCATAAGATAGTCTAACTTGCCTTAAACAGCTTTTTACCTAAAAGTTGAGTATTTTTGCTACAGTTAGAAACGAAATCTTCTTGAACGGTTTTCTCAAGACAGCAAAGTGGCTCATGGGCCCTATTTCCTGAGCCCTAGAGACGTTGTCAATTCATTACTGTCTAGTGACATCAATCCATCAAAAATTGTTTTGCTGTCAAGTGAAAGTTCATGCACCAAATAGGTACAGAAATTTCCTACCTATTATGTTTTTTTTTTTTTTGCGTACAGTTTTTTCTGCAAAACTTGTTTGTTACCTCTTGAAATTTAGATGTTGAATTTCTGTGAATGAATTTCTAATGAAACTTTATGAATTTCAGGATAAAATTCCCTCCGCATTTGATTCCACTGCTAACTTAAACGGTATTGCTGATGTACCTCTGAAGGTGTCAAAAGTGATCCAGAAAGCTTTCATCAAAGTTGATGAAGAGGGAACAGAAGCTGCCGCTGCCACTGGTAAGTACTTCGAAAATCTTTGTTTTTTTCAACCTTTGGGCCTATCCTCAAAATTGCAAATGCTTGGGTTTTCTGAAAACCACTGACCGTTTGAAGTCCTGAGAATTGCTGTAAAACTTGGTTAAGCCAGCAGATTTTTGTGGCAGTAGCAGTTTCCTGACCTATTTGAGTGAAAAGAAGAAAACAGTGCTTAAAGGCAATAAATTTCTGGTGGTATTCTGCTTTGGGACTTATAAAATTCTATCTATTTCTGTGTGAAACAGTTTCCATTCTATGTAAGGTACCGACATAGGAAATCTATCTGGGCACAGTCCCTAGGGCCCATTCACAAAATCGACGTAACGCATCAACAATAGAATCTTATGAACTATCGATCCTGAAAATTTGGTCGCAAAACTCGGGTCCGATTTCGTACCATCCCCTTGTTTAGTATATTTGAAACAACTAAATTAATTAACAATTATTTCAAAGTATAACTTAAGCAGATATTTTGGTTCTCTATGATTCTTGAGCTCTCTATCAAGAGATTTTAATATCGTGCATTCACTACGTTTATTATCGCACCCCTAGGCGGCCTAGGCCATCGGTATCTTGTTTTTTTTTCAGATCTACCGAAATTACCTCTTTCACTGTCTTGTAGATAGTATGCAAAGTGGAAAAATACAGGGCCAAATATTTTTTAGCAGTGGCGTCAGAAAGTGACGTTTTGTTGCTGTCGTTGAATGGAGGAATGGATTTTCGTAATTTTTAGTGCGTCTATTATTACTCTAGCTTCAATTCACATTTGACTCAATACTGCAATCATGTGCTTCAGCAAAATTTTGTAACAAACCTTTTTACCTACAGCCGCTTTTTTTTTTTTTCATTTTGACCTATCGCTATTGCTTATATTGCTGAAGTAGATAGATAAACGAGAAATTCAATTTAATTTGGGGGGCTATATCTCAGAAACCGTGCTAAAACTCCAGCTAATATTTTCACTACAGTATTAGGTATCATTACGTATCTTAAGGTATCATTTGAGACATATTTTTGAAAGATCCGTGAGCACTTCAAGAAGAGGCGAAACTTAGCGTCAACGCTTTTGCTGAGGGAAAGTAACAAGACTAATTTCTCTATCATACATGTGGAGAAATAAAAAAGTCTTTGTACAGTACATATTCTCAATTGACAAGAACGTATAATATTTTCAAAATTAGTAGCAGCTCCCGATAGATGGAAGTTGCGATTGATTTTGTTGCCTTGGAGGCTTCAGGCTGGCCGCCTTCTTGCCAGTGGCGGATCCAGCCCTCCCAAACGGGGGGACTTGGGATTTTTGCTATTTAGTGACCCTCTTTTTCTTTTTTCGCTCTTACTTTCCCCCTTCCTCCTCTCTCTTTTCCCATTTTTTGGGTTCGAACGGGGGGGGGGGGGGGGGGGGATCGCCCCCTTTGCCATCCTCCTGTATCCGCCAATGCTTCTTGGCAAACTGGTTTAGACCCTTTCTTCATTGTACGTAAAGTTTGGTTTGGCTCATCTGAAAAGATCTGTTGGTTCTCCAAATTCATACTTGATGTCTTAATCATTGAACAAGTTATGCCACTTTAGGTACCAGTTATTTGGAATGCAAGATGCAGGAAAGAAAACTTGGGTTGTACATCACTTAAAATCATCGGCAAGTGGCGACATCTTTAATCCCTCTCTTACGCTCATTATGAGCCTCATCAGGTACGAAAAAGATGGAAGGTAAAGCTATAGCTTCATCTTTTGTTTTTTTCTTACCAGAGGCAGATATTGAGAGAAATTGAGAGATAGAAGTTTTAACCACACACCTTCACCTTTTCTCAAAATGTGACCCAGGTCCCTCTTCCTTTGAAATACTTAATTTTAACTTCTAATGTTAGAGTTATAATTTTAACTTCTAATGATAGAGTTATAAATTAAAAAAGAAGGAGAATGAGAATGTAGACAATAACTGGGAAATTCCTATTTTTAGGATTTTACAATTAGTATTGATGCTGTCAGGAAATATGTCAAGATGCATTAGCAGTGGCGTAGCCAGGAATTTTTCTGGGGGGGGGGGGGTCCGAGGTCCGAAAATTGTCAAGGGGGGGGGGGGTCCAAAGATACTAATTTGGTCAAATTTGTCTGAAAACGCTAAAAATTACCTTTTTTTAGGAAAAATTTTGGTGTCACGGGAGGGGTTCCCTGGACCCCCCCCTTGGCTACGCCCCTGTGCATTAGTTAGCTGCAAGCTTGGATTGTTTGCTAGCCCTTGATCTTTGATGCTTTGTGATGTAATTTTGGCCGATGCCATTAGTCGAATCTCGAAAACACAAATTCTGCAGTTTTAAATATTTAAGTGAGTGGCATTGCTGGGTCATGGCTATTCACTTCTTCAAAATCAAACGGTTCCCCGAAGCTTTGTATTCTAATAGGAAAATGATTTGATAAACTTTCAGTTATATTGTACTAGCTTATTGCATGTGGTTAAAATGTCCTGAGAATGCTTTTTTACTCAATTGTTTTAGCCGCAGTGATAAGAATGAGACGAGCATTGCCCCCGGAGGAGCGCAAGAATTTTATTGTCGATCGTCCGTTTGTTTATAGAATTTTTTCGGCCGTTTCATCCGAATTGAAAATCGATTTATTCTCCGGTCTTGTTCTTGAACCTACCCTTTCGAAAGATAGCTCTTCTTCATCTCACGATGAGTTATAATTAAGCTGACCATTTGCAAAAGCTGCTTCATTTACCTTCAAAGAATATTTTTGCTGTAGAAATTCCTACAGTTTAACCAGATTTATTTTTTATATGTTCATTCAACACATCTCCTCTGAGATGCCTTGCGGAATCACTAAAAAACTGTCTTTGCTGGGAGGCGAACTTACAATATTTAAATCGGTGCTAAGTAAACATTATGGTGCTTATTATATTATTTGTAATTAGGTTTCTTCTCAGCATCTAACTTTTTCTTCTATTACCATTAGTACATTGCTATTGCTGTCTAATTTGAATCAGTGGTCTCATCTATTATACTTGGAAAGTTTTTCTAAATAATTTTTGGTACTTTAAGTGAGATCTAGTGAATTATAACCAGACTCTCAAATTTCTCACACAATTCAGTATTATTGAGCATGTTAAGTAGTTACCCCAAAGCAGGGACATGGACGAAGATATAACTAAGGACTGCCGACTTCGTATCTCCGCCCGTGTTAAAGTCTGTTAGCGGATTTTTGCTTCGCGCACAGCGCCCTGAAGCAGCGGTGTGAGAAACTGTGGCTGACACTCTCGCAAAAAGTCTCCGCCCGGCTCGGACTTGAACCCGACTTCTCGCCATGGCAATCAAGTGTCTTCTCCACTCAGCCGCCACCGCGCCGCATGCCTGCACGAGCGGAAATTGTGCTTTATAAATTATGCTGCTTTGAGACTGCAGTAGTTCCTCAAACCGCTGCTTGGGCGCTGCGTCCAGGATTGAAAAGGACTAACAACAGTCGACAGTCCTTAGTTATATCTTCGTCTATGGCAGGGAGGAGTGAAGAAGATGATAACTCTGAAATTTCAAATGACAACTCCCATCAAGGGACACATCAGTTAAAAGAAACACTTTAAAACCTCAAATTCTTTATAATTGGGCTTGAAAGGAAAGAACAAAATTTTTCATCAGGATACTTTCTTTTAAGATGATTCCAGAGTCGACTTGTTCCAACTGTGGACACCACGTCGCTCTGCTCAAAAAGTCAACAGTTTTTGCCTTAAATTGACGAATTTACGGTAAAAACACAAATTTGAGGAATGTCAGCACCTGCGAGCATACTTCAGGAAGATACCCTGTAAGTTTCAAGCAAAAACACTCAAAAATAAAGCCAGAAATGATGAAATACAAAAATTCCCATAAGCCTTAATGAGTGCAAGTGAGGCAGATAGATGTACTATCACTCGTACTCACTCTCACTCACTAAGCTTATGGCAAAATGAATTTCATAATCTATGGTTTCAGTTCAAAACGCCAAAAACACGACCTTTCCGAAAAGCGACTTGTGGCGCTATCCATCAAATTGAAATCTGGAAAAGTTTCGTCTGGAATCACCTTAAAAGTCATAGTACAAGCAGAGCCATTAGTCCTGCGTCGACTGTTCGACGCAACCCACATTACACGTAGCCCGAACCTCGCTCGGTCTTGAGAGAACAAAAGAAAAGAAAAATAAGAGAGTATTAACTGTACATGTAATGCGGGTTGCGTCGAATCGTCGACGCAGGACTTATGGCTCTGATTGTACAAGGGGAACTAAATACAAATACAGCTTGGGAGGTACTTTAAGTTTAAGTAAAAACAAATGTTGTGGGGAAAGAAAATAATTTTGATTTTTTTAAAAAATTGCTGATGCTACTGCATCTGCTTCTGCAATGACCTTTCCCTACATAGTACATAGGTCTTAGTGTTTCAAATAACGAAGACCAACAGGAAGTGCTCTTTTCGCATCTAATTGTTGAAAAAAGTGCGTTTTCGAAAGAAGAAAATTACAGCTTTTGTGTTGTAGAGTTTCAGCTCTCCGCTTTGAATTAACACTAATGCTTCTAATCTGAGGTTTTGATGTGCAGTAAATATTGTTTTTAGCCTCGCCTTTGGGCAAAATTTCCTTTTTCTTGAGTCAGGCTCCCACCGTCTTTTGTAATGTGCTGAAAGTTGTAAAGTTCTTGCTCAGCTTAGTTTTATCAATCATAGAATACAAGTTATTAAAAGCAGTGTAGCAGTGTACATTAATGTCTCACCAACTGCAAATTCACTGTAATTTTATACAAGTAAAAGAGTTTGATCAGAAATTGACTATTTTTTCTCTTCGCCGATCTGGATAATTCCTGGATCAGCGGAGGGAATAGTGGCCGATTTGGCGATTTTCGATCAACCTCTCTATTCTGAAGCAAGTTTTAAATGAGTGAAAGTAATTTTAGAAGTTTATTTTTTTTTTTCTCTCATTAAATACTAAAACAATGAAAAGAGAAAAATAGACCTCTGAATTTTCTTACCACTCTACGATCTCAAAACAGTATTATATCTCTTAAAACTTTAGAGCTTTCCTCTCAGTATTGTAGAATTCATGCTTTTTTACCACATGATCACAGTCTTTGAAAATAACTGATTAGCAAGCATTTGCCACTGTAGTTATCATCAGCAGTCCATCATATTTTCTGGTTGAGCTCCAGTATTCTACTCCTATGTTATAACTAATTTCCGATTCTCCCTCTTGTAGCTACGAAAGCAGGTTTTGATTGTCACAGTCTTGCTGAAAAAAGTTTTAGGGGGTTTTTTTAAAATAAGGAATTCACTTTTTCTGATTTTTTATTTATTCATTTCTTTTGGTTTGTAGAGTCGTTAAGATTATTTGATATGAAGTCTTTTCTAAATGATAATGGGAGTTTTCTAATTATTTTTATCGCTGCATAAGACACATGTGTTATGATGAAATGAATCGCAACTAATTTAATAAAAGAAAGAAAATGCTTGATTAAAGAAGAAAGTTCGAGCTTTCTGTGGAAGTTCAGTAAATTTTCATCAATTTTGGTGGTAGGAGCATTTAAAATTTCAATTAACTTTTTGCTAAAAATATTTTAGTGAAACTTTCTTGGCTTTTTTTCTGTAATTTTCAGCACTGACTGTTATGTTAATGTCTCTTCCTGTTCATCAAGATCTCAAAGAATTTCATGTTGATCGTCCCTTCCACTATTGCCTTAGAGTTGATATAGAATCAGTACCTGTCTGTTTATTTCAAGGATCAATTGTCGAACCTCAAATTGAAACTTAAAATCGTGCTTTTTTTTTCTTTATTCTCTATGTTTCATAAATTGAAGACATTCTCAAATGGCCCTCTTATTTTTATTTTTGTTCACTATGTTTCTAATTTTCAAAAAAGAGTTTGTTTCGTAAATTAGTACCCTTCAGAACTGAGAAATTTGAAATTTGAAATCACAGGGCAACGGTGATTCAAAGTTCCTACTAAACAGAAAGTCCTGGAAGATAGGAGAGGGTCAACAATTTTAAGCTCCAGAAAATTAGAGAATATTTGAAACTCTTAAAATTGTCCAATCAATTTCTAAAAGCTCTTGAATGAACCAATTCAATTTTAAAATCGCTTGAATATTCTATCATGGTGAAATTTTAAGTTTTGATTGGTGAGACAAAGTGAACGGTCTTGTCTTTCTTTCTTCTCCACCTTTTTCGTTTTAAATTTTTCCTTTAGTTTCATGAAACTTTTAGTCTCAGGGTGTTTCTGATTTTTGTTTTTTTGTTTATCTATTTGTTTATATACATTATTGACAATCTGTTATCTGAATGATTTTGATAATTTATTACAAAATATAATAATACAAACTAACTTGATGTTGTTATAAAATTATACATCTGTTTTTGATCTGAACACTTTTAACTGTTTTCTTGAATAAAAATCAACATAATGAATTCAAACTTGCCTTGAGAGAACTTTTTTGCGAAACACGTATTAACCCATTTATGCCCAACTTTTTTTGAACATGTTGGGTGTTTTTTGGTGTTTTTCTCACCTTAGAGTTAAAAAAATTTTAAATTTAAAAATTGTGAAATTTTCTGGGCCAGCTAAATTATAGGTGCTGAATGGTCACAACATTGATTTTTGAGTTAAATTGGCCTAAATTTACTGTAATATGGTCCAAAAAAACCATTTTTAGTGGGTCGTTGACGACCCAATGGGCATATATGGGTTAACGAAATTAGATTCACGAAATAGGGGCATTACAAGTCTTCAGTCAGAGACGCAGAAAAAATTATGCTACGTGCAACTTTGTTAGCCCCCTGGAAAATTGTGTGCCTGATCTATCCACCTACTCAGACTGCAGCTAATTCTTTTCATTTGAATTTCTTAGTTTTACCACTCAGGATTTTGGGACTTTACTTTTAATTGATGCATGGCTGAAAAGTTTGAGACACGTTTTAATATTGTTTATAACTTTTCAAAGCTTCCAAATTTTTTGTTCCATCTGTAATTTTTCTCGTTTCTTTAACATGGTGCGTGTATTTGTGTATGCTTTTTGCATCTTATACTAGTTCATATTAACACAATTGCAAACGAAATGGCCGAAAACACAGTACAAATAAATGATTAAAATGGGAACTAGGCCAACAACAAATAATAATCTCCAAGATGTTTTGGTACGCTCACAGCACCAATTTCAATGGGATAAAATAATAAAAATAACACTTAAAACGAGCACACTCCACTCAAGTTGGAAGAGGGACTGTCTTGGAGATTATTATTTGTTGTTGGCCTAGTTCCCATTTTAATCATTTATTTGTACTAGTTCATATTGTTAAAAGTTCTTCGGATTAGATTGTAGAAAATTCTCTCCACTGCTAAAATAAGCAAAGAATTATGCTGTCAAAATGTCCTTAAAAGCAGGGCTCCTGGGGAATACATTACAACTGATGATTTTTGGTTTTTGATGAAGCGACTTTTCTGCATGAAAACGTTACTCCAACAGTCTCCTACATATTTCATGATGCATTCTGACAACTAAATACTGAACCTCAAGGATAGTAATGCGTAATCTAAGGTTAAGGCGAACCATAAGACGCAGAGTCAAAAAAGATACTTTGCATTCCGGACTAAATTGTTACAATTGAAAAGTGCGCTTTAAGCGGTGTCAAAATACATGGCTTCAAAAATGAACAAGAAAACTATCTCAGCAGCGTGGAAACTCAAAAAATCTTGCTGTAGATTTTAGTTCAGCTACAGCTTTAAAGTAATCATGATCCAGTTATAGTTCTCCTGTTCATTTTTGAATCCATATTTTTTTAAATCTTCTTGTTTTATGGCGCGCACCTCAACTATAGTTGCAAAAGTTTTACAACGATTCCCTCAATTTTTAACCCACACAGATAGGGAAAGGGTGTCGTCTCAGCTGCCAATGTAGGTATCTCCTTTAATACAGTTGACCTCTGAGGGTGGTGCTGCCGGTTGATGATTTAGAGATAATAAAATACTCTGATCACCGGACCCCAACCAGTGGTGATATTTCCTCCAAAGTTGATGGTACTGCCCTCCAAAATTGGCGGTTAGAGGGAACGCCTAGATTGGCTGCACTGCCGCCAAATGTTTATTCTGCACGAACTGAACCATTTTCTTTCTGTCTTGTCTCATGGTAAACATCATTTCTTTCCATTTTACCCTCACACATTTCTTTACATTTTTCGAGGACTGTACAAATACCCTGATTAATAGAATGAGCAAGGAGCACTTCCACAGTCAAATCTCAGCTTGATAAAAATAAAAAAATTACTAAAACCAGGTAACTTGAAAATTAATGAAATTAAATTCTGTGTAGATGACTTAAAAGAACTCCAAGTTCTTCATCTCGGCCAAATCTGCTTATCAATCCGACAATTAACGCAAAAATCCTGAATTTTTGAATTTCGGCCCTTGGTTTCCCTCTAACTCTCCCCCTTAGTTATTTTTTAGGAAAAGTAAGTTTGAATTAAATATTGTGCAACACTCCTTTTATCAAGCACTATCAAAGTACAAAGTATCACCAAAATCTAAGGGGGACAGGAGAGACCCGTTTTGAATCAAGCTCTTCCGGACATGAAACTATGTAGGTACCAAAAATGTTTCCTTTAAATTTGATGTATTTTTGGTTTTATTTTCAGTAATGCATGTAATTTATGTTTTTCTTTTTCTTTTTTTTCTGTTCTTTTTTCAGCCGTGCATCTTATGCTTGGCTCGTGTTTCCGCACAGAGGGTCCCAAAGAATTCCATGTTGATCGCCCATTTTTTTACTCGATTATTATTAATAAAAATTCAGCCAAAATAAACTTGTTTCAGGGTTCTATTCGACAACTGTAACTCTAGTTCTCAGCTTTATTCCAGATGTTATTTTTTCATCATTTTGTAATATTTTTGATTGATTGAACTAACCACCCTTCACTAATTTTCATACCATTGTAACCCATATTGCATGAAGATGGGCTCCAGAAAAGCAACTAACCTGAACTACACTTTCATTAGTGCTTTGCAGTATTGGACTCAAATTAAATCAAAAATTCTATTTACCCGGAGTTATGAAAGAGAATCTCATGTTAAACAGTCAATTACATATTTTATTTCCAATGGAAGATACAAAAAAAAAAAAAACATTTATTCTTTTAAAAAATCAGCATATACTTATGAATACATGTGGTGACCACAGAAAGGTGTGTGTGCTGGATTAACGTTGCATTTTTCTTCTCAATTCCAGGAATCTTCTTCTTCCTAATAAGTGCACAGACAAGTGTCGATGCTCAAAAACTTTTTCATGTTGACCGTCCATTTTACTTTGCTCTCCTCAAGGAAGCTTCAGAGCGCACTTATCTATTTCAAGGAGCAGTAAAACAACCTCAAGTTTAAAATTGAAGCTTTTGCAAAGTTCTGAATATTTTTTAGATAGGTGATCAGGCCTGTGTTTGGTATGGATACAGGCCTGAATCATAGAGATAGAGACACAATGGGGAGGGGGGGGGCAAGATTAAAAAGAAAAAGAAAAAAACCCTTCCATTGTTAGCAATTAAAAGAACATTAAAAATCAATACCTTTGCCGAAAACTCTTTCAAAAGCGCCCGCACTATCTTGTTTCTTGAAAAACAACTTTGCCGATATGCTGATTCTGTAGATTTGCGTACAATCCTTAACACCGGGAGAAACAACTTGTTCAAAGTTAAACATTAATATTTGAAAGATTTTACTATAGCAACATTCGAAACAAAACCACTGCTTACAGAGCTTCAATGCCTAGCACAATACGTCTGTATTTTCTTAGCTTTAAATTTTCCGAAAGTAGAGCGGTAGAGTTTGTACCTTGTTGAAAGATCGTAAAAGGCCTATTTCCAGGAAAATTGGTGCATGGAAAGTTTCACACTTTTCACAGGATACCTGCCTTGCCGGCTTTAATGACTGCCACTTGGCTGCAGCAGCGTGCGGTGACATTTTTTATCTCTCTCTTACCCTCATTACCAGCCTCTGGTAAGAAAAGGACAAAATTTCAAGTTGTACAGTGACCGTCAAAAGAAAACGCGCTGGTTGGAATTTTTACTCTTTTAAATCTTGGCATCTTTGAACAATTTTGTGGTTTTCAAGTGTTTATGGACTAATCAGAACGCCCCTTTTAAAGTACGTCATGAAAAATCAAAAGTTTCATTGAAAATAAAGGACAAATTTAACAGTACCTAAAAATTTTGACCAGGGTTCTTTCTTCTGAAATTCATAGTGCCTAGCTTCACCTTTCATATTTTTCTTACCTGATGCACTAAATGAGGGAAAGAGAGAGATAGAGGCTTTCACCACACGCCACTGCTTGGATGTTCACCTGCCATACCACCCAAGTCTGTGCAACCATTGTTGTGCTTAGGTCCAAAGGACTAAGTTACAGTGATAGAACTGTGGTTCAACCGCCCAAATTATTGTTAGTTTTGTTGGTGTTTCACTGCTAGTGAAAAAATTAAAACATTTAATTCTCAGCCCTATCCTTAAGGGAGATGAAAAAACCTCTTGGAGCAAGCCAGCTTCAATTTCATTTCGTAATCTGGTAGGGAAAGGGTTAATAGTTTCTTTTGATTGATCTCTCTTCATAGGCCCATCTTAAATTCGGTACTTTACACTTTTACAGGTCTCTAAAAAGCAACAGACGATGCTCGGAGTTTTTAAAAATAATTTTCCCTTTCATTTAGAGTCAAAATTACTGGAAAAAACATGTTTTCAAACTGGGGGGGGGGGGAGTAATCTAGTTTTGGGTTTGAGGAGAAACTTTAAATTCATTATAGAAGCTTGAAAATACACAGTCATGAAAACACCGGTTCAATATTTTCCTGGAGTTGGAGATGAGACGCTGTAATTAGAAAGAACTTTGCACTCTGTAAGTGTAAAGATGAAGACAGAAACATTGTAAACATCAAAATCTCACTTTGATTTTTGCTCTCTCTTTGCCTTCATCTTCAGGCTAAATCGTCAATGGTACATTTCTAAAGTTCTCTTAAGATGATTCCAGGGTCGATTAGTTCCAACTGTGGACACCACGTCGTGCTACTCAAAAATTCAACAGTTTTTTGCTAAATTTGACGAATTTACGCTAAAAACACAAATTTGAGGAACGTCAGCACCTGCGAGCATACTTCAGGAAGATATGCTGAAACACTCAAAAATAAAGCCGGAAATTATGAAATATGAAACTTCCCGTAAGCCCTGATGAGTGCGAGTGAGGCAGATTGACGTATCTTCACTCGCGCTCACTCTCACTCAGTAAGCTTATGGCGAAACAAATTTCATAATTTACGGCTTTAATTTTAAACAAATTCTGTTCATTTTGGGCTCAAAAAATCCATAAAAAAAATTTGCAGGTGCTGACGTTATTGGATTTTGAGTTTTATCTATGGTTTCAGTTTAAAACGCCATAAACACGACTTTTCCAAAAAGCAATTAGTGGCACTATCCATTGGACTGAAACCTGGAAAAGTTTCGCCTGGAATCACCTCAATACGCTCAAATCATTTACTTATTATTGATAGCCAGTGCAAGTAAAATACCTTCAGGGTAGCTACTTCTTTTTCAGGTAGCTGTGAGAGAACCACATAAATAGTTTTCTTTGTGACTAGTTTTTGCTCTCATCTTCAACAATAGAGAGTTGAGACCATTCCTAGAAAAAGGGCTCGTTAAACAAAAGGTGCGCTCTTCAGACATACCTAAGTCTCTATTCAATCCCAATCCTGATTTCTCATCAGGGAGAGCTCAGCTGTTCTTTTACTGGTCCTCTTTCCAGAAATGGCCTTATTTCGTTTCCTCCTATCCCAAATTGTCTTTTGTGAGATTATAATATCATTCATCATCTCAACAGAACTTGAAGCCTTTGAAGATGGACCAAAAACTTAGGTACATATAAAAAGAAGACAGAATTTTTTATAATGAGTGCGGTTTCCTTTTTTTTAATTTTCAGCATTTGAAGTTATACCTGAGTCTGCAATATACCGTCCTGATAAACCCAAAGATTTCCTTGTTGACCGTCCGTTTTATTTCTCGGTTGTCGCAAACGTGACCTCACAACGTATGGCCTTGTTTCAAGGAGCTGTTAAAAAGCCATAAGCTTTAATTGTAGCTCAAGAATTTAAGCATTTGAAAGTGATAAATTGCAAAGTTGGGGTAAAATTAAGTTCAATGTAGATTTTACTCACTTGCACAGCCTAACTCTATCTTTTTCTGAAGTTTCTTAGGATTTGTTTCTCATCCCTAGAAAAAATGCTGCTCAACTTGAGCTGATGAGGAATAATCCTTGAAACGCATTCGGGACAGCTGAAATTAAGTTCGTGCAAGCAAATAAGTCTGTATTAATTCTAGTGCAATTATCTTTTGCAGTATCTACGGGTAAATTTTTTAGGGTAGAATATCTTGATTCTTTTTGTACAGATGTAATAAAGCTCCAAAAACTTTCACTGTCTTCTGACTGTTTCCTCCCCACATTCACTCCACTAGCTCCAGTTTTGAGGTAGGGTGATTCAAGGGTCGATTGGTTTCAACTGTAGGCATCATGCCACGCTGCTCACAAAGTTAACAGTTTTTGGCTAAAATTGATGAGTAGGTATACGCGAAAAGCACTTTGAGGAACATCGGAACTTGCTAGCCTACTTCACGGAGATTCCCCGAAAGTTTCAAGCTGAAATACTCAAAAATAAAGCCGGAATATTGGAGATAAGAAAATTCCCCTAAGACTCCAGGAGTACGAGTGAGGGAGATAGACGTAGTATCACTCGCACTGATTAAGGTTTTGGCAAAATTAATTTCCAATGTTACAGCTTTAATTCTCAACCAAGTTTGCTTGTTTTGGGCTCAAAAAAACCATAAAAAAATTGGGAAAGAGCCGATGTTCTAATATTTTGAGTTTTTTCTGTTTTCAATTTAAAATGCCAAAAACGCAATTTTACCCAAAAATGAATAGTGGCACTGCTCATCGGATTGAAATCTGAAAAAGTTTTGCCTGGAATCACTGCAAGTTAGAGGACCCCCTTCAATCTACAAACAAGGATCTGAGCGATTTTAAAATCATTCATTGGAACTTATAGCATAGTAAAAAAAGTAAAAACTCTAGTGCATAACTAAAAATTAAATGAAGACTTTTTTTTTATCATTTTCAGCACTTGAAATGGTACCCATGTCTGCAATGGTATATCTTGATGAACCCAAAAAATTCCACGTTGACCGTCCATTCCACTTCTCTGTGGTTACAGACATAACCTCACAACGTGTAGCCTTGTTTCAAGGGGCTGTTAAAAATCTACTTGCTTAAATTGTAGCCCAGGAATAAACATTTGAATATTATAAATTGCAAAGTTGGGATAAAATTAAGATCAATGTAAATCTGACTCACTTGCTTGAACTTAATTCCAACTTTTCTTGAAGATTTTTTGGGTTTGTTTCTCATCCTTAGAAAGATTTCTGCTCAGCTTGAACCGATGAGGAACAATCCTTGAAACTCAGTAAGAAAAATTGCTATTAAGTTTGCACTGGTAAATAAGTCCGTATTAATTCTAATTCAATTGACTTTTGCAATTTCTGCTGGCTACTTTTTCTGGGGGTAGAATACCAAGATTCACTTTGTACAGTTCCAATAAAGCTCCAAAACCTTTAATCGTCTTTTCACTGATCTCACACCATTCAATAGAAATTTGCCACCTTGATTTTCACTAACCTTTTCCAAGCTATGTAATACGCTTCAACACTCTGTGGATGAAATGTTCATTTACGCCAATACCATTTGATGGAGACAAGTAGCAATCACACAGAAAAAATATTCGGGGGAGGCAACTGGCTTCAACGAGTGCATTTTCAACATCATCACTTCCGGGTGGAGACACCTGCAATTTTCAGGAGGCTTCGCCAAATTGTTGGGTGTTACGCCGAAAAAGAGATAGTGTTGGATGTGTGCCTGGTGGAGTCAGACACCTCTCTTGAGCATTTTTTTCAATGTACCAGTGATGGCACTTCATTGCTATTGGAGAAAATAGCGGTGTAATTTCATAAATACATGCACATCTACATTAATTTACATTAATTTGACACAATAAATTGCCCCAGCCAGCTTTTATCAAGAGAGATAAAAAAAAAAAAATGACTCAAGCTTTATTTTAAGCCAAAGTTACTTTCCCTCAATTTTATGAGACATCAATCGAAGCGCACATTTCAATTTTTAAAAATTACTAGCTGTGGTAGTCTCCATTTAAGCATCTTCCATGCTTGCATTCAAGCATCTTCCATGCTTGTCATTGTCAGGGGTATAAGTTAATCCATGTGCGGACTTGATGAAGTATCAACTGCTATATAGTCCACTGTGACTGTTGATGTGATGCTTTGGTTTAAATTTCAAGTTCACGTCAAATAAACTAACGAGAGTATAAATGAGAATGATGACCGGTGGTACGCTTCTGCATTCCTGTCAAATGAAGGTACGCTTCTGCATTCCAGTCAAATGAAGGTACGCTTCTGCATTCCTGTCAAAATGAAGGTACGCTTCTGCATTCCTGTCAAATGAAGGTACGCTTCAGCATTCCTGTCAAATGAAAGCTATTATCGCACTGCATGCGATTAAAACGTCGCGAAGAAAACTTTGGACTAATTGGGACCCTGAAAAGGAAGTTTAAAGGCTTGTGGTGGGACAATCAATAATTGTGCGGTGGGCTTCCTAATACTTAGCATAACTGTCTCTTGGGTCACTTGGTTCTTCTTACTGGCAAACATGACTCAAGAAATTATTCAAGTTTCCTTGAAATCAGTAAAATATATTTAAAACAAACTTTGATGGCTCAAGAAAGACGGTTCAACGATGTATTTCTAAAATTGTCTGCCATAATCAATCAAGGCTCCCACGTTTACTTCACTGGCTCCAAGTTTGAGATATGTTGGAACATGAATCCACACGACTATGATATCAACCATCATTTCAACAGAGCTTTAAGCATTTGGTGAAAACAAAAGAGAATTTTTCTTAATAAGAGTGGTTTCTTTTTCTGATTTTCAGCAATTATACTAACCCGAGGGATGGCAAGAAAATATTTTGATGAACCCAAAATATTCTTTGTTGACCGTCCGTTTTACTTTGCTGTAGTTGCGGACGTAACCTCACAGCTTGTGGCCTTGTTTCAAGGGGCTGTTAAAAATCCATAGGTATGGTTAAACCATAGCTCAGGAATAAACTTTTGAATTTTATATTGTCGTCCATCTGACATATAGGTGTAAGTCGAATCCAACGTTTCATGATCAACTTTCAAGTTTTAAATTTTTCGAAGGAGGTGTCCGGACATTTCCCCCCCGCAATTTCCCCCCCGGACACTTCCCCCCGGTCATTTCCCCGCGGGGACATTTCCCCCCGGTCAATTTCCCCCCCGGACACTTCCCCCCCCGAGGACATTTCCCCCCCGAGGACTTTTCCCCCCCCAGACACTTCCCCCCCGGTCATTCCCCCCCCCCCCAGTTACTTCCCCCCGAGGTTATTTATAGCTAATCAAATAATCAATCTAGCTAATCAAATAATCAATCAGTTTTTCCCTCACAATTTTCACAGGTTTGAAGGGCGTGTTTAAAAAGTTGCATTATTTGTTTTTGGTTTTGTTTTATTTTTTGTTTTGTTTTAAACATTTTTTTCATTGTTAATGTTTCATCAAAATCTTTCAAGAAGGGGGTGTAATCAGATTACACTGTAATCTACTAAACTAAAAAAATCTTTTGGAGATCGACAGAGTCTGAAAGAGAAAACCAAATATTGCATTCAACTCAAATAATTATTTTGTAAAATAATTTTAATAGTAATTATTTTTAAAAGTAATTAATTAAAAATAAAACTAGAGGGAACAGACGGGGGGAATATCCGGGGGGGAAATGATTTTTTTAGTTTAGTAGATTACACCCCCTTCTTGAAAGATTTTGATAAAACATTAACAATGAAAAAAGTCTTTAAAACAAAACAAAAAATAAAAACAAAAACAAAAACAAATAATGCAACTTTTTAAACACGCCCTTCAAACCTGTGTAAATTGTGAGGGAAAAGTTGATTGATTATTATTTGATTAGCTATAAATAACCTCGGGGGGAAGTAACTGGGGGGGGGATGACCGGGGGGGAAGTGTCCGGGGGGTAAGTGTCCTCGGGGGGAAATGTCCTCGGGGGGGAAGTGTCCGGGGGGAAATGTCCTCGAGGGGAAATGACCGGGGGGAAGTGTCCGGGGGGGAAATTGCCGGGGGGAAATGTCCGTAAACCTTCGAAGGACAATGCTTGTACAAATAATTGTGAATATTTTTACCTTTTTTCTTCATGAGTCATAGAATCACAGAAAAATCTTAATTAAGCAATTAAATGATTGGTCACAGTTGAAAAATGAAAATGAGTTTGGAAATTTTGAAACGTTTGATTCGACTAGCGCCATTACGTCAGATGGCTGACGATATGTGAGGATAGGATGGAGAGAGTGACGGAGACGTGTCAGACACCCTTAAGTATGAGAGTTATGTAAAAGAAAAAAAAGGTAATCCTACAGATAAATATATACCTATGTATAAAAGAATTTGATGAAATAAGTTTTTTTTTTTTAAATTTTCAGCATTAGGAAGCGTGGGCACGTCTGCATTTGTATATCTTAAGGAACCCAAACACTTCTTTGTAGACAGTCCATTTTACTTCTCTGTAGTTGTGGACAAACCCTCACAGCGTACTGCCTTGTTTCAAGGGGCTTTTAAAAACCCATCAGCTTAAACTATAAGTAGCTCAGGAATAAACATTTGAATACCTATTATAAATTGCCAAGTTGGGGTGAAATTAAGATTGCTGTAAATCTAACTCACTTGTTTGAACATAATCCTAACTTTTCTTGAAACTTTTTAGGGTTTGTTTCTCATCCTTAGCGAGATTTCTGCTCAGCTTGAACCGATGAGAAACAATCCTTGAAACTCAGTCGGTAAGACTGAAACTAAGTTCGTCCAAGCAAAGAAATAAGTCTGTTATTGTTTATTTCTTCTTAAGGTAGAGTAGCAAGATTCACTTTGTACATTCAATAAAGCTCCAAAACCTTTTAACGTCTTTTCACTGTTCCAACATCATTTGACGAATTTGCCACCTTGATTCTCACCGATCATTTTCCAAGCTGTGCTAATATGCAGCAGTAGTTTGTGGTTGAACGTTCGTTTACACTGATATCATTTGATGAAGACAAATAGCAATTACACTGAAAAAATTTTTGGGCGAGGTAAGCAGCTGCACTGAGCACTTATTAACACCATCACTTTCCAGGCGCTAGGGTGTATACTTGACACGGGATATACACCCGGCTTAGCCAGTTACCTCACCCAAACATTTTTCTCAGTACTTGAGTTGCGGGCTACGGCACATCATTGCTATGGGAAGAAATAAAGAGTGTAATTTCACTTACACAAGCACAACTGTATTAGTTTATTAATTTGTAAAACGGTTTGACCCAGTAAGCTTTTTTTAAGAGAGCTATGAAAAATAGGACAAGCCTAATTCTAAGCACTTCACTGATATTAAAAAAACACAATAGATTGATTTTAAATTGTGGAGTAAATCTCATTCACCAGAGCCATTGTAATCAAACAAATTGGCTTGAATAACTCTTGACTCTAAATCCTTCGCAAAAAAGTTGCAAAGCAATGATCCTCAAGGGATCAGCGGCCTGTAATCATGGAGACATTGAGGATTCGCGTTTGCATAAAATGTATGCTAGGATTGCGCTGCAAGTGGTTAAAGCACTGCAAGTAAACCCAAACAAGATGATCATACACACTATTTTGTGGATGGGTTTTTGTGCTCAAAGCTCCCACATTCCCTCCATTGGCTTCAGTTTAAAGTCGACTTGGAGGGCTCTCTCCAACCGACTAGTGGATTCAGATGTAACCCGCAAGAAACAAGGAGTAGGTGCAGTCTGGGACTGCGATCTAATGGCAAAAGTGAAGGTTCTCACTGTATTAGTTTTGCAAACTTCATAGGAAAACTAGTAAAAGTACTCATATAAATGAAGGGGGTGGTCTACCTAAAATAATACCTTCAACCCCCCCTCTATTGATTTTAAGATCTTGAATTTTTACAATTGACAGATATCCAAGTGTGCGAAAAATCTGAAAATTTCTTTGAGCTGATTGCATACCTGCAACTAAAATCTGCAGTTTGAAAAAAAGGACTCACAAAAATTGATATTTTTCCCTTTCTCTTGCTAAATTGACTTGATTCTTGTTTTAAATAAAACATTAGGATGCGTACTTTGTTAACATTGAGGGACTTTCTTTTGTTTTAATTGAGACTATTTTATTGTTGTCTGCTTTTTTCACAAAACAAGATTTTTAAAGATGAAACAACAGTGAAAAATGTTTTGCTAAAAGAGAATGAAAAACATGATTAAATTAAAAACGAAAAGAAATCTTTCAATGGTAACAAATCTCACATCCTTGTCTATCATTTAAAACCAGAATTGGGTCATTTGAGCAATAGGAAAGGGAAAAACATCAATTCTCGTGAGAGTCTTTCTTATTTCAACTGCAGATTTCAAGGGCAAATATGCAACCCGCTCAATGAGAATTTCAGTTTTTTTCTTTTTTTTTTTACAAAAGCATATCTGTAAGTGGCAAAAAATGTAAGGTCTAAAATCAATGGAGAGAAAGGTTGTTATTTGGCGTAGACTATCTCCTTGAGGTATATTTTACAGCATTTCACCCAAGATATGACATTGCAGCCGTAATTGGGTTAGAGTCCTTTAATGGAAATATTGTATAGGGAGTACCAACTCGAGCTCAACAAGTGCTGATTGGATGTTGATTTAACACGGGTTGCTCCGTAAGACAACGCCATCTAGCGGTGACTCCTGGAGATCAGAGGAGTTGATTTACTATCTTGCCAATGTTAATTTTTCGACTCCTCGGAGCTCCAAGAAGCGTTTCGTCGGTACTCCCTACACAATATTTCTATCAAGCGATTCTAATTTGAGTCAACCAGTCGGGCTACTTGTTTTTGCATTAAGTGAGCCCCACTTCTCTGTATCTGGTTGTCATTTGAACTCATATCGCACAGCATATTAACTGAACAGCTTCAAACTGCTGAGAACCAACTTTTATATAAATGCAGCAGGGAACTGATTACATCATAGAAAGCCAGCGGCAGTTGGTTCCTTCCTGCACAAAGAGAAAAGTTGATTCCCTTCTGCATAAAGCGGCCCAATCAAAAATGTATGTATTTGTGCATTTTTGAGTATTTTGTCCAAGGTGTCAGCAAGATTGGAAGACCGAAAAATGCCAGGGAATATTTTTAACCTGAAAAAAAAGAATTTGCTCTTTCAGGAAGAAAGGCGGGAAATTCCTTACAGCTGAATCTTTGATGCTTGCCTTAGATTACTTTTTTTGTACAGATGTAAAATTCTCAATTTTTTTACATCTTAAGTACGAATTTGGTTGCTAATCTGTAAGTGTTTGAGAGTTTGGATAAGCGAACTTGGTAAAAGAAAGAAGCCATCGTGTTATTGCCAAAATTAAAGTCTTGAATCTCAAAAAAATTTTCTCCTTTTTTTCCCCGATGCTAACTAACCAACCATTACACTCAATTTAGGTGATAAGAAACTGCTGATCTTCTGCTCACCTAAATTAAAGTTGCATTATATTTTCTCGTGAAAAATTCCGTGTGAAATTCACTGGAGATGCTGTAATCCCTTTGATTTTAGCCTCATCATTAAGATTTTTATTGAAGTTTTTTCCTGATCTCTAAAAATGTACATATCTGTCTGAGTGTCCATAATTCGCCAGGAGCATCCATTTACTAACTGTAATTGGCACTCAATTACCATGTGCTCCATCGCAGATGAAAGCTGAAGACTAAATCTAAATATGCATAATTTTATTTCATACTTTTTCTCATTTCCAGCGGGGATTGGTATCACTTATGCAATGTACAATCCAGAGCATCCCAAAGAATTTAAAGTCGATCGTCCTTTCTTCTACGCCATTCAGATCCAAAAAGGATCAGCGCCAGTACACCTATTTCAGGGAGCTGTCAGAACTCCTCACAACTAAAGTTTGAGTCAGTTACATATTGTATTTTCCATTTTAAAAGTTGACAAATAACTAATAAGTATTGTTTCCTACTTTGGAAAAATTAATTTGTGAAAGATTTTATTTTCATACTCTGTAGAACAAATATGTTTTAAGTCAGTAATAAGTATACTTAAACTGAACACAAGTATTCTTGTCCTCTCAAGTCAAGTCGCACATTATTAGATATAGCTATCAAGTTTTTAAGGGAGCAATGTAGAGCTGTTTCCGAATTTTTCATCACGCATTTTGTAAAGCCTTCTCTATTATGGTTCATGTTAACGTTGTATGTACTAACATTTTTAATTCATCTGCTATTAAGGTGATTCTATGGCAAACTCCCAGAGATTTTAATCCGATAGATGGCGTGACTTGTTGCTGTCTCCAAAATTAGCCGTTTTCCGCTGTTTTCTCAGAACAGACGAATAATAGACAAAAAAACAGATCGTCAGCACAGACCTGCGCATTTTTTTGCTTGATTTTTTAAGCTAAAGACGGACCACATTGATTCAGAAATAAAGACGTATTTATGGGAGGAAAGAATCAAATATAATTTGGAGTTGTATCAGCACAAATTACAGGTTTCAGTTTCTCCAGAAATCTTTGCTTATACAACTCCAAATTACTTATGATTTTTTCCTCCCATAAATACGTCTTTATTTCTGGACAAATTTGGCCCGTCTTTAGCTTAAAAAATCAAGCAAAAATTACGCAGGTGCTGACCATCTGTTTTTTCGTCTATTATTTGTCTGTTCAGAGAAAACAGCCGAAAACCGTCAAAAACCAGCTATTTTCGGAGTCAGCGACAAGTAATGCCATCTATCGGATTAAAATCTCCGGGAGTTTGCCATACAATCAGCATAATTTTAAGCATTTTACATCCAGCTTTTTTTCCTTTCCTAAAAAAGTCTTTCTTAAGGAACTTTTCACACTTTGAAGAGAGTCAAGAACAATTTTGAGTTTCATTGCTTGCCTCAAAAAGAAAAATAAATCAAAACTTTGTAATTAGAGCATTTCATTTCTCATGGATGGATGGAAGTATCCATTAGTATTCGCACATCACGCAATAAAGAAAGAGAGAGGCTCAGTACCAAAATCCCTCCCTAAATTTTCTACTAGGCAGTAACAAGTCCCCAGACATGTGTAACCCTTGTAGACTCTGTACAGACATGCGCCATTTAATTTATTAATTCTAACTCTAATCACTTGTATTCTTCAACTCCGTCAGCATTGGAATTGTCATTGTTTGCCAATTTGTCTTAATGTCGGCTCAACATGTGTTTCATTTGTTCCTTTCTGGTAAAACATGATTCATAGTACTAAAACGAGGGTTCGTTGTTCATGTGCTATTCGTACCTTATTAATTAGTAATTTACCATTTTATATTTTTCTGTAAGTATTTCACTTCATGAATAAAATACCAAAGCGTTTCCCATTTTTAAAGTTACCATTAAAATCACTTTTTATTTGTAGGTACCCAATAACTGTTTTTGATGCATGTATAATTATTTACTCATTCCATTTTACTTTCATATGTATCAAGAAAAAAATAAACAAAACTTGATATCTTACTTTAAATGTCTTTCCTTCACTCAGATTGCTACTGATACTTATTTCCCTCCGGGTTATCCCTTCAAAATGTGGAAATGTGGGATCTCTCTCTTTAAATCCACCTTTTGATGACTTCTGACCTAATCTCTTCTCAATGAGTAACTTGCAAAATAATACATTTCTTTTTACTAGAAAATCACGGGCTGATAGTTTTAATTTTGCCAATTTTAGGCGTTTCATGTCTCTCAAATCATAATGACACACCACCCTCAAGTCAAGAAACTCATCGCTAATCACCGATGGTGGCTCATTAGGTGAGGCAAGTGAGGCAACAGGGAACCACCGCCTCACATCTATAGATGCAGGAGAAAGAGAAAAAATATAAAAAAATAATATCTAACGGTTCAAAAGGTTATTTTTCATCTTTTTTGTTTCAACAGTCTAAAAATTGTGAATGAAACACAGTATCCTCAGGAAGTTTTTGTGGGGAGCGTTTAAAAAAAAAAAAACCAATACACCTCTTATTTTTGTAGCCTTTAATCGCCCATTTTACGGCATGGTCAGAGTTTTTTAGACTTAGAGAAATTTTTTGTTTGCTTCAAGGACAGTAATAATAATAGCTAATGCGACTGAAGTACCAGGACTTACAAGTACTACACTTTACTACTTTTTCTTATAAGCACACTTCAGGAGCTGGCTGATTGGTAATGGAATAATCCGTGTAATGACTCATAGGTCGTCTGCATACTCCATGTTTGTGACCGGTCTGTCCACTGTCCAGAGCCATCGGCCACCCCCACCCACTTGCAAAGGCCTTGTCACTGGTGGACCAGTAGAGACTTGATGAAAAAATACAGTTATTTAACTGCAAAATGAACCACCATAACGGTCGAAAATATTCTTCATTCCTTGAAAAATGTTAGAATGAGTAAAGGATGTGAAATAAAAACTGAGAGTCTTTTTATACAGAATGGAACTCCACATAATTGATTCTTTCAGTTTATTTGAGATTGATCTAAAATAATCTGCCCCTTCATTCACAGTGGCAAGTTCAATTAGCTTTCTATCATTTTAAAGCACTTGACGAACACCCAAAAGTTTGACATTTACAACTTTTTAGAAGCTTTTACAACTCTTTTTACACTTGATTGATGAAAAAAAGTTCTGTGATAAAAAAATTTTTTAAATAGCTTTTATGAAGCTTTGAAAGAGAAAAAGTAAGCTATGCAGAGACAGTAAAGCTAACAAGACACATTTTTTTGTAAGTACTTGAATTACCGATAACGGCACATTGGTCAATTTCACTAGTGAATCGTGCTAGTATATGTAGTTTAAAAACTATACATACATTAATTTATTAAAAAGAGTAAAAAAGTAGGTACCTAAATGTATTCTTTTAAAAGAAAATTGAGATGCTCTCTTCTTCATAAAAAAACCTAAGCAAATTAATTAAATTAATTTATTTGAATAAGGATAAGAATAATGTAGATTCTGCAGGTGTAGAAAAAGAAGCGATGCCTCAATGACTTATCTGTTCTGAAGTGGTTGCTCTGACAGTTTCTTGGGAATGAAAAAAGCTCTTTGGTTGGTCAGACAGTTTCCTGGAAATGAGAAAAATTTACAGTGAGATAATAAATAATAATAATAAAAAAAAAAACAATCAAGTAAGCATTGAAAAGGTGTGCTGTAAAAAAAAAAAAAAAAAAAAAAAACATGTTGGTACCTGCTAGAAAAAAACAATTAAGGACACAAGGGTAGATTTTTTGATCTGAGTTAAAGAACAGTTCGATAGAGGAAAAAACGACGAGGAAATGGAAAAATTACAGAGAAAATGGAATTTCAAAATTGACTTTTTCGGAGCGTCAAGATAACTTCTGCGAGCGTGTCAGAACTCAGAGTGAAATGATATGGTCCGTTTTTACCACCGAATCCGAATTCACGTTCAGAAGTCTAAAAATAATAGATGAAGCAAGACCGACACACACTCGGCTTACCAACAAAGGTCCATGCAAATACATAGGCTGTCCCAAAACAACTGAGAGTGAGTTTGTAACTCGGGAACTATTATAGATATCGAAATGCGGTCTGTAGGAGGTTGTAGCTTATACTAATACCTATCCAATGAGCTCTTGTTGAATAAATTTGGTTAAAAATTCAACAAGATACAGCTATTTTTAGGAGACATGTAAAAAAAACCCTACAGGATTTTTGCGCTATTTTTCATTTCATGAACTGTGGTTCCAAGAGCCGCGCACGCCACGCAGCGAATCGCAACGTGGCAAATGAAGTTAGCACTGTTCCTGGTGCAAGTCTTAACTTGTCAGAAAGTGATTACGTAACGTTCTTCTATTTGGGAGCTCAGTGCCCTTTGAAACTGCCTGAGGTGACGACGTGTGCTCCCGTATTGCAAAGAAAAGACATTGCAATGCAAAGACATTGCAGCCATCCCCCACCCCCATACAGCCCAGATCTCGCGCCTTGCGATTTTTGGCTATTTCCGGCTTTAAAGAAGTTTCTTCGCGGCAAGAGATTCAACACCCTCGAAGAAATCAAAAACGCCGTGCACAGTTTTTTTCTGAACCTGCCTCAAGAAGAATTTCAGAAGACCATTTGCGAGAAATGGCCCGAGCGCATTCAGCGGTGCATTGACCACGATGGCCGATACTTCGAAAAAGACCGGGATGTAGAATCTTCATATGAAGAATAAGCAGTTGAACATGATAAACTATTACCGCAAGGTAAGAATTTAAATTGTTGAAGTTAAGGTAAACTCGAGGATGAGATTGTAAAATTCCGAAATAAAATTATTTTGAGTTCGAAAATCCTGTAGGGTTTTTTTTTACATGTCTCCTAAAAATAGCTGTATCTTGGTGAATTTTTAACCAAATTTATTCAACAAGAGCTCATTGAATAGGTATTAGTATAAGCTACAGCCTCCTACAAACCTCATTTCGATATCTATAATAGTTTCTGAGTTACAGACTCACTCTCAGTTGTTTTGGGACAGCCTTTGTATTAGGTACAGTGGCGTAGATAAGGTTTTCGGGCCCCACCGGCAAATATTTTAAGGGGCCCTTCTTTAGTCACTTCAAAGGGTGGTCGGGGACCAGGGGCCACCCCACCTCCGCTTAGCTTTCCTCAAACGTAATTTTAGACTACATTCATTCAAAACTTCCCAAGAATCAATACTCATACAGCTCCATTTTTTTTTTTTTTTTTGGGTTTTTTGTTTTTTGTTTTTTTTTTCAACCAAAGAACTAAAAAGTTCATGACTAATCTTTTGGGTAATTTTGTAAGAAACGCTTAATATTAAACAGTGCTTTACTGCATTTATAAAAATGGAAAAGAAAAAAAATAAACTGATGTAAAAGTTGGTAAAAACCTTCGAAATCTTCCATGCGATCAACTCTTTTCAAATGCATAAAGCGTCCTGTTGGAACTTTCTACACAGAACTTCCAACAGCAGGAGACATTGACAGTGACCTTCTGAAGAGAACTTCTTCATTTTTGTCAAATTCAAACACAATAATGAAATATAGGTACCCTGGGGGACTCAAAAGAGCACTCTCAAGTACTCTGATCATTATTATTTTTCGAAGATATTCACGAAAAATCAACGAGGAGTGCTTTTTTTCATCAATTGAAAAAATCTCATTTTTTTCAATTTTTCCCTTTCATTGGGCTTCGAGGGCCCGCTACGACTGCCCCCCCCCCCCCCGCCTCGCGGGCTCCGTGGGGGCCTTATCTACGCCTCTGATCAGGTCAGTCCAATTGCGCTGTAGTATTTGTGACCTAATCGCAGGCTATAGAGTGTTCCGTTCTGTTTCGATGGAACACCGGCGCAGCAGTAGCAAAGCACAAGAAAATCAAAAGAACCCTAGTGCTCCATCGTGTTCCATTGTGTTCCAATTAAAAAAATTAGCTTCAAGTAAATCTATTCAATTTTCTATAATTTTTAATGCTGGGTCCCTCCGAACAAGTGCGAAGGCCTTTAGAGGTGGCGCAAATTTTATTTTATGTGTCCGTCGAAAAAAGATAAGAGGGGAAAACAAAGAGAGACACGCTTTAAGAATAGGTAAGAATAAGGACGAACGAAGAAGTACAACAAAAGTCATTAACGAGACCAAGTTTAAGTATTCCCATTCTCGTGACCTTAACCTCTTAATTATGCTTATAGTACATATTTAACTTCTAATGGCTGGATGGCTCAGATAGGGCTGAAGAAGCGTCTTCGCGCCGCGCCGTCGAGCGTGGTTCATGGTGAGAGCGCAGAAGGTATAACATTTGTGGCAGTCAGTCGCAGTCGATGGAATCAGGGCCCAAAACAAAACAGATGTGCTCGACCAAAAAAAAAAAAAAAAAAAAAAAACAACGATAGGCTATTGATTGTGGCCCAACGACTCCTAGCCAAGAGTAAAACCAGCGGTTTTTGAGCTTTCAGATACCACTCCAATAATTTATTCATCAAACAAGGCGGAGCTTCGCTTTCAAAATACTATTCATCGTAACTTTTTCATGGAAGAAATCATCTTGTGACGTCTTCAGGAGCTGAGCTCCGATTGGCTCAGGACATTACGAGCGTGAGGGTCGACGCGCCGCGAGCGGCGAGCCTCGAGGAACGTGTGAATGCGAATCGCGAAGAAGAAGAGGAAAAGTGTAAGTGAAATAAAAAGAAGAAAGAAAAAAAAATCTTAATTGAAGTAGGAATTATCTAACTACCAACTTTTTTAACCTTCGTCAGATCTTGCAAGGCGACGAAGGAGGAGGAGGAGGAGGAGGACGCGAAGGCAAGGGAGGGGCGAGGAGGGTGGGATCCTGGTTGCTCAATTTCCGGTCAGCGAGTTTTGAGCCCGAGGCGCAGAGTACAGGCGCCGCCGGGAGCAAGTCCGCGCGACCCGTGGCCTGCGGGCAAAGCTGCATTGCCCGCGAACATGTAAGAGAAGCGAGCGCTGAAAGGTGGAGGAGGAGGACTCCTCTGAGTCTATGACCCCGCGGGATTGAACACTGACGTTGACTTAGACGGCGGCGGTGGACGATGCGATCGCTATACTATGGCAGGCGACGCTATAGTGCGTCTGTCTCGCTGATAAGGATCGCCCGGGCTTTGTTCTCTTGGATGCCAAGTTCTTTCGTTTTTCATCGCTGGTGCGACTGGTGCGAAGAGAGCGAGGCGTTTGTTGATGCTGCAAAGTGCAGGTGCAAGTGCTCACAACAATGAAGTTGCCGCTCTCGATGATGATATCTCCGAAAGTACTTACATTGAAACGATTGCGGAGTGATCGATGAATCCGAAAGTGGAACCACTTGGAAGTGCGTTCGACGAAGGTTAGATGCGTAACTCTTCTCCTTCTTCTTCGTCTTTATTTTTGATTGCATTATACTCAGGAATAAAGGTATAATTCTCCGAAAGTACAACATTCTACACCTTCGAATGATCAAAGAGTCCGAACATTCATCTACACGTAAGTATTAATACACTAATACAAAGTACTTTGTTCTACGCCAAGGGCGCACAGTGGAGCGACTCAGCAGTGGCGGCTCGTGCAATTTGACAACCATGCTTGTTTGCCATTTAAAACTATGCAAAAGTATCGATATCTTGGGGGTGCACAATGCACCTCCTGAAGATCGATAGTTTTACATAGGTTTAAATGGAGAGAATACCTACATCATTGCCACATTGTACGAGCCGCCGCTGGGAGCGAGTCAACGGGAGAGGCCGGTCATGGCGTGGCTACTTTAAACGCTAGTATATCTTTGTAAATACGCAATTTACAAGTTTGAAAAGAATTTCATTGGCTTCATTGTAAAATTTCCGGCAAGAATCACCCTGTATAATTTGTTTTTTTGCGGTAAAAACAATCAATTTTTCAGTTACATATTCCATGACCGACCCTTCCAATTGAATCGCTACACTGCACTGGGGCGGCCACCCACCCTTTTTCGGGCTATGGTCGACTTTCGACCTCGGAGGCAGTGTTGCCAGATTGGAGTGAAAAAGCCGTACGTTTTACATTGGTTTAAATGGGGGCGATACGGCTTTTAACCCTCGATCTGGCAACACTGCTCGGAGGTAGGCCCGCGCTGGCTAGTCCAGGGGGGTGATCACGGAGGATCGGATCGTTTCGGTATCGTTATCGTTATCGTTTGCGTGTAACCTTATGGGTGGCTCAACTGATCGAATCGTTTTGAGCCCCTCGTAACGATTGAAACAGTCGAAAGGAAGCGATGAGTCGGGAGCTGTCGTTGTGTCAATCGTTTGAAGTAGGAAGAGGTGAGGAGGGGATCACCTGCGCGATCGAGTTGCGCAGAAGCAAGCCCAGTTGATTTCATGCAAACGATAACGATAACGATAACGAAACGATCCGATCCTCCGTGATCACCCCCCAGTCCGTGATCGACCTTCATCAGGTTAACTTGAAATTTCGTGACTTTTTTTTCTGTCAGAAAATAGTGACCACCGTTTTGGTAACAAGAGGTGAAGGATATAAGGCACTTTCATCCTACATTTCAATGGGACAATAGGGATGGCTGGCTTCGTGTATCTAGGTATTTCAGCGTATGTTTCGCTACATATCTGGGATAGGTAGTATCCAACCACGATCACGGTGAAATGGAGGCAATCGCGTAGAAAAGTTTTCGTTAGGCTGGTCCGGAGTTTCTGTTTTGAAAATTTCCTAAGTATTTACATTTTTCCAGATTTTTTTAACAGCTGATGCAAGCGACCCGAAGATCGTAGCGATCCTCTCGCGATCGACAGGTTGCGGTCATGCCTGCGATCTACATGTACGGATATGATCAGAGAGTCCGAACAGAGGACCATCAACATTTTTCCGACCCCGCTCGTATGGAGGGGGAAAGATTGGTCATTTATTCATTGGAACATTTTCTGTTTTAGCCCCTGATGAGACCGAATCCAAACAGCGCTTATCACTCGAAGTAATAAGACCAGACGAGGGAGGTGGTATAACAATAATTTTCATATTTGCGGCGTGCGTGCTAATACTTTGAACCCGACGCTGGATTAAGTGTGTTTTAGAGTTCCCTGTTATTTTTATTTCTTTTTGCGCGTGCAAAATTTTGTGAGGAGGAAACACACAACACACGAAGGAGAAAGAGGGAGAGATTAGGAGATTAAAATGAGGAAAGGAGGAACGAGTGAAGAAAAAAGAATTGAGACTGACTCGATCGGCCCTGAATTTCGGTGGGTGCCTGTATAGTAATCGCAAACATAATCTTTCGAAATGCATGACGGTATGATATGCATGATACCGAAGTTTAAAAAACCACGGAAATGGTTGGTTTTTATGACTAAAATGAGTCTTTAAACCGTTTCATCCTTCGGTGACGGGTTACGGATTGCTTCCAAGCATACAACGAGCAGTGACGGCTCGTGAAAGGGAACAGTAAAGAAGAAATTCAAAGAATCACCAACGATTCTCCGGGAAGCTATCAGCCTCCTCAAAAATCGATTATTTTACCTAAGTTTAAAGGGGTGTCCCCACCTGCGAATTTAAAAGCGCGAATAAACTGATTGCACCAATGAGCTTCTTTGTTGTCGATACATCGGACTCGACCTATCGACTTCAAGGCAGCTCATTGGCTCAATCAGTTTATTCGCGCTTTTAAATTCGCAGGTGGAGACACCTTAAGAAAAGGAAAAACTCGGTTGCCAAATCGCACGAGCCGCCACTGACGGAGACTGGAGAGCAGCTCTCACAAAGACAAATGTCCAACTATTAAGTTCCTGGATCTTCTCTTGTATGTTTCTCTCGTTTTTTTTCTGACTTGTGAAAAAATTGACAAAAACCGAATCGCACGAGAATCAGAGATGCCATGACAGGAAACTGGATGAAACCAATTTAAGAAATCGTTTCCAACTGGTTAAAGTATGTATACAGTGAGTAATTTTGCATGATAGGTTTAATCTTTGGCTCATCCTTAGATACTATTCTTTGCTTCAAGGAAAGACTGGCTTTTGGGGTGGCTGGGTGGCGAGCCGTGAGCCCCCCCCCCCCCCAATTCCGGTTCGTTCCCATTAAGTTACTTTTCTCCTCTTACCTCTCATCGACTCTTTTGTATGGAGCCTTCGATGTCACCGACTCAATTTCGCTCCGGGAAAGCCTAAAACTAACGACCAATCAGAACTCGTTGAACTCGTATCGGTACTCCGTAACAAAACTTTCATCAAGGGACTATGTAGATAGCTACTGCATGGTCTCTTGTATTACATATATTGTTCCAGGGGAGCCCTGCAAAGTGGCCTCCTAACTATCGAAAAAGCTCCTGAAGAGCCACCTAAGCAACGTAGATGTTAATTTAGCTTTTATTTTCTTATTCTTTTTTTTGAAAAAAAAAGTAGATGAATAGTAGGGAAAATTTAAAAAAAAAAAAAAATCAAAAAGAAAATTAGAACAGAGCCTGGGCTTTAAGGACTAAACTAATTGAGGTGTCTGCCGGCATGGGTTTTTTTTCTCGTGCCCAACTTTTTATTTTTCTACCAGAAGCGGATCGTAAACGTCATAATTGGTGAGGCAACAAAAACGAAATTCTATTTATAGGTGCCCCTGGGGGGCGGGGGGGGGGCATCTACCAGGAAACCGCAAAATTTCCCGGTGAGCTGCTGTCCATTTTGGGTCAGCCGGCCGTGAAAGGAATAAAAGGACGGAAAGAAAAGGAGAAGAGAAATTAAAAATAGAGAGAAAGAAGGGCATCATAGAACAGACCAGCTTTATTAGAGACCGGGCCGTTTCTCCGCTCCAGATATCCGCTTCAAATGCTCACACCGGAAGATCCCGCAATTCGATCGGAAAATCGTATCTTACTTTTTATAGGTGCGCCTTCATTTATTAAGGTAGACTAAAACGGTATCGGTGCGTACGAATAGTTCATTACAAGTTATTTTACAACTCACAAATAACGCTAACTGATTCACATACCCAGTGTTGCCAGATGGGGGGAAAAAGCCGTACGCTTTACATTGATTTAAATGAGGACGATACGGCTTTTTACCCTCGATTTGGCAACACTGCACATACCCCACCCGAAACTACCTGAGGTTCGACCGATTAGTCTTATAACTCTCATGCTTTTATGGTGCGCCTTCATTTTTAAAGATAGACTAAAACGGTACAGATGTGTACGAATATTTAACTACTTTCTAAATGATTTTAAGAATGGGTCACGTTTCTTTTCATTCCCTTTCCTGAGTTCATCCACTTGCCTCACCCAGCGAGCCGCGACTGTTTTATGTCCGCGTCCCCCCTCCTTTATTTTTTCTCTCTTTCCTCCTCCACAGAGTTGCGGGTCCGGGGTGGGATCGCACCCAGTGGCGTAGTGTGCAATTTGGCAACGTTTCAGTTCGACCATTTAAACCCACGAAAAAGATCGAACTATCGGGTGTTCGGTGAACACCTTCGCATTCGACCTTTTACATGGGTTTAAATGGACACAATACAACGTTCCCAAATTGCACGCTTCGCCGCTGATCGCACCCCACCAGCTGGCACACCCGATAACTAACAACAGTCCAGAGCTTGTATCCAGAAATTCGTCATTATACAGGGTGTTGAAAAACTGTTCCCGAATATTTCAGGGGCGGATTTTACAAGTCAAAATAAGACTTTTTTCCCTATTAACATGTGTCCGGAATTGCCCCCCCTCCCCCCTTTGAGCTACAGCCCAACAAAGTTTTAAAAAATTCACGGTTTTCTTGGAATAGCGACCACTATTATGAACCAAATGTCCTAAAAAATGGTATCTCAGGGTAATTTTATGTGTAAAATCCATTAGTGACCTCGATAAATTCAGAAATTGATGGATTTTACACATAAAATTACCCTGAGACACCAATTTTTAGGAAATTTGGTTCATAATAGTGGTCGCTATTCCAAGAAAACCGTGAATTTTTTAAAACTTTGGTGGGCTGTAGCTCAAAGGGGGGGGGGGCAATTCCGGACACATGTTAATAGGGAAAAAAGTCTTATTTTGACTTGTAAAATCCGCCCCTGAAATATTCGGGAACAGTTTTTCAACACCCTGTATTTCTTTGCTCATTCAAACACAAGTGTAACGAAACGATGGAGACGGGATATCAAGTGACTTCAGCCTATACATCTGTCCTTATCTATAACATGCGATCGAAAGAGTAAAAAGAGAGAAAGATGAAATGAGCTCTTCTTGCAAGGTTTTGCTGCAGGCAAACGGACTATCGATTCTGACGTATATAGTTGCGAAAGTAATGATAGGGTCATTTAAAATTTTTACTGCTCACCCCTTGCAGAAAAAACTTACAACGGGGCTCTTGCAAACTTTTGCTGGAAGCAAATGAGTGGTAAAATCTGAAGGAAACCCCAGTGAAAATCACGAAAATCGCACCAAAAAATTATGAAATTAAGTCATAAACTCTGAAAACAGCTGCAATGGCAAGATCGTAATGGCGGAGCACCGCTGGTATCATGGGAGATTCCTTTCTAATTTGTCACTTTCTCTGTGGAAACACAGAGACATGTCTCTAATTCGATAGGAATCTCCTATGATACCTCCGTCGCTCTGACTGTAAGCCCAATTCTGAGACTAAATTTTATGATTTCTTAGTGCGTACTCATCATCATTTTTGTAGGTTTTAATGCAAGAATTAACGCTCCGATCACCAGTAGCAAAAGTTTGTCCGAGCCCCATTGGCCAAAAGCGTAGCGTGAGAAACGGCAACGTTGCATTTAGTCCATTTAAACCCGTAAACAAGGCTAAACTGTAGGGTGTGGACAGTGCATTCCTTCGAAATAACATTTTTCACGGATTTAGGTTAGGTTTTCTAGTTCTGGTTTCTAGTTTAGGCTTTCCTACATTAAGTCTGGTCTTTCTCGCTTCGTCCATACCGTATAACTTTTCTGTCGACATCATACCGTGTTCCATGCGACAAAACCTTGCAAGAGCATTGAGCAAGCTTAATAATGTTTAAAACCCTAATACGACAAAATACATGTATTAGTGTTCCAACAATCGTATTGTTCATAAGTTATGATATTTTGTTTGGGGGTTCGAAACGTGCGCAGTCTTAAGTGTGTACATACACCCGGGGGGGGGGGGGGGGGAGGAGGGGGGTTCCATCGTAAGTTTCATTTGCGAGGAGATAGTTATATGTATACCTATATGACAGCCTCGTCGTTATTTTCGCAGCAATTTTACATCAGAATTGATATTTGATAGTCAATTAGCCTGCAGCAAAAACTCACAAGAGCTCCATATCTGGCTACGGCTATGTACCGCATTCTGTGAATCTATACTACTATTTGCTGAATTTTCGCTGCGTCTGTATATACTGGGTGTAAAAGCCGAATTATGTTACGTTATTACGTAACGTTTTCCTCTCTGAACCGGTAGATGAAAAGAGTATAGCGTACTTATAAATCAAGTACCGAAGAAACAATGAGAACACTAGAACAGTAATGACCGAAAAAAAGCGAGGATCAGGATCTTAATCAAGAATCAGGTCTTCCAGCTCATTAATCCAAGTTGCTCATTGCTGCATTGCTCAACCCCAAGACAATAGAGTGCGATCGCTCGCTTTTAACTTGGAGACACAAGTCACAGAAAAACTAATGTTATCAGAATGGGTTAATTTCCCACATTCATTTCGGTTAAATGTCTTGGATATTATATTTCGAGGAGATTTTCTCAAGAAAGAAAATAATGAGGGGCTCAAAAATTGTAGAGTTGAAATTAGAACAATCGAGGACTTTCCCGGAAAAGGGGTACGCGCATGCGCGCAACTTGCAAAAGTAGTTGGGCAAGAACTTGAAGCATCGAAAAGGAAGATACTATACGTACCATAAGCTTTAAAAACAAGACATTAAAAAGAAAACCAAAATTTTATCATTTTACTATCTACTAAACTATTATCAAAATATCCAAGGGAATATAAAACAAAAAAATGATAAATGATAAATGATAAATGATTTATTTTCGGTTTTTAGACAAAAGCGAAAAACAAAAAAAAAAAAAAACAAAAAAAAAACAAAAAACGTTAAATTACTCAAATTACACGTAAACTATACTAGACAAATTAAATAAACTAACGTAAAATTAAAATGAAAATTAAAGACTGAAAATTCGGTACCTCCATAGGAGAGCCTGTTTAGGAGGTTACCTTCAATAAAGAAAAGTAAGTAGAAAATACGCGAGAGAGTTAAAAGTGAGGGAGAGAGGGAGTGGGTTTTTCGCACAAAATACTGAACTCCATTTTTTTCTTCTTCTTTTTTTTTCAATGCGTAGCCAAATGTTTGGTTGATAGTATATCCATTCCATGTATAAACTTTCCCCCCCCCCATCTCTCTCTTAAGTTCAATTTTATTCAAATACTAATTAAAAACAAAAACAACGACCGCAATTTTTACAACTATCCAGATATCAGTGATTTGAGAGGTAAAGTTCGGACCGAATAAATATGCAATGATTGAGTACGTGCCCGTAGACTCGTTAGTAAATTTTTCGAGAGCAAAAAAAGTCCATGCATGATCTTTGGAGTGTAAATGGAGGGAACCAAAAGAAAGGTATACTGAAAATGGGGAATGAGGAGGGGGAGGGACACAGAAGAGTGGGAGGTGAAGTAAAGGGGGCTCTAAAGTTTCGTCATGCAAGGGGTTCCAAATTTCGACTGGCGCCCTCCCCCCCCCCCCCGGGGTACGCTACTGATTATTCGGTTGCGTAAATTTTGCTTCAGAAATACGGCACATTGCTTTTATCGTACATGTAAGACCGCGAAAATAACGATACGCCCGCCCGTTTAAAACTTTCAAAATTCACTCATTTACTCAGCAAATCGTTGCGATCATCCCCGCACCACACATCGCTATTTTTACCAGCTTCTACAGTTAAATACACGGAACCACTGCGTTTAAGTAAACATGGTCGAATCCTCAAAATTTTAGATTTTCCGTTTAAATGCAAGAAAACAACGGCTGCATTTACTGACTGGATTTTTCTGATAAATAGATTTTTACACAAAAATACAAAAACGAACTTCACAACAATTGGAAGCTACTGCGATGTTTACATAAACACGCGATATTCTGTCCATAGTACTTATAGTATATCGGTAAATACTTGTAAAGTGTACCGCGGGTTGTTCAAAAAGGATTGATGAGTGGGATTTAAAAGTGTTAAATGTGCACATCTTTTACGAGACTGCGGTATACTAGACTCAGGTACAGAAAAGGCGTCTAAATGAAATTAAGGGGGGGGGGAGTTGTTACTACAACTAGAGAATGGAAAAAAAAAAGTTTGACAATCTATGAGTGATGATTACTGCGGCTAAAAAGTGTGCCGTATCCGATAAGTTGCTTGAATAACATCACTGTGGGACGCTCCGACTGAGTACAACTTCAGAGTTGCCTCATCTTCGTTTTGATTTTCCTCCCCACTCACCCACTCATTTTGAGTTCAACCCGAGTTCAATTTGACCCTACCCTCCTCCCCTCGGTCCTTTACCCGCGCGATTCAAGCGAGCGGACTTCTTGGCCGAGAGTGTGTTTTACAGTGTCTCTGCTTCTCTGTCTTTTTCAGCGGTTCGATTTAGTTTACGCGAGATTGTTTCGACGAAAACTTGACTTTTTATGATATGACCGTTTGTTACATTGACCGCGAGTCTACTTCTACGGCGGGGTGAAGTGTTTTTATACTATTCATTCTTAATATTTTCAATTTTTTATTTTATTTATTACTTTTTTTTTTGTATTTTTTTTTCAACGTCTGAATGTCCTTTTTTTGTGCTATTAATTCTGTGAATGCAGCGGCATCTATTGATTGTAGTTATCCTACTCATTGTTTTGCGGAGCCATTGTTTATTTTAAGTGTGTTTTGATTTGAAAAAAAAATGAGGAGCTTTTATCCTGAAGACGGCAATTTTTCATCGCTTTCTCAATGATAGGTTCACATAAAATGCCGAGTTTCCTGAATACGTAGCGCTGCACTCGAGCAAAAAATGGACCTGAAAATTATGTGCAAGGTAAGTACTCATTAAGTTGGTTCACATTACTATTATATTGCATACAAGGGTGTTGTACACATAAACAAAACCAAACGCGTACATTGGTTTCTCCATAATTATAATGATGGAGTATTTTGGTAAAAGTGAGCCGTATAATATACAGAAGGTACGTTCTCAACAACTCTGATTTTAAAGTAATGTATGACTTGTTGATGAGGAAGGAAAACAAGGAGTTCTTAATTATCTAACAATCTGAGCGTACCTAAGAACGTCAGGTGATTAAGAAAACTAAATCCATCATTTTATATTCACAAATACAACAATCTTTCAAAATTAGGGTTTTTTGAGCACGAGCACACCTTCTGTTTTATTCGGACGTTTATCGAAGTAGGTAATCCTCATCAAATTGACCTTATCCCAAAATTAGTATTGTTTTGCCCTCTTTTCGCCCTGGAAGGTTGAACTGCAGAAAAAAAAAATTTAGACAGCGGGGGCTCTTTAGGATTGAGCAAAACGTAGATTGAGAAAAGAGAGAATCATTATAATTATGATAGCCGATATTTGATTTAATACAACGCAGTCGCATTGAGAAAACGAATTTTGAGTTTAAAACTTGCAACCCTCGAAAAAGGGCTTCTTTTAGTTTTACTTTCTGGTGTCTGGTGAAGTTGAAGAAAGGAAGAGTATAAGTTGGTCCTGCAGAAATTATTGTCAAGATACTTTCTTGTTTTCGTCAATTCCGAACTTAATTAATCGACATATAGAAACCAAACTGCTTCTCACGTATTGAAGGAACATTTAGGAAAACATTCAAAGTAAGTAAAGGGTTAAAAAAATTAAATAAAACGAAAAAAGAGGTGACTAAATGGTTTGCGTGAATTCAAATAAGACAATAAAAAAAGCACATGGTATGTGCAGCACAGGTCTCATATAGGTACCTCATTTTCTTGAGAGTAAACTCAAAGTCTAGAATTTAATTCAGAAAGTAAGTGTGCAAATTAGAAATTCTCAAAGTCCATAAAAACTTGTAATTTTTCGACAGATTGCTTCAACTTGTTTGATCGCTGCAGTGTTCACGCGCGTGTTTTTATCGCATTATAGATTCGAAAAGTCAGTTCATTAATCCTTTTGAAATATAATCGAGCCACTATACCCCAATTCACTAGCTGAATAAAGCTTCGAAAGCTTTAAAAGAATAAAAAACAATTTTGAAACTTATAATGTTGACAAAAGTTGCAGAGGAACTTGGCTTCTCTTCTGCCGTAAAGTTCTCTTGGATTAAACAATGTTGAGGCTGTGTTTTTTTAAGGAAAATTAATTACACGAGAAAATACGGATTAGCCGAGAGAGCGAAGTTTACAGTCATTTTTACGAAAGGTTTCGGTCCGAATCCGATAGAAAAGTCCAACTCAAAAGCTGATAGCTTTGCTCCGGAATCGTCCAAGGTTATAATTTTATGCGATAACTATTCCTGCATGCCCGATATCGTTTTGCGTCCGCTGAAAATGAAGGCACTTTGTCAATCTCCGGCAGTTCGGAACCTTCCCTTCCCATTCCTACCGCCTCCCAGTCCTTGTTATGGCTGTAACAGATTAAATATGTAAGTACTATCGACGAATTAAAGATTGTCGCGAGATTTTCACACATTTTCATTTATGAATGTGAGAGTGGGACTGATCTGCAACGGGTTTGGCGCCTCAACCGCACTGACCTCTCGCCTGAAAAGTGTGAGGAGTATGAAAAGTGGCCGAACCGAAATCTTGAAGGCGAAACTTAATATCTCGTGAAAATCTCGCGACGATCTTTGATTCGTCGATAGTACAACCAGAACGGAAACATTCCGTCGTTGTTGCTCGCAGTTTCACGACGGGTTCTTATGGCAGTTTCCATTCTGGTTGTTTTATTCTATGGCTGAGACACAACTATTCCTGCATGTCTCATCTCTTTTAGCATCCATCAAGTGCCAAGATTGTCGTAGACCCCTCTATATGCACAGGTCACATTTATGCCCCTCTAAGTCTACACTATACAGGCTGGATACGGAACAGGTATAATCATGTTTTATGTATATTGGGACATCTTTTTATGTCGGGCAAAATACTGTCAAATTGACCGAAACTTCCGTTTGAGATGGTTCCAGGGTCGATTAGTTCCTACTGTGGACACCACGTCGCCGTCGCGCTGCTCAAAAAGTCAACAGTTTCTTGCTAAATTTGACGAATTCACGCTAAATACACACATTTGAGGAACGTCAGCACCTGCGAGCATACTTCAGGAAGATACCCTGAAAGTTTCAAGCTGAAACACTCAAAAATAAAGCCGGGAATTATGAAATACGAAACTTCCCGTGAGCCGCAATGAGTGCGAGTGAGGTAGATAGACGTATCATCACTCGCGCTCACTCTCACCCACTAAGCTTATGGCGAAACGAATTTCATAATTTACGGCTTTAATTTTAAACAAATTTAGCTCATTATGGGCTCAAAAAATCCATAAAAAAATTGCAGGTGCTGACGTTATTGGATTTTGCGTTTATCTATGGTTTCAGTTTAAAACGCAAAAAACACGACTTTTTCAAAAAGCGACTAGTGGCGCTATCCATTGGATTGAAATCTGGAAAATTTTCGCCTGGAATCACCTTGCTTAGATATCAATGTCAACTTTAACAAAAGCTGCATTTTATAACAATGTACTTTTAAAAACTGATAGTCGTTAGCGTAGTTAGCTTTATTTACATATAGTTTCATGTCACGGCTCCATAAGCCGTAAGGTTGACCCCTTATGGGCCAAGCCCGAGTGTTCTCGTTTTTCTCCTCTAGTCTATTTCACATTGATTCAGTCTTCATTTCGGACAAACGTAAGTATATGGATGAAGAAAACACTGCAACATAAGATCTCGCCGGGCGCCTTCAATTCGTCGTGTAGGCAATTCCAACTCCATAAAGTACGAACAGTTAACTACCTTCCCTCTAGAAACGGAGAAGATGTGTTCTCTCAAACTAACCTGGTCTTTGAATGGTTAAAGTGGTTCGTGCCTCCTCGCTTGCGCCCCCCCCCCATGGCGGTGACCGGCGAGAATGGAAATCTTGCAACGCTCTGAAGTAGACAAATAGACTATCAATTCTGAAGCTAGATGCTGCAAAAATAACAATGAGACAATTTAAAAAGTCTGAAACTCACTCCTCGCAAAGAAAGCTTTGCTCAAAGTTCAGATGGGCCACCCTTTTATGTATGAATTGCGTACGTTTTGCACCCCCCAAATAAAAGAACATAACCTTCAAATCGGAACACTTAGACTGTGCATTGGGTTTTCAGACATAGAATTTGAAAGTTGATTCTTACAGATTTTGTTGCGAGGAACACGTTGATACCAACAGAGAAGTTCTGATACGTTGCGCAATAAGCGAGTAAGCCGACACTTAACTCAATGTACTGCTCCTTTCGTTTGCGGTTAAAACTTTCGAAAAGCATACATACGTACAAGGGTAGTACGTCTGAACTTAGAGCTAAGTTTTCTCTCCGAGGAGTGAGTTTTAAACTTTTTTAGTGGTTTCATTGACATTTTTGTAGCATTTTACATCAGACTGGATAGTCCGATTGAAGAGTCCAGGGGAAGAACGATAAAGTGTCACAAAACCCCATTTTTCGTTTTTAAGCTGAAAGAAAGGAGGAAATGAAGTTCAAAGGTTATTCTTTCTCATAAGGTTGATATCAACATCGATCCTTCGAAATTGATTGTCTTGTGCTTCTACAGATATCGATTAAATAATTTGTATTTTTGTATCCCGTTAGATGACCGTGAAAACTTCAATTTTGATTTTTGTGACATTTATCCCCCCCCCCCCCCTCTATACTCTTCAATGGGTCTGTTGCAAATTTTTGCTACAGCGATATAGAGTGTTACATCTTAAGTAAAATCACCTGAAAAGTTCATTGGTGGCAGCAGAAAGTCATAAAGTGCAGTATTAAACTCACAAGAGGCGTTTAACTGAAACCCAAGATGGCGGTAAAATATCGAGAAACCTGTGTGCACGCACCGTGAACATACATGATGGCCAACGCTAACAACCTCACAGCATCGGAGGTTATGAGTTTGTTTGCGTAGTGATTGGTTATGATCGATGTTGTGAGGTTGGCCATCTTGGGTGTTCATGGTGCTTGCATACAGATGGCTCCATATTTTACCGGCATCTTAGATATCACTTAAATGCCTCTTGAGAGTTTTTTAATGAATTTTATGACTTTCTGCTGCGACCAATGAACTTTTCACGCGATTTTACATGAGATTTATCACTCTACAGCGCTGTAGCAAAAGTTTGCAACAGACTCATTACACACATAGCAAAACTTCACAAGAGCTCATAATTATACAATAGAGTCCCTATATACTATGAGAATTGCGACAATACTCTCAAAATGAAGAAGAAGAATCGGATCAATGGAGCCCCCAAGAGGCAAATTTCAAATGGCGGATGGCCATTTACCTCTGCCCTGTTGCCACTATTTCGCTGCGTTAGGTTCAGATTCTCGACAATAACGATCGTTATTGAAAGAGATAATGTTCTCCAAAATAACATTCAAGCCAGTGGCGGCGCGTGCAATCTGGCAACAACGTCTTCTCTCCATTTAAACCTATGTAAAACAATCGATCTTCAGGATGTGCAATTGCACCCCCAAGATGTCGATACTTTTGCATAGGATTAAATGGAAAATTTGCATGGTTGCCAAATTGCACGAGCCGCTACTGATTCAAGCAGAGGAAAAATTAACAATAATTACTGCGGTCACTGTTACTTTAAATGTGTAATGAAAGCTAGTGCGCGAAAAGTAAACAAACCCTCCGCCATTTGCATTTTGCCTCTTTGAGCTTTCTTGACAGCCTAAATCTGAGAGCCAATCAGAAATGGATTCAGAAATGGTGCAACTCTCATAGTACATAGGGACTCTAATATGCACGGCGCTAGTGCCAGGTCTTCCTCTATAGTGATAATGTCTTTGCGTCACCCATCCTCGCCAAAAAACCACACCAACGGCGACAAGCAAAGAGTAAACAAGAGTCGCAATTGAATGGAAGGCCTGCGTGGTCAACGTAGATAAGGGATCGGAACGCGGGCTGGCCTCTGATTGGCTGCAACGCATGGAGCTAAAATGTCTTAGGGTATAGGGAAATTAACACGGGGTTTTCGTTCCGGGACGTTTATCTCGAAACCTGTGCAAAATCGTATGTACACAATTTATGCAAGTCGATTTAGGAGAATTTTCCGAACAAATTGATAGGTCATAAGTGCCACTTTATTGCAAAGTCGAAAAGACTGTTTCAGTTTAAAAGTACGCACAATAGTGTGATGGCATGCTTGGCGACTGGCGTGTGTTTGAGCAGTGTTTGAGTAACTTACTATTGTGAGTACTTTTCAACTGAAACAGTCTTTTCGAATTTGCAATAAAGTGGCACTTATGACCTATCAATTTGTTCGGAAAATTCTGCTAAATCGACTCGCATAAATTGCGTAGCGACGATTTTGCACAGGTTTCGAGATAAACGTCCCGGAACGAAAACCCCGTGTTAATTCCCCTATACCCTAAGACATTTTAGCTCCACGCGTTGTAGCCAATCAGAGGCCAGCCCGCGTTCCGATCCCTTATCTACGTTGACCACGCAGGCCTTCCATTCAATTGCGACTCTTGTTTACTCTTTGGCGACAAGCGAGCATTCGATTTGATTCAAACTTACCGAGGTGAATATGCAGGGGCAAATTAATTACTCAGGGAACAAATAAAACAAAAATCAGAGGTCGGAGGTGAAGAGGAAGAGAATAATAATAAACTAAAAAAACGCAAGCACGTCCACTCCTCCACTCACACTCGCACTCTAATAAGGTTCGAGAATGGCGAATAACACTCGAACAGTCATAACTTTCACGGTTGGCTACCCTGTTGGTCTCTGGCGGGAGCCCGGAGCCCGCCTCTGAGCAGTGCATTGTAAAAGTATTCAAAAAATATACACGTATAAATACGACTCATCCGCCATCTGACAGTGATGTTTCCTCCTCCTTCTCCTTCTCCGCTCGCATTTCCTTTTGGCTCCCTACTCAAGTTCTCAGGGAATGAGCAGCGAGGAGTGATGGACTGTGATGGAGTGAGTGAGTGAGTGAGTGAGTGGCGACCGCACTAAAAAACACGCGTTCTTCCGATTCCAGACAGGGGCCAATGCTTCTTTTTGTCTTCGAGTCTATGATTGTAAACCTAAAGTTTTTCCACGCACGCAAGAGGGACGAGGGTCAGTGAATTGACTCCGGAGAAAAGAACAAAGCAGCAGAGTAAAAAGTCCTTACATTTTTGCACGAACATATAAAAGTATCGCCAAGATCAGAGATAATATGGGCGATTCCACGTGTAACAGGACTTCTTGCTGACGCCGAAAAACGTCACGAGGATCTGAATTACTTCCTTTGGAAACAATTTAGAGTAAGAAAAAAAAAATGTAATTATTATAAGATAGACGGATAAAAAGTTTGCTACCCAACTACTCAAGTGGTTCTTGTGCGAATGCTTCACTCTCAACAATATACACGTTGTTGATGAGGAGAAAGGAGGGGTTCAAGCTTTGGAGGATCCAGGAGGTGGCGGGGGGGGCAGTAACCCCCCTCCCCTTGGACCAAAAAATAAAACGAGAAAGAGAAAAGAGGAGGAAAGGCAAAAGAAAAAGAGAATGGAGGGAAAAATCGAATTTTGGATCTCTCCGGGGAGAAAACCAACAAAAAATGATTTTAGACCAGAGGGGTGATCACGGAGGATCGGATCGTTTTGGGTATCGTTATCGTTATAGTTTGCAATTTTGCATTAAATCAAATGGGCTTACTTCTGCGAAACTCGATCGCGCAGGTGATCCCCTCCTCACCTCTTCCTACTTCAAACGATTGAGATTACGACAGCCTCCGACTCATCGCTTCCTTTCGTCCGTTTCAATCGTTACGAGGAGCTCAAAACGATTAGATCAGTTGAGCCACCCATAAGGTTGTATGTAAACGATAACGATAACGATACCCAAAACGATCCGATCCTCCGTGATCACCCCCCAGCAATTCATTGTTCCAAAACTTTTTTCAAGTGTACTGCCACAGTCAGATTTTAAATTCATTGATTTAAGATTGGAATTACTTATTGCAATGGAAGTTGCCCCGTCTTAGCGCTCCGATTGCAATAATTCAAACTTAAACTGACAGAACGAGAACACTTTTAATGAGTTTGGGGGCGATAAAATACTGGTATTGAGGCATTTTCCTTAGTTTTCTGCCACGACAAAGGCCACTTTCGATTTGAGCCGAGTCTCCGGCTTCAATTAGCCTGCTCCCAATTTTGATATTGCCTTGAATGGTAAATATATATTTTTAATAGAGTCTGCGATTACCTACACACAAACATAATACCTACTAAAAACATTTGAGCAATTTTGAAATGCTCCACCGCAACATTTTGTTCATATTTTGATAAACAATTCTTCAAACATAGACTGTCGGTAGGTCTACTGTGCCGTTGGGCGCGTTGAGCGAAGGAATGGTTGTTGCACATTCGCACGGGGAGGGTGCTCGCTGAGGAGTGGCAAAGCGCCTTCATTTTGAAAGGACGCAAAACGATATCCGGCAAGCAGGAATAGTTATCGCACATCGCAATGCGGCAATGCTCATGGACCAGTAGCGCACCGAGAATTTCTTCATCTCTTTCTTTTCTCCATTAAGAAACGTATGTTAGACAAGGATGGACAACGGGATAAAACCCCCTCTTCCTGTCCTTTTCCTACTTAAACATTCAAATGGGAAATGAGAGAGATGGAAGAGATCCTGGTTGCGCCAGTGTCATGGACGATGACAAGCTAAGTGTCTTCGCATCTACTCGAAATTAGTACTATACTTTCATCGGTTTTTAGTGATATCCACGGACTTTTGAAGTAGCTATGCGATCCATAAAACTTTCCCAACTTTCAAGGAAACCTTCTGACAAATGAGAGGAGATTTTTACAGGGAGCAAAGCTGATCAGAGTAAAGTCAATGTCTTCGGCCGCAGGTGCAAAGGATTTTTGAACGGAAAAAATTAAAGCTTGGAATAGGTAATCGATAATGAGTACCTTGTAACCGGATTGAAGTGTCAGTTAAATGCAGTTTGTATAACTGCAAACTTTGTGCCGTTCCAGTTTCAAGCAATAAAATTACCTTAAAATTTAAAGTTTTGGTAGCAGTAGGTCGCGAGTAATAAGCGTTCTGATTAACTTGTTTCTAAACCCCTCCCCGCTACTTCCATGGAAAATCTGTTGTGAGCCTGTTTGTAGAATTTTACGGGAAAACATGCCTTCCCGAACTTTCTGGTAAAAAGGCAAAAGAGTGGTTTGGAGTCGAGTTTGCCGAAAATTAGTTTTTGGTCAATTTTCACTCCGCGCGTATCGTGCTGTTCCGCGATCCGTAACGCATTAAACATTCAGTTTGAAAAAATTCACAAAAAAACGTGTTGTGTCGCATTGAAACGTGAATTGTGTTGCTTCCTAGCATCGCGATGAATAAATGGTGAAAAGATACAGGGTGTGAATGGAGTGATGATTGCGTCATAATGTACTTTTTTCAATTGACTTCATGTTGATAATATACTGATCAACTTACACAGAGAAAAATTTACGGACAGAAGACAGAGCATAATTTACGATCTCTGCCCAGTCACGGCCACGTCACAGACGCTAGTGTCACAATCAGATTCAGTACCCAGCCCAATAGCGACGAGTCCATTAAAAACAGGTAGGTCCGGTAGCGCTGTAATCTTGGAGCGCTCCCCGATTTGGGAAGAGGACCAATGTAAATCAAATGGAGGGTTCGGGAAACTGCGAGAAACGATGTCCCACTGCTCCAAAGCAGGGGCGGAGCTAGGTTTGGGGGGGGGGAGGAGGGAGGGAGGCAACATCGTAATTTCGCCCCCCCCCCCCGGTGGGAAATTTTCGAAAGTGATGACCTTTCGTTTCTCTTTTCTTCTTTCGTTTCTACTTGCTGATTTTCATTTGACCGCCCTCTGTGAGAGAAAATTGATCCAAAGGCATGCAGTTTTTGTTGGTTTGTTTTCATTTGTCGGCCCCCTCGAAGGGTCGCCCGGGGCAAGGGACTCTATTTGTCCCCCTTAGATCCGCCCCTGCTCCAAAGTCCAAAGTAAAAAAAAAAAAAAAAAAAAAAAAAAAAGGAAGGAATCCTCCCTTACAAATTTGGCAATGCCGCGCCACAATATAAATAACCCCGACAATCACATGCACATAAGCTAAAAACGAAATGTCCGCCCACCATCGGATTTACAAACAAAATCTTCGAGCGCCCGGATGTTTATCGCGTTTTACAATCATCACATCATTTAATCTTTAAATCAGATGGGTAAATAATATTCCGTGAGCAAACGTAAACAGATCCAAACTTGAGCTCGTGAAGGTTTTCCCTTCTCAGCTCTCCACAACGTTTACAGTGACTAACGCGAGACCCGAACGAACAATCAGTGGCAAAATAATCAGATGCCAAGTTTCAAAATCTTCACGCGGCGTGGGTGAGCGGGCGGCAGATTTCAAAATCTGGACCCAGAAAAGTTTAAGCCCGTGAATGGCCCTCTCGATGGATGCCCTGTTGCCCCCTCCCTCTCGCCCCCCCCCCCACTGAATCCCTCTCCTGCCGTGGAAGGAGGAGCGTCCTTCATGATATCTGACAATTAGAGGTGCAGTAAGACAGTCTACGAAGACGAGTAATATTCGGCCATAAGACAATGCTTGACGCTTGACGCGCGATTGACGGTCGAGGAATCCGGAGTCTCGAGAACTAGCCTTGGCAGCCTTACCACCTGAATAGGAACGACCTACAATTATCAAATAACTATAATTATTCATATCGCCACAATATCAAATTAAACCCTCAACAACTTTTATAGGGAGCTCGAGAACAGCATTGCCAGATTTTGCAACAATGGTATTTAGTAAATAGTGATATATGATACAGATATAGAGTAGAGGGTTCGATATATCGATTAGAAATTCGACATTCGTCGACGAAAACATTCAACAAGCATTGTGCATTTAACTGACAGGGTTCAAGTACAGTATAAGCATGGGCGCACCCGGGGGGGAGGGGGGCAAGGGGGCCAAGCCCCCCCCCCCCCCCTAGGAAGAAAAAAAAGGAGGAAAGGAAAGGAAAAAAGGAGGAAAGGAAAGGAAAAAGGGAGGAAAGGAAAGGAAAAACCGAGAAAAAGAGAAAGAGAGAAGAGGAAAAGAGGAAGAGAGAAAAAGAAAAGATGGGAAAGGAAAAGAGTTCAAAAAAAGTATGAATGTCTTGAAACATCGTTTTCCTTGGAGGAACACATCTTTCCCAACAGAAATGTCCTTAATTGTTAATTTTGCTCGATCTTCTTCTGAAATCTAGATTTCCTGAAGACTCCGTCTTTCTATCAGCATGATGAAGATATTTCCGTAATATCAGCTTAGTCTCCGAAAATCTAATTTTTCTCGAGAGTTAATTCAATATAGTTTTTGAATAGAAGCAGCCTAATTTTGCGTCTAAGAAGAGCTAAATTTTCAAAATTTTCCGGGGGAAGACCCCCATACCCCCCGTATGAAATGACTACTTGGCCCCCTCCCATACAGAAACCCTCGGTGCGCCCATGAGTATAAGACAGATGGTACTTACTTGCGTCCGACATAAATAAGAGTGGAAAAGAGGAAATAGACCGTAGGTGGCGATCATTAAAGGCTTACGTCTCTTCTAGACTTGACATAAATTCTTGGTATTTTGCACCAAAAATATGTTTTACTTAATAGCTACCGATTTTTACTTCGGGCACAGGTGCCATCTGTTCCAAATTTTATTTGGGTGACTTCTGTTTCCGGGATAAGCGCCATCGTCCTTAACATTGATCCCGGTAAAACTCATCAAAGTGTTCTGATTAGTCAAGAGCTTCGGTTTAACCCTTGCGGAGCCCTAGGTATTTGAACAACGCCTGGTGCCCGAGAGGGGGGGGGGGGTGTCAGCTTTGAAATGTACTAGGAGAGACAAGGATACCTGGCCAGGGTATGCAATACGCAATGCGCAGTATACCATTCAACACATGTATTACGTGCGTTGCGTATAGCATAATCTGGCTACGTATCTTTGTTACCGCTAGTACATCCTACTAAATTTTTTAGTACACTTTTCATCATGAATCACACATTTTTGGATATTTATGGCTATTTTTCGAAAAAATTACCGTTCAACAAATTGAAAAAAGGTTTTTTTGTTTTTTACTGTTACTTGCCATTATGATATGAAGACTTGAACAACTGATCCTAAAAAAGACCTAAAATTTTTGAACCGGTTTTATTACCATAATCTAAAAAATTAATAAGCTTAAAAATTCTAATAAGCACAAAAAGCTTTTAGTAACATCACTTCTTGTCCAAAAACGTGAAAATTGGCATGAAAGACGGTTACCTTGAATTTTATGAAAAATTAGAGTTGTACGCAAAAATTAGCCTGACATCGTTTCAGCCCTCCTTCGCCCCCTGGTGGAGGGATTTTTTAAAACACTTGGGGCTTAATGTTGAAACACTAGATCTCTGGGAGGGTTTCCTTCCTAATTTGGGGGGAGGGGGGGAAGAAAAATAAATCTTAGCTCAGGAAATGTTAACATCAAAAGTAGCCCTTTGATTATTTTTTATTAATCGTCCATATTCATAAATTGACTTTTCCTTCCACACAACAACATTATCGCTGACAATGCTACGCTGATTTTAATTCAAGATGAAGGGACAATGGTCTAAATCCAGCACAATATGTGCTTTTAGTTGCCTTCCAGCAGGCTGATTCTGCTCATTTGGACGAGACAAGACAAGATAGCAAGAAACGATCAATCCCATTGGTTTAAATGGCATAACATGACAGATTTGAAGTCATTGAAGCTGCACGACAACGAGCTCGGAGTCATTTCATTTCAAATTCATGACTGGGAGCTCATCATCGCGCAGCTTTAATGACTTCAAATCTGTCACATGACGCCATTTAAACCAATGGGATTGATCGTTTCTTGCTATCTTGTCTCGTCTCGTCCAAAAGAGCAGAATCAGCCTGCAGGTTGCATTTTCTGACTTGACCTGGACGGCTACCGTCACTTATGATTCAGGGCTTTGATTTGAATCTCTTGAGGAAAAAATTTATTCAATTCAAACATCCGCCCAAAAGAGTTGATTCACAACAAATTGATTTTTCCATTTGCTGTCACAGCTTTTGTTTAGTTGGGTAGGTACTTTGTTTGAGAACTTGTTAAGATTGTATTTTTACGATGCATTCAATTGCAAGAATGTTAGAGATCTCAACTTATTTTCTTTTAATACAGTTTGAAGATTATAAATTAAAGACAAATTGTAATTCTAAAAAAGCTGATTTTTTTTTCATGTTTCAGGCCCTGACCTTGCGATTCTTCATGACTGCAGTCACTGCCCTATCCAATTCAGAGTCTACAAACGGCAATCTGTATCGACCCACACGAGATGACCAGTATTATTACCGTAGGTACGGTAATGATTATCCAACTGGAATGAACGAGGACTACAATCCTAACTCTAGGCAAATTCCAGGTCCCAAATATATTCCTGGCTCAAAATATATGGAACAAGGCTGGGTCAAGTTAGAACCAACAGATGATAGTTATAAAGGTTACAGGAAAGGATATCCAGGTTCTGACTACAGTTACAATGAGTATTCATCAGATAAGAATTCTGGATTTAGACCGAGTCCGAACTACCCTAATAGCCCAGAATCGGGAGCTCCAAACCCTGGATATTATTCTTCACCTGGATACCCACCTGATTCATCGCAACCTAGATTTTTCTCTAGTCTAGATACTCGTTATCCTACAAGTGGTCACTCAGGCTATTCTAAAGGTCCAACATTTGGTTCAGCTCCAAGCTCATGGTCAAGCCAGGGGTACTCCTCAGGCCAAGGGTATCCATCAGGCCAAGGGTACCCCTCAGGCTCCGGAGGCTATAGAGGACCTTCAATGTCAGGGTCTGGGTATCCTTTTAATAGCGGGTCTTGGAATTCACACCAAGGAATATCTTCTTACGGCTGGGATAGCAATAAAAGACCTTCGGACTCCCTTTGTGGCCTCTGTAGCGGCACAGTTTCTCCACAAAGAGGTGAATATCGAGGCAATGGCTATGATAACTTGAGCCCAGAGTGGGCAATGAGACAGATGAAACACCACAATCAGTACTCAAATCAAAGACCAATACAATCAGGGCATCAATCAGGGTATCAGTCGGGGCAACAGTCAGGGCATCAGTTGGGGCACCAGTCAGGACACCAGTCAGGGCACCAGGCTGGCCACCAGTCAGGGCATCAATCAGGGCAATGGGAAAGTCAAGGATGGAATAAGTATCCAGCGCCTGCTGATTATGATCGAGGGAATGCTGGAGACACTGGTGGAAGGTATCCTTCAAGCAGTGGTTGGGGGTCATCGGGATCGGGTTACGGAGGAGGGAGCGCTGGATCTGGGTCACCATCATCATGGGATAAAAAACCTGATTGGAATGACAGAAGACCTAGCTACAATCCTCGACCTTACGATGACCGTAAGGGAATCTATCCGGTCAAATCAACTCCCGGGACTGGATACTGGGATAGTCACCCACCCAGAGATATCGGTTGGGATATGAACGATAGCAGGGTAGGAGTCGTCTCCGGCTGGATAGGAGGACATAAGGGTAATAAAGGAGGTAACGGATACTCACAGACAGGATATAAAGATACTAGATATCAGTTTGATGAGTACGAGCGAAAGAACGACAGGCGGTATCCAGAAATGGATGGAGGGAATCGTGGATTCGGTGGGTCAGGTGCTTATGATGTGGGTAAAGTGACATCTGGTTATGTTTATGTGCCAAATTCAATAGAAAATAGACCATGGGATAGTACGAGTACAACTAAAGGTTACTCTGCTGGATGGGACAAATCTGGAGGTCGACCGTACCCCCAGCCACCCCCTCCAGCCCCTCCTATTCCTCCATCAAATGGACCACCCAACAGCTGGGGTGCTGGTTACGACAGAGATTATGCTTCCAAATGGGATTATAATGCTCCGATGCCAAATCGAGGGTACGACAGAAACGATAGCTATGACAGAAGGCCAGATGCTGGTTATAACAGGAGGCCTGATGACTACAACAGAAGACCAGATGGCTATGACAGAGGGCCACCAGGTTGCAATACTGGTTGCAGCAGCAGTAGACCAATCAGCGAAAGCTCAAGCCATGACTGGAGAGAGAGCGGAAACAGCCAGGATGGATATCCATCAGGAAGGTATGGAACTATCGTTATTTATATAAAATATTCATCAACAACAACAAGAGTTGATTTGCTTTGATAAAAATCATGGGTCTTTATTGTCATTGTGAGAATATAACAGAAGCTTTCGTGAATAGAAAGTATCCAAGCAGTTCAATAAGTTATATATAGCTCAAGCTATGCTGACTGTGCTGAGGAAGCGATCAACATGTTTTACAGTTTTAGAGGGAACACACATAACAAATACGGTGTGAAAATGAAATCATTCCTCCCAAGGTTCTGGTATTTCTTTTTTTCTCTTCTGTATTCAAGGATGTACTCAGGGAGGGAAACTCGATTCCCTTCTCCCTCTATCTCTGAAATATGCAAAAATAAGAGGGAAAAAGGCGGTAGATTACCTGGAAGTTCCGGAAAATTGACAAAAATTGAACTCTAGCTTCTAGAATTTCTTCTGAATACGCCTGTTCTGTTGGCCAGTCTATACGAGGGTCGTTCAAAAAGTAAGTTTCATTGATCTTTTTCTCAGGCCTTATTTCAATAGGAAAAATTCAATTACGCCGTTGATGTCATATTCTAAGCTCGTCAACAACATATAGTTTTTTAAATTTGGTTCATTTTCGGTGGAGATATGGTTATTTTTCTGCACCTATCTCAAAAAATTTCCCACCAACTTTTTTCGAACGAGAGCAATCTTCAAATCAGCGATAAAAATTATTTGTTTTCAATCCGCTATCATTGATGCACTCGAGACGTGATCGACTTTTATCTGATATCAAAATAAGATGTAGATGGATTGCGAATAGTAAACAAAACATGTTAAGTAATCAGTACTGTCTCGTTTATTGCACTCACTCCATCATTGTCGAAAAAGTGTACGTGAATAGAGAATCCCTCGGATGTCCAAGTTCCCGGGGTGATTTGTTTTCTCAATGCGAAAAAAGTTCCACCTTCTGAAATTCACCAACAATTGTTAGTCGCGGTGTATGGTGAAACAGTTATGTCTCCCCAAATGGTTTCGGAAGGGTGGTGCCGTGTTTCAAGAATTTCAATCGTGATTTTTACGACTCAAGAATAGCGATACTGGTCAGCCGATCTCAAAAGTGCGTCGATGTTCGAGGCCACTATGTCAAAAAACCTTGAAAAAAAGGTCATTTCACGTTATTTTTTCGCTAAAATTCTCTATTAAACTAGGAAAAACTTGAGTAAATACCCAGAAAATGTTCAGTATGAGCGATTTTTTTTTTTTTTGCTGATTTGAAGATTGCACTAGTTTGTAAATAGTTGGCGGGAGGTGACGGGAAATTTTTTGAGATGGGTGCAGTAAAAAAGCCATAACTCCACCAAAAATGAACCAAATTTAAAAAACCATAAGTCATAGAAAAGCTTAGAAAATGACAAATTCAATAACGTAAATAATTTTTTCCTATCTGAAATAGAGCTTGAGAAAAAGATCAATGAAACTTACTTTTTGAACGACCCTCGTATCAATCAGATTTATTTTCAATTTTCTCACTTGACATAGTTGTGCATGGTACCTTATCTCATGTTATAATAAGTAATGATTGAAAAAATCTGGTAGGTTCCAGCATATGAAACTTTCATAAAGCTCCTAAAACATCAATCTAACAGCTCCACGGATTAGACGTTTAGAAGGTAATAAAATAAACACAAATGCAAATTTTTTTCAGAAATCCAGACTGAAGCTTGACTACATAGTTTCAGTTCTTTTAAAAAGAAAAAAAAGAATAAAAACTCAATGAGAATAAGCAGAGTTAGAAAGGGCTTCCCTGTGTGCAGATATCAATGAAATGATTTTCATTGCAGGAAAACCTATCAAAATGAATAGCAAGTTTTAGAAATAATCGATAGATCAACATTCCTCACCAAAATAATGAAGATTAAGTAAAATACATGCAATCAAGGCAAAATAAAAGAACATTGTACATTTTGTAAAAGTACAGTAGTTTTTTCCATAAACCGGTGTGTATGAATTCTATCCAAGCTTTACTCTGATGCAGCGGGTGTTTACCAGTTTCGTCAAGATGGACTTCATTTTGGCCTGGAAAGCACATACTTTCCTCAGCTTCATTATTATCATAAGGAATGTAGAAGAAGCGGTGTATCTATCGATTAATTTTAAAACTTACCTTCCATTCTGTACATAATATCAGTGTCACCAGAGCACCGTTGCGATGAATTCTAAAACTCTCCCTTAGCTTCATCTAGATTCATTGAAAAGATGAAAAACTCATAGCATTTGTGCTTTTGTATTGCAGGCCAGACCATGTGTTTCCATCAACCGGCCCAGGCGATTATGACACTTCTACCCGCTTTCAAAATGATCGAATACCACCCCCAGCACGATTCAATGGACACAGCGGCATTGGAGCCTCAACAGAGTATGGTTACCTATATAAAGGATCTTATCAACAAGATAGATCTGTATCATCTTCGACGATCTCACCTGTGCCTGTGTCAACCACAGACACGCCGTCAACTACACCAGCCGAGTAAAATCTAAACGATAAATTCAATTCTAATGATCATGACAAGACAAACCAGCAGATAAAAGAAAATGAAATCGACAAGAAAAAATTTATTTATTTAACGAATCCTTTCCTCCATTGACAGAGTTTCAAATGACAACCACGACATGTAAGCCAAAAATTAAATACCCAAAATGAATTTTAAAACGACAGGCAGGAGCTTGAGTTACAAACAACAAGGCAGACAATTTTTTTAACATCTTAAAGAAAAGAAAATTGCAATAAAATCATTTTTGTAAAAAGAGAAAAACGTGTTTCATTTAAAAAATAATGATAAATGATAAGTCATTACCTGGTTCCCCTAGCGAATGTACTGTTTGACCATGGCATGTAGAAACCTTGATTTTCTAATATTGGCTGCTTCACGCTTAATTTCCTCATTATTGTTTGTGTTTAATTCTAAGAGACCAATCACTTGCATCTGAAATCAGGAAAAATATAATTTTATTTGTACCATCAAATTAAAAAGGGCAATGAAAAGTACATATATTGATCTAGTGGCTGATACACCGGGGGGGGGGGAGCCTCAAATGTTGCCTTTTTTCAATAGAAAAAAACCCGAAATTGCTTCCACCGATGTGACGCTTCAAATTTCAAAATTCCACAGGCATGCCCCCCCCCCAGAAAAATTATCTGGATCTGCCACTGTATTGATCTCACAATGATTACACCTCATTTGAGACACCAAGGAGATGTATTCTGATATCATAGGGTGAATTCAGAGACTTTACTTGAGACCTACTTGACTTGACTCAAACTGGAAAAGTCCTCCAGATTCGATGAGCAATTCAGAAACACACTTTGAACCAACGCGCCTAGAGGTTTCTTGAGGAAGTTTCAAGGAATTTTCAAGTAAAAATAAGTACCAATTGGAAATGCAAAGATGCTTTAAAAAAAACCCTGTTTTCCTCTCAAGATAAATCTTAAATGATAATTTCAAGGAAACTCGTTCACTACCTTGAACTACACTCAAGAGTTCTCAAGAAATGCTAATTTACAGAGAGCGTCTCTGAATTGCAATTTTTCTCACTCGACTTGATTCCACTTGAGTATTTCTCAAGCAAAGTCAAGAGGGCAAATGATTTTTTGTGACCATGCTGCACTCAGATTGAGTCTTCCACTACCATTGCTATTACTTTTCCGAGGAAATTCGTTAAAATATGGTAAAAATGGTCGGCGGACCGCAAATTTTCTTCGTTAATTAGAAAATTTGTTAATCAGCGTCTTTTTTTACACAAGTACGATAGGACTTTTGACGGGACCGGCCAAAACATTTGTTAATTAGAAGTTTTCGTTAATCTGAGGTTTTACTGTATTGTAAGCAATTGATTTTTTGCAATCATATTGTATTCAGATTGAGTCCTTCATTACCGATCCTAATCTTGTGGGTGAATTATTCCACCATTTCAATTGAATCTAGGTCAGCTCTTCATCTTAGGTGCATATCTTATAAAGGTCAAAGGATATAAGTTAGAATAAAGCTCCTAAAGAAGAATTCTTACATAAGGTTTTATTGATTCTTCTCATTGACTCAATAATATATTACTACAGGCATATCAGTTAACCCGCCAGTGATTAGATGAAAAAGGATGCACACAAAACAGTGGCATAGCCAGAAAATTGAGAGGGAGGGGGCTCAGGGTGGAGAGTCATAATACAGAAGTATAAGGGTTCAAAGGCCTGCAAGTCTATACAGAGTGTCAAAAATGCAAGCTTTTGACATAAAATAGCAAAAACTTACCTAACATCAGAAATTTTTCCCCCTCCACCTTAAAAGAGATTTCAGACTACCCTATAGTATGGTTTTGAATAAATTTCAATTATTACATTAATTTTTGGTCGTGGGTTAAGAGCAGGGATTGGGAGCCGGAGCCGTGGTCAGATCTGAATTTTAAGTTCTCCTCGACAGAAAACTGTGGGAATACTAAAATGAGTTACAACTTATCATTCAAATACTGAATCCGAAGGCTCTTGCAACAACAGAACTTGATTTCAAAGGTTCAGTTTCAAGTTATTGCGTTGGGAGCTCTTTAGGGAGCACTTTTTGGGAGCCGTGCTCCCAAAGAGCTCCCAACGCAATAACTTGAAACCGAATCTTTGAAATCAAGTTCTGTTGTTGCAAGAGTCTTTGGATTCAGTATTTGAATGATAAGTTGTAACTCATTTTAGTACTCCCACAGTTTTCTGCCGAGGAGAACATTTCAGATCTGACCAAGAAATGCAACGCCTTTTTGCAAAAGAAGTTGCTGTCAGAAGTTTGAAATTTGCGACTAGGTCGCTTTAGTATAAATGTGTCCAGTTATTCTGTGGCTAGAACTACAGACAACAGGTGAATAACACTTACAGCTTGTTTCTTCCGATTGTACTGATTGTGCTTCGTGTGGAGGTTAATTAAAAATTCTAGAATGTTATTGTCCCAAATGTAATTGTAATAGGAATCCATTGCATCCGAGCAATTATTTTCTGATAGGCACTTATAGGCAGTCGTGTAGTCGACTTCCTCCAAAAACTGGCAAAGAACTGCAGCCTGCAAATTACGATAACAACAATATCAGAAAATCACCCTTTGATATCAGAGTTCTTGTTTTCAACACATTCAAAAAAGCATAGACGATTTTAAAAGAAAACATCTATAACTGGGTGGTTTTCATTTCTGATTTCATTTGGTTTTCTTCTTCAGGTCTTTCATGAGTAGACGTAAAATAAAAAACAAAGAAAGTAGTAAGTAAACATATCTCCTCATTTCCTCACAGGTTAAATTGTTGTTATTTTTCTATACTAAAAAATATATAGAGATGAAAAAACCAGTGGCGTTGCGTCCAATCTGGTAATGCTACATTTCGTCCATTTACACCCTTGCAAATTAGGAGTGCACCGTACACCTCCAATAGTTCCACCTTATTCACGGGTTTAAATGGACTAAAAGCAGCATTGCCTGGTTGTGCGCGATGCTACTGCAAGAAATTATTCAATTTGAAATGGTTTACCACTTAAAGTGCTGAAGGTTTTTGCACCCGCCCAGTCAGTGCTGGCGTTTTGTGGAGTCTTTCGTAGTTTTTATAATTGCTTTTAATTAAGACAAAAGGTTCATTTCGGTCTCTTTTTGATGAACGAATCTTTGAACTTTAATTTTCACAAAACCCAGAAAATCCATAAATGTTCGAAGTAATTTGATTTCAAATTTCAACTTCTGATCAGAGTCTGTACAGCTTGAGTCACATGTGATAAGTGGTTTGGCGCAGGTGACAGCTAATTGATTCACGCTTAACTTCAGTGCCAGTTTGCTGGAAAGTTCTGCAGTCCAGAGATCTGGCCAACCATTCAGCGCTCACTTGCTGCAAAAAACTTTAAACGAAAGACTCGGGCTTACGTGTTTCCTTTCCACTACGGATAAAATAGATTAACTCTTAGGATCATCAGCGATGAAACATACGAGGCTACTTTCATCACTTGAGCATCCTAATGAGATATACTCAGTGTGGCACCTTCACCTTGGTGCAAATAAAAATATTGGAAAGTTGACAATGTTAACAAACATCCCAACATTTTTTTAGAAAGCTCAATTCTCAGTTCGGTGCTAAGTTTACATTTAGACTTTGACTTGTTTGACTAAAATTTCAAAACATTCAACTGAGATAGCTGCCTGATGTAAAAGAGGAAAAAAGAGAATGACCTGAGTGTAACACTGCAAAAAAATACATGATTTGATCATTCGCTTAAAAACACCATCATCGACTAGACTTCGAGTTAATGGTCGACTAAAGAAATCGGTAACAGCAATAATAGCTTGAAGATAGCATCTTAATGCAGCTGCATAGTGTCCATTACCTAGAAAAGAAAAGAAAAAAAATCAATTAATACAGTAAACAATAAGGACTCTTTTATTTAGGGAATAGACAGACAACTTTTGATGGCAAGTTCTCATAAACCCCATCATCAGAGGACTTAAACAGAAGTTCTTTAAACAGAAGAAAGCAAAAATAAGAGGTGGCAAAAACTTTGAATTCAAGAGCTCATAGTTTAACAAAGTTTGTTCACCTGAAAACTTTTATTGTTTCACACTTCAAATAAAGGGAAAAAAGAAAAAGAGGGGGAAAAATTGTTACAAGAATTATTTTAGTCAACACTTTTCCTTCCAGTGAAGATCAAAATAGTAAGTCAAAAATTACAAAGAATCTGTTTAGTTCAGAATCATTCGCATTTCAGAATCTTTTGCAACACCTCAGCTGCTCAAAACTTGCTCACACTTTTGCCCTGGCCTGCCCAGAGCAAATTACAACTTTTTTACCAGAAGAAGCTCAAGTTATATTCCTTTCCCCAGATAAAGACTTTCGACGGTTAGAGACACTTGCACATTTTACATGCTCATGAATGGGTATCGAGCAAAATTATGACTTTGGAAAATTATATTTCATCCAATTCTAGTGCGACTGATAAAATTGAACTTCTAATTGAAGAAAAAAAAAATTACTTTTGCAATCATTAGTAAGGAAAATACTTTTTTTTCCCCTCTCATTACACTAAAACCTTGGCTCATGATAAGTAGTTGTAGCATTTAAGTCCAGCTGCCCACATAATTTGTCTTGTTATGCTTGAGTTTTACAGTAAACTACAAAGCTAGTTTAAAAAAAAAAAAAAGTGAGTAGAACAGGTTAAGAGTAACATGGTGCAAGAATGCAAACAGTTGCATAAGCCCTGCACCAACAATTCAACGCAACCTGCCTTACTCGTGACTCAAACCTTTCTTGGTTTTGAGAAAACAAAAGACAATAGCGAATTGTTTCTTGAGTAATACTTGTTGTGTCAATTCCTCAACACAGGACTTATGCAACTGTTTGTACTTAGGCTGCCAAAAGAATTTTCCACATCACAGCGAGAGGGGAAATATTTTGACCCTCTCTAATTCAAGAAAGGCGGCAGAGGTGATACGCAAATCGACCTTCAGCTCGCATCAAGATAACAACACCCGTGGCACTCGCTACACACATACAGCTAACACCGACTCAATGTCTCCGCCCTCCTCCCAATCATTCGGCAGTGAGATGATACCTCTCACAGCTCGAGCAGTAGAGTGGGGGTAAGAAAATTTCCCCTCTCGATGTTATGTGACAGATTCTTTTGGGAGCAGGGCTGCCGTTTTGCGTATAATCAATGCTATTTTTCAATTCATCGATGATTCCACCGGTTGAGAAAAGATTACACAGTCCAGTTCAGTGCATGACTGTAGTGAACTAAAATACTTGCATCTGTAATCTTTTCTCAACCGGTGAAGTCGTCGATGACTTTAAAAAACTTGCGGATATTTTAATTAATCAACGGAGTTTCCACCGATTAAGGAGATTACAGATCAGAGTATTTTCGTGCATTACTGTCATACACTGAACTGAACTGCATAATCTTTTCTCAACCGGTGGAATCATCGGTGAATAGAAAAATAGCATTGATTATACGCAAAACAGCAGCCCTGTTTGGGAGCCTTAGTACTTACTCCTACATAAAGATAGGATAGAGAGGGATACGACAACTAGTGAGACATCCTCAGGTATGGGAAGTATTTAGAGCATAAATGGAGGAAGAATGCTGTAGATTTTTTTTTTTTTGGTTCTTCATCAACTCTCTGAACAATTTTATTAAAAAAAAAAAAACAAAACATGGTATTAATAGTGCTACAAAAATATTAAAGATTAAACAGTTAAAAATTACTCACTAAAATTGACATCAGCCAGTAGTCTTAGCCAAACTTCATTACTTGGATAATACTTCAAGCCAGAATTAAGTAACTGAACTAAAACTTCATCCACCATTCTGCAGTTGTAAGCATTAGCACTGGAATCAGACCCAAAACGTCTATTAAAGCATGCAAATATTAGCTAGTGCATATTCGAATGAATTAAAACACTTCCAAACAAAACATGAAGCGTGTGGTTCACTCGTCAAAGGAACCAAAATTACTTGCTATTCAAACACACACATTTTGTGCGTAACCAATTTCCCTTCCTCCGCCTCGTCGTTTGGCGAGTGCTTGACTATTTCTTATGGCTCTACTTCCTCATTCATGCTCAGTTAGAGGCAGGTAAACTTTTAGTTTTTGAGTACTTTCCTTGGCTTCGACAGACGCTCGTACTCTCAAAGTGGCCTCTTTTGACTGCGATTCATTTGTGAATATCTCCTAAACTTAACAAACGATTGAGTTGGGGCCATGAGAACTTTTGTTCATCAGCACCTTAGTTTTATATTTGAGCTCAAAAATTCAAAAACCTATTAAGAGCCATTTCTCACAAGGCTAGTGTTAGGTTCTTTGTTGATGATCCCAACATTATTTACGAGTGATTTTTCTCTAAAAGTAACCCTTCTTTGTAGCAATTGTTTGCAACAGACCCATGGAAGCAACTAGGGTGTTTTTCACAGGAGACGTTAGTGTTTAATAACTTACTTGCTGATACCAGCCGGCCACAAAGCTGAATACTGCGTGGATAATTCTACTCCAGCATCATCTCTTAAAGCCGTGTGAAGTCTTGCAAGCAAGGATGCCACGATAGTCACAACGAAAGGATCTCTGAGCCTGGTGAGTAAATGCATCAGCATTGAGCGGTTCAACCCGCTTCCTGATGATCTTTTGCTGCCACCGTTCGAACAAAAAACTGGTATGACTGCGGAAGAATAAAGAATTATTTAACGATTGAAAGCTTCACTAACCCTTGCAATACATCATTTTTAAAAATTCAATCAAACAAATTTAACGTCTAGACAAGTGAAACAAGCAAATGTTTCTCTTCAAGTACATGTTAGTTTTTTTGAAACTCCGTAAGACTCCATACTAAAAATTGTTCCCCCATGTGGACACAATGACTGAAAGAGTTCATAGAGACGCTAAGAGAGCTTGATTTTGAAATCGCCTGATTCCGCAATAAAGCAGGATTTTAACCCTTACGAGTCCAATGTCGGATATATCCGACAGCGTAAAAATCCTATTCAGGTCCAATGTCGGATAAATTCGACACGAAAGTTTGACTTCTCGTAGGGTCCAATGTCGGCTATATTCAACTCGTCCATCACGTGGCGGGCTCTGGTGGACACTCGGGGAACTTGTTTCTCAATTGGCAGTGCAACCACGGTCGCGGACCTGCTGCAGCTGCCTGCCAGAAATGGCCGAGGACCGGAAAGGGTTAAAACCCCTGAAAGCAGTATTTTGTTTTTTTGCTCGGATAATTTACGATTTATTTTGGTTGTTTTTTTTTATTATTTATTTATTTATTTTTTTTATTTATTTATTTTTTTTGGTTTTTTGTTGATTTTTTTTTTTTTTTTTTCCGATTTTTATTTTTGTTGAATTTTTGCTAAAAGAAACACTTGTAACAAAAATATTCATTTGTTAGATAGCTTTAAACGAAGGTAGTTTTTAACGAAGCACTTTATTTAACAACTATTTGCGTCAGCGAAAAGCCCTATTACAGTGGAAGTACCTATAGGTATTCTGGTAAAGAATTTAAATAATCAAAAGTGGGCTATGCTCAGTTAGACTGGGCAATTGAAAGCTTTAGCGTGAATCTTTCAAACCTGGAAGCAGGAACTAAATTATATGAGAGCCAAAATAAAAAAACTTGAAAACTTACTCATTTCCCAAGCATCTCTGGGCACTTTCTTGTTTCCTTTGAATTTTTTTATTTGATTGCAAGCTGCTCCCAACGAAGAGACTACTTCGAAGAAAGGAAATCGCTTTTCTAGGGGACTGCATAAGAATTCCCATTCACCTAAATTAAGTAAAGCCACGGCACATGCCTCCATTACTTCTAATCGGGGTAAAACGCTTTCAATCCCTGCTTGCCGCGTTGACAGACATTGCTTGCATTGCTGCGCCAACGTGCCTTGCACTAAAAAAAGAAGGAAACAAGATCTATCAAATTTTACTTCAACTTAAAAAGTAGGTAATTCATAATTTATAAACAAACTAATAAAGGGGGAAAATGCCAACTAGCAATCGATACAAAAAAGGTTGAAAAATCAAGGATTCTTTGATACAAAAGCCGATGGATTTCCATCTTTTAAAAGTCTTTGTCTTGAGTTTTTAGAAGGTCTCCAATCAATCAGTTCTTTCCCATTCTGTTCGATGACCACGAAAACACTGATTTCAATTTTTGCGCCATACATTGTTTTTCCAGTGGACTCTTCAAATGATTCCACTAATGAGATGAAAAAGTAGTTTAATCAGATTCAATCAATTCATTATACTTACTCATCATTGTGGTTGGCCATTCCGTGAACAATCGATTAAGATCTACAAGTAAACTTTCCCAAGCTATAAGTTGACATTGTTTGTAGTAAGCTGGATTATTTTTCTGCTCTCGCCCGATTTCCTTCTCAATAGCATGGAGAAATTCTTGGGCTGCTGAGTAATTCTGAAGGAAAGGATATAACATAGAACATAGAATACATGATAAAAAAAGAAATGATGAAAAGACTGAGTTATTCCTTAAAAATAGGACAAAGAAGTGAACAAATTTGTTCAGAAAATTACAATGATGATGCCATGATTGGGAAAACTCATTGGATTTTACATTGATTTAAATGCAGGTTGTGACGATTTAGCGCCACCATATGGCAACATTGGACGATGCAGTAGATCCATTTATAGTGGGACTGATAATAAAAATTTCACAATATTACAAACAGTTGCACTCAATTGATTTAAAACTTCAGATACTCAAAGCAACACTAAAACAATGGAAATATTCAAACAAATATTTGACAAGATGAAATGACTCACTGAAAAAGCATTGAAAACCAGGGAGCAGATCGGGTACTTCAAAGTTAAATGGATCGATAAAACAATGCATAAGTGATGCTAATGGTGAGAAACCTGATTTAGAGTGGCTGTCTTTTGAAGACCATTGTTCAGTCCCTCGTTTGGTAAAGTTTGCTCCGGAGACACCTTCACCTAACAAAACATTGAACAATGGTTTTCTAAAGACAGCTACTTAAGACCAGGTCTCTCACCAACAGCATTACTCGTGTTTAGTTTTATCAACCCATTTAACTAAAAAGTCCCAGATCAGCTTGCAGGTGGGTAGCAAAGAGCTTGGTTTATCACAAATAAACTGAGCTTGCTCCTACATCAATCAAATTTTAAAATAGCGGCTAGAGAATGGGTATATACCTTTCGATCATTCAACTGTTTTGCTTTAGCCAAGAGCACATATATGAACTGCTGGAAAGGCGAGTAGTTTTGATGATGACCTGAGGACAATCCTGCAACAAAGCTTTGAAGCGGAATCGCTAACTCCCACTGAAAAAGAAAAGATTATGAAAATCCATTCAATCAAATTAAGAGGAGAATTAAGAAGTTTCAGTGCATTTCAAAAGAAAAAAATTAAGTTTTCCTAAAAAACTGATGGTTCATTTTTTTATTAAATTTAGATAGTTTTTTAAAAAGACAGCCAACAATATTTGACTGCATTCCCTATTTTTTTATTATTGGAATTCAAAGCAGAGTAAACAAGTTCTAGAACTTCCCTTCGAATCTGTTGTTTCCAAAAGAAGTACACTCAAAGGGTATCACTCTCAGCAAGGTGATGTAATTTCTGTGCAATTGAAGTGATTTACCTAAAATAATCAAACTCAAGTTTTCTAATAGCTAAAATTGAAAAAAAAAAAAAAAAAATTAAAATATGTAATTAAAATCATCAGCTGAAGTTGTATTGAAGTCCAGATGAACAAGACATAAATTTTATACATTGGTGTGTCATTCACCTGTTGAGCAGAAAATCTTACCTTATGAGGTAACTCAATGAGTAAAAGGCAGCAAACTAAATCGCACTTACTTTATTATTTATGACCCAAATGGGCTTTTTGGAGAAAATTGGTTTATTGCTAAAAATGAGATCTTTGATTTCTTGAACGTCAAAACTAGCGACAAGCTTCTGTTCAATATAGGAGACTTCTAGACGAGGGTTCTCTGAAAAAATTAGTACAGAAAAAATAAAGTAAGGATCTAGAGAATGGACCAGGTCTGCAAAAAAAGACTGTTGTCAATAGTGATTAAAAAAATAGCCTAAAATGAGGGAAAGTTTTCTAACGAAAATTTCAATTTTGTGGTTCTTTTTTCTTTTGATTTTTAAAGGCAGGATTCTTTTTTCCCCCCCTTAATCGCTAATTATCTGTTAACCTGTAAATAAATTTACATTTTAAGCTGTGAACAATTTTACTAGGTACAGCAGAAAAAGAGAATATCAGACACGATTTAAGAGAGACAGCCATGGACTTTTCTTTGAAAAGCTGATGAACTTGTTGAAATCTTGCAATCGATCATTTAATGCATGATGAATGAAATAAACGATTATGAAAATGTTTGTCTCCTGATGGTGGAAAAATAAATGAGATGCCAAAAGAGGGTGGCTGATAGCAGTGGAATAATACTTTGTCCTGGACCAGAGCAACTCCAGAAGTTCCGGTGCATTTTGTCTTCTACTCCAATGCACTAAAGCTCACACAGGAGCAGCACCAAGTTCAATGCACTGTTACTTAGCAAAAAGCTCTAGTGCATATCATTGCAAACACGATTGAATAAAGAAACTGTGCAGAGCAGCTCCGATTGCACAGTTAGCAAACATAGAACTTTAATGGCACAAACATAACTTATTAGTATTCTATCATTAAATATGATATGTTAGGATCAGTGAGAACTTCAATGGGTCATTGACCTACAGGAAAGCATGACTAAAAACAAAAGAGGTACAGTTGTACAGTTTCTATAATGACTGTAAGATCTATTCACAAGTGGCTCATGACTTATTTTTTCACACGGAAAAAAAAGAATGGTGCAATTTACCATTCGCATAGCTGATTTTGGCCCCTACCAGAGTTAAGATAAACTAGACCAGAGTTATGGAACATTTGACCAGGTATCAAGTGAAATTGACCTGATTCCTGGTCAAATGTTCCATAACTCTGGTCAAGTTTATCTTAACTCTGGTAGGGGCCAAAATCAGCTATGTGAATGGTAAATTACACCATTCTTTTTTTTGTGCAAAAGAGTATCGAAACAAAGTTTATCCAACTTTCGAACGGCTCGCTTTGATGTTTATTGTAAATAAAAGAAGTGAGATAAGACTTTCAAAAATGAAACAGTAAAATTGAATTCGATTCTCAACACAAATGACAGCCTTTAACTAAGATTGGTGCTCAGCTACTTACGGATATTTCGAGGTAAGTCAAGATCGGTGTAAGCAGGTGTAATACCACATTGCTCATTAGCCTCTTTGTCAATATACTCTTGCAGATCGTTTATTGTCACCAACTGGCTGACAGGATAGTTGGACATGGCTGGTAAACCAATTATTGTTATTAAAAACTCAATGACTTGCTTCTTAACATTGTCAGTTGCATTCGCCATCACTGGTTTCAAAACCTGATAGCAATCAGAGAGCAAATACTAAATAACTAAAAACTAAACATTAAGTGAATGAATACCAATATATAAATGAATGAATAATTTAAGAGAAGTTAATCTGTGAGGTTATTCAACAATTATATTTTTAGTCGTCCTTTATTTTAACAGATGTTGAATTAGGATGTCATCTGACGGATGTTTGTTTATATCACGCCCCTAGAAATTACGGCCAACCACGGCTCAGCACTAAATTTTGCCTAGATGTCCGCTTGGAACGCTATCGTGCTTGACATCTCATCTCAACATCCTGCTCAGGAGCATGATGCCGTAGGATACTGTCTGACAGATGTTTCACCTGTTTTTGTACAGTACCGTACAGCAACACCTGAAGTAAGCCACGCCCACAATCCGTAAATAAAGTGCAAAGGATGCCGATCGGATGAACCCGAAATCTGTCGTAATAAAGGACGACTTTTCTAACACTGCTCCAAGTCTGAGTTTTGGGCACTAGTTGACCTATTTTCAATATTTTTCCACACCTACAACTGATTTGACAAAAAACAAACTTTTTTCATAACCCCGTGAGGCTTTGACGCGCAGAGGAGAAAGATAAAACAAGGAATAAGAAATGTAGCTCTTGTTTTTCATTATATCATAAAGAAACTAAGTGTAGGTACCAAACTTTAAAATCATTGCTTGTTTAAAAAAATCAATCAAACTAAATTCCTGAAACGAATGAGTTGGTCTCACATATAAAACAGAAAAACAATTACCCAAACCAAGATTTCCGTTCCTTTCCTAATGGAGTTGATTTTGGTGATGAAATCTTGAGTTATGTACTGAGGAGAATCTTCAAGGAGTTGCCTAACAACATTCAACGTCTGAATCTGTACGAGGAGCTCTCGGGTTGCAGTCATACTACCGCATGAAACTCCTGCATTCCAGTCTTGTTCTAGGTTTAACCGAATGTTCAGAGGTATTTCACGTGAATTATTATCTTCCAAAAGGATCTGAATTATTTCCTTTAAAAAAAATTAAGAGTACAAAAAAAATTAATTTCAACTTTTACATTGACAGATAAAAGGTTTGCTGCGCCAGCTACTTGAGAGGCTCTTAAGCGAATATTTCACTAGGAACAATACAGACCTTTGTTGAAGGGAGAAAAGGGGTTAAGAGATTGGATAAAACGCCGGAGAATCCACGGCAAGCAAAATATCCTGTTCAAGGAGGAATTTCCTACAGGCACAGAAAGTCAACGGCTATAATACGTTTTTGTGTTTGCGGTTTTCTACACTCTTTCTCTTTTTACTTTTTGACTTTTGACAAACCTACTGGTCAACTGGTTTACTTGTCATGTTTTCTACCTACAGGATTATTTTTACCTCATGGAGTACGTTTTAAATTCAAAGCAAATGCAACAATGAATATTATGAAGTTAGCTTTCTTCCGCCCAAAGAATTTCACTAATCACACTAGAAAGTTGAAATATTCTGCAGATTTAGTGGGAACTGCTTCACTCATTCAACATCTGAATTGAAATAATTAGCAAGTAAGTTCGTAGGAAAATAACTTAAGAACATTACATGGAACAGCAATCCAGCTATTCACTGAACAAAAGTGTACAGTTCCTACAACATAACAACACTGAAACAATAAGTACGTAACAATAATAACAGTGAAACATTAAGTTAAGCAAAACAATGATGATGCTTAACTTCTCAAGAAGCCATATTATTCAAAGAATACTTAACTCTACTTTAGTCCACCCAACGCACAGAAAACCTATCAAGTTGGTGTAGGGACAACAACTAGAATTCGAGACGTTTCGAGATGTTTTCATTTTATTTCATGGTCAAAAATGGAGACAAACCCTAAAACATCCCAGATTCGAACTGTAGAAAACAGCCTCTATCTCAGAATCAAAAATAGGGTTCTCGAAATTTTCGACTTTCAAATTCCATGATTCTCCATGATGCTTTAGGTTTTTTCCGTGATGAATGAAATTACCTCGCTAAAAATGTTCAACATTTTCAAAACCTTAACTTCAACAAGTTGGGGTAATTAGGAGAAAATTTAGTCTCTAATTCAAATTTCTTGTCAATGGTTCAAATTTCCTGACAGTTCCGGGTTTTCCCTGGTGCTGGACAACCTGCAAATATCCTAAAATTTTGCAGATTTCCTGATCTTTGTCCAATATTGTGACACAAGCAGAAAATTTAGTCACTCTCTTAAGATGCATGATACTTTTCTTTTTTAACCCTTTCCACTCCACCATTTTTCGAGCTGAACCTTCCTGTACTCTGCTAGAACTCCGTGAACTAGAGCTTCACTGGTAAGTTCAGAAGAAGCCCATCAGAGTGCAGCACTTCTCAGACACCTATTTTGTCCCGTTGATAGCGTCAATTTCGAGCTACAAAATTTTGTCGACCACAGCTCGACAATAGAGCGGAACCCGTAAATCGATTTTGTCGACTACAGCTTGACAGTGGAGTGGAAAGGGTTAAATCATGGCAAACATTCAATAATACTTACATTGAAATCATCATGCATCAACGAATTATAGAATCTCAACATAAGAGGTTTCTCCACGGTATCATTTTCAAAAGAAATGTTCAAAGCTTGACAATAACCACGAAGCATTTTAGTTGGTATGGCGCAATATTGTAGATTTGATAAATCAAGCTGTTTGTAAAGGTTGACACACTGTTTAAATGATTCTAAGGCTTCTGGATATGCTTGCCTATAAACTTGATGAGTGCCAAGGTCATAAAATATCTGAAAAATGAAAAACAAGAGAGATTTGGTTTAACAAGAGATTGAGATTAGCTATTCATCTCATAAATGACAGCCGAGCCACACATGTTTGGCAGACAACTTGGATTTAAAAATTTAAAAAACCATTCATGAATAAAAAATTTGAATTTAGAAACCCAAAACACCCCCCTAAAATTGAATATAATTGAATCATTTAAAAAAATCCAGAAGTTATTTATTGAGCGCCTCTTTTTCACTATTCTGGCCCGTAATGCAATGTTTCCAAAAAACTTCAAAAGGCAACGACATTACTTGTAAAAATGCTTCCATCTTTCAAAGAAAAACTTTTGAATGGTCAGGTGTTTTTGAAATTTCAAAAGATAGATTTGCAAAATTAACGCAACAAGGCAATGAACACTTATCGGTTTTCCCTTGACTCTTCAATCACAAAATCTGCTCACAACTAATAAGTCATAAAATCCAATTTTCGCAGGGATTTCAAATTTTAAAAAACTTGGAGACTTACAAAAGTTATTCTCTATTTAATTAGAGGACTAACCCTCTACATTGAAAACTCAGAACATAAAAAAAACATATGATCTTGTATCAGGTTTGCACTTGGTTCTTCTTCCCTTATCACATCACTTCATTTTCATTTCATTGATCTGTCATAATTTAACTGAACAATTAAACATGGCCAAAAGTCAAAGTGCTCAGATGACAAATAAGAACCAGACAGTAGGTATATTTTAAGAACTAAAAACGTAAGCCATAAAAAAAATATACATTATTTATCTTCTAAAACTCAACTTCTCTTTACAGAAGAATAACTTTTATTTACAAGGAAAAACTTGACAAATCTTTTGAATTCTACAAATGACTTGGATTTTTTGAAAGAGGGAGGTAGCTTACTGAACAATTTAAGGTCAAGATGCAATTTTTTCAATTTATCATACTTGGACTTATTTAACTTCTATATTGATGGTTTTTTTTTTCATATTATGACTGTGAAAATCAGCATTATCTTTCAAAGAATGTTTGTTTTCGAAGAAAAAAATCATTGGATTGAGGTCCTTCATTCATTAAGTCTGCAGGAATGAAACTGGATAAATACCTGACACAAAAATTCCCTCGAGTCAATGTCTGTTCCTCTGCTCCAATCATGGCGATAATCACTATCATCAGTCAGGGGAATCAGACAATCAAAAGTTGGCATTTTCAACGAAGGCTTTTTCAAACAATTTATGATTTGCATCAAGACGGATTCACTTCGGGCTCCTTCACCCTCCATCCGTGACATCAGTTCTTCACTGGTACTAGCAATGGAACAAACAAATAACCCTTTTAGAACAACACTACAAAAATTCAATCAAAGAAATTTGACACCTAGACAAGTGAAACGAGCAAACTTTTCTCATAATATTTCTAGTGTATGTTAATTTATTTGTAATTCCAGGAGAATCCATATTGAAAATTGTCCACAAGTATGAACACAGTGACCAACAGGAAAAGTAATGAACTATTGAAATATATAGAATCAAAAGTCGCGAAATTCACTTTTCAATCAATTTTAGTGAATATTGTAGAATCTTTTCCACTTTATTTGACTATGTTTTTGATTCGGATCAAAATTGACAAAATGTACGACTCAATGGATCAACATCATTAGAAAACTTTGCAATAAAGTAATTAATAAGGTTTTGCACAAAAGTTATCATCCAGCCAATCGGCTCAAAATATCCGAACCTTAGCAAGCATTTTTCAGTCATTAAAAAGGCATCTTTAAAACCCTCCAAAGTTTAAAGTTAGGGAAAAATTTTTTGCTCATTTTATACTTAAAAAAAAAAACAAAGCGAGTATTTTGAATTCACATTCATCAAAATGTCAGGTCTTGTCTCTTATATCAATGGCTTGAGCCATGTTCGAGGAAATTCCATTTTGCCAAGGAAAAAAAACCACAGTTTTTTTGCATTTTCCAAAAGTTTAAAAAAACGGATTTAGTTTTCTTGATCCTACATGCTTCAAATACTAGCGTACAAAGACAAAGGTATCAGTTATTTAAGCGCAATGATTCCTACGCATAGAAAACTGCAAAAACATTCATGGTTTTTACCAGAACAGAGCATAATTATTTTTTTGGAATATGTTTTTAACATTGTTCCATGGTTGCCAGAAAATTAAAGCGCGGAAACTTCTATGGAGACAGTTCCTCAAACATGAACATTCTCAGCTTGTAAGAGAGTCATTGCATTCCAGCATTGAGACAATAAATGGAAGAAGTACATACTGTAATGGATTGTTCAAACGAGCTTGTTTTGCAACAAGAGCACTGTTCATGATAGCATGGACTGTCCACCGGTGATGCAGGGCTATGGCAAAAATTTGTTCGTCTGTTAATTCTTCAAAATTAAGATTTGCAAAAGTTTCACTCGTTGGAAAGTTTGTATTGCATTTGACAGCAGTCAAAATCAGTAGATCTCTTAATAAAGTGCCTTGAAGGGGCAAGGGAATCCTGAAAACAGCAAAAATTTATCAAAAAACCAAAAATTAAGGAGTCATGGATTAGTAGGAACACTTTAACAGAGGTAGAGGTGATTTCACGAAAGTTGGCAAACGACGAATTGTCTTTTTTGCAGAGCAGTAGGCTGGATTGCGTTTCTGTGCACTGACTTCGAAGCACAGAGACGTGAATGAACCTACAGCGCAAGACACCGGTCAAGCTGTCATCGGCTACCTTTTGTGAAACGACCTCTAGTTCTGGCACAAATACATTCTGATTGCAGTTAAAGATCAGTCAACCTGAATTTCTAAAATTGTTTTATTGACTTAAATTTAATTAAAAATGAATTGCACTGGTAATTTTCTTCCTTCCTTTGGTCCAACAATGGAATCATAGAGCAAGATTTATTTAAAATTATCAGATGATAAGAACTGTAGCTATACTCAGAGCCAGGGAGCTAATTCTGCTCTTTTGGACGAGATGAGATGGTGGGAATCAACCAACCCCTCTGGTTTAAACGGCGTCACATGACAGATTTTGAGTCATTCGAGGGACAGGGAGTAATTTAGAGAAGAAAGAAGAAAAAATAATTTTAAGAAGAAATCTCATTCATTGCCTTATTTGTTTATTTTAATTGTAAAAAAGTTGAATTCATTAATATAAGGAATTAAAATCTATGGCAGTATTACAATTTTAAGAGTAATTTCAAATTGGAAAAAAAAAAAAAAAAAAGGGGGGGGAAAGAAATATTATTATTTATATAAAATGTTAAAAAAATGTCGCTGTGGTCAATAGCCCCGATTGTGGGGCTGACCAGTTTATTTTATTGTAAAAATCTGTAGAACATTTAATTTCAATAAAACGTCCAAAAAAAAAAAAAAAAAAAAAAAAAAAAAAAAAAAAAAAAAAAATTGGTCAGAAATGAACAACTGGAACGACTTCAAATTTTTCATTTGACGCTGTTTAAACCAATGGGAATGATCGATTCCCTCTATCTCGTCTTGTCCAAAAGAGCAGAAGCAGCCCCCAGGACCCCCGGGAGGTAAATTGCTAATTTTAGAGCCGTTAGAGGACTTTCACAAAATAATAATAAAAAAACAAGAAAGACAGAACAAACTTTAAAAAAGTAATAAAACAAATATCTACATCAGTAGAACTGAAGCCTTAAAGTATCAAGTTTGGACAGTGGTGTCTGCTTCCGATATGGATTTAAACAAATCAAAGAGCAGTTAGATAGCAAATAGTCAGAACTCCTTTCTTACCAACTGCTCAACGATGCGTTTTGGTGCAATTTCGGTAGCTCAAAGCAACTTGAAAGGGACCCAATACTTGCAGAAAGGTTGATCCAGGTCACATAAGGAATGGGTTATCGTAAAAAAAATTGCATGATTTCAGGGTCGATAGAGCTCGTCGGGACACGTTCAAAAATGTCCAGTTTTTTTAATTTTGGTCAACTGGGAAGCGGGGGAGGGGGGCTCAAAGTCAAAATTTCAAAGTCCCATAGCTCTCGCCCAAATTATTATTTTGACTTGTACTTTACGCTCTAAGATTCCTCTTTAAAAGAGCTTTCGATTGTTGTGTATGAAAGTCCAATTAAAAAATGTTGAGTCAATTTTTTTCAATTTTTTTAATTTTTGGTACAAAAACAATGTGGTTTTTTGAGTCTAAAAAATACACGTAACGCAACTAGCGCAACGCGAGAATAAAAAACTATGGATATAAAAGTCAAAGTTATGATCTTTCGAATGGCGCAAACCGCAATCCGGGGAAATGATTTGTTCAAAAGTTATAGGCGCTGAAAGTTGCGCACCTTCGAAACTACAGTGTGGTCAGTGCTGGGTCAGTGCATGTTTTCAATGGCTCGCGTCACCCTAGTACCAAGAGATCGGTACGCGCCTTTGGAAATATGCACTGACCGCATCGTGGTTTCGGAGGTGCGCAACTTTAAGCGCTTATAACTTTTGAACAAATCATTTCCCCGGATCGTGGTTTGCGCCATTCGAAAGAACATAACTTTGACTTCGTTTAACGCCCAAAAAGACACTGCGACCATTTCTGATATATTGTGTCCCCTCATAGATTATGAGATCTCAAAGAGTTTTAGGCCCTTAGTCAGATCTAAGGCCTTTTTCCCAAAATTCTCATACAGCACTTCTGTGTCCAGCTCTGTTGCGCCAAAGATGTTGAAGCGTCTGAAAGCGAGCCTTTCACAGAAGTAGATAATGTGTAATGAGGTTTCTTCCTCCATTTCACATAATCTGCACACTGGGTTCTCTTTGAAGACTCCAATTGTGCGCAAGTGTTTCCTTAATGGGCAGTGTCCAGTAAGTAGACCTATCAAATGTCTTAGTTGTAGCCTGTCATACTTCAAAACGAGTTCTGGCTGCATCTCTGGGCATTTAATGTTAATTTTACTAGTAGCGAGTCCTGGCAAATCTTGCCAATACTTCTGATGCTTAACTTTCATCCAGTCCCTTATCTTGCTTTTGATAATGCATTTAGCTATACCGCAGATAGGCTCTGGACCCAAAGGTTTTCTGGCCGAACCTGCCACAGCAAGTTGGTCAGCTATTTCATTACCTTCCCATCCTGAGTGTACTGGGATCCACGCTAGATCGACTCTATTCCTGGATCCCAGTTCTGTCAGTTGTTCGAGGCAGTTCCAAACCAGTGGTGATTTGATTTTCCAAGACTGCAAGGCTTTTAAAGCTGCTTGGCTATCTGAGAAAATTACGATGTGCTTATTTATAGCTCCTCTCGTAATAATCCTTTCCACACACTTTTCGATCGCTAGGATTTCAGTCTGAAAAACCGTGCAAAAGCTTCCCAGGCTGAAGCTAGCTCGTGTGTGAGGAGTCTTACAATAGACTCCTGCACCAGACCCAGACTTCGTCTTAGATCCATCCGTGAACCAGATGTTCTCTTGCGAAACTTTGACTTTCATATCCATATTTTTATTCTCCTACGTGCGTATTTTTTAGACTCAAAAAACCAAATTTTTTTTTTTTGTACAAAAAATTAAAAAATTGACTTAACATTTTTTAATTGGACTTTCATACACAGCAATCAAAAGCTCTTTTAAAGAGGAATCTTTAAGTACAAGTTGAAATAATAATTTGGGCGAGAGTTATGGGACTTTGAAATTTTGACTTTGAGCCTCCCTCCCCCCTTCCCAGTTGACCAAAATTAAAAAACTGGCTATTTTTGAACGCGTCTCGACAAACTCTATCGACCCTGGAATTATGAAAAAAAAATTACGAGAGCCCATTCCTTATGGAAACTGGATCAACTTCTTTCTATTCTAGGCAGATATTTTTTTAAAAGAGTAAAATTTTATTGTGAGTTCACTTACTTTGCTTCGATAATTTCTAGATCCCATTTGAGGAAAGCAAATGTTTTGACAGCCAAAATTTTTAATGCTAACTGCCTTCGACTTAATTTGGGCACAGCATTAGGGCCCTCAGCTCCTTGCTTCTCAATGTCCAAAACTTCATTGTCCACAGTATGAACAACAGAATCCAGGGAGATTGTCAAGAACTTTGTGATAAGTTCTGTTGCCGTTGGATCTAAGAAAAAAAATCATATACAAGGTTCTTATAGTGTTTGTAGAGAAAATTCAAAATCTAGGAGAAGGTCCACTGTAAATTCCAAGTTTTCAAAAGTTGAATTTTCTTCCAGTCAACGAATTGGAGGGCAGCGGGTAAAAAGAACGAGTGAAGCAGAAGTCCTATCACAGACTCTCAGAGAGAAGCAGGAAATTCAAAATTGGCCTATTAGATGTTGACCTATTAGATGTCAATTGTGTTTCACAATTGAACAAAGCATCTGGGTTAGTCAGATTCCTGGATTTTAAATTTTGGCATGTCACTAAAACATTCAACTAATCTTTACTTTATTTTCTTCTAAATTTGAAGCCATAGAACCCAAACAAGAGATGAAGCTCTGTTGTCAAAGCACATGAAACAAAACAATACAGACTGAGCAACAACTCTAAGGGACTGACAGCAAGAAAATTACAATTTCGAAAGCAGGAGGGGAACAAGTTTTAGTCAGATTCAAAGGTGTGATAAACAAAGAGGAGGCCCATGAGCAAACTTTTCTTGAGGTTCCCCCACAAACAAGACAATATTGGGACCCCAGTAGAGGGGAAGGAGGGGGAGCATCTCCCAGTTAAAGGGAAATCGAAATCTCCGAGGAAAATCTAGGAAAATTTGATGTTTTTGAGGGCAATTTAACGTTGATTTCCAGGGGTCAGTTACTAATCTCTGAAATCTTGATTTTTTTTTTTCATATTTTTCATCTTTTTATCTTTTCATATTTGAATTCTCTCTAAAATCATAAAAAAAATACCTGTCTCTCAGATTGCATGGCATTTGGGCACTGATAACATGCTAACCCAGCTTAACTGGACATTACGCCACAGGCCAAATTCTTCAAGAGCCTTGAGTTACGCAGCTATCAATGAAACTACAAATTTTCAAAGAATTCTACCCAATTAATCCTCGGTAGGTGTTCTTCATAGCTAAACTCACTGTAAATTGCTCGGACATTGGAGCGCAAGTCATAAAAAGTTGATGGTGGGACTACATTTTCACAAATTGAGGGAGCTGTACGTTGCTGTCATTGCTTTTGGGGGAGCTTAGGGTGAATCTTCTGCCGCTGTTCCCAACCAGAGCGCCGCCGTTCAATTAATGTCTTACTTGCAGGCCAACAGTAATTTTCATTTCAGAGAACAGCATGTCAGGTAATCGATGCGCATCTGAAGAATGTCTCTACAAAATAATTCATGAATGGCTTCAAGATTAAGGTTGAAAGTACCGAACGACAAAATATTGCAAGCTGATTCTTCCGTCTAAATGCATTGGTTCGTTATTTGGTACTTTCGGCCTTATTTTCCGAATTATTGGCAAGATATTCTGCAGAGCCGTAATTCATAGTACTCTGTCTTAATTGCTATGGCAAGATATTCTGTAGAGCCGTAATTCATAGTACTCTGCCTTAATTGCTACAGTCTTTCCAGTAGAAAAAGACATACATTTTCAAGTCCAGAGCCGCAAACATCATAGCTTCAGATTCATGGTATTTGCTGTTGCCTACTAGAATTTGCTTCACAAAAGAGGGTCAATGTGACAGATCATGCGGCTCGCTGCATACAGACGTGTTTGCGTTCTTGCACAAGCGCAAAAACGCAAACTCGTCTCTGCATAGTAAACAAATCCATCTGGCATGCGCCACCTTTTGTTAAACTACCTCAATCATTCCTGTAACCCCCAATAAAGATGAATTGCACGGAACATGACTCTCAAGTGCAAAGTACCAATGCGATCTCAAATCAGTCGGCCATGGCTCTTGATTAAAACCAGTCTTGAGATGAGCATGCATCAGAGACAAATAGAAACCCAGCACACCATATGCTTCCTGTCTTAGAAAAAAGAGGCAAGTTTAGTCGCTTACGTTTATTTGGGAGCCACCAGCTGCAGCGATAAACATTGACCTGCAGTTGAGCGGTGAGCTCAACAAAAGGCTGTATTGGCAACGGTACCAGAATCAGGTTTTGCTTAGCGAATGCAAACCACGCGCTCATCAGTCAACAGTAAGCTAATGTTAGTTGTTGTTTAGATGAGTTCCGACCAAAATTGAGCTGGAGAAGTGAACAACTGTTGCAAGCTTCGTGCTGGGTCTCTATTTGTCCCTGGCATGCGTGTGAAGTCAGCGGATCGTGGTTAACCTCCAACATGCAGAAACATCAAGTGTTCCAGACTTTTGGGCAGACTTAGAATCAGGGAACACTTACCTGGGTTAGATTTGCTAAGGTGCTCTTCCAACAGCTTGGGTTTTATCAAAAATTCGAACCATAGCACTGTGTCCGGAGAAATGGGCACAGTGCTAGGTTTTAACAGGTCCACGTCCATTTTCTGCATCTTCCGACGATTAGTAGCACCTACAAGCGAAAGATCATGGTGCAGTAACTATGAGATACTCTTCTTGCATCTGCACGAGAAAGATAATTTGAATATTTATCAAAACTAAGCTGAATTTGCCGGAATTCTAGCGACAGCCGCGAATTGATAAGCACTTTTGTTGTGAAAAGCATGTGTTTTGTTATGCTTTTGAAGCCATCAACCCACGCTCACCGTTCACCGCCACCGGTGGCGCTCAGTTCTAAATAATAACCTCACTTTTTCTCATTTCTCAGTTTTCCTTTCAAAGTTTTCATTTTTAAACTCAGTGGATTTATGTCGAAGAATTTTTGAAGAGACAGAAATAACTTTCAAAGTTTTAAGAACGCTTAAATTTTTACAGCGAAGTTGCGCAAGTTTCAGAATTTTGTAAATTTGTCTGAAATTAAATTGTAATTTATCGGTGGTAAACAATTAATCATCAAGTGTAATAATTTATCCGGCTCTTTATAACACATGTTTTACTTGTCGAGAAGTTCATGGAAAAACTCTGGCTCTAATTTAACTCTGAATTTCAAGTGAGCATCTCACGTACATGCAAGCCTTCTCAGAATGGTCATGAAAGAATCAAAATTAGGAGATATTAGCAAAGAGGCGGTTGTTGGGGGTGTTGTTTTACCAGGACAAGTGATTCATGAAGACACCTCGACTGAGCCGAAAAAAGTGACATTAGGACCCGGAGTCGGACGAGTTAAAGAAAGCATTGTTGTGCATAACAGTGGAATTTTGAAGAAAACTGAACCGTGTGTTTATTATGTCGATAGCGTGCAGAAAAGGTATGCTCCAGTCCGAGGTGAATGCGTTATCGGAGTGGTCGTCATGAAAGCTGGTGATATTTTCAAAATAGATATCAATTCTAGTGAGCAAGCATCATTATCTTATTTGGCTTTTGAAAATGTGTCCAAGAAAAACAGACCACGCATTGAAATCGGGGACCTAGTGTATGCCCAAATTTTGACAGCGAGCAAAGACATGGAACCAGAACTCGTTTGCGTCAACTCTTACGGAAAACAGGTCACGATGGGAGTGTTACCAAGTGATGGCTTCTTATTTCAATGCAACATTAACCTTATACGTAAGATACTCAACCCCAAATGTCCATTGCTCTCAAAATTAGGGAAGAAGATTCCTTATGAAACAGCCATTGGGATGAACGGACGAATATGGATCAAAGCTAAAAATGTGGATGCAACTCTACTCATAGGAAACGCCATTTTATCATCTGAATATGCGTCAGTCGAAGCTATTGAAGAAATCTGTGATAATTTATGTTCTAAATTACCTCATGTCTAACAAGCCTGTATTGGTTTGCAATCATAATTTAATAAGTATTTAAAGGTTGAATTATTCCTACTTCAATGGTATTTTCTCAACAGTATGTTGTACAGTTATTTTGTTAATAGATTTTTGAAATAAAAGTAAAATAAAATACAGCAAAAAGCAGCCTTAATTTCTTCCAAGTTAACCTCTAATCTGCCACTCTATTTAGAATAAGACAACTTTAATTTGTACAGGACCTTGGAACATGTAACATTTCAGTAGTAAATGTATTTTATTCAAAAATTTAAATGCAAATTAATCTTGAGACACCTTGAATTCCGCCCTAGAGCAGAAGCTTGTGCGGACAGCTGTGATATTATAATCTAACTTTTCATTCAGGAACAACGTGGAGCTAGTTACTCTTGGTTTGTCAAAGAAACCATGATCCCATGCGTTCAAAAGAGAGAATGATCAATCAAAAGAAAATTTCCAGATCGATTGACAAATTTTAAAAAAAAAAATTATCAAAAATTTGGTAACCAAAATTTCATCCATTAGTTTAAAAATGCGATGAAAAATTCGGAAAGTCTTGATGGACCGAAACTCTAATGGTTCGAAATTGCATTGGGAAAAACAGTTTTCGATCGAAAGTTCAAACTTTTTGATTAAACGCACAGGCCTAACATCTGAAGACCGACTTTTAGGAGCATTCGGCTTATACTGCTCCTAAGGAGCACTCACGTTGTGCTGGCAAACTGCAATGAAAAAGTTTTTTTTTTTTTTTTTTCTTGCAGCTCCTTACTTAAATCTAAATCATTTCAATGAGCAAGATGGAATAACAGATATTTGCTGCCACTACTCAGAAATTCTACAAGTTATGAAAAGAAAAGATGTCCCTCCTTCGGCATTTACCTCTCGAAATTTCCCGTCAGGATCTTCAGCCCCTTAATTTAGCCTTGGTCTTTTTTTTTCCCATCTGCATATATATTTTAATTTGACCAAATCCCTCTACTAACATTCAACCAGTCATCAATCACCCAAATAACCGAATGGAGCCTTTGCTAAAATATTTCAGTGCCGTAAAATGTAAATAGTAAAATGTTGGTATTTTCTTTGTATACCGGGTGTACCAGACCACCCGGATAGGGCATTTTTCTCGAAAACTACTGAACCTAATGACTTGAAACAAGAAAATCTCTCAGGGAAATGACCCCAAATTTTCTATTTTTATGTTTCCTGAAGCCTCCGATGGGCTTTTGAGGTGGTTTTGGGCGGGTTCAAACACATTTTTCAAGTTTTCTTGAAAAAGTCTCCTACAAAGGTATTAAAAAAAAAATCATAATCGTAAAGTAGAAGCAATTGGCGACATTTTTGCTCCTACAATTTTTTTTTTCAAAAACCCTTAATTTTTTTAGTTTTAGGGAATTTTTGGATTTTTTTTTTTTTTTTTGGATTGGCTTTTGTGTCCAACCTATTCAAATTTTTCAAAAATATTTACAGATTCTGAAAGAGCAGATTAATACCTTTCGATTGATGTGCCACACGTTACCTTTAAGTTTAAAAATAAGGTGTTTTCTGCCAAATCAAAATTTTGGGGCTTAACTGGCTTAAACCATGAAATCGACGCCAAATCTGCCATTGAAGCCTCAAAATTTTGATTTGGCGTAAAATACCTTATTTTTGAACTTAAAAGTAACATGTGGCACATCAGTCGAAAGGTACTGATCTGTTCTTTCAGAGTCTGTTGATATTTTTGAACAATTTTGAACAGGGTGGACATAAAAGCCGATTCAAAAGAAAAATCCAAAAATCCCCTAAAACCAAAAAAAAATTGGGGTTTTTGGAACAAGTTTACAGGAGCAAAAATGTCGCCAATCGCTTCTACTTAACAAGTATGGACTTTTTTTAATACCTTTATTGGAGACTCTTTCAAGAAAACTTGAAAAATGTGTTTGAACCCCCGTCCCCCCCCCAACCGTCTCAAGGGCCCATCAGGGACTTTTGAAAACATCATAAACGGAAAATTTAGGGTCATTACCCTACCTGACTTTCTTGTTTCAAATCATTTAAGAGTTCAGTAGTTTTCGAGAAAAATGCTCTTTCCGGGTAGTCTGGTACACCCTGTATAACAGATTTTAGTCTTCAGAGGAAAATTATTTGAAATCCTGCAACGTATGAACATTTTTTTTTTTTTTTTAATCGTTCTGATAATTTCTGAACTCTGGTGGTTGAAAAAACCAACGGTAAAATTGTAAATTACGGCCGTTTTCTAATCGTGTCTCTTATTTAGACTGCGTTTACTCTCAACCAACCACTAGCGCCGAGGTGACTTTTTGAGATAACTGTTTGCACGAGAGGGAGATGGTATTGCAGATAAGTAATTTTGAAGGCACTTTATATGCAGGCTGACGCATATAAAGACCAGAGATTACAAAGACAGTGGTTGTATTGGGTTTGAATGAACAGACCAGCTTCTCACTGCTTCTAATAATACCAGTCAGGTTGCCCTATCTGAGATTTGAAGCTGGTGTTTTCATAAAAGTAGTTGAATCCAACCTTTTCTGGGGCATGCTATAAAAGGAGCTTGGTTTGATTGTGATTTACCGCGGCATGGCACCAAAGACTTCTAATTAGAAGTCTTTGCATGGCACCCGCACCAGCGATTGGTTTTGCATAAACGTAACTTTGAAGGCACTTTTTTTGGATTTCAAGCAGCAGCATCTTGATGCTGTTTGATGCGTTTTTTTATTCTCCGGAATCCGCACCGGTGCAATAACCCGCAGTTTTCGGAGCTGCTCCGAAGCTGTCTGGTGCAGCACCGGTCACGTGTTGAAGCTCCGGAGCTGGAGCTCCGGTGCATCGGTCTTCAACTCCGATACACTGGAGCTTGCACCGGAGCAGCTCCGGGAGCATCGCACCGCTAATAAAACAACACTTCGGTGCGCACCGGTGCTGGAGCCCCGGAATAAAAAAACACTCCGGAGCACTGGAGCTGCACCGGTGCGCGCTCCGGAGAATAAAAAAACGCATCAGTTGCCATCATTTCCCGTCGGAGTTCATTAAAATGCGCGCCAAATTCGATCTGTCGCGCCGACTGCATTTTGAGCGGCATTTGTAATCGTGCGCGTCTGTTTCTTGCTTTATTATCAAATGACTGTGACATTATCGTTCCCATAATCTCCACTCGTGGAGAATACGCGCTGGAACGATTAGGTACGTCACGTTAAAACCACTCAGGTGGAATTTAAATCTGAAGTCCTGTCAAAACAAAGAATAAGAGAACTGATGAAGGATCGGGTGGAACGAACTTGATGCATTTCGGCGTCTTTTTCTATGTTTACCGTCGTCCACGTGGAATCGTCTAGAGGAATATGAATGGTGTGATCTGCTATGAACGCTCACATCCCATGGGCATGTGGCCTTGACGCAGGAATTTCACCGCATTTTTTTTTTTTTTTTTTACTGCTCGATTTAAATTTTCTCGATGAATTGACTGATTCTAGACTGATTAATTGTACCCAAAAAGCCCGAAAAGCAATTATGTTTTGTTCGTTGTCGCCCACAAAACTCCGAGTAAAAATGTCGCGAACCACGAACGAATAAAAAAAAAAAAAAAAAAAAAAAAAAAAAAAAAAACGGCAATACGTGTTACGGAGGAGGTCTCGGGTAATGCCTACGTCTTAATCACAAACTAAATTGTATCCTAGGTGATAACTAAGTGATGCTATCGAAATGAATGGCGGAGACCGCGTTTCTTTTTTTTTATAACCTACTGCTGTCTTCGAACGGTAAATCGATTCTCCTCGTCATCGATTTCACTACATTTATTGAGGGTGATTGTGGCAACAGTATGATCTTATGTGACCCACTACACGAGAAAATTTACGTGGCTTTCTGTAACGTCAAAGTTTTAGCAGACGAAACGTGGGTGGATAGAAACTCTAACGAGTACACGCGTAAAAACCAAGAGATTTTGAATTCCTTCCAATTGTCAAGTGGTAGTTTGTTGGGCTTTGACTCGTCGTATCAGCCGGTCTTCGGAAGAGGAAGTCGGAACAGGGTCAACGGCGGTACCCGCGAAAGCCAGGGTCGACATCTTATGGGATCGAGCAATAAGAATTTGCCCCGGACTGTGCGTCACGTGATTCCCAACAGTCGACTCGCGATCTACGGGAATTTTCCTTACGATGAGAGCAGGGAGTTTTTTTATACCGTCTACGAGGAGGATTCGAGTCCCGCATCGATGACGTCAACAGAGTTTGAGTTATCAGCACTGACGTCGGCCGTGAGCGCAGGTGAGCCGTGGATGCTGCCGGAAGTGAATTACTACTTCAATATTCACATGCGACGTGTTCCGAGAAGGTATGCACAAGTACAACCGCTACTCTGATGGATTCGTTCCTTTTTTTTCAAGGACGGTCCGTAGTTTCAAAAGTGATGGGAGGGTGGTTGACTTAAATGTGCCCCCCCCCCCCCCCTATTGAGCCCTTCCCCTTATACATGTGGAGAGGCTTGAGAAATTGCAAACTTTGTATTTTCCTTTCTTTCAATCCTCTAAAAAACGAGGGCTGGGGGCGCTGAGCCCCAAAGCTCCTCCCACTGACAGCCGATATGCTTTTCTTCCAAAAATTACAATTTTGACATACTGTTAGTCTACGGCCTCATCGTGAGGTAGAAGTACGCAATTTTTAAGTATGTTGAAGGGGAAATGGTGAGGTGAGTTCGAGGGGGGGGGGGGGCTGAAAATGAAAGGAACACAAATAACACCAACTCCGTTGCGTTACTCCGCACAGAGGGGGAAGAGAATTCAATATACTTTGTTTGAGCCTTTATTCAACATTCTTTGATGGCTCATGACCGACTGGTTCTGGCGGCAATTTTTAATATATTCTGGGGATGTTCAAATTTAAGTCTTTTTTAAAATCGCTGGGTAGGTTAGTTAGTTAGTAAGTTCTTGAAACCAGTTCCAAAGACCGATTATCACTTTTCTCTATTTTATATCAACATATTTTAGTTTTGTCGCAGTTCGTTCATATCGATCACTTTGGAGGGGAATGGCCGGTAAGTAGGCACAATACATATAGGTAGTCAACATATTCAATAATTTCAGTCGACTCCTTAGATCTTGTCTCAGATAGTCTAACTAAAATTTTGAAACTCGTTACTTGATAAATATTCAATATAGCAGGTAGCCTACCGCAGAACCAAAATCAAAAGTGTTGACTGACATTATTTTAGTCATCAACTGCTCATACACATTAAATGATCAAATTTATGGCTAGAGTAACTAGACAGAACGGATGGAAAATAGGTACCTAAATGATGGTAAAAGCACAAAACTAAGTATGACATCCAAAATTAAAATGCAACTAAAGGGCATTATACGTACTCATCGTTTTACAGATTTTTTCCCTTTTTTTGTACTGTACTAATTCAGATTGAATCAAACTTTAAAACCATATGAAGTTGGAGTGAAAAAATGCATTGGTCACATAGGATTCAACCCTTTCTTGCCGAGTTGCGAATGTACCAGCATAAGAAGTTTGCCAGCCTATGAAAAAACTTCTTTGCATCCAGTCACATCTCATTTGCCAAGTAGATACAATGTACCAGGCTTTGTGGATACAGGTTTGTTCATTCACCTCCGCATTAACCCTTCACAGACCAGGTTTGATAAAAAGAGCGCCACTCTTCCGTTAATATAGGGTGGGTAGTTAACTGTTCGTACTCGGGGGAGTTGGAATTGCCTATACGACGCATTGAAGGCGCCCAAACGAAATCTTATCTAGTAAGTGTCTACATCCAGAATCGCGTTTATTCTGAATCATGATACTGGAGCAATGTGAAGAGGAAAGAGACGAGTAAACTCGGGCTTGGCCCATAAGAGATCAAGAAACAGAGTTTTCACTGAGGTCAGTCGTTAAAGCCTGATAATAGAGTAGGTACATATCTATTCCAACATATTTCACTACATCCTCAGTTTATTTCACTCTGAGTTTGTATCGGTATCAACAATTATGTTTCAGAAATAATAACTTCAGTTTGAACCCATTACTTACACTCTTGAATTTATTTTTGTTGTTGTTTGGAAATTTTTGTGGGGTTGTCAGATAACATCTTCCAAATTGGTTTTAAAATTTAGTTCATTTTCTTGTCAGCTAAGACGCTCAGTTTTACAGTAATCATTTGCACCGACAGTGCCATTTATTATACTCATTATGGACCCTACCGAAAATAGAATGCGACTATGTAATCCCTCTAAAGTAAATTATAATACCTTGGACTTCTATCCATTGTTCTTTCCTCTTTCTCAGAGGAAAAAATTGTTGAAGCGATAAAGAGGAACTTGGAATTGGTACGTTGAAGGATTAGTATTTTACTGCCCTTATTTCAAGAGTGCTTGGTGAATTGAGGTGCTCTATACGTGAGAAGGACCTCAAACAAGAGACTTGGATGCAGATTTCACCATTTATAAAAGCATTTCAGCCAATCAGTCTCCAGAATTTTAAAGTTCCCGCTTGTCACAAGAATATTCTCGTTTTATGGACCCTACTTTTGGAGACCCATCAATGGAGCCCTCTTGTGACAAAACGACCAAAAAACATTGAAACTTTCTGCATTGTGAGTGGTTTTTTTTGCTAACAGAGTACCTACTCAATTAACTGCGAAATCCTACTCCCAGTTATTAAACAAACTTTCATTCATTTTTTTCTTCTTTTTTACTTTGTTTTTATGTTTTCCACTTACTAGCATTTATTTTTCATTCCATCCACACAGTTGTTCCACAATCAGCAACTCGTATCCATAACCGCATGCCATCTTCATTTTATCAAACCAATGTGGACTATTGTGATGAATTCAAACTCCGTGGTTTAATCCAAGCAAAATCAGTGCAGCGCCTTTGGGTTGGAGATAATCAGCACTGCCTCATATCTACAGTGCGAACAACTAGTGGTACAGGTAACTTTAAAAATTTACTAAATTATTCATCTTCCATTTTTCGAATACCATGAGTAAAAAAAGCCCATCAACGACAAAAGCGGTAAAATTCTCAAGCTAGTTTGTGACATAATAGCTCATCATCATCTGACATTCTTTTGGTCCCCCATCTGATTTAAACAGTTTTAAAAACATTCATGCTAAAGAACGCTGCCTGCAAGACAGAATATAAGTTTTGTTTTCACTTTTTTTTTTAGTTTCTTTTTAAAATGTTTACTAACCTGAGGTCTCATCAAATCTCGCTAGGTCTATTCTAACGTTTCAAAATTTCATTGAGCATTTTATTTTGTTGAAAAAAATATAGAAAAATTAATTTTCATCAAAATGTTGATGATGAATCCTCATTCTCTATGGAATGATGATAAAAAAACTTTTGGAGAAAAAGTACATGCAATTTTTTTTTATCATTAGAATTTCATTAGAAATTCTGACTTTGCAGGGTTTGATATGACAACCCTGGACTTACTCTCTTACAAAATGAAACTACTGTAAACTAATTTTATGAAATGATAAAATTAATAACTCTTGCTCTATCAAATGGGAATTTACAGTATGACAAAGAGCAATACACTATACTGAGCAATACTTGCACTTACTTTATTCATACCTGAACCAGATTGTTTGTTTCAGATTCTTTTAGTCAAAGCTACCGCTTCACTTATCAAAACGGAAAATACTATCAAGAAAGTCCTAAACGGTATCAGAAACAGCTGTACAAACGGTATCCATTCCTGAATGTTAGTGTCTCAGACATTCGACCAAAATTGAAACCTCGGTAATATTATATTTTTTTTTCATCTCTCCCATTTTATTTTGCCTGCAGTATTAGGCCCGCATTCATCGCTGTCATTTAATTTCCTCCTCAACAAAATGAACAAATAACAACGATGAAAGATGCTGCATCAAATCACACTGAGCATGTTTCAATACAATACCAACTTTAAACAGTTGCAACCCTGAATGAACTCTTGCAATGGGGTGCTTGGATTAGTAAATGATACAGTATGAAGGAAAACAAGGGTTTTACTTGATGAAGTTGACTACAAAAATAAGAATGATAACATTTATTGACTTTTATGAAAATTAATGTCCACTGTTCCAATGTTTATTTTGTTTTCTCTTTTCCTTTTCACAAGATTTTCAGTCATTTTAATGAGTAAAAAGATCTTGAAATATGACCATTTCTTACCATTTTCATTAACTTTCACGAGTAATTAATATCCACTGTTTAAACGTTTTCTATTTTTTTTTTCTTTTCCTACATCTAAGATTTTCACTCATTTTAAAGAGAAGTAAGATTTTTAAATATGATCATTTCTTACACTTGTTGAGCTGACTAAACTTATTCTGAAAAAATAATCTTTGTTCACAGAATATATCATGTTGATAACACTCTCATATCTTGTCATCTATCTCCACTTCTGTCTGTTTCAAACAACAATACTCGGTCGTTCATAACGCAACCAGTAAATCATCTTTATAATCAAATGCGATCAATAATGCCGAACGTATTGTCGAATCAACTACCTATGAATGTAAGAATTGCTGGATTCAAAACTTAAAATTTAGTCACAGTGTAAGAGAGGAGTTTTGATAAGATTTTTTCGAGCAAATCCTCAAACAGAGTATTACCTAAATTAAAATTCTTGACCTTTAGTAGTTTAACCTTACCTACCCAAACCTTCAACCATTTAATTTTTACTCTCCACACCTTGAATTATATTCCAGGAAAAACATTTTTTCCCTTTCGCATGTTCTTGAAAAATCTTCATCGAAGTCATGACTTAAAATATAGAATTAAAGATAACCAATAATAATGGAAACTTATGGAAATAGAAAGGGTTGGAAAGTAAATTTTCTATCTTATCTGTTACCCCTGAATCTATCTGCAAAGAATAAAACTTTTAATATTAAGGGGGTATCCTACCCAAAAAATTTTTTTCACCAGTTAACCTCCAAAATTTCTGAAATTTTGGCAATGGAATAAGCACATTGAAATTAAGCAGCCCTGAAATTTTTGTTGTGGTGGTTGCATACCTGCCCCTGAAATCTAATAATAAGCAGAAAAAAAGGTCGTTTACAGGAAAGTTGCTAGAGCCTGATATAATTGCTCTATCGACTTGTTCTTTGGCTCAAATGATGCACAATTAGATTCTCTGTGATCTGTTGGAGACAGATTTTTTTTTCAATGCTTAGTTGCCCGGGTAAGAATTTTTCAATGGCATCTATTTTTTTTAGCTTACTTTTTCACTTTAAACTTTAATTTGAAAAAAATATTGAAGGTAGGTTAAAAATCTGATTCCAACAGATCACAGATAATACAATTTCGAACATTTTAAAAAAAAAAGAAGTCTGTAGATCAATTAGGGACTGAGATACAAACTTTCCTGTGCGGCAAAACAGGGGAAAATTAACATGCTCTAAAAATGGAAAAAGAAAATAACAAACATTTATTTTTTGCTCACCATAGGTGTGTAAATTATTGGCGCATGACTTTAAAAAATTAATTAAAAATATTTCTAAGCCTTTAAAAAAAAAAACCAAAAATATCACGTTCTTCACGAGGATTTCCTGAACAAGAAAAGTCAAAAAAGTAAAAATCCCCAAAAATTGCTAAAGTGACCCAAATTTAGGGTAGGATACCCCCTTAAAATATGAGTTACATTCCCTGGGTGAAATTTTTCAATTTCATTGTACTTTGATACTAATACCTGCACTTAAATTTTTTTACAGATCTATAGCAATCCCAATTACCTTCCAGGTCCATCATTGCAGTATTATCATGCAGCAGCTTTTCCTCAAAACAACAAGGATAGATTTTTGATGCCCAGATCAAGAAGTATGATTTATTTCCTTTCATTTGAAAATTCTTTAATAATTTACTCTATTCAAAATTAATAGATTGCGTACCAAATCACTGTGATATCCCAAACTATTTAAATTTATACTTTTCTTTTAAAATTCCTAGGACCTCTGGTCCAAAAATTTCACTAGTGTGTATCGAACAGATATCGGTTTTAGTTTTGTAGGAATGTCAATTTTTTGGAGACGAATGAAGTACAGGTCTAATGCAAGCTTTTGCTCCAGCAATAAAGAGGGTCAATTCTAGTGTAAGGTCACATCAAAGAATTTCTTAAGTTTGTAAGCTAATTCTGGAACTTTTTGATGAGCTCAAAGTTATTCTCAAACAATTTTAAACAAAATTTGACCCTCTTTCTTGGTACGGCAAAAGTTTGACCAATGGGACCCCTAGAACACAGCCAGAAAAACTTCTTGTAGATACCGTAAAATTTCATTTACAGAAAAATGCATTTGATAGATTTAATGTTTTTTGGGCCTATGGTAACTGCATTCCATTGATCATATTCCAGTGATAAAACAATGATTACTCAAATCAATCATTGAGCATCCATCAAATTTTCAGGAAATGCAAAAATGTTATATTGATTGTTGCAAGTGCTGTTTTTCAGGCAATCAAATTACGAAGTGGGCAAATTATGACAACTTTATGAAATTTTCTGGGTATGTTGTTGAATGTTGATTGAGCTGATTGCAAAAAAAAACAAAAACAAAAAAAACAAAAAACAAAAAAAAAAACGCATTCGGATTTGTGTGGTCCGAAATTTACTGACGAGCTTCTTCCAAAAAATAAATTCTTAAATTTTCAGGTCCAGAAAAAGTGGCTGTGGCTCTCACGAAAGTTAAGACTTGGTTAAAAAAAGTTTATCCGAAACGAAATCAAGATTTGAAAAAAATGAAGAAAAATGCCGTTCATCCATTTACATTTGAATTTCAAAACCAAAGAGATGATACAAACGTTCTACCAAAGGTTTGTTACATCATTTCGACCTGTTAAGTATAAATATAATAAGATTTTAGGGTGGCCTGGGCGGCTCTCGCCACTTTAAATATTCCTTTCATTTTTCTTGGTTATTTTTTCGTTTTTTGAGGCCAATTATTTAAAGTATTGTTTCATATCCAAGAGTTCTGATCAATTTCAGGGAGTCCAAGGCACAGCTGAAAAACTGAGGGGCTGTCCGATTAATGTGCATTATATTCTGATTTCGTTAAGATCACACCTAAATCTGTTTACTGTTTTCAGAAAAAAGCTTCTTCGTTCCCCCTGTGGTTACATTTCACTGCTATTTCATCTATTCTTTGGTTAATATCCTCATTAAATTTCTGAAAGCCATTAAAAAACTAGTTAAGAGCCCTGGTTTACGAACTTAAGAACTTCTCTCTCCTGAACGTTATCAATGATTCTATTTACTATCCAATTCTATTTATTCCATTTATTTACATTTTATTTTTTTTAGTAAGCGAACGAAAGTACTTAATGAGCTGAAATCAAGGCTGCCATTGGTTTTTAACTGGGTTTACTAGTTCCAGACATGCAATTTTGGCCCAAAACATTGTTTTAAATAGGAATTCTGCATTGTGACAACGCAACACACATGCTTTTTTACAAGTTTACACGAGTGTTTCTCTGAAACCAGGACACTTAGGAAAAAACCAGAGGCACCTATGTTCTCAGCTCATCAAGTACATCCATTTTCCTCATAATGGACACCAAGTTTTGTAAGTTTTTAGAACTACCACCGTTATTTTTGGAGGTTTTTGCATCTGTATTAACCCTTAAATTGCTTGTAGTAAAAGTGAGCAACAGCCCCATTTCGGTGTCTGTCTCCTTCCTGAAAATGATTATAGTTATTTTTTTTATCGGCTCAGGAGTCAAAAAGCAGTGATAGATTAAAACAAGATCCAATCAGTGATGTTGAGGAATGTTTTGCTGACTTGGAAAGACAAGCCATAGAGCAATATCAATGTTCCTCTGAGAATTTATTAAAAAATCCTTCTACATCATCCGAGGAGAAGTTTCAAGTGAGTAATCACGTTTTCAAGATTTCAAGATTTTAAGTTTCATATTAGTACATGTATGAAAAAAAAAAAAATAGAAAAAAAAATGTTTACTGGAAGCTCATTGGTATGTAAGTACCCACTAATTTACACATTTTCAAGTATAGATTAAAGTTTCCAACTTGATTGAAGAATGCTTTCCAACTAATTGCTTCAAACAGTCTTCCCATTTATTTTTTAATTTTTTTCACTTTAGTTCTCCATAACTCACAGCAATAGTTTTGAGAAAACAAATTGAAGCATCCAGGGGAAAAACGATAAATTTCAAAACAATCAACATTAAAGTTTTTACGGTCATCTAATGGGATACAAAAGTGCAAATTGAATAGAAATCTACAGAAGCGCAATCAATTTTGGTGGATGAAAATACTTTGATTCATATGAGAAGGAATAAAATTTAAACATCATTTCCCCCTTTCCTTCAGTTTAAAAACAAAATTGGGTTTTTGTGACATTTATCGTTTTCCCCCTAGAATCTTCAATTACACTATGCAACAGCCATTTTGTCCACGGGTTGAGACCTATTTTTTCTGACTCCTAGTGACCAAAGAAGTCAGAAAATGGCCATGAAAGTGCCGGGAAAATGTGTATGCGCCCAGGGCGCCGCCATTTTGAAAAATCAGAAATTCAGCCGACTTGCCGTCGGTTTTTTGAGGCTAGTGCCCTTAACTTTTACTCAAATTAAAAAAATGTGCATATAAAATGAAAGAGCATAAAATTTCCTACAAGATGAGTTACCTTTATTTGTTTTTTGATCAGCAAAAATATACAAAAACTGAAGTTTTTCAATTTTTTTTTTTTAAAAAATCGAAATTTCGACAATTTTTTGGATGAATTTTAGCTCATGTCGTCGAAAATAGAAATCATAGAAAAAAACGGATTAATGCATTGAAAAGAGCGTTAAAGTGGCTACAAGATGATGTACTACAAAAGTTTTTTGTGATTATTTTTTGCCACTTTTCAGCCATTAAAATGATTTTCCCCAAAATTCAGTTTTCTCCCTCTATGCTCCCTGATTTACTAACGGTATCGTTCAATAGCGTCGATTTGGTTCCTCTCATGCACCCTCAGACCAAAATAATCCATTTTTCCATCAAAAATGACCGTGAATAATGGCGAAAATCGAGTTGAGAACGAGTTCTCTCATCTATTCGTCATGAATTTCACCATGGGTGGCGCGTGGGGTCGAAAAAAGGGAGGGCTAAGAAAATCCTTTTTTTTTTCTTTTTATGTGTTATCCCCGCATCCTCAAAAAAATGTAAGGGAGGGTGGAGGCTATTGCCCCAATTAGCACCATACACCCGCCGCCTTGCTCACACTTAGATTTAATGAAATAAGACATATTGAATTTTTAAGATTTTGTTTACTTTTGCTCAATTGTAATTTGATTGTTCAGAAATTCTCAACTTCATTTAACTTCATTCAACTTTCATTTTTTTTTCATTTTGGTGTCCCTGAGGAAGGACCTTTTTGACAACACATATTTGGATTTTTATAAGATGCTTTAGTGAAGCCTTGATTTGCACAGCAGTCTGAAATCAAGCATCATTATGCGTGGTTTTTATACAAGTAACTGCCAAGGTCTAAATTTTAAGAAGGACAGGAACGGACACTGCATGTGCATAAGTAACGACAGACAGTGCAACGGCTCTTTTCAGAGCCACCTAAAACGGCTAAAAATTGGCGCGCCACTTTTTAAAATTCTCATTTCTGGACCAGTATGGACTCAGGAATCTCATCACTCTCCCAAATATAACCACACTGGAATATACTGATACCCAACCCGATTAAAAACCGTTCTTCTCAGGGCCACCATTTATTTTAATGTTCTCAGCATATCATTGATCCCATCCGCTCTATCCAGAGCAACTAATAACAAGCATTTTTTTGAAACCAATATTGTTTTCCATTAATAACGGCTGAGTGTGACATAAAACTTCAAAAAATATCTGCGTTTAACAGATGATTTTTTTTTTTTTTTTTTTTCTCTTTTCTTTTTTTTAGCATGGGATATTTGAGAGGAACTAAATGCATGTAGACACATTTAATGTAAATATGGGAATCAAACGTTATGAGTCAATGAGTCAAGCTTTTTCTACCATTATTCACGGTCACTTTCGATAAAAAAACGGATTATTTTGGTCTGAGGGTGCATGAGAGGATCCAAATCGACGTTATTTAACGATACCGTTAGTAAATTAGGGAGCATAGAGGGAGAAAACTGAATTTTGGGGAAAATCATTTTAATGGCTGAAAAGTGGCAAAAAATAATCACAAAAAACTTTTGTAGTACATCATCTTGTAGCCACTTTAACGCTCTTTTCAATGCATTAATCCGTTTTTTTCTATGATTTCTATTTTCGACGGCATGAGCTAAAATTCATCCAAAAAATTGTCGAAATTTCGATTTTTTAAAAAAAAAAAAATTGAAAAACTTCAGTTTTTGTATATTTTTGCTGATCAAAAAACAAATAAAGGTAACTCATCTTGTAGGAAATTTTATGCTCTTTCATTTTATATGCACATTTTTTTAATTTGAGTAAAAGTTAAGGGCGCTAGCCTCAAAAAACCGACGGCAAGTCGGCTGAATTTCTGATTTTTCAAAATGGCGGCGCCCTGGGCGCATACACATTTTCCCGGCACTTTCATGGCCATTTTCTGACTTCTTTGGTCACTAGGAGTCAGAAAAAATAGGTCTCAACCTGTGGACAAACCAAAAGTTAAATTTTGTTGCATAGTGTTATAAAACAATTGCGAAAGACTGGAAGCTAAAAGATCACTAATTAAGGATTTGAAAAGGTATTCCTTATTTCTTTCATACAAACTAAAGATCATCGCTTTTTATTTTCCTTGCAACCAAATGAATTTCTTATTAAAATAATTTGTTTGATTATGAATTTTACGCCCAATAAATTGAGGCATTTTTCGGTAAATGGGCGTACAGCGACTTTCGAGAAAAACGCGTTTGAAAGTTTAAAACGTTATAACAAAACATTGTAGGTGCGTCCATTCAAACGATTGTTTCGTGGTTATTTTCCGTTCAACAAGGTCACATCGTCAGGATTTCAAAAACGAGTTCTCCAAAACAAGGGCATAAATTGCCAAACGCCCATTTACCGAAAAATGCTTCAATTGAAATTGGCAACAACCAAAATTATTTTTCTCACCATCATCTTTCTTTCACTAGGATTTAGAACGAGAGGCTCTAGAACAATACCGTATGGATGAAACTGATGAGAATCATGACTGTTTAGAATCTGTGACCAAATGTGCAAAACTAAACGTTCAGTATTCTCCCAAACCAGAGTCAACAGTGAAAGAGAGCACTCGATCCTCTCCAGACTCTGGCAATGAAGCTTTTACGTTAAGAGCCTCAACCGAGAGAGCAGCTTTACCTCAAGGTATAAAAAAATCACCTCGAAACAAAAGTTCCAACAGGAAAAACCTACAGATTAGCAAGAAATCAATTGATAATGAAAATAGAGCTACTCCTTTGGGCCAGCTGACATTACTGTCAGGAAACACGAACTGTGGAGCCTCACAAGAAAGGTATATCCACAATATGTATGCAACTATTGTTGAGCGGAAACATTCAAATCTCGGTTCCTCAACGAAAGCTAGTAAGAATTGTTTTCTCTTTTAAAATTTTTCTCTTTAACGGAACTCAATGCTTGAAGCTTGCCTAGTTGCAGAGCGTAATAAAGTCATACCTACACAAAACCACCATGGATCAAATCATTAGCGCAATGATGTCATTGCTGTCATGAGTTTTTCTTGTATCTCAAACAATCATACCATTAGATAAAGAGATACTTTTAAGATACTGGTGAAAAATTCATTTTTTGAGATTCTGCCCTTTTTCTACCCACCTCCTCAACTTAATGACTCAAGGTGATTCCAGATTTCAATCGGATGGACAGCGCCAGTAGACACTTTCGGAAAAAGTCGTGTTCTTGGCATTTTAAAATGGAAACAAGGAAAAAACACAAAATCTACTATGAATGTTGGCACCTCTGTGTAATTTTTCTTTTGATTTTTTGAGCCCAAAATGAGCAAAATTGCAGGTTGAGAATTAAAGCCGTAATATTGGAAATTCATTTTGTCATAAGCTTAGTGAGTGCGGGTGGTACTATGTTTAAGTTTATCTGCCTCACTTGCGTCTTGCACTCATTGAGGCTTATGGAAATTTTCGCATTTCCAATGTCCCGGCTTTATTTTTGAGTGTTTCAGTTTGAAACTTTCAGGCTAACTTTCTGAAGTATGCTCACAAGTGCCGACAAACCTCAACTTTGTACTTTTACCGTAATTTCATCAATTTTAGCCAAAAACTGTTGACTTTTGAGCAGCGCGATGCATTGTCTATGGTTCAAACAAATCGACCGGGGAACCACCTTGACTTAAATTCGATGCATTCTTTCTTTTTTCTTTATTGAGAATAATTAATCAGAGAAAAGACCAAATTATGGTATGAGGCTGAAGCTGTATTTTAGACCTTAAAACACTGTCGGTTATGATTCATTTTTGTGTCCAGTTGCCATAATTAAAGCACTTATATTTTCATTATAAACAAAGCTTGATCAATTTCATTCGATTTTAAAATTTGACTTTAAAAAAGAAGCCAACCCAATGGCCATGAGGTCATTAACTGGTTATAAAGCCCTCATACAATATCAGACCCATCTATTCTTTTCGCTTGTTGATTATAGCAGATTTACAAGTTTTGATTAATCACTATTTACGTAAGAATATTTATGATTGTAACTTGTTTTTTATTGTGATTGCAATTTGTAACAAGCATTTATTAAGTACGAATAATATTATCTGATGGAAAAAAGATTAGTAATTTTAAATGCGATGAAGAGTAAAAATGTAAAAGTACTAGCTTTGTTCCTAGAATAATTAGTTAATTACATAGTACTTACAAAAAGCACACAAATAATGGAAGCGGAGCAAATTAATACTGACAATGTAAGCCGCAGACCGATTCAAAAGGTACAATGGTCAATTCTTTTATTTTGGTGGACTGTGCAATTAAAAATATCTTCCATCAAGGAAATCAATAAGATTTGGTGAAGAAAGAATGGTTAATTGTCATGGATTAGAGATAATTTGCTTCCAGTTCATCTATGTTTAGTCACATCAAAAACCATCCCTGTTTTAGGTAAAGGATCTAGCTTTGCAATTATTACAAAAGCCATGCCAAGGAGAGGAGACTGCGGTGATGCCGATTTCAACTCAAAGAGCAGTATTTACTTGTAAGTCTACAGTCATAGCTGTATCCAGGATATTGTCTTTCTCTCTCTTTGCCTATTTGGTGGCAAGTGTTAGAAAATGACAGAAAGAGGGGCTGAAGTCACGTGACAGCCCCTACATCCATCCTTTTCTAACACATGCGTTTAAAGGGGCTCAGAGAGAGAAAGACCTGAAAATTCCTGGAAATTTCCTGGCTACGGCTATGTCTACAGTTCTTGTATTTCATCTTGTTCATGCCGCCGCATACCACTCGAACGTCGGTCTAACACCTTCGATAAAAGAGCCACAAGATTTAAAGACAACTAAACTAATATCAATAAAATTTTCAAAGAATTCATAAAACATAAATGAGATTCAATATTCATTTAAAAGAAAAAAAAAAAGAAGAAAATGCAATTTAAGTGTTCCTAATATACCCATGGCACGTCACCAAAGAAAGTAAAATTAGTAGGAGGAGTAGTAGTAGTAAAGTCCAGCCGCCCAAACCGTGGTTTGTTTGTGGTACGTATTTCAAAGAAAGACTGGACTGGATACTTATAAAAAAAGGGGAGGAAAGAAAACCAACGTATTCGCAAAGAAGGGCAATGCAAGGACCTGCTAGAGACTCTCAAAAATGAAAAGGAAGTATCCAGAGCACAAAAGGAAGTAGAGTGCTCTAAATATGTTTACCCAGTGGCGTCTCGTGCAATTTGGCAACAATGTATTCTATCCATTTAAACTCAAGCTAAAGATCAAATTCAGGGAGTTCACAGTGCACAAGGAAAATTTGATATATTTAATGAGTTTAAATGGAGCAGTTGCATTGTTGCCAGATGGCACGCGATGCCACTGTATATACCCCTTATTTTATGCACCCTTTTACCAAAAAAACTCAATTTTTAAGTCACCTTTGCTGGACTATTCATTTGCTCTTAATTTTCAGGTTGACCAAGCCCTGTTGAAACTGCAGCTCTCAAGGTGGTCACTAGTTACATTTGAAAAGAAGAAATTGTTTCAATGATTCATAAATCTTCAACATACTGGAAGCTATAAAGTAAGGAAAAAAACAAAATTTTGAGTCCATGTTCAAGAGGTTTGGAGGATGACTGAAACTTAGACATCCATCTCCAAAAGATTCAACTTGGAATACAACAGTAAGATATCTATAAACAGTAAGTTAGTTTTGAAAATACGGAGAGCATACTTTGTTCTAAATTGGTCAAAGAATGAGTGTAACGTAAATTAATTGCCTTAAAAAGGCTTTAGAGAAAAAGAAAAAAAAAAAAGATACATAATTTTCCCCCGACTGCTCAAAAACAAACAAAAAAACATTTGTAAATTGACTATCATGATGAGGTAAGGGAAAAAAAAAATATATAAGAATTATTTGATAAATTATCAATGACTTACTTCATTTATTTATTTATTCGATCATTTATTTTCAAATGTTTGGTAGTAATCAATATAAACAATTTATCAACAAGATAAAATTAATCGACATTTTTACAGAAGGCACTTACACTTAAAAGTATACAAAATGATTCATGAACTTTTGTACAAAATGACATCCAATTACAGTTACAATTTGGTGTTTACAAAATTTAGACATTGAAAAATAAGAGGCATAAAAACCCTGATTAAAACCAGAATGTCAACCGATGAATCTAGATTTCTAATCCCCTGAATATGGTCCCAAGTAATATTATTAAAAAAGTTATGATATCTATTATGATGGCTAGTCAATAGTGAATGTTTTAATTGGTCCAACAAAAAAAAGCCGAGCTGTGAAATTAACTCTTTTGGCCGAGGAACCACTCATGAAGGAATGGCTGAAACAAAGGGTGATCCATAGGTACATTAATAGTGTTTGAAACAGCTCAAGAGGGGACTCATGAGTTTTGGCGTAACAGTAGGATTTGTACAGAAATTCATTGAACCAATGAGCTTTGTTTTCAGTAGTCTGAAACCCAAGAGACGGCTCTGGATAGCACCATAACATTCAGAAAAGAGAGGTGGCGGACAACTTCACTCCCGTCATACTAACATAAAAGCAAAGCAATTTTTTTTTTTTTTTTAACTTTGAAAAAGTCAACAAATTGAAGGATCTCAGTTGGATTAAACAAGAAACTTCAAATTAAAAAAATCATACATTCTTTACAAGTAAAACAACATTTTTTGAAGGGAGTATCTTAATTTTCTTAAATTATTAGGGCATGCAGGAACAAAATTTGCCCTGCAAGGAATTATGAATGGTTTACTCTCCATTTTGAATTATAGCTAACCTTTCGCTGCTTTCTGTTAAGATGATTCGATACAGAGTGTCAATAAAGAGAGCTTTTAAGATAAGACACAAATTTTGGCATCTGCAACAAGCAGTTCAAGATGAAAAAAACTCAACTTACTGTAAGTGGAAAAATTGTTTAAAAATAAAAGTTTTGTTTGAAAACAACTGTGGTAAGATAAATTAAAATGATAAGCAACATGCTGAATATACTAGTAAATACTAAGTTCAAATTGATTAAATTCCAGCTTCCTTTGAAGGGGTATTTTGGTTTTACAATTTTTTTTTACTTCCATAAAAAAAGTTCTAAAAAAAATCTCCAGAATTTTGAGAAACAAAATCGGTGGTTCCCTCAGATGGAAATGTTATTTCAGATGGAGAAAACATTCAACTCACTATTTCAAATCAATTAGCAGAACAATTTTAAATTAAATAGCGCAAAATGCAGGGATAAATGATGATTCCATGACCACACAGTGAGCTGTTTTCTCCCCTAAAAAAAGGAGAGAAAGCAAATACTTTTTCCCTCTCATTAAAATTCTATAAATTAATCAATTTTTTTAGAAAATGCACTTTTCCTGATCAGCAAACTTTTCAGAATTGATAATTAAATCTGCGGATGATGAGGATCAGCTACATGTTACAATAATAGTCACAAATAAGGGGTTTCACTTCAAACATTAAGGCGTATACATAAAAAAATACTGAAGTCATACCATCCGAAATACAAGAAATCTAAATTTAAAAAAGCGGAGAGACTGTTAAAACATAATAATTGTTCAAAACTATTAAAAATGATACGTCCAGTAGCAAAGGTACAGAACTAATGATGAAAAGAAACAAACTTCCCAAAACCAACATAGCATGGAAAACATAAATAAAGATAAAATAATAAAAAAAACTTTCCTGTTTGCTGAGAGAGAACAGTCTGAAATATTTGAAAAACAGTCTGAGAAAATAAGGCTAGAGTATGAACGGAGGATTTAAAAAAAGTAATGTCTCACCCATCCTAAAGTATAAAAATAGATATAAAATAATCTGTGAAATTTGTATTTTACTAAGTTCACTGTAATAAAGTTGCGTTCAATTGAAACCAATGCATATTTTCAAATGCACTTCATCAAATCAGCTAGTCAAACAGAAGAAATAAATGTTATTGTTATCATTGATCATGATGTTCTTAGGACTTGTTTGATGAATAATCAAAACATAATTAAGTGGAAAGAACAAATTAAAACATAGCATGTTTAATTGATCTCATTTTTTTCTGTTTCAATTTTTTTCTGGAAAAACAAGGGAATAAATTGCAGTTAAAATAATTCAAGAGAAAGCAAAGAGACCCAAAAAGTTTATGTAACCAAAGAGAAAAATTAAAATCGAGAGGTTTCTGTTTGGTGTCAAAAATATATTGGTGTTGCAGACTAAATAGATTTGAGATAAAGTGGTAGAGGTACCCAAAAAATAATGAAATGAATCAAAATGTTTGGATTAAGTTTTCGGGAGATAAGTTCCGCATCAATGATCTTACAGTGAACTCTCAATAATTTGAACAACTGTGTTACAAAAGCACTTCAGTTCAAAAGAGAGGGCAATATCATGAGAGGGTCTCTGTATTTTGAAAAAAAGAAAAAATCTAAAGTAGTTTTACCCTTTTTAATTCAAATCAGGCTTTCATCTAGGAGAGAAAAAAGAACTATACAATGACACAGCAGTCCAAATTGAAAAAGAGGAGTCTTAATACCTCCAAAATTGGACAAAACAACACATACTCCGAAAAATTACAGAATTAAATCAGAAATTTTGTAATCAATCAATAGAAGTAGAATTAGAGATGAAAAATTCACAAACCAAACCTACGGGAAAATTACCAGATTTTGTCTCGTTAAAATGTAACAGCTGGTGACCTAACCGATGAAGTATGACAAATAAGGTTACTTTCACAGAACTAGTTTTCTCATTAGACTGTAAAACAGGATTTTCTCTTGGTTAAGTTTAACAGAAGTAATTCAATGTGTCAAAAGGTGCTTTGGGCTAAAGTTTTGATAAAATAAGAAATGTACAAAATATTTTAGGCTAAAATAATAAAAAAAACAACATTTCAGAAAAGATGAGTCAGGCACATTCTTCATGATTCTTCACTGTTTTCTCCACCTTCAAAAATATGCTTGAATGAAAATGGCTGAAAAGGATACCCAGTTCCAGTGTAAAATTTGCTCATAAACTCCACCCTTTAAATGAAAGAAAAAATACATTCATTGATCAGTTAGAAGAAATAATAGAATAGAATATTAAAGAAGCATTGACAGATCCAGTCCTTGCAAACAGGGGAAGGGGCGCTTGGGATCTATGTGTCCTCCCCCCCCCCCCCCCCACAATGAATAGAGGAAAATAGATATTTTTGACAAATTTTAGTTTCAGAGAAAAAAAGAAAACCAATCACATCAGGAGTATGATTAGTAGGGTAGTGCCAAGCGTTGCAAATGCTTCCCAAAGCACAAAGCAGCAGTTGCTTTGGATTTTCTTTGTTTTTGAAGCACTGTACTGTGCAAGAATGAAGCAAGCGCTAAATTCAAATTTCAGCTTAAAAACCCACGAAACCCTATGAGCAAATAACCGCTCCAATCGCGCACTAAGCGGTATCCGCGAGCCCAAAGAACGTGTCTGTATTAGCGCACCGACTGCGCACGGAGCAATGCCCTAGCTACCTTCCCTTGCGCTCCTCGGCTGCTCATTGAGCAGTTACAAGATCTATCATCCCCTTATATTTTCATAACCACATTCCTTCATTCCTGAAAACGACCCCTCGTCTCCTCCCTAACCTGGGCGGTGTGCCACAGCGCTTGGCGAGCAAATTCTTGAGTCATCTCTGTAAGACAGCCCTGAGCTGCGCCCGAGCCGACTCGCAGTGCAGTGCTTGAAGGTCAGGCTGCGAGCCGCCTTCAGGGATCCAATTCGTGCATATACACCTGTCCGCTGCTCCGAAAAACCGCACCGGAGCGTCTCTAATGTAGGTTGTGAAACCGTATCCCCAAGATGAATTGGTATCGCCGAATTGAAACGGTATTGCTGAGTTGAATCGGATTTGCCGAGTTGAATTTGAGCGCTTACTTGGAAAATACCAAGTATACAAACATTTTGGATGCTCTGTGAATTTCGGCTTACACTGTTTTGACCCCGTTTGTAGCATCTATTTTTTAAAAGCAGCAGATGCTTTGCTTTGTTTTTCAAATCGCCACATTACGCAGCCTCAATAATTTTTCCTGCAGCAGATTTAAATGTGAATACTCAGATTTCACTGACCAAAAAATTAGCAACTTTAGCGGTATTAATGGTGCATATTTTTTCCATAAACAACAGCATTCATGAAAGGGATTGAATCAAGACCCTCGTGAACAATCAGCAACTTTAGGTGCAATTTTTCTGAAATTCAGGATTGAGGACTCAAATCACTCGCAAAAAAAAGCTCAGTTATAGGCTTGGCAGTTAAAATTAAGACCGAAAGAACTTAGAGACAAAAAAAAACGTTTTACTCACCAATGCAGACGCAAAGTGTGGAGGAAGGCAGATAATCCTTCCATCATGACCAGTATGGCAACAGTGAACACAGCCCAAAAACCAAACATAATGAACAAAATAATAGCACCAACGTACGAGTCTTTCTTCAAACCAATCCGCAACACCATTTCCCACAGTACATCAGACAATTCTACAGAACAGAATAAAAGTAGAAAAATTAGAGGAAAAATGATGGAGTTTAAATTTGAAGATGCATCTTCTTCAGATAGAAATTGCCAATGAAAACTTCATTAGAGTTAAAAAAAAAAAAAAAAAAAAAAAAAAAAAAAAAAAATCCTTTGGAAAGCTAATGAACACTGGTCAAAGGCAAAACTAGGAAATGATGAAAATTGTATTTAATTCATCAGCTACAAATTTTTGCCAATTATTGAAAATTTCACACAATATTTATGTATTACACTTCTTTTCTCAGCTTCAATTTGTTTGCATATTTCAAAATACTCTCACCAAGTGACCACAAATTCATCATTCAAACTCTGTCTCAGATCTAATTTTCTAGACCTCTTAAGATTAGACAGGGCTTGCCTTGTCCCTGGTTGAGCCCTGCAGCTATATAAGAAATTTAGGGCATGCATAACTTCCTAAGGCTTATTTCAAAAATGAAAGCAGGGTAAACCTAGTGGTGGCACAAGAAACTTGGCAACCATGCTTTCAGACACTTAAACCTACGTAAGGCGTAACAAACTGAGCATTTTGGCGCAAACCGGAGGTCGATATCAATTTTCACATTCGAGATATCGAATATCATTTTACAGAATGGACCCAAATCGAAATTTGACCTTCAATATATCGAAAATAAAAAACGATAACGACCTTCGGTTTGTACCAAAAGTCTTAGAATTTTACCCTCTTTTTCATTATTAAATAAGAATGGAGGTCCCCACTTGGGGAGCGCCATTTCATACGGAGGCGCTAGATTTGAAAAATCATAACTCGGCAACGAGTCATTTCCCCAGCATGCGGTTTGTGCTGTTTTGTAGCAAATTCCGTCTAGTTTTACTCTGGAAATAATTTGTGATGATCCGTGCTATCGCTTCTATCGATACTTGCAAAGAACAGAAAAATCGATTTTCAAAAAATCAAAAAAACTCTGATTAATCGATCAATAATTATATACAGACATTTTTCCTATACATCAATCGAAAGCTCTTTGCAAGACCTATCTCTTCACGAAAAGTTCATTTGAATAGCTTCATTCGTTAAAAAGTTATGGGCACTTAAAAGTCCCAACTTTGACCCCCCTCCCCCGCGTTCCCTTGGGCCAAATTTAAAAAAAATCCAGATTCTGAACCCTGAAATCACCCTCTATCATGCCTGAAAATATCTTGCATTTTTCTCTTTGGGCCAAAATCGACCATTTTGGATACCGTCCTTTCTTCTGAGCTCCACCTACTCAGTCATGTGGTTGGAGGCGACCAGGAGAAATCATTTGAGGAATGAGAGTGCTGATTGCGGATTTTGCAGATTTTGCCTTGCTTTCCCTCTTTATCCACAACAGTCCACAAGCTCAGGAGCACGAGGACAATTGTTGTCCACAATCGTTCCGAACAGTGCTACCAACTTAGAAAAAAGGAAATCCCGCAGGGTTCCTATTCGAGAAGCTCCACCCATTCACAGTTGTCCACAAAACAACAAAATGGCAACTGTGAACCGCAGCGATTCACAATGAGTGGTTGTGGACAAAAAAATAGACAGCTGATGGAGTTGAAAATATTTGTTCTGGGCACTCTTATTTAATTAATTGCAATGCAATATAAATATGGCTCCGAGAATTGTCATGATAGATAAGAGTCAACAAGAGGGGAACAAGTAGAAAGATCAGATAATCACTTACGTGCATGAGCCAAGGATAACGCCCAAAGTCTTAGATAAGAAGCGGTGTGAGAAACAGTGCTCAGAACATACTCAATGGTATGAATCATTGAAAGAATAAATAACTCGCCAGGTTCTTCCTGTTCTTCGCTGCCGTGCTCTTCGAGCTGCTCACTCTCCGTTACGGGCATGAAAGACTCCAGAGTTTCTTGATTGTCCTGTAATTCTATCCCTTGATGAGCCTCTCCATTACTCGCGGACTACATAAATAACACACATGCAAATGGAACATGCAGTATATGTACGAATGCAAACTACACACTATTTACTCTTAATACTAATGCTTTGCAACTACTAGTTTGTCTTGACACGATGATGCAGCAGCCAAACAAAGAACCTTCATACTTCCAACGGCAAATTAAGGCCTAAGGCTTAAAGGAAATTTTATCAACAGAAGTTATGAGTAATTCCATGATTACAGGACTTTTCGCTGATGCCGAAAAATTTCTTAGTCATTGCATCAGAAAGGCTTCTAAAGCTACGAAATGAATCAATATTTCTATTAAAAACAGTTTGTTCAGCAAGTTCTAAAATTGAAAAAACAGTAGTAGTAGTAGTTTTTTTTTCTTTTTTTTTTTCGGACGCTGTGAAAAAGATTTGCTGACCAAATTCCCTAGACTATTGCGGCGCGAGCCTAGAGATATGTAGAATTGGTGTTCAAGGTAACCTCAAGATCGCCAGCTCCCGTACGGCAGAACGTTTGCCGCCCCTGAGGGCAGTAGTAGTAGTAGTAAAGTTCAGCCGCCTAAACACGTAGTTCGTTACGCTGATATTTCACAGCAAACGACTGGACTGCATAAAAAATGAAGGGGTAGGAAAGACAATTAAAGTATGTACTCTCAAAACAAAGGATAGGAAAGAGGAGAGTTATGGCGATCTGCTAAGGACTCTCAAAGTTGTGAAGGAAGTACTTAGAGCACTCAAGGAGGTAAAGCGCTCTACATATATTTTTTCTCTCTCTTTTCTCATATGAAATATAACTCCACTCTCTGTTTTTGCTTCATTTCTCTATTCAGTTGCGTACTTAACTCCAATTTTTTTTTTTATTTTTTTTTTATAATATTCTCTCTATGCAACTGTGTAACTCTTCCTTCAGTTCTTCTCTCTCAACTCTCTTTGTATCTATGTAGCTCTGCTCTCTATGATTCACTATGAACAATTCACTATGTTTCTTATTAAAACTCCAAAACCTTCTCCTTATTTTTTGAGCAAGTCATCATAACTTCACCGTAGTTTGGCAAGACTGTTGTAGAACTTACGTCATGGCGCAGCGGTGCCGTACGTAAGACGTCGTTTAAACAAAACGCTGCACTTAAGTTCTATAATTGAAAAAAATCAGTTTAAAAAACCTCAAAAAAGGATCCAACACTTCAAAAAAAAAGTCAAATTAACTCATCTGTGATTGTAACTTGCCGAAGAAGTATGAAGACAAAAACAGAGCAATAATAAACAAAATCACCATCAAAGAATAATCAAATAAAGACAAATTTGAAGATTTGTTAACATCAATTTCAGTTTTAGTTCCAATCTTTGAAAGAGCTTCCTAATATGAACGGCGAAACAAGCTTTCTTTACTGCCCAATTATGTACGATATACTCATCAACAGACAAATTATAGACAACCTCCAAATTTATCAAAACAATTATTATTTATGAATTAATGGTAGAATGACACTGGTGATCTGTAATCTGTATTTTAGTTTAAGTACGCATAGTTTGAAACCATTGAAACCTTCTCCCCTAACTTTCTATGCCTCACTTCTATTTTTCAAGGATACATTTTTACAAGTTTTACATTAACGTATTCTCTAGATGCACATCAAAATTAGGGAGCAACACTCCCCTTCCACTTCCTCATATATTTTTTCTTTGTCAGAGGTGTATACAAAACAGAATTTAACTAGCAAAACAGCCATTATTTTAAAGCATGTTGCATTTGTAACCCCAGTTTTGGGGATTTTCAATTTTGTAATGTCTGCAGCATTTCTTGTTGAATAACAGCACAGTCTGTTACCGATGTGACTAATTTTCGCCCTCTAACTTTCAATCTATTCTCTACGTGAAATGTAAGTAAAAGTTTCCTGTAATATTTGAGAGTCAAGGAATAACAGAACACTGTCCATAATTTTGGACAGTAAATTTTTCCAATTATTCTGGTTAAATGGTAAATATTTTCAGCAAATGTAATACAGAAAGTAGCCTGTTCCGAGGTCCTCTTTTTAAAATAATTGCTGACTCAGAAACCCTGGAGTAAACAATGACGAGAATCAAGCGGACCTACCTTCATCAGTGAGTGGGTTAAAATAGACGCTTGTTTCATATCAAATGCATTCAAAGAATTGAAAAGGACAATGAAAAACTCAGTGTACGCAACTTTAAGGAACTGGTTTCAAGTTGTTTTGTTCGAATTTTGTGCATGTCCTTTTTCAGGACATTTTGAGAATAGTTCTTTGGTAAATGTTGGATTCAATTTTAGTCAAAGTTGATAGAGGTGCAGTAACGTTCCTTTTTATTAACATTTAACGAAAAGATCAGCACTGGAATCGGCCAGCCCGAGGTGCTAACCATTAACTGAGATAAAGGAGGGGAGAGGCGGCTGACGCACAATGGATGGAAAAATGGATTTTTCCACACAAGGAAATTTGTTGTTGTTTTGCTTGAAACACATTTGAGTGATAAAATATCTTGCAAAAACCAAGTTATTAGGCTCATTTTAAGCTCTATAATGATTTTTTTTTAAAAATACATTTATAGGTTATTTTGCTGTTCATAGTATATATTATTGATTTTAATTCGTAAATTTATGTCCACGAAATTCCAAATTACAGTCCACTGTGTGACAGTGAAAGGAAAAGTGAGGGCGATAAAAGAGTGTCCACGTAGGTACTTGTAAAGCCCATGAGAATAAAAAACAACAATGAGAGGGTATTCCAAGTTAAAAGAGGGAGAAAATAAAAGAGCCCTTGACTGTAGGAGAAAAAAAAGGTAGACACAAGAGCATTCCAGAATTCATTGGATGGGTGAGAAACCGAAACTGAACAGATTAAATAGAATGGAAGCCAAGTTTTAAAATTAATTAATAGATTAACTGTTACATCATTTCAAATCAGAATAATGAAGATTTAGTCAAATAAGTGTTTGCTACGCAAAAATGAAAGTAGATTTCTGGTAACCCGGTGTGCACCGATTCTATCAGAGCTCTATTCCAATATAGCTGGTGTACAATCAAGCGCAAAAGTTTTGACAGTCAAGAATTCGAGATAAGTGGCAAACCCTTGTGTACTCAAAGCAGCCCTCAGTGCTCCGCCTGCATTCTTGACTCTTGAAACTTTCGCGTTGGCTAGCACACCCGTTTACTGAGTGTACCGGTCACGGTACATTTGCGCCTGCCACCGTGGGCAGCCATGTGGAAAGGGAAGTGGAGTAGCCGACCAGTAACGAACTGTGGCCCGTGGCGGCCATCGCTCTTTTAAGTTTCGTCTCGTCCGTGCTCGCCGCTGGTCGTCTGCCGCCACTGCTCCATTCCCAGGTTTTATTTCAGAAGAAAATTCTTATAATATCTTGATTTTGTCTTTGATTATACTTTCTTAATTGTTTCTCCTTGCCTTGGCTCTTTCAATTGATTCTCTTACGTTGTTTTTGATGTTTATTTAAATCGTAATAAAATAGTCTAGTCTCTACTACACGGTCTTTTTGTCTCTTTTTTCACCGTTCAACTTTGAGATCTCTTTCTCAAACCTGGGGGGAAAAACTCACTCCAAGACCTTCTGAGCCTAGTAAAACGTTACACGAGTCCTTTCATTTTTGCCAAGAAAGGAAATCCTTTATTAAATCTGCATTATTTTGAAAAGGAATGTTGTAGAAACGGCTTATCCAATGATTAATTTTAACACTTGCCTTCCTTTCCAGTAAATAATTTCAGTTTCACCAGCTCATCAATACAATGAATTTTAGTCCGCTCCCCATGAGTAAATATTTTCAAATTTGCACTCTCATGAGTCTGTCTTGTTGTGTTCATGCACCCATTTGACCAATTTCCATCAAATAACTTTAAAACTTATCAAACAACTTCAAATAACTTTGGAACTTATCAAACAATTTCAAATAACTTTGAAACTTATCAAACAACTTCAAATAACTTTGGAACTTATCAAACAATTTCAAATAACTTTGAAACTTATCAAACAACTTCAAATAACTTTGAAACTTATCAAACAACTTCAAATAACTTTGAAACTTATCAAACAACTTCAAATAACTTTCAAACTTATCAAACAACTTCATTAAGCCCAAGAGAATTCATTCTCAAAATAATCCAAGGAAAAGCAAAACAAAAGTTCCAACACATCAACCTGAAGTTAATACCTAAAGGATATAAAGCAAGGCCCTTCAGAAACTTTGACGAAGTATTAAAGAAGAAAAAGAAACAGTCTATCCAAGGCAAATGAGAGAAAGAAAATGAAAAGAAGCAAAAGACACCGCATCATTGAAAAAAGCACTAATGAAAAATATCTTTTAACTAAGGAGCAGCTCTGTAAACACTGGGTAAACAATGTTAAGGACTAAAAATATTTGTGATGCGTCATATAAAAATGTACCTTCACTGATTTGATCAAAATTGTCAGGAGAGCAAAAAAAGAGGAGTAGGAAATGGGATTAAGATGATTCCCGGGTTGATTAGTTTGATCTGTGGACACTTTGTCCCCCTGCTCAAAAAGTCAACAGTTTTTGGCTAATATTGACAAATTTGAGCACAAATTTGAGGAACGTCAGCACCTGCGAGCTTATTTCAGGAAGATACCCTGAAAGTTTCAAGCTGGAAATTATGAAGTACAAAAATTCCCCTAAGCCTTAATGAGTGCAAGTGAGACAGATAGGCATTTTATCACTCGCACTCACTCTCGATCACTAAGCTTATGGCGAAATAAATTTCATGTTTTGCGGCTTTAATTCTGACCAATTTTGCTTAATTTGGGCTCTAAAAATCTATACATTTTTTTGCAGATGCTGACATTATTGGATTTTGCATTTTTTCTTTGTTTTAAATTTAAAATGCCAAAAACACGACTTTTCCCAAAAGTGACTAGTGGCGCTATTGATAGGATTGAAAACTGGAAAAGTGTCACCTGGAATCACCTTAAGATGAAAATTAACTCTACACATTCTGGCACACTGCTTCAGTGTTGCCAGATCTTGCGGCTTTTCCCATAAGAACTTAAAGAAAAAGCCGCAGGATCTGGCAACACTGCACTGCTTACACTTATTAACAGTTCCATGTTTTGCCAGTGGTCAGCACTAGTGCCAACTTAAGTCAAGAAACTTTGTCACACTTTAACTCGTTAACCTCATTCAGCACTGTTTATTGAAGGTTTTCAATCGCATTTAACAGTTTTTAATTGGAGATCAGCATAAGAAAGTATGCTATTTGATACATTTATAGTCAACATTTTTGTTACAGCATTCTGAATAATACTCTGAATAATTGACTTTATTGTGTTTTTAAACTTTAAATTGATTTTTATCAAAATTAAATTTTTTGTCTTAAATCTTCAAACCCGTATAAAATTGAAAATTTTGAGAATTCTTCGGCTAACTGTAGCTTGCATTAACCGGTATCCTGTTTCCTAGGAGAAAATAGCCAAACTTGATTTTAATCTAAGGGGACCAGTTTGGATGCATTTCCACATGATGCATCACATATCAGGAGAACAGTAAGCAAATTTTAATTTTTAAATAATCAAGAGCGAAAAGATGCTGAATGAATTTTAAGGAAAAATGTGATCATAGACAAGAGACCGAAAGAGAATTATTAAAACAAGATTCAAATCAAAATTTGCCTAAAGCAGCTTTTTTTGTGATTGAAGCAGGGATCTTGAATAAAATGCAGTTACGACCTTAATGAGTTGAATGAACTACAGCAGTTTTTAAATAAATTTTAAATACACTTGAGATCACCAAAAAGAGAGCGAAATGATGATGTGAAGTGAAGTTCATTTTAAGTCATTAGTGGATAGACATTGCTTCAGAGTGATCAAAATTTACGGGTTTGTCTCTTTTAAGTCAAGGATATTGCACAGAATAATGGCACAATCAGAATGGGAACATTTTTTCAGTCTCTTTCAGCGCCTACTCAAAATGGCTGACATATCTCTGTCTCTGTCTTTTGCATAGCTTTGTATGGGGATGGTTCCAAACTTCTCAAAACGATATATCAGAAAATAATGCTTTAAAATGAACTGAAGTTTTTATTCTGATTGTAGAATTCTGGGGTTACTGCCTTGCTTTTGTGCTGCTATCTCCTTTTCACAATCTTCCAATCTTTTCATCATAACATTGCCTTGGTTCGGTAACGGGTCTTAGTCTTAGACAAACTTCTGCTTCAAGATATTAAAGCAAGAATTCCTGTGGATTATAGCTCAAAAAAACTGATAAGCATCCTAAAAGCCTTCACAATTCACTCGTGAAGTTGCCTTTTTAAAAACTGTAAATTGAAATAGTGCACTCGCAACTTCTACATTAGACAACAAAGCAACAGCTACGATGGGTCTGTTGCAAACTTTTGCTACAACGATTAAGAGTGTTAAATATAATGAAATATCGCCTAAAAAGTTCATTGATGGCTTCAGAAAGTCATAAAATGCAATAATAAACTCACTAGAGGCATTTAATGAAATCCAAGATGGTGGAGAAATATCGAGCAATTCGTATGCATGCACCACGAACATCCAAGGATGGCCAGAGACAAATAGAGACTGTGCACTCCCTATTCTTCCCGTGGTTACGCGCAGTGTCCACTTTTCATGAACTACTTTTGTCGGGACTCATCGGCCTCAACAATCAACCTTCGCCTAATGTTAGATGGTGAGCTCAACAAAAGGCTGTGATTGGTCCGCGGTCCCGGAAACGGAAATAGGTTTTGCTTGGCGAATGCAAACCACGCGCTCATCAGTCAACATTAGGTGAATGATGGCTGTTGTTGCAATGAGTTCCGACCAAAATTGAGCCAGAAAAGTGGACACCTGTCGCAAGCTTTGTGCACGGTGTCTATTTGTCTCTGAGGATGGCCAACTTTGACAACCTCACTGGAGGTAGAGGGTTCGTTTACGTTGTGATTGGTTGTGATCCATTTTGTGAGGTTGGCTATCCTTGGATGTTCGTGGTGCATGCATACAAATTGCTCAATATTTCTCCGCCATCTTGGATTTCATTAAACGCCTTTTGTGAGTGTACTATTGCATTTTATGACTTTCTGATGCCACCAATGGACTTTTCAGGCGATTTTACATTAGATTAAACACTCTTAATCGTTGTAGCAAAAGTTTGCAACAGACCTATTAGCCCCAAGCTCAGTCACCATCAGCAACAATTACAAGATCGTACTCGTCTCCGAATTGACGAATGTTGATTGCAAATGTTTACTGTTGATGTGTCTTATACAATGAATATTTGCAAGCGATGCAATCTAATTTGAATATCAATTGAGGCCGTTTCCTAAAAAAGGGCTAATAAAACCATTGGTGTGCTCTTTCTGAGAAATCAGTATTGTGATTGAACAGAGACTTTCGTCTGACGAGCTTACCTTCCGTTTTATGGTCCCTTTTTTTTCTGAAAATTACAACAGTTCAATCTTGTGATTATTGTTTATGGTGACTGTACTTGGTGATGACTTTAGTAGTTGCTTTGATTAATGGTGTGGAAATTGCCAGCTTGCAGCATAAATTTAAAGATTTTAATAAGGAATTTACAACATTACGAGAAAATGTTGAAAGTTTTCAGTGTCTTTATGCCTAAAATCGGTGGGTATTCAACTATTCGTGCTGAATATTCCTATGGCAAAAAGGACAATGTGTTGATTCCCAGCAAAAAAACGAGAATAGACATTAATGAAACAATTAAGAGACCCTACTAAAGTGTATTTAAGAACTAAGGAGAGGAGGCCCCAGGTCCGGATTTTCGTTCTTAGATTTTTGGGAAACTTTGCAGTTATAAATGACAATCTACGAAAAAGCAAGAGTATACAGTTTCTCCATTCAACTTTGGAGTCCAACCCCAAAAATGTCGTCAAATTAAACTCAGAGGTTTTGCACAAAAACTTGACTCTACAAAAGGAGCATTTTAAAGTATTTTTGTGCAGCAAAGACAGTTGCTTTTGAGACAGCTGTGTGGCCACTCCTCATATCGTACTTATAGCGCTGAAAAGTTAACAGTTTCCTGTCAACACGCAATTAAACTTAATTTAACCTCCTCATACATTTAAATATTCTGATTTTATTTCAACACCTTTTTCAGTTGATGCAAAAAATGACTATTTCCCTAAGTTCTTTTATGCACTGTCAAAAAAATGCCTTACTGAATTTTGTCCCACTTGCTAAAAACTTGATTTTACCAAATATTTAAAAAAAAGTATTACATATTTTTATTTTTATTAAATATTTACTTGATTTCGTCAAAGATTAAGATCGATAAGCAGAGCATGATAGTTAAACCTTAGACAAATTGTAACACAGTTTAAAAATGAATATTGGAAAAATGTAACAAAAGTCTTGCGGATACCCTCCTCTATAAAACTGTAAAGTTTTATCACTATTAGCAGATAGGCGGCCCACAACCTCCCCTCCCCTTGTAAGAGTGACTGAAAATTTTAAAAGAAGCTTTTGATGAAATGATAGCTACTCACTGCAATGAAAATAAGGAAATTAATAAATAAAAATATTTACAAAATACACTAAGACCTTGATGACTACAGAAAAAGGGCTGAGAACCTAATAGAAGAACAACTAGACTTAGATCTGACGCAATCAACTTAAAAAGATAACTTACATGGCGATTGGCGGGTTTATTGGCAAAATACAAAATATAAATTGGTTTTCCAAGCAGCATCACAGGAATACACAGGAAGGAGAAGAGAACAATAAGTCTTTGCACTAGTTCCTGAAATTGAAAAGATAAACTGATTAGAGGTTATTTGAGGAGGGTAGGAGAACAGCATTAACCCTTCACTGCATGGGGTTCCACCGGTGGAACAAATTCTTCAAACGCTCATATAAAATACAGGTTTTTAGATATGCCTTCGGCGCATGGTGTGTCAACGCGGGAGAAGGTATATTTTGAGCTCACACAAAAAAAAAAAATTGGCTGAAAGAAAACATCATGCAGTGAAGGGTTCGTGATCGAAATCATGTCAGGGGGAAAATTTGCCCCCGTATCCAAACTGACCACATTTTGATTATTTTTATAAAGTTTCCGGCATTGGCTTTTTGAAAAATCCAATTAAAGTAAATTTTCTTTTTTTTTTTGAAAATTTAAAAAAAAAAAAATAAAAAAAATTCCCGCCATTTCTTATGGTGTTATATCACTTTTAAAAAACGAGTGAAAAATAGAAAAAAGAGAATTTTGACCGAACAACCGTCAAATTATTTTTTTCACTATTTTTCCCATGTATTTGACCACCTAATACATTGAAAAATCCACATTTGCTTGAGAAAAAAAAAATCATGCAGTGAAGGGTTAACAAAATCTTGTAATTCGTAGATTGCGAAGAATATTCGGAAATTTTTTGGATATTGCTGATGTTGGTTTTTTTCTCTCTTCAACTTTTTAAGTTTTTTTTAAAATTTTATCCCTTTTATTTACTCCTCATTTCTTAAAATTTCATTTCCTCTTCATCAGCTCACCTTCTTGCACCCTTCATTCATCCTTCTCTTCACAAATAATAGGTAAGTCTCAATTTTTATTTTTTTTATTTGTTTGAATAGTCTCATTATAGTTAATATGATTTCTTCCTTATTCCTCTTAACGTGCACCTATCTATGAATTTTGTACAAGTTTACATGAATAAACATACAATTTACCGCGATACGTACAGAATATTATAGGGAGAAGAATGCACACAAAGAAACTGTGAAATATCCGAGGGCCAAAAGTAAATACCTCGGTATTCGAACTCTGAACCTTCAGACTGCCGGCTAGGCACCGCAGCCGCCTGAGCTACCGAAGGTGCTTGATCGCGGAGTGGAAATTACGAGTTTATTTGCGTGCCCTAATTTTTGACTTTTAAAAGGGCCCATTTGAAAAGACGGACTAAACCACATTTTCCCGTAAATATTGTTTTGTTTGGCCATGGACATGTTGCACCGTCCCCTTGTTAAAAGAAAGCAATTATTATTTTCACTAGTAACAAATTAAAAACATACCTGATTTGGAAAAATATATTCATCACAGCCCGGTGAGGGTTCATTATTTTTGAACAACAACATGTTAATGAACATTATTAAAATTGAGGGTGCACATCTTGGGCCAGTTTTTGTAGCTGAAAAGAAAACAGTAAAATTAATACGGATTTTTTTAACTAGGAAGTAATAGATCAATAAATGATTGGAATATTTGGTGCAAAAACAGAGTTGAAAATAAACGCCACTAGTTGTGATCCTGTTTTCTTTCTTAACGTTTCATATAGCACTATTGTACCTGAAAAATACCCGAGTTTTGAGTTTTGATACTCAAAACGGCGACAAAAACAAAAAAAATTAGAGTAATTTTCGGGGTTTTCTTTTACTTAATAAAAAAAAAAAAAAAGTCTGCATCATCGAAAATCATAACTGCACATTAAAAATTGGAAATTGTGAAATTCGTTCCATCTTGCATGAATTTTTGCATCTCTTACTGCTCATTTTGCGAAGATTCGACAGTCAGTGAAACACTAAAATGCAAAATCCACGACTCTGTCCCCAAATTGAGGGTAGAGGACAAAGTTCGAAGAATTTCAAAAAATTCGAGAAATTCAAATCAAAGAAGAAGATAGTTGGCAGCAAAGCTTCATCAACCTCAAAGTCAATTAATTTCTTCCAACCAAAGCAGCATCACACTTTGACTAAAAGTAAGATAAAAGCCCTTGATCGAAAGATTGAACTTTTTCCTTCCCTTTTCCTCCCTTGCTTTTTCAAAAATGAATGATAATATAACGACCAGTACTGCTATTTTCAGCTCTTTTTGGCCTTTCAGTTTCAGTGAACTTATTTTGCTGTTTTGCAATATTGCGATAACTCAAACTCGGACTCGACTCGACCCAAAATTTCAATACTTGAACACCTCTAGTTTCATATAAATACTAAAGACACATTTATTACAATATTTTTGCTATATTTACTATACTTTTAGGTATTCTTTTTTTAGGGGGGGGGAAACTGAATAGAATCTTACATGGTGTGATTCTAAACCCTTGTTAGATTGCATATGGCGCCAGAAATATGCTCATCAAACAAATCCGTTCAGCACTTTTCTGCCAACTGTGAGCTTGAACCGGATCAAAATAGCTCAAAGGATTGTATGGAGCCTTGAAATCACTTAATCAGAATGATCTGAAGAATATCGCCCTCAAAATTCAAAAAGCTCTAACTCCTTTCGGGTCCATTTTTTCTTTTTTTTTTCACTTGCAGCCAGGTCTGATTTAATTTGAGAGAAAACTACGTGAAAAATTAGGAAATGCAAATAAGAAGCTAGAAATGAGTCTAAACACAGATGCAAGGCTTGTTTCAAGAAGTCCCGTGACTCCTGACTTACTTAGTACCTATCGGATCCGTCAAGTGATGCTGGACACAGAAGCTGGCTGTTAACAAAAATTGTTGTCCGGCACTATTGACAAGCACAACTCGACACACTCAACACTTGATCGGAAAGGGTTAATCTTGAGTTTATTTCCAATAAGATAGGTTCCAGTTCCTTACATTGAAAGTTCATTGAGAAGTTCTAAATGATTTAGAAAATCACGATATATTGGAGGGAGAATACTTACGATTTTGAGGTCCGTATAAAGCCCATTTCATAAACATTAGCAAAACCATATAAAAGAAGAGAAGAACGAGCAGGATGACTTGAGGTAGGAACTCCAAAATAATACTCATTTTTTTCTTAAAATGTCTGGGAAAAAAAAAAAAATTATGATATATATATATATATCAAAACTTAATTCTAATTAAAACAGTGTCCAAAGGATGCTCTATAGTGATGAGATTTGAGAGATTTGTAGGGCTGTGTAAACTTTTGTTAGCTCAAACCGATTTAAACCTTAGCAGTGGTTTAAGTTCAGTTTTACCTGACAAAAAAGTTCGAACTTTTTTTTCAAGAGTATTTTGGTGCATTTACAAAGCTTTCAGTAAAAAAATTTGTTCGATTTTACCGCAACTTATAAATGAATGTTTCAATGGATACCTTGCTGAGCCTTCCAACATTTTAGACCAATACCTCAAAGATTTCTAAAATCACAGCCAATTTTTGATTCATCAATAATTGGCAGATTGATATTTGTTGGTGGCAAAAGATCTGAAGTAAGTATTTTGAGGCTTGAGAGCTAGTACCAAAAATGTATTGAATTTTGTGGTGAAAAACAACATAGGTAAATGAGCGTAGAAAAGTGATTTCAGACCAGCAGAATTCGAAACTAAACAGGTCTTTGATACATCTTATAGTTTTCATTTCATTCCAAAGTGGGAAGCACTTTCTGAATAGTCTTTGTACTAGGGTAATCTTTGTTTTAAGAAATAAAGAAACAATGAGCAGATAAAAGAATGGGTTGAGTAGAATTTTACAAGACTAAAAAGACAAGAGTAACTAACAGTTGCCACAAATTTTAAATTATATTCCAACGGAAAAATGATTAAGAGGACCACACACCACACTACAGTTTCAAACAATGAGTAAAGTATAGAAATGTCAAAACTTAAATTGAGGCCATTTCCAGAAAAAGGGCCTATGTAACAACAGGTGCGCTCATCATACAAGAGGTTCAATTCAATCACACAGATGATTTCTCAGAAAAAGCACATCCTTTGTTTTAGGGGCCCTTTTTCCGGAAATGGCCTCAAATGTAAATTTCTCACAATGAGGTTTTTGCTTCTTGACCCTTTTCTTCCACCTTGCCCTTCAAGTAAGTTAATAAACAAAGTTACTTACACATGATTAAACACAGACAATGAAACGCCAAATATCATGTGTACAACGCCAAAAATAATTGAAAGTTTCATTTTAAAAGAGTTAAAGAACTGTATTTTATTGCTAGAAACCTGAAAGAGAAAGAAGAAAAAATTATGAAGAGTAGACTCAGGCATATATAAACTTCTTGACAATTATTGATCTTCTTAAATATTCTGGAATAAATGAACTATAGTGAGCAGAATACAGAGACAATATATAATAGAGATCACGCACTAGCCCTGCGCTCGGTGGCTGACTTATTTTTCGGGACTGAACAGGAATTGACACAGGGAGCATGAAGGAGCACCATCCAACATGGTCCATACGTTGACTGATGCAATTTCGGTGCTTCGATTTCACTAAGCGAAAATCTCAACGACTTTTCTCATCAGTCAATGTATGGACCATGTTTGCGGTGTTCTGCTGAGACCCCAAAAAAAAAAGTTGCCACCGCGCGCAAACATGGGCAAGATAGATAGTGTGTGGTCTCGATTATATGCTGTCTCCGGCAGAAAATGGCTAGCTCCAATAGTGTCAAATTTGAGTAGATACCATGGTTCAAGTGGTTCCACACCATGCTTTAATGAAAAATAAGTACATTAAATCACCATCCCGTAGATCAAACAAAATTTAACACGTTTCTTACAGAAATTCCCTACAGTCCCTATATACTAGGAGAGTTGCGCCAAGTCTCTCAAAATGAAGATGACGAAGCGGATCAATGGAGCCCCCAAGAGGCAAAATGCAAATGGCGGTTGGCCGTTTGCCTCTGCGCTGTTGCCGCTATTTCGCTACTTCTAATAGGTTAGGGTCCGATTCTTGCCAATATCAGTCGTTATTGAAAGAGATAATGTTCGCCATAGTAAAATTTAAGCATTGGAAAAATCAGCAATAATTATCGCTGTCACTGGTCGAGTAAATGTGTGATAAAAAAGAGAGCGTGAAAAATAAACAAACCCTCCGCCGTTTGCATTTGCCTCTTGGGGCTTTCTTGACAGCCTAAATCTTATAGCCAATCAGAAATGGATTCAGCAATGGCGCAACTCTCATAATACATAGCGACTCTAGAATTCCCTAGTGACTGCTAAAATTTACTGTGAATAACTTAATTTTGCTCTTTAAATATTTAAATTAATAGAGTATGCAGTCAATTTAATTATCTACTTGTTTCGGACCAATTTTGGAACAAAAACTTAATTTGTAATCAGAAACTATTTATTTGATCAAAATTACACTCACTGGATTCAATCCAGCATCTTAAAGTCTAGTTTCCAGAGCAACGCAAGGCAAGTTCTGATGCATTGCAATGTTTGCATTCTGACTGGCGAAGAAGAGAGAACAAAAACCGTCCCCAATGAGCACAAGGATCAACCAATCACCATCCAGGATTTCAAACGGTGTAAGTCAAATGCTGTGCCCGCGCAGAGGAGAAAATGTGATCGGAATCCGGCTCTCTGCTGCCCAGTGAGAGTGACACAAGAAGTTGCAATTTGTCAACTCTGCTGCATCGTTGCGTTTTGACGCAAAGCCTTTGCTTAGCATTGGGAAGAATCCCATCATTTGCAGGTAGATCAACTCCTTAGCATTGCGTCTTATTAAGATCCCGGTTTAAGATATTTTACAACCAGAACATAGTTTGGTGCAATATAAGCTGCAGTTTTTTTTACAGCAGCCTTCAAACATTACAGCAAATTTAATTTTTAACTTTTCTTTAAATCATAAGCGGCGGAAGCCACTAAAACGGTATATTAACTTTCGATTAACTTTTCTTTAAATTTCAGCTGTCTACTTACTTGCCAAACAGGATCCACACCTATAGGGTACGGGTACTGCTTGTATTGATAAACAGGATCTAGTTGGAGGTCTTCATTGCTTAAAATGGTGGATTCATTATAATTATTGAACCAACTTGATCCAAATATATTCATGGATTTTGAAAAGACATCATTGTAAATGATGCCTGTGTAAATTGAAAATAGACCCATTAAAAATATAATGTATCGACCAGAAAAAAATATATTCCATATCTAGAAGAAAAAAGAAAACACGATCAAAGATTTACACAAAAATACGAGACACGTTCTATATTCTAATATTGATTTCTACAAAGTAGGCCTCAATTCAATTTTTTTGAAATCAAATTGAGCCATCATACGAAAAAAAAAAAAACTCCTGATTTAAGCTTACATGTACTTTTTAATACACAGGGATCGCACTTTTTTTTTCTTCCTTCTTTCTTTAATCTTTCTTTAATCTAACAGATTATTTTAAAGAGGTTTTCATGATATACAAGGGGAAGACACAACTGCGAGGGAATGGAGATAGAGTTAATAAGTTTTTGCATTTTTGTAGGTTCCTGTTAAGGAGATATTTATGAGCTGAAGTCTTCTTGTAGTAAATGATTCTCTTTCATGGAAATCTCTTACAAAAATTACAAATGGTGAAAATTATTTAGATGCATTGCAGACAACCAAGCACATAAAAAAGAGAGACCTAATGATACGCAGCCCCTATTTGTGCTTTGAAAACACTCTACGTGGAGGTTCGTTTGCTTCACTACTATTCACTCCAATATTCAGTTGAAAAAAATTACATAGTAATTGATTCAAAACAAATATATGAAATTTTTCATCATAATGACCTGTCGCTGGTACTAACAGTTAACTTCAAGTTTTACGGCCAAAGAGTATAGCTGCAGAGAGAGACTTTGAAATGTAAAACAACCTCATGCATTGTCATCCCCGCTGAATACCTTGTACTTGCTTTGCGAAACAATTTTCTTATTTTTAAAAAAAAAATGAGGCTAACAAACCATCTCCAAGGGGACATTTTTAGTGCTCGTTCAAAACACCTTTCTACACTCTATGGCAAGTCGATTGCATGAACTACCAAACTTACCTCATTATTTGACTTTTTCTTCAAAAACATTTGTTCAAAATAAATCATGACCCCTCCAAATATTGTTAAAATTGCTCCATGCCCAGAATCACCAAACATGACAGCAAATAAGAATGGGAATGTGATGATAGTGTACAGAGCTGAAAAAAGAGGGAGCAATAGATTGATTGATAGATAGAATGAATTACAAACAAGCGGTCTAATTCACAATCAAGCTTTTAAAATATTTTGAATAAATCTTCGACAAGTGGTGATAAATATGCAGCATCCAGGCTGCCCAATTTGGTGAGGACCATTTTTAAATGTGTCCCCTAAAAGCAAGGACTTGAAATGCAGAGAAAATGTCAGTTCGGTTTTATTCCTGTTTCAAATCTTGATAGAAAACTAGTTCGTGGCAACTTTGGTTCCGACCAGTTGACAGAATTGCAAACCGGTTCAAACCGGAGTAACGAACCAGAATTACAGACCAGTTCAGCATCAGTGATATGCTTCATCAATGCACATCCAAATTAAACAGACTAAAAACTGAACTTTAAACGTAAAATCATTAAAATTGGAGAAACAAATTATTTTTAATTGGATTCTTTTATTTCAATTCTCCAACGCTTAATAGCTGCTGGATAATCATATAATTTCAGCATTAGGAGGGGGGAAAAAGCATCAACAAAAATCTGATTAATAGCAAATTAATTTATCTATATATATTCTCCGTAATCTGTGATCCACAATCCACCAATTTAATCTAAAGCAATAAAATCTGCTGAACCACCTTTCATTTTTGATGAATCAGTTCAAACCAGAATTTCAAAGATGGTTCCAGGTGCAATTCGCAGTTCTACAACTTTGGAAAAAATGATTTGCAGTTCAGAAAAATTTCGGTTCGGAGTGGTTTTTGGTTTGTGGTTCAATTCCGTTTAGGTCCTTGCCCTTGAACTTGAACAGCAGAGAAAATTTTGGATCCTGCCTTGATCCTTGGTTCAAGGATCGATTCATTCAAACTGTAGAAACTGGTGTTGAACTGCTCAAAAAGTCAACAGTTTTTGGCTGAACTTGACTAATTCACGCAAAAAGTACAAATTTGAGGAACGTTGGCACCTGCGAGCATACTTCAGGATGATACCCCAAAAGTTTCAAGCTGAAATGCTCAAAACCATAGCTCGGCTATTGGATAGACATAACATTAGATAGACATAGCATCACTTGCACTCACTCAGCTTATGGAGAAAAGGATTTCCAAAATTACAGCTTCAATTCTCAACCAACTTTGCTTGTTTTGGGCTTAAAAAATCCACGAAAAATTATGCAAGTGCCTACATTCTTGGATTTTGCGTTTTATCTCTGTTTTCAATTTAACAAGTCATAAACACTACTTTTCCCGAGAGTGACTACTGGCACCATCCATCGAATTGAAACCTGGAAAATTTTCACCTGGAATCACCTTAAATTCTTTCATTACTTCCTCAAAAACTTGACTAATATAGTATAATTCCTATTCAGTTCGTTACAAACTTCCGCTCCAATTATTTAAACAAGATTCCACACTAACTTCCTTCATTTGGAGTCAATCATCATTAATCAATAATTGATAATTGATCTGTGGCCAAGTTCGGAACTCTATCAGATTAGTAGGAATTACAGAGAAGCACAGTAACTTACCAGGATTTACCTCACGATAACTTGCAATACCATAGGAGTCTATTAAATTTTGAAATCCTTGCGTAAATTTGTTAGTTCGATGGAAAGTGGGCGGTTTTTCATTGGTATCAATGACATTTAAAAAGGATGGAATAGAACTACCAACAGCTTTCTGCAAAAATCGAAGCAAAACTTTATAATGAAAAAAAAAAAGAGAGAGAGAGAAAAGTGATGGTAACTTCCAGCTGCTAAAATACTAAGGTTCTACGTTTCAAGGTGAACCACTCGGCTAAAAATAAAAAAAAGAACAAGAGTGGATAGAAACGGAAGTACTAAAGTACAACAAATTTATGAGACTGGATGGATCTTTACTATCTACTATGTTGGACTCAAAATTATTTGGAAATTTGATACTAGAAACAAAAGAATTTATGAGAAGATTCAATGACAATAATCCAAAACAGGTCGAAGACTATTTAGGAACAGATTTTCAAAAAACAAAATAGTAAATCATCCAACAAAGAGATGGTACAAAGGCAGATCTGAGTTTTGCAAGGCCTGAAACTTGCGAAATTCTAAAAAGGTTTTTTGTAAGTACGAGCACATATTAGAAACACAACAAAATATGGCTGAAAATGTGTCTTTCATTTTCCTAAGAGACATACTTGAAGCTTTTTTTGCTTCTCCAATGCGCTCGATATGAAATAGACCCTAGATAAAAACTCACATTTTTCGTGATAATTTTGATACCGAAGTTTGGCAACGCCACACTTTTTTTGCAGGTAAAAATAGAACAGAGCCAGCACTAGAGGGTTGGTAGACCATCATGTTAATCATACATGGCCGAAACTATCAAACCCGCTGCTCTAACAGCTCGTTTCATAACATTTTTTCAAGCATTTTTATACAGTGACCTTAATTTCGCAAAATTCTGAATAGCTTTTTTTCAAGTATGCGCACATATTAGAAACAACCAAATATAGCTGAAAATGTGTCTTTGAACTTACTAAAAGACATACTTGAAGCTTTCTTTTTACTCCAATGTGATTGATATGAAATAGACCCTCGAACGTCAAAAAACAAATATTTTTGGCCAAAATGAGCCTTCAGACCCATGTTTAGGCAACCGTGTCACACATGTGGGGGGTGGAAATGGCCCAATCAAGGGTACTTCCGAAAACTACATGCCTTCGACTTGCAAGAAATTGAGATAATTACAAAATCCGGGGGGAAGGGTGGGAGGGACCAAAAACGGCCCTTATCGGCCCCTCTTTTGGTTACAAAACTCGCGTACCGCCTTTGTACCATCCCCTTGTAAGAAGAAAAATTAAGCTTCAAGGAGTCAAAATTTGCCTTCCTTCCTCTTTATCCTTTTAAACTTTTTAGAATCTATGAGCTCATTTTAATTACAAAATAAATAATTACAACAAGCCACTGAGGAGTCCAGGGACGAATACCACAGAATATTACAGTCAGAACAGAAATTTGAATTGATTTTGAAATTTTTTCTTTTTGAGTATCTTAGGGTCTTCGGGTCCGACATATTGAAAAGTGAGCATTTCTAGCAATTTTCAGCAACCGGCTAGGTTGTGAGTCAACCAATGGCGTGGCATATAATATGGCAACACAGCATCTTGTCCATTGAAACGCATGAAAAAAGTCATAATTTTGAAGGTGCACAGTGCAATTCTTGAAACAATATTTTGTGCGCGTTTAAAAGGACAAAATGCAGCATTACCAGATTGCACATGACGCCATTGGAGTCTACCCTGATTGTAAATACAACCTCAAAATGTACGTCCACCGTCTTTAGAGGTGAGGGGGCTTGACTGCCTGTTCAAGCTAATAAATTCCAAATCTTGTTTCTATTGGCTTCAGAGGGAGTTTACGTTCTGAATGTAGTATTCTGTGGTATTAATATTAGGGCTCAAAAGCTATCACTTAAGAAAAAAACTTGCTCACATGCTCACAGGCCAATTCTACAGTACATAATTAAGTTGCTGTTTTAACTAGTTTTACCGGTTGTAAGAGGCAACTTACTTAGAGTGAGTTTTTGTTAAATAATTAAAGATATTGCAGCGGCATCCCTAAAAACAATGCCCCTTATCCCACCCAACTTTACTGCCAAATATACAAGAGTGGATAGGCAGGGTCAGTCATCAAGCTAAATTATATGAAACATTCAAGGGCAGCAAAAGAATTGAATACTTACACTGTCGTCTAAAAGAGTTTTTCGGATAAAAGCTAAATCATTTACAGGTACCCAACATTCTCCAATGAGACACTTTTTGGTGACATCCATATTAAATAAGTTTAATGTATGATAGATTGCTTTCACTTTGCGGACCATGACGGTCCAACTATGAAGTTTTTCGGCCACACTGCGCAGCACCGTTTGCTTGTGATCTCTTGTCTGATTTAACACCTGTAAAGAAATAAAAAAACAAAAAATAAACTTTGTGATGATACAATAACTGTAAAACAGGACTGAAGCAAACACTTAAAAAATAGATTCAATAACTTTCATTGGTAAGCAACATAAATCACTGATGTAATTACGATGAAATAAAGTGACCATCACGCAATGGTATTCAAACTCCTTCCACTATAACAGTCAATTACACTTTGCTTTTGAAATGGATTTTAGAATAATATTAGAACAAATCAGTAAAAATTTAGACCATACAACCAAAAGAATAAAACGCGGCTATCCCAAAATAATCACCACATTTCTTTTGACACATTGCAACGAAAGGAGTCAATTAAATGACATGCAAGAAAAACAATTGTTTCATACTTCTGCTCCAACAATGCATTCATCAGTCAAAATCAGATATGATAGAACTCCCGTAGCGGTTCAAACAATCTCACTCACTTTACAGTGCTCCCTCATGTACAGCTATAACTTCCTAGCATCGATTTACACGTACCGAACCTTGTTCCAGGACATTCTCTTCTCAAAATGGAGCTGTTGCAAACTTTTGCTACAGGCTTATTAATAGTTGATTCTGGGGTAAAACCCTGTAAAAATGATGATTAGGGCACTAAAAAATCACGAAATCCACTCCCAAACTCATGGGATGCTTTGAAACTCGAGACCGTAATTAAATCTTATGGCAATAGTATGCTTTTTCTTCTTCTTGTGTGGTGTCGAGCATTGCGAGCAACACCTTGTGAGGATAGAGCTTATTGAGATAGGGAAACCCAAAGTAATCAACGGCAATGGCCACCATTCCGGTCTCGCATTTGAAAGAATTTTATAAGTTTAGGAGTGGCTTTCATAATATTTTAGAGCGCCAATCGTTATTTTTACAGGGTTTTACCCCACGATCAATTATTCATAAGCCTGTAGCAAAAGTTTGCAACAGCTCCATTTTAGTCAAATGCCTCAAGATGTTCATGTCAGCAGGATGATTTCACAAAAAAAGTCTCCGTATAAGATTTTAGCGACAAGGGTTAGATAGAGTAAAAGAGAGAGAGAGATAGTTTGTAACGCAAAACGAACTTTTTGGTCAGATGATGTTACTGCTAAAACTGTCTACAGCACCAAATTGGGAAGTGTGAAGTTAGGGCACTTTGACCTCCATTTGCTTCAACGACTTTTTGAGACTGCCTCCATTTTATAAAGTTCAATCTGTCCCCTTTTAAATGGAAACAAGTCCTTCAAAAGTGTATGATCTGAAGAAGTCAAAACCCACCAACCACACCCAATGAGGCAATGTGCTAGGATCTTGGTTAGAAAGTAGAGTATTGTTTGCAAGTGTGAAGATCCATGGATTTTGCTACACACATTCAGCTGTTCAATCAATCTTTGCTAAAAGCTGAGGACGACTGCTTGAAAAGAGAGTTGCCAAGATAACTAGTAAACATACTAAATTAAGATCTTCTAATCTGGTTTTGATCCCCTTCAACAATTCTTGTCTTTGAGTGTGTGAACTTGGACATTGGTAGAATGAAGCGTGAAATCCAGAGCAAACTTTCTTCACGCGTGACTTCAGCTGCTCTCCTTGAAAGAACGCCACAAAAACAGTTTTATAAATTTCATTTCCCTAAAAGAAAGAAAGAAAAAATCCATAAAATTATCCAATTTGCTTTCCTTGGAATCGGACAATAGACCTCTTTATGACGGTCAATTTTACGGTTCCAGTTAATCACCAATTATAAAAGAATTTGAAAAAATTAAGAATTCATCAGCAACCACTGAAAATATTGATTGGTTGAATCACTAATAAAAGGACAGAATAAATGGTGGAAGACGGGAGAAAAAAATGCTCTCACGCACGAGAGATGCAATGCCAAAAACATCCATCTAAAATTACATTAATCTTTTTTCTTCTCTCAGGCTTAGATAAATCACTGTGCAATGATGAAAATTTGCAGGAGGAGAAAACTCATGGTTATTTTCTATTGATCTGGGTTTAAAAAAAATATTTCCAAGTGATGGCCTCAATAATATTACACTTTTAAAAGTTAACACTTAAGTTCTGCGTAACTTAAAACTGGGTAAGTTCCCTAAACAGTTTTTCCTCAAGGGACTTGGAGATCCAGGAAGCAGTAAAGTTGAAAAGAATCTTTTAAGATGGATAGCGATTAGATAGAAGAGAAACTGTTCTCAATAGAGATTAGGATTACTCAACCCATCTAAAGACTCCTATTGTGACTATTCGAACAAATTGATCATAATATAACAAAATGATGTAGGAGGGGGAGAGGGGTGTTCCTCTTTTTCTCAATTACTTCTATCAGGCAACTTAGGCTCATCTCGAGCACAAAGGACAGGATGCCATTCCTGCGTCTTGCGTGCACAATAGAAAATTACAAATATTCATCCATCATGTTCCACTCCAAGACAGGGATTTACAGAATACAGCTCTGATCACACCATTACCAATGTTCTCCGCACATTATAGTAAACAGAGTGGGGCAGGTTTCCTAGTAAGAGTAGATGTGTGGTTTGAAGCATTCATAATTTCAGAGTGCATATCCGTCAAGGCTATTTGGTTGACAGAAAAGAATTGATAGTAGGAGATGAAAGGGGTGAGGGGGGAGGAGGGTGACGGGATAGAGTATGAAAGAGTTAAAGAGAAAATGCGAAACTTTTTACTATGTCGGTGTGCGATATTACTCTTAAGAGAAACTTCAACAGATAAGACAGTCAAAAGCAAGAAAAAAACCCAAAATAATGGTTTAAATATTTGATAAAGCTCAAGAGGAGGGCACAGGAAATTTTGCTTCCACATTTTTACGACAGTCTTTTAATGTTCTAACCCTCCTAGAAGTACAACTGTATCAGTCATGACGCCTGGTTTTAAACAAGCAAAGTGAAATAACGCAAAATTAGGCATTTTTAGACTTTCTGGCATGCTCACGCTCTGTAAGCAAAATGGCTGAGGCAAACATTTGCAAAAGTCCAGAAAAATTTGCAAAAATCCATGACAGTTCTCAAAAATATCAAGAGATTTGTGAAAATTGCCATTGAATCAAGGATTCAGCAGAATTTAGCAGCGTGTAGCGAGTACAAATCACTTCTTCTCTATTGAAAACATGTCTATATTCTCTTAAAAAGCACATCTTTAAAAGTACAAATTTTATTCAATCATAGAGTACATTAAACGTACATTAAAATAAAAAAAGATCCAATCATTTCCGAAAAAAAATAGTTAGATGTTTGTCTTAAAAAAATGCAGAAACTGCATTAAAAATAAGAACAAAATTTCCCAAACTCTACAGTCAGGAGACAGAATAGAAGTTTTATAATAATGAAAATCTCTCAATTTTCCGAAGAAAAATTTGATGTTGAAATTTTACCCTCTTTTTTTCCTGAACACACAAATTCCCTTCTGAAAAACTTTTAATTTACTCAGTGCATTTGCTAACTTACCGTTGCAGGATCTTCTAAAGGTTCTTCTAATTCAGCCTGTCTCAAGAACACGTTTCCACGACTTATTCGCCACAACATTCGTTCAAAAGCCGGTACTCTCTCCCTTGGAACGACACCAGCGACGAAGCTGCCATAAATCATAACCAAATAATAATACTATCAAAACCAGGGAAGCAAAGGTACAAGGGTGAGATTAGCACAAGGCTGCAAACAGCAAGGGAGGGGGGAACACAACAGATAGACCCACTTATCCCTAGAATTGTGTTTTCACACCACCTTTTAAAGTTTCTGATAGCCGAATTGCAACCAGTTTGAGCCAACTCAAAAACTATTTCACAATATTTTTGCATTTCTTGACTTACAAGAGCAAAGATTCTAGTTTATTGGTTCTTCCCACCTGTTTAAATTGTTTTGAATAATTTTGTTTCAAAAAAATAAACTAAAAATTTATGACAGTTCTTGGCATGAATGGGTCTATAAATTTTTTTCCTCCTTTCATCTATAAACTCAAAAAAAAAAGAACTATGCTTCCTTATGTCACAATAAATTCTTATCATGGCCAGTATTAACATTCAAAGTAAACCCTGTGTCAGGTAGCTGACTCTCTGATGACAATGGGTTTGCTATCTGACACGAGGTTCACTGCACGCTGCTTAGCTGTATCCTACTTCCATCCCTATAAGTCAAACACAGACAAATTCACATTAAATTGGTTTGAAGACTATGTGTTAAGCTGTTCCCTGCTTGATATGTAAGCTTTTGCTCACGCAATTAAATACAGGGTTTGCTTTTTGTTATGCTACTTAGTTTGGTTTGGTATTTCAACGTTTTCAACTTGTTTAAAAAAAAAAAAAAAAAAAAAAAAAAAATGTTTTCCTTACTTGTATTCAGTTTGTTGTTGAAGAATAAATCTTTTTTCACACAGTTTCTACAGTTTTTTAGTGTTTGAATTTTAAGGTTTTTAAGTGTGCCCATTTTTTGTAAGATACAGTCAAATTTTGGATAGTAAATGAAATGAATAGAAAAGTAATCAGGTGGCATGGATGAAAGGATGAAGTTAAAAAGGAAGCAGGATTGCCATGTTAAAAAATACTTCTATATTCGAGGATTTGTTTGAAGAAATAGGACATTTTCAGGTTACTACAAAAATGAATTAGATACTATTTGGCATCTATAAAGTTTCGGTTTCAGGACTAAAAGTCCAATTTTTTCGGTTCATTATTTTCGGTCTAATGACAATTTGCCTTAGACTTTTAGGCCGATGACAAGTTACAAAAATAATGGACAAACAAACTTTAAAATAAATAATTGGATATAAAGTCTAATGACTAAAAGAGCCGCACGAGGATTTCTGGCAACATTAAAGAACTTGGGATTTTTTGTTTGGGTAACATTTGAGAGGAGCAAGATCTCTTGAAAGATGCAAGGAAAGAAACTCTGACCATTAAAAACTTACCCTAATCTACCACGTGAAGACTGTTGTTGGCTTTCATCGCTGATAAGTGCTTTTGTGAGAGAATCGCTGTTTCCGGATGCACCTTCTTGCTGTTTTAAACAGAAACTCTGAGAAAAAACACACAGAAAGAGAAAGTGCAAACTACAAAATGCAAAACAACAAACCACAAGCAACTAAACACTACAAAATCAAGGCCAAAAAAAACAACAAAGTACAGGGTGCAACTGAACAGCTAAGTACATAGTGCAACAAATCAATCCAATTCTACTGCATAATGAAAATGGAAATGAAAAGATTCCGAACTTTTCCTAATTTTTTTGGTTTTTCTAGTCGCAAGTTCTGATTGCTTTGGTTTTTCAAAAATTCAGCATCAGCAACCCTGGTAGAAAATATGGTTCAACCAAACTTATTTTTTCTGTGATTAATGGGAGGATAAAAATTTCAGTTAGTAAGAGATGATTTAAAAACTTGACTCTTCAAAGTGTAAACTCATGCTATTTTCCTCACAGAGAATAAGATTAGACAACAGAAAAAAATTTAAAAAAATTAACAGAGCTTTTAATTCTACAGTTCGAGTTATTTGATTTTGCCACTGCTGCAAAAATGCAAAATAGACGAATAACTAGTTGCTACCCAACTTAAAAAAACTACAATCTACTAGGATTAAAACGAATCCAAATAAGCTTTGATCATATTATAAAATTGTCGGTGCACTGTCAACTAATTTAAGAATTTTTATTTCCTTTTTTTATAAGAAAAAAAAAAAGTATTGGGAGAAAAAAAATAAAAGTAAGAAAAGACCCATTCAAGGTTGCGGGATTGATTAGCTTTGATACCAAGGATAATTAAACTACCATCTGAGCACTGCTTTGCAAAAAGCACCAAGTGCTGAAAATCAAAGTGATTCCATGGCACCAGGTTCCCCCTTGAAAAAAACCCATTCACTTTTCAAAGCCATCTCAATCCTTTGAGTTCCGTTACATGCTTGCAACAAAAGAAGCCTGATCTTTGAGGGATGATTATTATACTATCAATCGGTGATGAAGTTTTAACTCAAAACTTATCTAAATCATGCGAAACAGTGCACAAAATCAAAATAGATAGTAAATGGCGGTATTATAGGTAGTAAATTTTAACCGCCAAAACCGTTTGTTTACTATGCTAGCACTTCAAAGCAAATGGCTGGGCTAAAAATTAGGTAAGATAGCAGAATGGAAAAGGCGATAGTAAAATAACTTGAAATTTGGAGAGAGATGAATTATACCGCTTCAGGTTTGAAAACCTTAGGCCAAAATGCATGAACAAAATAGGCAAGTGAAATGTGTTTCCATGAAAATTTCATTTAAAAACATTTAGTGTCTCTTAACGGTCCTGTTAATTTCTGAAACTTTGCCTTAAAGGCAGGGAGAGTCTGGGTAGGATATTATGTGCTACCCTTGATTAAACCCTCTTGATTCCTTATATTTCTGTTGTTTATACTATTTTTGTCCAGCATGCATCTTAAACTCAAAATAACAGAACTTCAGGGCCTTGCAGGCCAATGGAGCTCTTGCAAACTTTTGCTACAAGGGATTGGAGAGTTGATTCGTGCATAAATACCTGTATAAATGACGATGAGTACATTAAAAAAATCACAAAATTCACTCTCAGAATCAGGCTTAATGGCGGAGAGACACAGGTATCATGGGAGATTCCTATCTAAGTTGAGACATATCTCTGTGTTTCCATGGAGAAAGTGACAAATTAGACAGGAATCTTCCATGATACCTGCTTTGAACCGCCATTACAAAATCTTGCCGTTTTAGCAGTTTTGTGAGTTTATTCCTGACTTTTGGACTTGTCATGCATGATTTTTGCTGGTTTTTACAACAGATTGTACTATTCATTTGCCACAGCAAAAGTTTGCAAGAGCTCCATTATAAACACAACATTGGTTTACAAAATTACTTTTCATAAATTGAAAAAATCATTGAAATCACACAGTTTTTCAAGTGTCAAAAGCACTCAGCTAGAATTTTAATGATTTGTTGAACATGAAGTCCGTGCCGTGACTGTCAGAATTTGCAGAAACCAAAGTCTTTGACCAAAATATTATTTTTTCTTGGTAGCAATCAGTTTCAAATATGCTTTTTCTACAAAATTTCCTGGCGTCCGCAAAAAGTCCTATTACTGTGGAACCACCCATGAAAACTCTATGAGTCTCTCTACAAAACCTAATTACTGAAGGCTTTGAAAAAAAAAATGGCTGAAGACTAATACGCAGAAAAAAATAGGGGAAAAAAAGACCAAAAAAAAGGTTACTTACATCCAGAATTTCCAAGTCAAGCTCAAAAAAGATAAAACTTAATAAAATTATTCAGCTTCACCGTAATTCAAATTTGTTTGACAAATACAAAGTACAAAATTTGAACTAGCACATTAAAAACAAAAATCTATGAGTTGCTTTTAGGATGAATAGATGATGACTTGATTGAAGATTTTTTTTACAAAATTTCAACTACATCTACAAAACGAGATGTATATCACGAGCGGTCGGTGACATCGATTTTTTCTTTCCGATTTCAAGAAAAACTGCTTTCAAAGAGGGCACAGTGTGTAAAAACAGCATATGACACAGCTTTCTGGCCCATAAAGATATGGAGAAAACCGATCAAAGATTATAATAATTGGATGCATTGAAACCTAAGTGACTTACTAGATTTCAGACATTACCATTTTTCCCCCCATATTTATTCCTTTCTGAAAAAGAATCTACCGCACACATTTGATTGATACTTTCGGTATCAAACCTGATCTGGTCCATAAGAATCTATGAATTTCATTTTTTTTATGACGATATAAAAGTTGAGCAAAAATGGCAACGTGCTAAGTCTAGAAGGTCAGTATGAGCCAGTTGCACTATCAACAGATTTGACTTTTAACGGATAACGCTTACATAAAATATCAAGAAAATTACAATGAGCACAATGTCACAACAGTTCGTTTAGTAACAACCAAGATAAAGTAATTTAAAAATCCTACTTTTTGATTTAATTTTTTGTCAAAATTTGAGCCAATTTCATAACCTGTATCTTTGCACCATGCATTCAGTCCTTCAGTGTTGCACCGGCACTTGGTGTTGACGTTTCGGCATCACTGCTCTACATGCAAGCAAGCATGCAAATCAGTCCAAAATGACAAAAAAGTACATCACAAAACAGGATACTACTCCACTGCTTCTGAAGGCCCCCCGCCATAGCAAAAGCGCTGACTATTCCAAATTGCGCCGCAACTATCTATCTTAAAATGGATCCTATAGAAAAACAGCAAGAGGCCAACAATTTTTCTAACGGTGTTTCCCATCTATTTACAATAATTACCTTTCAACTTTACAACACACAACATGAAATTTTTGCCTCCAAAAGCACAGGAAAAACGGAAAAGTACTATCAGACAAATTTCTGAAAAATTTTAAATTCTGCACGGAAAATACTCCAGGACACAAATTTTCATGACTTTTGGTTCATAATTGTGAATGATAATACAAAAAAAAACCACATTCTTCAAAACTTTCAGGGGCTCTAGCTCTAAAAAGGGGTCATTATTGACCCCATGTTTTTAGGACAAAAGTTTAAGTTTGACCCAAAATACACGCTCCCAAAGTTTGGCAATACTAAACGAGAAGCAATGGAGTTGCGCTCACTGTAATTTTCTCAGCATTATACATCAGAATCAACCATCGGAAGTCAAGTCTGTTAATAGTGCAATAGGTTCAAAGCGTGAATGTATCCAATTCTGGGCCAAGCATGGCTGTAATAAATTTTATTCACTCGCAAGACATACATTTTTCCCAAACTACTAAAAGACATGGCATGAATAACAATATACACAGTGCTAAATGTGCATACAGTTACCTGTTTAAATTGGTACACCTGGAAAAATGAAGTTTTCACACCTAGTGCAGTATATTTATGAAAGTGAAACGGAAAAAGCATCTCCAGACAATGAACAGATATGAAGCTAAAGAGGGAGAGGAGATCAATCATTATCAATTAAAAAAAAGCAATACCTCTTGAAAGAATGCATGAGCCTTTTCCAGTACGTACTTCAATTCCGTTAATTCTAAGTAATTTGATTTCAAATTCACAGCATTCTGACTTAATTCTAGTATTTCACTCTCCGTTCTCTCCAGATGCGACTGTAAATCAAACCACCAAAACATATTTTCTAGTTAAAAGTTGTTACAATAAAAATTAAAGCAGAATATGATGAGACTTTCATCACATTTAAACTTCTCTTAGAGAATAAATAATGACACGCTTGAAATCCACTGGGAAACAAATCATACACAAAGAAATAAAGGAAACCAGATTCCTTTTCGAGCAACACCAACAGTTTTTACTTTATAATACAGATTTAAAAACTTCTTCTTATCAATTTATATTGGATCTATAGACAAATTGACATCAAAAAAGGTTGGTGCACATTCTTTTCCCATACCATGCTTAGAAAGTACATCAAAGTTTTATCTTGCGCAACTAGTGACTGATTCAGAAAATTTATCGGGGGTGGGGGAGGGGGGCAGGAAACTTAAACATTTGAAGCATCGAAGGAAGCAATTTTGAGCTATTTCATGTAGTAAAAGGCGAAATTTGGGGCTTCTGGGAGGGGGGGGGGCACATGTTCTTGCTCCTTGGATCTGCTAATGAGCAAAACTTAATAGTAAAAGTACTTAGTACTTTGCAGGGTCTCCGCAAAAAAGACCTATAGAAGGTGAGGTGTGTTGATTTCTAAATATCAGCAATATGCCTTAAGTAAAGATTCTCGATCAGAGGAGCATACTTCATCGATTGGACATTCCAACTTCAAGGAACTATGACTAGGATGATATGAGCTTACCTCCAATTCACTTATTTCTTTGGTGCTCGGAGCAGGGGGGAAGACATTGGAATCAGGCACGTAGATACGATCCTTGCTAACTTCAACTTCGATATATCGCAGTTTACGTTCCATTTCATCGCAACGGCGCACCTCGCCCACGAACTTCCGCTGAAAGGAGTTCACTCCCGAGTTCAACTGCAAAAAGAAAAGAAACAGAGGGAACAAAATAAATCAAAAGAAAAAAAAATCAAGAAGTTCACTCTAATAAAATAAGGGCGAGTAAAAATTCAAAATAAAATACTAACAAAAATTTACCCCCCCCCCCCCCCCCAATACACCTCACATATTAAAATACTTCGATTATTTGGTTAAAAAGGACACTGTTTGGTGATGGTCGCGGACAAATGTCGCAGAGAAGGCCTACTTGAAAAATTGACCTGGATTTCAGGAACTTCGCATTTCTACCATCAGCAAACAGATGATAGGGGGTAAACTGAACAGTCCCACAGTGGTTCAATCTTCCGCGCCTTTCCAAGGCTTGCGATGGAACCCACCCATATCAGGAAATCAACCCCCATTTGAATAACATGGTTTCCTGATTTGGACATAAAGACTGCAGCGCTACTACTCTATCGAACTGACCTGTTCAATTGCATGGGTCTTGACCATCTGAGTAGGCTCGACTCGTTATGGGTACGGTGTCGCTGCCACTATAACAGAGGCAGCTTGAGAATAAATTATCAACTCCCCCCCCCCCCCCCCCCCCATGGTTCAATGGAACCTCATGGAACCCCAAGCGGGTCCATTCTTTTCCATGGGCTTGGATTGAGGGACATCGATACATCGAAATTTACAAGCAGTGACTAGTTCTTTCAAAAGTTATCGTTTAAGAGCTTTCAGGATTAGTGGGCCTGTTACAAACTTTTGCTACAGCAATTGAGATGGTGGATTCTAAAATATAATGTTCGGAATTTTCTAAATTCCAGGTGAGCCCCCCCTCCCCCCACCAGCACCCTGGTTTGGAGATTTAACTGATGTATACATGAACGTGGAGGTTCAATCTACGTAGTAAAAAGGTGATTCCAGGCAGTGCAGTGGCGTAGCGTGCGATTTGACAACGTTGAAGTTCGTCCATTTAAACCCATGAAAAAAGATCGAAGTGTTGGGTGTTCGGTGAACACCTTCGCATTCGACTTTTTACATGGGTTTAAATGAACAAAATGCCACGTTGCCAAATTGCACGCTACACCACTGATTCCAGAGTCGATTACTCCAAACTGTAGACACAAAGCCGCGCTGCTCAAAAAGTCAACAGTTTTTGGCTAAAATTTATGAATGAATTTACACTTTAAAAGTACACATTTGAGGAACGTCGGCACCTACGTCTACGAGCATACTTCTGGGTGATACCCTTAAAGTTTCAAGCAGGAACACTCTAAAGTAAAGCCGGGATATTTGGAATATGAAAATTCCCATGAGCCTCAATCCTCAATGAGTGAGAGTGAGGCAAACAAACATGATGGTATCACTCGACGCACTCACTCGCACTCACTAAGCTTAGGGCGAAATGAATTTCCAATATTACGGCTTTAATCCTCAACCAATTTTGCTCTTTTTGGGCTTAAAAAATCAATATAAGATTACGAAGATACCGCGCGACGTTCTTGAATTTTGAGCTTTTTCTTTGCTTTCATTATAAAATGCCAAAAACAGGACTTTTCCCATAAGTGACTGGCGCTATTCATCAGATTGAAATCGGCAAAAGTTTCGTCAGGAATCACCTCAAGTCGGTAAAGAAAATGATGAATAGTGTATAGCGCGGGTTCGCGGATTGTTCAAAATGAACGATTCTTAAAAGTGATTTTCTGAATTAACGAGAGGAGCTTTGAAGTTTTAAACAAGCGCGTCGTTCTTTTTGCGGAATATTCCGTTGAGCAATAAAAACTTCTAGATTTTTGGCGGCCTCATCCGTCAACTAAGCCCACTGTGCGCCACGGTGAGAATTCGGACAGTCCTTTAAAGTTCCTAGGCTCGGGGAGAGTGCCCCCAACATCCAACCTCCAAGACTCCGACACCTGGAGATGGCGAGAAAAATTTTGGTAGTCTAAAAATTCATGACGAAGCCAAAATGCTGAGGTGAAGAATGTTTCAGAGCTCAGAGGTCACGTGACCCATTATGAGGCACGGAACTGAATTAATTAGAAAGAAAATGAACAAAGTCTACAAAGAGACGTAGTTCCCGGAGCAGCGGAGCGCGTGGCGTCGCGTCGGCGTCACTTCTAAGGAGCTCGACTCGTAGGCAAAGCTAAGTCGATATTTGGAGATTTCTATTACACGCATCTTCTTGACACTATGGAGCCCCGTATGATTGACATAGACTACTGTTCGAGGCGACGTTGTCAAATGGCTGAGAATCACATAGCAGGCGGGCCTACATTTAGAGTTCGTTTAAGTCTTTCATCTTTGGAATTTTTAATGTTGTTGCTCATAATACCATGAGTACTAGCAGGGGCTACTAAATGGGGCCCGGGCAGCTGCCCCTTCCTGAAGATTAATCGAACCCGAAATTATCGCAATTTTTTCCTAAAATGAGCAGAGAATCAAATTTTTTCAAACATACTGCGTAACTGTATTTTTTTTTTTTTTTTTTTTTTTTTAAAATCGACACCCCCCCCCCCCTACAATTCTGAAACGAAGACTACGCACCCGACCATCCGTACAACGTGCGCATCGAAAGCATAATTGGTAAAACACGAAATATACTAATCCGTGCTCTGCAAGCCAACCTCAATAAGCAACGTAAGGGCCAAAAAAATATACCTGCTGGTCAGGACATGCAATACGCAACGCACCGAACCGAACACAAGTGTTGAGGCAAATTGTGCGTTACGCATTGCATACCTAAGTTATAGGTATGTGCCCGTTAGCGTCTATTTATTCAGCTTCTCAACACATAGTGCCATTTTCTTTGTGGGATGGATCTTGTCTCTATCTTCTTAGTTACACCTATGCTCAGAATCAAACCACATGGGTCGCTAGGTCAGTCAAAGAGTCGACAATGGCGCAAAATTGGCTCAACTCGAAGCCAATCGACAGCATGGAAGTGGCGCCAATAATAGGGCTCTTACTAAATCTTAACTCTTGCTGTATGCGATTGTATAGTTCACTCCGACGTAAAAACCAGTAAAAATTACGACGAGCACATTAAAAAGTTACGAAATTCACTCACAGACTCACAAAATGACTTTAACCCTTTACAGACCAGCAGTTTTGATCAAAAGAACGCCACTCTTCCGTTAATATAGGGAGGGTAGTTAACTGTTCGTACTCGGGGGAGTTGGAATTGCCTACACGAGGAATTGAAGGCGCCCGAACGACACCTTATCTCATAAGTGTCTACATCCTAAATCACGTTTATTCTGAATCATCATACTGGAGCAATGTGAAATAGACTACAGGAGAAAAACGAGTATACTCGGGCTTGGCCTATAAGAGGTGAAAGTTTAAAGCGTAACGGCAAAGCTACGGAGATTCCAGTCTAATTTTTATCTCTCTCTCTCTCTCTCTCTCTCTCTCTCTCTCTCTCTCTCTCTCTCTCTCTCTCTCTCTCTCTCTCTCTCTCTCTCTCTCTCTCTCTCTCTCTCTCTCTCTCTCTCTCTCTCTCTCTCTCTCTCTCTCTCTCTCTCTCTCTCTCTCTCTCTCTCTCTCCATAGAAAAACACATAGGAAAGCCTCAAATTAGATGGAAATCTCCTATGGTGCCTGCGTAGTGCGTAGCTCCGTCATTGCGCCTTTGAATTAAAAGTAAAATTGTGAGTCTAATGGTGAATTTCGTAATTTGTCGACGTGCTTATCGTAATTTTTCCTGGAGTTTACTCAAGAGGTAGTAACTATTCAATCGCTTATAATAAAGAGTATAAGCAGAGGCCCGCGAGAACTTGCGAGGACAAAGATACCAAGAACCAAAAATGTATGGTCCCGGCAGTGCATGCGTGCGGTCTCGACCAATCGGAGAGCTTACGCAGTACGCACGTCACATGACCGTGCGCAAGTTACTATCTTGGGACCAAACATATTTTGGTTCCTGGCCCTGACAAGGGTATCTAATGATTATGATTATAACGATAAGCTGAACTCTCGTGGCACTTTTTTCTCTGGCAATTTTATTAATATCTCAATTTCTTGCTCTTTCATTTATGTTTTCATTTTTATTTTTACTTATTTCTCACCATTCCCCATTTTATTTCCTCTCTTTGCCCCCTTTCTTTAAACTTTATACCCTCTTTTTTCAATTTCATACAGCTTTCCTCTAGTTTACCGTCAGCACGCTCTTGGCTGCCCCTCTAAGCCACCTTCCTACGATTGAAACTTGTAGCCATGGGCGCCCGCAGCGGGAAGGGGGGGGGGGCAAGGGGGTAGGGGGGCAATAGGGGGAGTGCCCCCCCCCCTTGAATTCAGAATATTCAAAATTTTACGATGAAAAATGAAAGTAATGGGAGAAAATGAAATGTCATCAAATAATTAATAGTTGACAAACTACATATATTAGATTAGTTTATTTCGTAATTTTAACGCATTTTTTTGCGAAGAATATAGTAGTAATTATGCATTTTTCTTACTATTATTACTATCTGTTGTCACTTTATTCATAATATGAAATACGTCAAAATTATTAGATATTATTATTTGGTACACCTACAATAGCTAATCCCCCCATTTGGAAGCAACAAAATTTTTTAATTTTTTTCTCGGGAGGGGGGGGGGAGAGATAGTCCCCTAGACATTCCAAAGGGGCTCAAAAATCCCCCCCGGAAATTTGTCTGCGGGAGCCCATACCAGTATAGCTATACAAGAAAGAGGCAGTTTGTGGACACATGCTAATTGCTCAAACAGAAGAAAACCTCTTACAATGAATTCAAAAATAAGCCCTAGAATTTTTTCGGATGATGAGGTTTCTCACACTGTAAAATTATTTGAGAAACGTAATCAAATAAAAGTCACGAAAAAGCCACATCCCATCTTTTCATAATGCCATTAATGTTATTGATTGCGAGTCATCAGCAGCAAATTTCAAGGCTGGACTCCAAGTCCTCAGGGAGTTCACCCCCCCCCTCCCTCGTGGGCCCTAAACTAGAAGAACCAATGACTTTCCTTCCATGACAATAAACAGGTAGGTATATGTACTAAATAAGCACTCTACCTTAACCTCGATTGGCCTTACAATCACTTCGGGTACTAAGGTCCGCTACAAGCTCCGTCTTGTAGTGTCAGATTTAATTTAATTTAACGCGATTCCATGCCGCTTTTTCCTCCATCGATCGACGTCCATCTATCAACGGCTAAAACATGGAAATATTTTGATACTTGGCAAGAAAAACCGGAAGAAAAAATAGCCAAGGATCGGCCTTCCGCAATTGGTTGAAGGAACTCACCTACCAAGCCGTGGCGTTCAAAGAAATATCCAAAATTAAGGATTTAATCCATCGGCGATACTAAGAAGTTCAGTGCAAGTGTTTTTCAACAGTCGGGGATATTCTCAGTTTTCTTTTTCCTCGACTTCCCCTGCATAGTAAGCCGTCGACTCGCTTTCTTCGGTGTTTCCTCATAAAGTGTTAAAAAAAGGGGAAATATCAATCAGATTGGCTTTAAAAACTGATAACCTTGAGGGAAATAGAATTTTTTACCAAAAGATTTAAATTATAGAGCGCGGGTGCGCAGGATTGGGGACTCCCGTAGTAAATTTCTGCAGTAACAATCAGTTAAAAACATAAAATTATTAGGTTTGAAAAAAATAAAAAAATTGAGAGCTGGCTTTTGATACCCACTTAACCCCTTATGGGCCAAGACCGAGTATACTCGTTTTTATCCTCTATTCTATTACTCAATTTTTCAGTTTTCATTCCGAATAAAAGCAATTATAGTTGAAAACGCTACAAGATAAGGTCTCGTATGGAGCCTTCAATTCATCGTATAGGCAATTCCAACTCCCCCGAGTAAGAACAGTTAACTACCTAGTATACCTTCCCTGTGTAAACGGAGGAGTAGTATTCTCTTCTAACCTGGTCATTAAAGGGTTAAGAGATTAAATTACCAATTGGGAAGACTTCCAGGAATCTTCTTGGAGAGGATACAGTCCCGATAATTTAATATCACTAATCAATGCCCTCAGCTTTAATTTAATTTTTCTTTAGACGAACACATAGGCAAGGTAGGTTATTCTGATCAGGATCATACGATTTATCGAAAAATTATGAAAAATTAAAATGAAAAAAGAAAAAAAAAAAAAAATCACTCGCGGGTTTTTGAATTTATTTGGCTGATTTCGAGCGCTGAACGGGCGAAGCGCGGATTCACATTAGACCGTTATTTTTGGCAGAACTGCTGTTTTGAGGATCTTGAAATCACAGAGTAAACAAGAGTCGCAATTGAATGGAAGGCCTGCGTGGTCAACGCAGATAAGGGATCGGAACGCGGGCTGGCCTCTGATTGGCTGCAAGCGTGGTGCAGAAATGTCTTAGGGTATAGGGAAATTAACACGGGGTTTTCGTTCCGGGACGTTTATCTCGAAACCTGTGCAAAATCGTCTTAAACAATTTATGCGAGTCGATTTAGCAGAATTTTCCGCACAAATTTATAGTTCATAAGTGCCACTTTATTGCAAATTCGGAAAGACTGTTTCAGTTGAAAAGTACGCACATCAATAGTGTGTTTACGTGATTGGCGTGTGTTTGAGCAGTGTTTGAGTAACTCACTATTGTGCGTACTTTTCAACTGAAACAGTCTTTTCGAATTTGCAATAAAGTGGCATTTATGACCTATAAATTTGTGCGGAAAATTCTGCTAAATCGACTCGCACAAATTGTTTAGAGACGATTTTGCACAGGTTTCGAGATAAACGTCCCGGAACGAAACCCCCGTGTTAATTTCCCTATACCCTAAGACATTTTTGCACCACGCTTGCAGCCAATCAGAGGCCAGCCCGCGTTCCGATCCCTTATCTGCGTTGACCACGCAGGCCTTCCATTCAATTGCGACTCTTGTTTACGCTTTGCTTGAAATGAATACTTATTTTGATTCACTGTAAGTCCACTGGTTGATGAAAATATTACATAATCCAGGCCAGCAGTATGACTAGAGCCTCAAACAACACTCAGATCTGTAATCTTTTCGTCCGATGGACACACAGTTGACTTTAAAATTTGATGGAATTTTGATATCTATACCGATGGTTCCATCCGCTGAATGAAGATTACAGATCAAAGTATTTTTTTATGCGTTGAAGTCATACTGCTGAATTGGACTGTGTAATCTTTCCGTCAACCGGTGGAATCATCGATGAATGGAGCTGTTGCAAACTTTTGCTACAGGCTTATTAATAGTTGATTATGGGATAATACCCTGTTAAAATAACGATAAGCGCACTAAAAAATCGCGAAATCCACTCCTGAAATCACCAAATGCTTTTAAATGCGAGACCGTAATGGCGGCCGAGACCGCGGTTTTCTTATGGCAATTGTATGCTTCTTCTTCTTCTTGTGGGGTGTTGCGAGAACACCTCGTGTAGATGGCGCTGATTGAAGATAGGGAACTCCAATGAAAACCGCGGCCCCGGCCGCCATTACGGTCTCGCGTTTAAAAGCATTTTGTGAGTTTAGGAGTGGATTTCGTGATTTTTTAGTGCGCTAATCGTTATTTAACTGGGTAATACCCCATAATCAACTATTAATAAGCCTGTAGCAAAAGTTTGCAACAGCTCCATTACAAAATTCCTTTCAAGATCCGCAAAACGGCAGCCCTGCAGCAACGAGAGAAAGAGGATCGAAGTAAGTAACCCGCAGACTAAGTAATGTCTGACAACCTGTGACGTACATAGAAACCGACAGTTCTACATGGGGGGAATATGCATTCACGCGTGTACATTTGCAACGGGCATGCACGCCGCGCCAACATGAACCCTGAACAACACTAGCAACAGCAGGAACAAGAACAACCATCAACCAACCTGCGACCAGCATGAGATTTATGTTTGTCATGAACAATAATTGTAATTCAGACTCGCACAAATCGATAACCTGGGCAGCATGCAATCTTTTTTTCTGAATCTTTTAAGAGTCGAGAGCTGACTTCATTAGGCGGCTGTGAAAAGAGAAGGCATCATTCAGCTAGAACACGAACGAACATAACACGGGGGGCTTTATTCGCACGACGCAATGGAGTGTGTGTAATTGGCGATTCATGATCGATCAAAGACCATTAAACGAACTTGTATACACGAGCTGAGAGCGGGGCGCAAAATGATTGTCATTATCAGGGGTTTTCGGCAGGCATGTTGATTGTTGAACGGCTGATTGATCAGTAATACGAGACACAGATATTGCGTATTGTGACAATTTGTCGATCTTAAATCAGGCTGTAGTAAACTTTTGCTCCTGATTTTAATATGGTCTCGGTTGATATGGTAAACCAGCAGAAAAAATCACTGAGAAAAATTTCCGATTGTTTCAATGAATGTTCCGATAGTATATTCCCGCGCTTTATTTCCCAAATAGACAATCGGAATTCCATAGAGACAATCGGAATTCGAGTAGATTCAAACGTCTAAACTGTTGCAACGATAGGTCTCATGATTGAAATAAGAGGAAAAACAACTATGGTTCTATTCTTATAGTTTTAACCAAGATCCATACGCATAAGGTCTGGCCGGTAGCTTTCGGCTCCCTTCGTTGGTCCACAGTTTGGGAACCACTTCTCCATTTAAAACCATTGATCCAAGTTGGCGGCGAACTCGGGAAGAATGTTAAAGTAAATGGGGGTACGGGTTCCCAAACATTGGATTTCCCGAGTTGGCGCTACCGGCCAGACCTTATGTATATGGACCTTGGTTTTAACATCCACTTTTTTCTCAGTGAACGATAGTGACACTAAAACTTCTAAAATTAAGGTGATTCCAGTCAAAAGTTGGGGATCTTTAAATACGCCAAATAGCGACACTAAAGTCATTTTCCATACATTTTGGCTTTATTATGGGTACTCTGAAGGGTAGGCTTCTATGAATTCAACGGGGAAGTTCATCTGGGGAGCAAAGGTTTCATAAGTATGAGTTGTAGTATTTCTCTATGCATTGTTAACACTAAAAATATTACAATCCATTATCTATGGTCAATGATCCCCAGATGAGTTGTACACTTTTGGACCGTTGCGCCGCATCCTTTTGAGTTAGTAATCTCTGGAATATAAGAGCTCCATTACAGCGATACAGGCGACCACCAGAGACCAATAAATGTACGGTCACACGGTCCTCGGCCCCAAGTCAGCCCCAAGTCCGCCCTAAGTACTTTAACCAGGCGCGTCAATTGGGGGGGGGGGGGGGGGGGGGCAGGGTGGGCAATCCCCCCCCCCCCAAGGATTTGAAGTTAGGTGCAAAAACGGATTTTTGCCCCCCCCCCCCCCCCCCAAGCCGGCTCTATGGCTCTAAAATTTTATTGACGAGCAAAAAAAAAAAAAAGTCATCAAATTCTTTAAAGTCTTTAACAAGCATCGGCCACCAGCCAACGGACCGCATCGGACCGTTTTAAAATGGCGCAACCACAAAACTAACCTCAAAATAGTACTTAGGGTGGGTTAGAGAGGCTCTAGACCCGCCCCAAGTAACGTAAAGTTGGGAGCGCACCCAACATTCCGATGTGCCGTTAAAGAAATGTGAGGTTAGAATCGCCATTTTTAGGTACGACCTAAAGCCCGTTTGTACCGTACATTCATTGGGCCCGCGTATGACCGTTAGTATCACGGATTCACGGTTGGCTCTTTAATGTTTCTTCAATTTTCTATCTTACTGAGGCAATATATTAGCATTTTTATTTTCATTTTTTAATTTTTTTTTTTTTTTAAATGAATAACACTTTTGGACCATTAAGCTAGATACATTTTTTAAGGTCCAGTAATCACTAGAATACCTCCATAATATACCGGCGTTAAGATGCTACGAATCTACGATCGCTACACTTCCTACACAAACTACACATTAAGTTAGCGAGTAAATTTTGGAAGTTTTCAGTGTCACAATTTTTGGCTGGCAGCACTTAAAGTTCCTCTCAGAGGTGTTCTTTTCCCCCAATTTGAGACTATGCAAAAGAATCGATCAATTGTTGGAACTCATTAAGGATCTATTATGATGCATGTGTGTACAAAGTATACACGAAGGATAAATCAATACACCTTCGAACGTGAACTTGTACAAACTGGATCACGTAATGCGCGATAATCAATGAGCGCTCTTCAGTCCCACCCAAGAAACCACTTTGCGCGCGTGACTTCAGGAGGTGGGAAATTCGATGCGTCATCCGTGACTTGGCAAGTGAAGACAAGTTCATCGGTGCTGAGAGTCGATGAGCTGCAGCTTCTAAAGGTATCGTACTCAGACGATCAAATTAGATCTTCAAAGTGGCTCCAAACTAGGCCTGTGCACGATAATCGGTGTGGGGTGCGCAACAAGCGTCATTTTCAAATATTCGCGATAATAGCGGACATAACCATGTGCCAAAATACTGCGTATCTGGACGGGAAATGAATCTGTGCTCCGATTTAAGAAGATCCCCAACAACATCGATGATTTTCAAAGGGGTTTGCGGATCGCCTCAGGGTCGGACTGGCTCTCTAAATGTTGGGCCGCTCGGTCACTTTTGGGGCCCCTCCCACCATTCTGGGGCCCCCCTCAGACCATTTTTTAAAAATTAACTTAAAACGAAGCAGTTTTTGCGCTATTTTCAATTGATAATAATTAGAGTTCTTTTTTTCTTATTTTTTAGTTATTACGTAGACTTATTAAAGGATCCAGATCGTAGCTGATGGCTTCTCTTGGTCCTTTGTAAACCCACCCAAATATCAGCAAGATCATATGCTCGGCTGTGGCTTCTAGTCCAGGATAAAGTAAATTATTATTTTCGGTGGAGCAGTCAGATAATAATTCTTGGGGGGGGGGGGGGGGTGGGAAGTGTCGCCATCTTTTTCACGTGCCTTACTTACCGGGTGTGATGAAGGGGGGTCCGGGGGCCCTCCCCCGAAAATTTTTGAAAATTTTACGTCCTAAAAACCCAATTTTAATGGTTTTTTTTTTTTGGTTTCATTTGTGAGCAAACCGAGTAATTACTTATGAGATAGAAATAACATTTTAGCAAGTTTTGATTTTGAAAAGAAAGAAAAAAGGAAAACTAGTTTTCAAAAACTATGAGACATAATGGTAGACTCCTAAGACTCTCCTCTTGGTTGCAATTAAACGGATTGTCATTTTTTTGTTTATCTTGCCAGTATTTATTATTTTCTTCCCAGTTTATTCGTTAGATACTTTTTATGGGACTAGGGGGCCCCGTTTTGACCCGATCGGCGGCCTCGTTTTTCACCCGATTGGGGCCCCGTTTTAATTCATTCGAAGGCTCCTTTTTAAAACGTTCGGGGTTCCAGAATTTCCAAATGTCGGTCCGCATCGTGGACTAGAGCGGACTTGGCCAGTCTCGATGCATTTTCGATCCTTATATTAAACTATCTTAATTAACTTACAATGGCTTTCCTTTAGTGGAATCTATTTACTGTCTTCTTTGATACAGAATTCCTTATTTCATTCCTACATTTTTCTATTTTATCCATTTGGGGGCCCCATCGAAGGTCCCTGCAGGACCCCTCGGACCTCAAAAAGCGAAACTTTAGGCCGCGATCGCGGCCTAGCGGACCTGGCCGGTTCGACCCTGGATCGCCTAACAATAATGGTGGATGGAGTGCACCAATCACCAGATGGTCACTTGGAGGCTACTTATTTAAGCGTTTTTTCGCGAATAAGCTTGTAATGCGTGCATCTTGACCAGACGGAGTGGTTGAAAATCAGCAAGCATCAGTCTCACCTAAACCTCAGGATAGAAAAAAAACCCTAACGTGTGATACGAAACGCACCATTTACCACTCAGATGAGCCCCGTTTTTAACGTCAGATCGGGTCAAAATAAAATACAAAATAGGTGGATCGGGTTTTAACGATCTACTAGATGAATCATGAAAACACGCTTTCTTAGGATCTTCGATCGTCTGAAGAGGACTTGAAAGCCCACATACCTTTTCAAGGCATTCATTCCTGAGGGCCGATCATTTTCTTCATCGTTTAACCGATCGATAAAACTGTCTATGAGTGATGCTATTGGTTGAAAACTGTAAAACTTGGCTGTTGCTATGGTAACCATTGTTAAGAGTCTCGTTTTATAAAGGCTATTCATGAGTAACCTTTAAAAAACGGACACTATAACGATAGTTACCATAGCAACAGCCAAGTTTTACAATATTCGACCAATAGAATCACTCATATAGACAGTCTTATCGATCGGTTTAACGATGAAGTGAATGATCGGCCCTCTGGATTGAAGGAAATAACTAATGGGGCTCTTGCAAACTTTTGCTGAGAGCAAACGAATAGCCCAATCTTATGAAACAACCAGCGAAAATCACGAAAATCGCCCTAAGAAAGTCTAAAATTCAGTAATAAACTCACATAACTGCTATAACGGCAAGTTTGTAATGGCGGATATCATGGGAGATTCTGGTAGAAATCAGTTTCTCTATAGAAACACAGGGATATGTCTCGATTTAGATAGAAATCTCCCATGATACCTCCGTCTATCCACCATTGTGCCCGATTCTGAGAGTGAAATTTCGTGATTTTTTACTGTACTCATCATCATTTTTACGCAGGTTTTTATGCAAGAATCAACTCTTCAATCTCCTGTAGCAAAAGTTTGCAAGAGCCCCATTGTGAGCGGAAATGGAGACAAAAGTTGGTAAATCTACAATCTACGTTTATTAACCCCTTATGGACCAAGCTCGAGTTTATTCGTTTTTCTCCTCTGGTCTATTTCACATTGTTTTAGTCTTCATTCCGGATAAATGCAAATATGGATGAAAACACTACAAAAGATAAGATCTCGTTGTGCTCCTTCAATTCGTCGGATAGGCAATTCCAACTCCACCGAGTACGAACAGTTAACTACCTTCCCTCTAGAAAGGGAGGAGTGGTGTTCTCTTGAACTAACCTGGTCCGAAAAGGGTTAAATGCATCTGAAATGGTGAAAGACTTACGTCTCGGAACTGAACCACTCCAGCCTCGCCAAGTGTGGCTACCGAGGTGTACGAGGCTTCCGGTTGGATGAAGAGTTGACACAGGGCCATCTCCTCACTCCGAAATAATGTCCCCATGATTGTCAGGGCTCTGAAACAAAACAAAACGAATAAAATCTCAATACAAAATCATCAATGTTGTAGCAGCAAAGAAATGGTGCAAACAAAATATTCTATTTTTCATGAAGGGGGGGGGGGGGGGGGGGTATAAAAAACTAGAGTCCCTTTATGGAAGTTTTGTTAGGGAGTACCGACGCGAGCTCGACGAGCTCTGATAGGCTGTTGATTTAACACAGGCAGTTTCATAGGACGATGTCATCCAGCGGCGAATCATAAGGAGGCCAAAGGAGTCGATTTGCAATCTTGCCAATGTTCATTTTTCGACTCCTTGGAGCTCCATGAGCGTAGCGTTGTGTCGAGTCGGTACTCCCGAACAAAACTTCCATCAAGGGACTCCAGATTAAAACCTGATACAATTTATCGGGCTTCTTAGTTCTAGTCGATGCTTTTTCGTGACGATTGAAGAGACGGTGATGATGCGATAGTGCGATGAAGCAGAATAGCCACAGCGGCCTTAAGACTCAAAAGATATTTGACTGATGGCCTGATGGCCAACATTAATCACCGACTTAACATCGTTGTCCAGTGACGATTTTATTTGCTCTCACGATCAGTACACAGACTTTCAGACCGAAATACGTGCTGCGGTCAAGCCTTTATTCCTCGAGACGCAATTCGCAAGTCGGTGGTAAAATACATACCTATTGCCTCTCTCAACAGTCTCAACGGTTAATGTTGACCGCGGGTCAAAATACTTGCAGGTTGTCGTTTACACGGCGCGGCCTTTCAACCGAGGTCTCATTCAATCTAACTGTTAATCTATCCATGATCTATTCTCGGTTAAACGAATATTTGCTCGTTGTCCGACTGATTTATCGTAACGCAAGTTACCAGGGACGAGGGGCAAAAAGAAAAAAAGAAGAAAAAAATCAAATCAACTTGTAGATTATGCTCCCTATCTCTTGTGAGCAACCAAGTATAAGAACCGGTTTATCATTAACACAATTTTAAGCCATTGATAAAGTTCTGGGGGCAAAAATATTGTTTTATACCCGATTTTCATGAAAGATAAGAGACCTCACTGAGGTCTTTTCTTTTTTTTTTTTTAAATTTTCGGAGTCCTAAGCAACAAACAGTAAGATAACATGGATAACATGTGTCAAGGCGTTTAAAACGTTATTTAGCTTTGCCGATCTTTGCCGATCTTTCCCTGATTTTCCTTGATATAATTGTAGGCTTTTAACCTAACAGATAAAAATATAACTACCGGCTATCTAAATTTACTTATACATCTAACTTTAGACAGGAACTTACTTACTTATATGTACTTCAAGACTCAAATTTTGTCGGGATGGATATTCATTAAAACCCCTGAGAAAATCAAGTCATTAGTTTCGTTTCCAGTTAAAAAATCCGAACCTCTCATTATTTATAATTTTCCTTGATAAAATCAAATCTTTAGCTTATTCAAATATTTCCAGGCTTTGAATGGTATTAAACTTGCAAACAAGCTGACTAGTTACGCGCTGGTAGAAACGGCCCTAAGACAAATGACCACCCTATGAAAGAATATGGCTTATTGGTTTCGAAAAGTAGGCCTCGAAGCAGTGTTGCCAGATTGAGGGTAAAAAGCCGTATCGTCCCCATTTAAATCAATGTAAAACGTACGGCTTTTTCATCCCAATCTGGCAACACTGCCTCGAAGCAATGAGCTATACCAATAAAGGGTTTTCTGCGTGCAAATTGGCAACGTTGCAGTTCTTCCATTTAAATCCATGAAAAAGATCGAACTGTTGGGAGTTCGGTGAACACCTTCGCATTCGACCTTTTACATTGGTTTAAATGGACACAGTACAACGTTGCCAAAATGCATGCTACGCCACTGCCAAGGAGGCAGCCATGATGGAAATCTCTAGTGGAAATTTTTGGGGAAATGGGTCAAAAAAGAGAAAAATTTAAATGTTCTAAAGGGGGGTCTGGGGGTCTCCCCCAGAATACTAAAGGGGGGTCTGGGGGCTTAAACTGTGGGCCTCATTTTTTTTTTTTTTTTTACCTTTGAAGATTAAAAAAGAAAGTTGTGACAAATCCATCATTTGAAATTGGTTTGAAAGAAAAAAGTCAGTGTTTCAGAGTGGCCATATGGACACAGTAGTAGATAAAACAATTAATTTTGGAAATATATGCACGATAAAGAAACTGACACATGACAGAAAGAATCCAAATTTTCAAAACACTTGGACTTTCATTTGAAACCAATATCCACTGAATTAATTACAATTTTTAATTAAAGGTTAAACAAATGAGGCTAACCAATGAGCTATAACTTTCGAGTGGCAGCGGGCTGCTGGTCCACATTGTGCCACACAGGGTACGAGGAATCCCGGGAAAAAGCGAAATTTGGACGGCAGATTCCAAGGTTAGAGGTTAAATTTTGTAGGTCGTTTCCGGCGATGCCCAAGTTTGTTTACGGAACGACCGGGAAACGATTTTTACGCTTTAACGACATAGGTGTCTGCCCCCAATGAATACAAAACAAGGGTCCCTAGACACAAACATGGGCATTTTTCATATAATTGGACCTTAATTCGCGTAAACAATGACTGTTCCGATGTTAATTGACCTGCCGAGTTCGGATTTGGCCTTAGTTTTGATCGAAATACTCCAGATTTTCCACAATTTAAAGTTTATCACGAACATTTTTGAAAAGTAGAATATGCGTAAAATCGGGACGAGTTAAGTAGAAAATGATATCATTTTTGAAATCAGCGTCCCAAATACTATTAGTTAGCACACTAAAAAATAACCCCTTCTTGCTCGGGGGTTTTGGACTTGGCCTGGTGGCTACCGCCACTTATGATTCATAATTATATCAATGGTATCAATAAGTAATCGGGCGGTACAATAGAATTAATCGGGCCTTGAGGTGATCATATACAGCAACACGGCCCGATTAAAGTACCGGGTTTTTTTTTTTTTTTTTTTTTTTTTTTTTTTTTTTTTCAGTGCGAATCTCAAGGTCTTGAAGATCCAATTTTTTTTCTTCGGAAAAAGTCATATAAACTGCAGATTTTCGTCATTAATCAAACGCGGCGAACACTCAGCTCCACCGGCGAACGTGGAACTACATCGGTGAGAATTCTCGCGAAGCTCATTCGAATCAAGCGAAACAGCCGTTCAAAGAGAAACTTTCACGATTTGGAAAAAGCTGCTGAAGTCGATGCCAACGCAACAGCTGAGAAATGAGAAGTCAAAAGTCCACAACTCATGTTCGCTCCCAAACCATGCGATGCATTAAACTTACGATGCATATGCGTGCAAGCGCACATACATAGATATTCTATCTATACTCCTGATAGTGATAGACAAGACACCAATGTGCATCTATCGATGTATCCACGCCGCGACGCGACGCAACGCAACGCAATACAACAACTCAACTAATACAAGCCTACACGCGGGGTCGCAGAGGTAATAGCTTCGAGGAACCGATATGTGACGGTACAGCTTGTGCTAGTAAGTATAAACACATTACACACACACATACACAAAAACACGGCTGAATGTGGCCGTGTCTAAGCCAGAGGAGGACAGACATGAAACATAGACGTAGACTATAAAGACGATAGAGAGGTGCCTCTTCTTGATATTGATGCACCGCCTTTACCCCTCCCCTCCTTTCGCCCGCTATTTTTTTTTTTTTTTTTTTTTTTTTTTTTTTTTTTTTTTTTTATGAGTTTTTATAATCGACGGCATTCCAATCTCCTATAACACCCCTCCTCCCCTCCGAGGCGACCCTCAGACAGCACTAGAAATTTGTGACGCTGCTACAGGCCAAAGGCACACGCCACACGCCACTGTGGATGCGTTCACCGTTCGCGTGGGTGATGCAGCCGCGCTGAGTCAAATCTGACCCGGGACGACCCCGACCCGGAAACGCACTTAAATAATGAGTGGGAGGTGGCGGGAGGGGGGGGGGTTGCCTCTATCTTGAGCGGGAAAGAATCAGATGATCTGGCCGCGTCCGCGAGACAAGTTACCAAGTCACCTGGCTTAACCGACTTTTACCGGTTTCCACTGACAGAGCAGCCTTTTGACTCTTGATACGAAAGAAGGAAGGAGAAGAAGAAGAAAAAAACACTCTTGAAAGTCCATTCAAGTCCATAGGCGCGTGAATAAGAGAATAAAGTTTCTCTTTCGATTTGAGAAGCAGATGGTGGGTGACAATAGTAATTCGGCCACTATTTTCACATAACTGGGACAGTCAAACCGAAAAAAGAGAGCCAAAGATATTGCTTCGAAAAGAGTGAGGATACAACCACGATTGGTTATAATTAAATGGAAAGGAAAATATGGGTGGTACAGCGTATAATCGCGACTTCCGACAACCGAGAATCCAATCCTCGATTGCTTACAATCGCGAGTTGACTAGCACTAACATTTTTTTTTTTGGAAGTTGATGACATCAAATACATCAGATCAGATTCATCTAGAATCCGATGATTTTGATGACACCGCTGACTGGAAAATATCAAAAAATTGCAGGTTACACACTTTTGCGTTCAAAGGCAGCAGTCATAACATAACAAGACATCATCACAGAACAAAACATAATGTAGTAACGCTCAAGGGGTTCACCGGTTCAGCTGTGACGACAAAATATTACAGAATAGTGACCCTTTTTGAGACCGAAGAGACACCGAAATTCCTGAGCTTCATGTGATATGATCACAAGTCCGGAAAGGGTTGCGTTGTGCGGTTGTACAACTGTTTTTCGATAGTAAGGTGATGGATTGAGCGGAGCTAGTATACGCTTTTTTTTTTTTTTTAAAACTTAGGATAAAAAAACCTATATTTTCCTTATTCTGTAGTTTTATATCTCAAACGTTTAACAGAGCTATCCAGAAAGAAAACAAACAGCATTTCAAGGACCCACTTCTGTTCGCTTCCGACGAGGAGATGCAAAAAAAAAAAAAAATTAAATCCTTAACCTCAAAAGGATGCATTTTTAAGCCGCCTCGTTACTCGGCATGACACTCCTTCCAAAATCAATCGATTTATGACGTCTGATGGCTATGCGTGAACTATAACTGTAGGCGCATGTGCGCTGATGAGCAGTGTAAAAAATTAATTTTTTCTGCACGGTGAAAAAATAATAATAATAATAAAAAAAAAAAAAACGTGACAGCTACATATTATTGCAGTAAAGAGGAATCAGAGCTGTGGCGGCAATCGTAAATGATAAGATAGTTGTTTTGTGATCCATTTTGCGCGCACTTCCAGCTATCAATCAATGGAATATTAACTGTTAGATTGCCTATACGAATCAGGTGCTTCACCGATTTAGAAATACACATCACAGACAAACAAGACGGAGGAGGAATCATTGACATAGTTCTGACACTTTAAAATTCATGTACCTCTACTAATGAACTGAACGGCAGGGCTCGACACGGACCACGGAAATACGTACACAAAAGAAACCCAATTGAAAGCCGCGGCATGTAAAATGATGGCCAACGGAACGCCAGGAGTGCTCTTCGCTGTCAGTTGACACTGAGGCAGCAATAGGATATTTCTCCCAGTGAGTGCATCTTATGTTTTTATGGATCTTTAATGGAGATGCCCGCGCCGCGCCGCGCCCGCCTCGATTAGGGCGTGTTCGAAGGAGATAGGATCTTTCTGCCTTTCTTAAATACTCGGACGCCGACGCGTGACTTGAATTGATTTCAGCAATGAATTGGGTAAACATTCTCAATGTTTTCCGCTGCAGTTTAACCCTTTCCAGCACGCATTTTGAAAATTGACTTTTTTTGAGATTTTTTTGACCGTTCAAAAGAGGACAATTTTCTAAGACTTTTGATGGGTCACACATGTTTTTGCAAAATGTTCATTTAAATTCCATTGAAACCCATGTTACAGAAAACGGTACATATGTATAAGTACCACCTTGCTGGAAAGGGTTAAAATGCCCGAGAAAACGGAGCAGCCTGGGATTTGAACTTTACATCTCTTTTTCATCATGGACGACCCGAAACAGCCCGACCCGATATCTCAATCTAACATGCTGATTTAAATTCCTTTTTCGTAAATCTTAAAAATTTTCTCTTGGCTAAGGCGTTTTATTGTCTCCCTGAATTTTTTGAGAGCACTATGTAGTTTAGTCTAGTCTTGTCTATCCTTTATTCCCTGTACAACTACTTTATTCCCTATATCATAGTTTATTATCTCTTTGACCTGTACCGTAGCCGCCTTAAGGGTGGCTCCTGTATTAATTTAAATAAATAAATAAATAAATAAATAAATAAATAAATAAATAAATAAATAAATAAATAAACATTTACAGTGACGAATGTTGCGGTTATTACGATTTAGACAATCTAAGGTAACATGAGAGTTGCGGTGACGCACCATCCATCCGTATGAGCGATTGAGCGTACCTCATGGGGGTGGATACGGGGGGATTCCACACTTTAAGACTGATCTACCTAATACTTCAGGAACAAGAGAACCGCAAACACTTTTAGGCGCACCGTAGGTACTACGTGCGCCTATTGAAATCGGTCTGCTACTCAATAGAGTATACTACGCCCCCTTGTGGTCAAATGGCAAAATGAGCTTTTTTGATGTCGTGATTTTTAGGTTGTTTCCTGTTTTTTTTTAATGCCAATTTCATTTGAAAAGTTAATGTTTTCCCAATCACGACTGAATTTCGAGTGTGTTGGAAGTAATTAGATGTTCATTGATTCACGTTTTCTTAAAGTTATTCTACTTCAAAAATTTTTACTAACCTCACTTTCTGATTAGTGATGATTTCAAATTGTCCCGGTATTTATTCTAGGTGATCAAGTGAACCAATCATTTGCCGTTCTGAGTGATTGTTTTTTTTTCATGTAAATGTAATTATTATAATTAATTATAGCGTTTGGTCAAACGCAAAACGGAGAGTCCAAGCAGCAAGACTTTCACTATCTCAATGCTCAGAATTCTTATTTATCTTTGGTTGAACTGATGACTGTTCAGTGTTCATTTTTAATATTTAAATGTTTTTAACGCTAATGATCAGAATTAGAGACTGATTAGGTGTTTTGAGGTTGATCAGTCATGCCTAAAAGTTTCGCACTTAGACTTTTGTAGTAAATTGAGTTTGCGCCTCACAATTTGGTTAAAAGTAAGTTAGCGTCTTTTATGCTGAAATATGAGTCAGCGATCCATTTCTTTCTGAAAATTGTGTTAGCGAGTAAATTTTCTTCTGATGGCGCAGAGATTTTCAAGGTATTTTGTTACGATAGTTGGCCTCTCACAACAAAGTCAATCATGATTTAGTCAAAGTAATGGCCTCTCATCATGTCTAATACCATCCATAAGAACATCCTTCCATCATATTTTCATATTTCTTAACCCTCTCTGACTTAGAGAGATTTAGGTAAAAAAATTCTGTGGCGTCTCTCCGTCAGTCCGGTTGTCCGTCACTCCGTACCTAGGCATAACTATTGAACCATTGATCCTTATGCATCCAGATTTTGCACAGTTGTTGCGTTTTAGATTCCCAGAGGCACTTTTTTTTTTTTTTTTGAAATTTTGACTTTTAGGGTAGTTATGGGGAAAAAATGATTTTCATTACAATCACTGGTAAAATGGATAAAAATGAATAAAAATGGAATAATTCAAGTTTGGCTCAATCAATTTTGATGAAAGTTAGCAAAAAAAAATCTATTTTCAGCCTACTATAGAATAAACCACTTATAGTTTCTACATTCATTCCTCAAAACTGATTAAAAATCAAAATAAACGCGCTCGAGTCAAAAAAAAGAATTATCGTGAGAAATCAATCTTAAAACTTGGAGTCAATCAATAATGTCTCCATGAATTTTTGATAAAACTTTGTACACACTATCTTATCGATAAACTTAAATATTTTCCTCTCTGTGTCACCAAAAACAACCAATAAAACCATTTCAAGAGGTAATATAGGTGCGATTGAGCAAAAAATTTGGGAATATGAGCAAATAAAAATAAAATCCTATTATTTGGGATGGTTCAGGTTTGGTTCAATTAATTTGGATGAAAGTTAGCAAAAAAAATCTACATTCAGCCTACTATAAAATAAACTACTCATAGTTACAATATTCAACCCTCAAAACCGTCTAAAAAATCAAAATAGGTGCGCTCGAGCCAAAAAATGGAATTATCGTGAGAAATTAAGTAATCCTAAAACTTGGAGTCAATCAATAATGGCAGGATGAATTTTCATGAAACTTTTTACACACAATCTACTATCAAAGTACTAACATACTTTCCTCTCTGTGTCACCAAAAACAACCAATAAAACCATTTCAAGAGGTAATATAGGTGCGATTGAGCAAAAAATTTGGGAATATGAGCAAATAAAAATATAATCCTATTATTTGGGATGGTTCAGGTTTGGTTCAATAAATTTTGGATGAAAGTTAGCAAAAAAAATCTACATTCAGCCTACTATAAAATAAACTACTCATAGTTACAATATTCAACCCTCAAAACCGTCTAAAAAATCAAAATAGGTGCGCTCGAGCCAAAAAATGGAATTATCGTGAGAAATTAAGGAATCTTAAAACTTGGAATCAATCAATAATGGCTGGATGAATTTTCATGAAACTTTTTACACACAATCTACTATCAAAGTACTAACATACTTTCCTCTCTTGATCACCATAAACAACCGATTAGACCTTTTCAAGAGGCAATATAGGTGCGATTGAGAAAAAAATATGGGTATATAAGCAAATAAAAACATAATCTTATTATTTCGGATAATTCCTGTTTGGTCCAATGAATTTTGACAAAATCTGGCAAATAAAATCTACAATTAGTTTACAAAAGAAAGTAGCCCTTACAGTTACAATATACAACCCCTTTAAAAGAGTTAAAAAAATCAAAATAGGGTGTTTGTCCAAAAAAAAGAAAAAATGAAAGTGAGGAATTAATTTTAAACTTGGAGTTAATCATTAATGGGATGGATTTTGACAAAACTTTTCACAAACATAATGTGTTAAAAAAATACACTAAACACTGCACTGTGTGCACTAAAATATTTTTTTGGTACAGTCCTCATAAAAACCTTAAGACCGTTTCGAGGGGCAATATAGGTACAATCGAGCAAAAATCTTTTGAAACTATAATTGTAAGCAAATATGAAGACAAACATAATTATTGGAATAAGTAATTCAAGTATGGCTCAATTAAGTTCGATGAAAATTGCATCAAAACGTTTGCAACCAGCCTAGGCAGAAATTTCTTTCCAATGTATTACTACAATATACAACCTTTAAGTCTAAAGCTGTTTAAAAGCAATATAGGTTTCATCACACCAAAAAATAGAATATTCAAGGAAAATTAATTTTTTTAAAAAGAAGTCAATCAAAAACGGCTGAATGCATTTTGTTGAAATTTTGTTTGCGCAATCTACGACTTACTTAAGTACATCTTTGGAGGGGGGTTAATCTATTAAACAAAAAAATTATTTTTAAGATCCACAGTTTGAAAGAAGAAACCAAACATAGTACTCAATGGAGGAAATGCAAGAATCAGTACATTTCGACCTACTAGGTATAAAAACTAAGGAAAAAGAAACTCCCAAAAATAGAACAAAGAGCAAATATAATGAATGCAGCTCAAAGAATAAAAACTTATTGGAATCTGGAATTACTACTCTAGACCCTGTTATAAGCAACATCAGATTAAGGCTCTCAATTAGCCTTCAAATAACAAAATAGGCAACTACTCCTACAGCTTCTCTACAAAATTGCAAACTCTTCGGATTGAAGGCAGAGTTATGTCCGGAGGTGAAAATATTTGAAATTTGGGGGGGGGGGTCTCCCCCAGAATTCTTTAGGGGGTTAGGGGGTCTCCTCCAGAATTCTTTAGTGGTGGGGGGAGGGGGGTCTTCCTCAGATAAAAATGGTGTGAGAAAGTGTTCGTAGGGTATTCCCTACAGTTTATTTTTTATCATTTCGAGATTTGATTGACGTATTTCGGCCATTGTGCGCGGATCGAATGCCTGTCACCAGTCGTGGGACGTCATGGGGACATTTAGGAGAGATGTCTTTTGACTCACTGTAACTTCTTCATCTTTTCTTACGTTTTGCCATGGCGTTCTTTGTTTTACTTGGCACCACACTTCACGTTCAAATTTTTTACCGGGCAACCAAAGAACGGTGCCAGCTAATGGAATATGGCAACATTGTTTTTCTCTACTTTCACACATCATGAAAAATAATCGATTCTTGGCGAGGCCAGTCGCCTACCCAAAAATCGATCATTTTACATATAAAATCAATAGAGACAAAAACAGTGTTGCCAAATTGATAGAGCCGTCACTGCCAGTTAACCTGCAGACCAATTTTTGCATGGAAATAATGCCTTCAGTGGACTCCAAGATTACTTTCAAGAAACTGCGAGAAACATTTCCGGTCTCATGAGCATCTTGGAGCTGATCTTAGCTGTTAAGAGCGTTGAGGTCTGACTGGCTGGACTAATAACCAATGACTCGGCATGGTCCGATTTCTTCTTACTACTGATCACTTTTTCATTTCCCTATTTTGCGGGACATACTATATTGTTGACTACCTTTTTACTAAAGGGGGTTCAAAATTGTTTCATGAGTATTTGATTGTTTATTACGTGCGTTTAGTGATGTGCAGTGGGAAATTCGAAGGAATTGTTCTATGATTGTCCGGAGTGGTCCTACCGCCCCCCCCCACTCGCCGCTTTCAGGTTCGAACTTGAACTTTTGCTGTACAATTTTTTTTTGAGATGGTGGAAAATTCGGAGGGATTGTTCTAAGATTGTCCGTAGTGGTTCTACACCCCCCCCCCCCCACTCATCGCACACAGGTTCGTACCTAATCTTTTGCTGGACAGTTTTTTTTTGAGATGGTGGAATATTCGAAGGGTTTTGTCCTCAGATCGCACGTAGTGGTCCTAACCCCTACCCACTCGCCGCACCCTTGTTTGGACCTGGATTTTTGCTGGACAGATTATTTTTGAGATGATGGAAATGGAATTTGATTTATGAGGGACCAAATTTGCTCAAGGTGCGCCTTCTCTGACACTGCAGTGTCAGAACTATCTGCTTGTTTAAAATTCATTCAGTAAAAATTAAATTTCGTGGTTTAGTAAAAAACGTGAAAATTGTTTAGGCATAGATTTTCTCACAACGGAGGACAAGAGGACAAGACAACGCTGTGACGCGGTAAAACTAGGCAATTTGCGAGAGGACAGCGTAATTTCTCGGTTGCAGAACCGAATGCCCAAATAATTCCCTTATTTTCTCTGACAAGATTGAATCAGTGGCGGCTCGTGCACTTTGGCAAAAATGCTTTTCCTCCATTTGAATCCATGTACAATAATCGAATGTTAGTAAAGCGCGGCTTCATTGTCGAAACCGATTGTTTTACATGGAACCAAATGGAAGTAAAATATCGTTGTCAAATTGCACGAGCCGCCACTGGATTGAATTCCCTGATACTTCCCGACTTTCCTTGCCAGTACAGAAAACCCTAGCAGACCCTTCTTTACTCCCCCACCACCACCAAAAGGGCCTCGGCTTTATTCCACGAATGGTACCGTGGTTGCAACAATACATCATGTCACTGTGTAGTGTGGGCCGTGGGGGCCTTTTTGTTCCAATAAAGACCACCTCACGATTCGGCGGTGAGGGGGGGGGGTGCACTATGGTAAAAACAGGTTTTCTCCATTTAAACCAATGTAAAATTATCGATCATTATTAGATTCATTGTACGCACAAGAAATCGATACTTTAGCATAGATTAAAATGGCAAAAGGCATGGTTGCCAAATTACACAAGCCGCCACTGCAATTTGAGCATAAATCATGAGACTTACGGCACTTTGGCATCGATGACTTTCATCTTGATAGCGACGCAGGAGAAAAGTGTGTGAAGCAAATCACATACTCCATCTGCGTGCTTTGCAAGCTGTGGGTTTACGCAGTATTTACTTTGAATTAAGGCTAATTCTGTTATACGATGCGAGTGAACCGTGCGAAATTGACTCATTCAAAGGGTTTCTTATACGAGACGATATACGTACGCGATGTTTTAAAGATTCTTTTCTTCCGTCCACCGAGCCGCACCGCACCGCACAACACCGCCACCAAACTCATTGGCTCGTTGGGTTCATTATGCGTGCGCCTGATGTGCGTTCGCTTCTTACGTAACTTTAATACGCACGATTGCCGCACAACAATCGAAACACAGATTTTTCGGGACAAGAAAATTTTGTTGTTTTTTCTCTTTAGGAACCATTAAGTTCTGATAATTGACTCATGATAAGCTCTTACATGAATGATTTTTCACATTTTTAAATCATCTCGACTATTCAAAATCTTGATTTTTATTCGTGACAAATTTTTTTTATTCGTGTCAGGCAAAATCCATAATTCGATCCATTGTGAATCGACTCTACTGTCTCCCTCCCTGCCTGCTTTTCCTTATTCCCTCGCGAGAAATTAACCATACAAGGATTTACATCATGGATTAGGGACTTCATTTTCGTACAAGTGGAGCTTAACCTTCCTGATACCGCAAAGTAACATTTATCAGGCCAAGTAAAGCCAAAGAGCTCGTTTCAGAAGCGTAGGCGGAGCTCACTTATAATCTTAGGCGAATTTTCAGTGTTCGATCCTTCAAATTAAAACAAAACTTGCCTGCAAATTTCTCTTTTTGCGCCTTTGAAATGGTCCATCAATGAAAAGCCAAGGCTAACATTAATTTTCGACGGTTCCCATTGAGTAACATATGCAGTGTTGTGGCGTCGCGTGCAATCTAGCAACGCTGCAAATCGTCCATTTAAACCTATGTAATATAATAATTCGAGGGAGAGCACTATGCAACTCCACTAATTCGACCTTATTTATGCGTTTTAATGGACACAATGCAGCGCTGCCGGATTGCACGCGACGACACTGGTAATATTATGAGAGAGGACGTTGGAAAAATTCCAAAGGTTACTGGTCGACGATCGGGGTCCGCCTACACTTCCGAAACGAGCTTTGTGAAATCGTCTGAACCCCGTCGGAATAATAGCGGTGAAAATTAAAAAAAAAAAAAAAACAAAAAAAACTGGGTGACTGGTTTTGCATATCTGTATCTTTGCAGGCGTTTTTTATGTCATTAACAAGCATCTTTAGGGCCCTCCACAATTAGAGTATGAGGAAAATGCTTTCCCATGTTTTTCACAGCTCCTATGTTTTTCACAGCTCCTATTAGTCAAGCTCGACTCTCAACAGTCGAGTTCAAAATTCTTTAGTAAGGATGAAAAGTGTTTATTTATTTTAATATTCCAAAAAAGAAACATGCAATCATTTTGAATTCACCCACTTGAAAATCAGGTCGAATCATTTGTGTCAGAAGTAGTGCCAGCTCGCGCTATTTGGCAACAATGTCTTTTCGTCACTATAAAACCTGGGCATGATTATTGATTCCTCGTGGATTCAGTGAATCCCCTAAAGATATAGATTATTTTACGGAAATGGTGAGAATCCGTTCTTGCCACATTGCACGAGCTGCCATTGGTCAGTAGTTTTTATTTGAGCCTCAGTCGAAGAAATTTCATCTGCATGTTAAAACGAAACCACAATTTTTTGCGTATTTCCGAAAGTTTGAAAAAGCGGATCTAGCCCTTTTTGATTCTACATGCTTCGTTTCCATCAAAGGGGGTTCAAAATAAATGCAGCCCTCATGAAGATAGAAAAGCCTAGAGTCCCTATATGTTCACTGAAAAAACAAAGTTTATATATAGCCGAAGCAGCTTTTTAAAATCAGATTTTTAAAAAATATCAGAGAGTTAAGACAAGAAGGTAGTCAACTTCTGATTGGTCAGTGAGTATTAGGCTCTACGGAGGCCACCATTGGATGCCATTTTGCACTTTTGTTTACAATCGCAGTTGTTTACCAACGGTATTTTAAGGATAAAGAGTTAATTTTCGACGAATCTGTTAATTTTAAACATGATACACCTCTGGAATGTCTAAAAATCCGAAAAGAATCTTTCAAAGCGTAAATAGATATCGATCAACAATATCAGTGAAAGATTACATAGTTAGAAACTCAGTGGCACTGTAATCTTTGCAGTGGACCGAAACACAACAACGGCCCTCAGAATGTACAAATGTGCAAAATCGCATCCAATGGCTGCAGGCTGCACCCATGGTTTCACTTGTCTTAACTCTCTACATATAGGGACTCTAAAAAGCCTACAGGCAAAACTGCATCAGTGAATATGCACCAGAGCTGCCGTTTTGCGAATAAATAGTGGCGTTTTTCAATCCACCGATGATTTCACCGGTTGAGAAAAGATCACACAGTTCAGCTCAGTGTACAGCTGTAATACACAAAAATACTCGAATCTGTAATCCTTTCACAACTGGTGGAGTCGTCGATGACTTTAAAAACTTGCGGACATTTTAATAATTTAATGACGATTGCATCGATTGAGGAAAGATTACATATCAGAGTATTTTCGTGCATTACAGTTATACACTGAAATGAACTGTGTAATCTTTTCTAAACGTGGAATTATCGGTGAATGGGAAAATGTATTTAATTGTACACTAAACGGCAGCTATAATATGCATAAACTAGAAATATATGTCGATAAGGTGGCGCACAATGGATCGAAGCTTGGAATTTATCGGATACAATTTTACGAATAAAAAATAAGAATTTGAAAATAGAACAGAAAGATAACTGAAAACTTTGTGAAATGGGGCTCTTTCAAACTTTTGCTATAAGTACGTAAATAGTCCAATCTGATGTAAAGACCACCGGAAATCACGAAAATCACCCTAATAAAGTCTAAAATTCAGTAATAAACTCACATAACTACTAAAACGGTAAGATCGTCATGGCGCGGCGCCACAGCGGATTGAAGCATGGAATTTGCCGGACATAATTTCATAAGCGTAGCCAGGGTGGCAAAAGTGGTGGTTGAGGGGGGTGGTCGGTGGTGTTGAAAAGTATGCTGTCCTTTTCTTCTTGCTTGTTCGTATATTTAAAATTCAACCAATAAATGTTGAATTTCCTCTGTTAATTCCCGTAGTTTGTGGCTAGGAATGACACAGAGTTTGGTTGGTAGCGACTATATGAGGCCACATCAATGAAAACCACTGTTGCCACAACTGTTTGTCTGAAAAAAGTGGGGGGGGAGGCTAATGGGGCTTGGAAAAAGTGGGGGGATTTTGGGGCTTGAAAAAAGAGGGATGCAGTTCCCCCCTTTCCTCCCTCCTAAGCCCCATACAAGCTACGCCAATGCATAACTTTGCGATTAAAAATCAAGATTAAGAATTATGAACAGCGAGATAACTTAAAAATGTATAAACTCATTCACACGGAAAAAAATAACTGGTAGAATTCACCATCTAGCTGCACAGCTGATTTCGGAGTCAGCTATCAAGTATGGTAAATTTCACTGAATGATGTTAAAATAATGAACCAACAAGTTAATATAATTTACCATAGTGTACGTTGCATTTACCATCTACTTGATAGCTGACTCAAAAATCAGCGCAGATGGTAGATTCTACCAGTCTTTTTTTTTTCGCGTATGTAAAACCTGAGAATGAGAGTCTATAGCTATTACAATGGTTTCCGCAAGAAAATATCAGAAATTAAAGATTTCTAAAACAAACAAACAGACATACAAACAGCTACACGTGTCCGAAAAAGTCCATGTTTGGGCCCAGTGTGCGGTGCTCCCATTCTGCAATTACCGGTGGACGGAGTAATTTTCTCGAATCACAATATCTCGATTGTACGAGTTAAATCTAATAGTTGTAGAGTGGCCAACGCCATTTTGCACCACTTAAAATGCCAAAAAAAAAAAAAATTGTTTCTCCGAGCCTTGCTATTCTCTCAAGTCGAAACTATACGAAAGTGTTAATGGACCGGAGATAATCACATATTTGTAAAGAGCCCACCCTCCTTTTCTTTTCCACCTTCCACAACCGAATTTCTAACAAAAGTGGGACATTAATCTTTTCACTCCAAGCGTGCGCTTCTTGTTGTGTGAGCGCGTGGATTGCCGTTTCACCGCCGAAAGACAGAGAGAGGAAAATATAAAAAAATAAAAAGTAAAAATTATAAATATTTCTTGGCACTCAAAATCGTTTATGAGCACCTATATAATCTGAGCACCCTACCCAAGTAAGTTTCCAAACGTTTCTTCCCTTTTGAAAGAGGTAAGACAGCGGTGGAGGAAGGAGGAGAGGTGTACACTGGGACGAAAATATTGTCTTGTAATTTCGGCCCGAAATGTCACCGATTAAAAGAATCACAAATAGGCGCAGTAGAATTTTGAGAGAATTAAACGGCAATGGCATCTTCAGAAAATAAAATTAGGTTTTTGAAAACTGAACTGTCGGAACGTCTACACGGGAGAGAAAATTGTCAATTCCTCTTTCAGTTGACCGGGTTATACTACAGGCTGGTCAGATTGAACACTGAAAAAAATGAAAAACTACCTCAGATGGTTCCTACATTATTGCACCATGATATGAGATCGTCACGAAGTGGCCACAAATCAAAAAGTAGAAATCTCATACATTTATCATTCATAAGCTTTCAAGACCAATTTTTACTGCAGAGAACACTTTAAACGGGCAATTTACACATGGAAACGTCACTTGAAAATTTAAATTAAGCTCAAAAGGTCAGGGGCGCCATTTCAGATTTTCCTGGGGGGGGGGGGGGGGGGGGGGCAAGGCCCTCCAAACATTTGGATGACCTTTTTCCCCGTTTTTTGCATTCGATATATCGAACTTCGACAATCGATATCTCGAATGCGAAAAACGACATCGACCCTACGGGCGCCCCCGGAATTTTGGGGTACGCCAAAAAGTAGTTCCTTTTAAGTTATGAACATCCTTCAAGTTTGGTTTTTTATCTGCAGACGTTCAAAAGTTCAGAGCTGTCCTGAGACTGCTGGTCCACCCTGTATAACGTCTCAGCATGCAAATTGCCTGTCACATAATGTGTGAGTGTACTCTTTCTGATGTAGTAATGATTTCTATAGTATGAAAGAGCACACCCGGTGTTTTAAAATGATTTTAGCGCTTGTGCGATATGGATGTCCAACTCCAATGAGCACAAAACTCGGGTCCCTAGACACAAATAACTATAGTCTCCCCCCTCCTACGATTAGACTCCCGTCCGCGTAATTTTCTGGTGTATTTTAACCGGCCAAGATCGAATTTGGCTTCAGTTTTGATCGAAATATTCTAGTTTCTTCACAATTTAAAAAAATAGCGAAAAATGCGATGAAGTAGAATCTGCACAAAATCGGGCGAGTTATGGGGGAAATTAAAATAATTTTTGAAACCAGCGTCATTTTCATTGATCAGCACAATTTCGATGAAATTTATGCGAGAAATCGTTGAAATACTAAAAAATTCGGTTCGAAAGAACATTGCACAACATTGTGATGGTCTGAGATCAGAAAAAAGTGGCCAAAACTCGGTGAAAAAAAGGCATCAAAAATAATCTTTTTCTAGTTTTTACGCTTACTCTTAAAACCTGTCTATGTCATCTCTAAGTTTAAATTACGTGTTCAAAGTGTTCTCTGTGCATAAAATTGAAGCTGAAAGTTTATAAGTGACGAATTTATGAAAAATTTACTTTCTGACTTTTGGCCAATTTTTGATGATTTCAAACCATAGTGCATTGATACAAGGTGCTTGTCGCGGACATTCATTTCGTTGAGGAGGCCTGCTTTTTTAAAAGCGTGCCATTCTTGAACGCGGCTTCAACAGTCAACGCAGTCAACACTAAACAGAAGTATCCGCGACGATTTGTTTTGGTGACCGCAGAAATGTTTTAGTTTTGTTCTAAGGCGTGAAGCGGTCGGGAGTTGATTGCACAATGCCCCAATCTTACCTTATTGTCTTTTTTTAGATGGCCAAAAGCTGTTCGCCTCAATTACAAATCATCGTTGCTGCGGGGAGAAGGTCATTTGCTGAGCTGAGGGCAGGCGGGGTGGGCGGGGTGGGCGGGGTGGGTGGCGGGCGTCTGAGTGAGTGTGAGTGTGAGAGAGAGTGAATCTGTATCAAAATTGAAAAAAAAGATTCCTCGCCAGTCCGATTCCGATCCTCGTCGCGACAATTTCCATGCTCGGAACATGAAAAGACGAAACGTGCGCCGGCCTGAAACATAGAAAACGAACCGATCACATCAACTGGTATTTGAGTCGATTGAAAAGTTAATTATTAAGACAAAAACACAAGACACAAAACCAATGCCGCCACTTCGTTGTTGACCTAGATGCAGGTGACATGCAATACACCGACAATCGTTTGAGACGTGTTACATTTTTCACTTTTGGCCTCGTCCTTGAGCTGAAATTATCGCCACACTCGTACCCTTCAAATTGCGCGCTCCGTCATTTCATCCAGATAGGCATTGATTTCACCCCCCTGGATCATAGAAGGTCCGTAAGAGGGGCATTAAGACCCAAGGCCTCCTCTCCCAATATTTTGGAAAAAGGGGGGGGGGGGCAAAAAAACCAAAAAAAAGGCCGCCACTCCACTCCTTAAGCTCCTCCACTGTTAAGGGGTGTCTCCACCTGCGAATTTAAAAGCGCGAGTAAATTGATTGAGCCAATGAGCTGCCTTGAAGTCGATAGGTCGAGTCCGATGTGTCGACAACGAAGAAGCCTATTGGCTCAAGCGGTCAATTCGCGCTTTTAAATTCGCAGGTGGAGACACCCCTTTAATCAGAGAAGGGCTGAAAAATAGCGAGAAGGAAGGAAGGGGGATTAAACAACATTTCACCTTCAATTTTGAACCCACGTGCCGCCTACCTATGCTCTGCGGGCCGATCATTTACTTCATCGTTAAATCGATCGTTATAACTGTCTACGAGTGATCCTATTGGTCGAGTATTGTAAAACTTGGCTGTTGCTATGGTAACCATCGTTAAGAGTCTCGTTTTATAAAGGATACTCATGAGTAACCTTTAAAAAACGGACACTATAACGATGGTTACCATAGCAAGAGCCAAGTTTTACAATACTCGACCAATAGGATCACTCGTAGACAGTTATAACGATCGATTTAACGATGAAGTAAATGATCGGCCCGCAGGATACAGATTGGAAGGTACGGAGAAACTATTTACTACTGTGCGTCAGACCGTCACTGTTGGATTTTATTTTATTGATACCAAATATCCCGGAATTTCTTCCCTATAATTTAACCCTTACAGTCAATAATTAATTATGAAAGAGCTAGAAGATAATTCGATATAAGATCGACCGATAATGATGAATTAAGTGGGCTTTTCTCACTTAATTTCATATACGCACATCAATTTTTACAAAATTTCTCAAAGCTTTAGGTTAAGCATGCCCCCATTACATGGATAAAGATGACCGAATCATGTTCCATTAGTTTTGTTTATCAGCCCACTGAGAAAAATCCAGTTTTGTTCTGTATTTTTTTTCGAGCTACAGTTAGGATCCAAAATGGGGCAGTTGCAGGGGTCTGAAATTTTGTGTTTTTTATGAAGAAAATGGAAGTACTTGATGAGCTGAGAACAAAGATGCCTTTGGTTAATTAAGTCCCATTTTTCCGGAGATGAGATTTTGGCCCAAAATACATTGTTTTAAATGGGAATTTCGCGGAGTGACGTCACTACACACACGAATTTTGGTAACTTTACACGTGTGTATCTGTGTATCTCCAAAACCAAGACACTCAGGAAAAAACCAAAGGCACTATTGTTCTCAGCTTATCAAGTACTATCATTTTCTGTATAAAAAATACAACATTTCAGACCCTTGCAACTGCACCATTGGTGATAAACTGATTTTCGGTTACCGTTTATTCTGTTTTTTTTTTTTTTTTTTAAAGGCTGCAGTTACAATGTATGGTAATTTTCGCCACAAAACATAGGTTAAGTAACTCGGCTTTTTTTTTTTTTTTTTTTGAATAGCAGACGAACTGAAATATAACTGATTCTCACTATCACATCGTCTTGGAGTGCAAGCGTCAAATGCATCTCATCTACTTCCAAGAGGAGGTCACACAAACAACACTCATGCGCCGACAAGTGTCACAGAAGGAGCTCTACCGTTCGTCGTTCATCAGGACAGGAATAATTTAAACTCGGCTCGCAAGCTGATTTTGCGCTGCCTCAATCACCGGTCTGTGGACTCTTTCAATTCGATCGACTGCCAAAAACCGCGAGTGCAAATAATAAATTAAATCGATAAAACTGAAATGATAGCTTTACGATGTGATTATTTTGATCAATGAAACTAAATAGCAGAATTATAGAGCAGCGGGGGTGAGGCAGAGGCACGGCAGAATAGGGGAAGGGAGAGGGGAGGAAACCGATCATTCAGTTTGGAATCTATTTCGGTATTTATCAGTTCGATTTCCACTCGACATCATTTTGTGAGTGCGGAGTCCACTCCATAGATGCCATATCAAACACTCGTTTGATTTCTCTAAAATCCATACGAGGACATGAATTGATAATATAGACAATAATATCGAATCTATTAGAGCTGGGGAAAGAAAAGAATAGACAAATTTCAAATACTGATGAGTTCCGAATCATCATCACTCAACACCTTTCAGCCTGCATTTCAAATATAATGTTTGATGACTGTTGAGCTCACCAGACTTTGAAATCTGTCTATTCTTTTCTTTCCCCAGCTTTAGTCACGGCCTGACGGGACTAGAAGAGTGTTCGAGAATTCGTTGGAATGGTAAGCAGGTAAAACTAAAGTTATGTACAGAATGGAAGAAAAGTTTTAAAATTAATGGATGCATCAACCGATTCTACAAAATGTATTACCAAAACAAACTAAATTTAATAAACTTTACGGACTTTCGAAGAAAAAATGAAATCACATTTCCAGTAAATCGATGTCAATCGGCTGAATCGAAATAGAGCTCTGATGTTATGAATCCATGGGCGCCCGCAGAAAAATTTCCAAGGGGAGGGCAACATTTTTGAACCCCTATGGAAGGGGTCTAAGACCCTCCCCCCTTTAGGGAAAAAGGGAAAACTTTTTTTCGTCCAAATAGTGTACAATTATTAACCCATTGTATGTATATCAAATAATAGTAATAATTTTGACGTGTTAGATATAATGGATAAAGGCGCAACAGATGATAACGATAGTAATAAAAATGTGTAATTTTATTATTCGCCTTGCAAAAAATGAGTTAAGATTACAAAATAAACTAATAATAAAGTTTGTCATCTATTACTTGTTTGATTAACATTTCATTCTCTTTTTTCCTTTCATTTTTCATCGTGACATTTTGACTTTTTTGAATTCCAGGGGGGGGGGGGGGGGCAAGTGCCCTTTCTTGCCCCCCGCTCCGGGCGCCTATGTTATGAATCCATGGCGAAGGCGCATTTCCATGAAACACGCGATAAGAAATCTGGGGATTTTTGTTGATAGATTGTCTCAAGATTACAGTAGATGTTTCATAATTTCTCATCATTTTCCATGAAAATTCGCCACCGAAAATGTTTCCGCTTGTGCAATGAGGCAACAAGGGATTCCCTCCATGTAAAACTATGAAAAATAATCGATTCTTTAGTGAGGAACAAAATCGATCTTTTTGCATAGATTTAAACGGAAAAAGAACACAGTTGCCAGGTTGCACGAGCCGCGCCACTGCGCTGGTTCTAGCGTAAACTTATGACTAAAATTGACAAAGCTCAAGTCAAGGCAAACTCACGGAGGTTTTTTGTTCCCAATCTTTGAGTTGCAAGCTGAGTCTCGTTGTTGTGGACACTTGTCTTTGATGAGACTCTACACACCAGAGCTGCCGATTTGCGTAGATTTAATGACATTTTTAAATTCACCGATGATTCCATCGGTTAAGAAAAGATTACATTGTTCAGTTTAGTGTATAACTGTACTGCACGAAAATACTCTGATCTGTAATATTTTCTCAGTGAGTAGAAATGCCGTTACTGAATTAAAATATACCAGTTGAGAAAAGATAAAAGACGTTAGTATTTTCGTGCATTACAGTCATACACTCAACTAAACTCTGTAGTCATTTCTCAACCGGTGGATTCTTCAATGAATTTCAAAATTCCATTAAATCTACCCAAATCGGCAGCTCTGCTAAACACGTCGATGAGCACGTAGTTGCCACATCATGCAAATGCACAGCTGTCATAGTTACGCCCAAGAGAAAATATTTGCAAAATTTGGCCGTTTTTAGATCTTTGGCTTTCAGATTCAAATTGTGACCTTCTTTTCAACAAAATAAGTAAGAACTAAGAATAAGCTAATTGTACTAAACGTTTTTCAGCCGAACCAATGGTTGCGCATTTTTCATAGCGCCCGCAAACTGTTTGTTCGATAACGATGGAAGACACCTATGCAGCACCCAAACTTTTTCTGCGTATCTTTTTCGGTTAATGTTGTTTGTAGTTTGTTGTTGTTATTGTTGTTGTTGTTTTTTTTTTTTTTTTTTGCGTGCAAACCAAACCTCAAAAGCTGTATTCGTTAGCAAGTTATTTGTGTTTGAAGAACTTTGACACCCCCCCCTCCCACAAAAACAAACCAAAAAAAAATCATCATAAGAAGGCGAAATTTTAGGGACATATTACTAATGTCTAATCCACCCATTTCCCAAAGTTTCGACCGAATCAAGCCCCAGACAAATGACCTTTGTTTTTGTTGAAAAAGGTCCTGTCTCCAAATCCTGCGCACCCGCGCCGCGCTCTATGATTAAAATTGTTTATTTTATTCCCTCTTTTTAATGACGCAGGTCGATTCATATTTTCCTTTTATTTTAATACTTTGCGAGAAGAAGATAAAACGAAAGAAGTAAACGGTTCTGCAGATGAAGACTATAGGGAAAAGCAATGCGGGAATAAACGAGTGTATTCCCCACCGTTGAAACCAACTAAAGCGCCATTTCGTGAAACTTTCACAATCTTCAAACGCGTTCATCACAAAACATGATTTTCGAGGATTCGCCCTCTCTCTATAGGACCCTTTAGACTCATGCATGCAAACGAAGCAGGGCTGCCGTTTTGCGTATAATCAATGCTATTATTCTATTCACCGATGATTCCACCGGTTGAGAAAAGATTACACAGTTCAGTTCAGTGTATGACTGAAATGCACGAAAATACTCTGATCTGTAATCTTTCCTTAATCGGTGGAAACCGTTGATTAATTAGAATATCCGCAAGTTTTTTAAAGTCATCGACGACTCCACCGATTGAGAAAAGATTACAGATACGAGCATTTTCGTGCATTACAGTCATGCTCTGAACTGAACTGTGTAATCTTTTCTCAACCGGTGGAATCATCGGTGAATTGAAAAATAGCATTGATTATACGCAAAACGGCAGCCCTGAAACGAAGTCCGACAACGATGGATGAGAGAAAGACACCCGACCCGACCCATCGTCAATCGTCATCGAATCATCGAATATCGAAGATGATTCAAAATATAAAGTGTATCCGGCGCGGCCGCGGGCGAACTAATCGCGGAACCTTATCACCATACTTGTTCTACTTTACAAGCCGGAGTTTTACTTCTTTCCTTTCTCATTTTTATTTTCTTCTCTCTTCATTTTCTGCTCCTTCAACTTTAATTGTTACTGTTGGTGAGTGCCTATCTCAAGTTGTAAACTCTTCCGCGAGCTTAATATAATTGGAGCAACGATGCAAGCGCAGGTATGGTATATTGAGTGCGCGACATTCGCGCTACCTGTTCCCGCTCCCCATTTGTCGTTCGACTGTGACGACTCATAAAAATTCAAAATGTCGTTGCGTCATCAGACTTGCACGGAAAAACAAAAGAGAAAGCCTTCTAGAACTATTATAAAGAACCATACCTGCCAGATTTGGATGCAATTGGACTAATAGGGTAGAAGTTATGATGTGTCACAGAGAGACAGGCGGCCGATATACATACAGACACACAGACATTTTTTGGGAATATGATTTTAGAGTTCAGGGAGATATGAAATGCGAAGAAATGGAAATACCTTATTTAAAACCTGTTTCCCCCAAAGATTACATCCAATTTCAACGGCAATACTTGAGCAAATGCTGTTAACTTTGGGGAAAATATGGGTTTTAACGGTGATTATTGTATGTAATGTTGGTAATAATTCAACTATAGTAATAAAGTTGTCCCGAAAGAAAAAGAAAAAGGGAAAAAAAACGATTACATGGTCTTCTTGATAACTTGTAGAGGTACCGTCAAATGGGGTTAATTGGGACTACAGGCTAACATGGGACAGTTCGGGGAATTTTCGCTTTAGTGTCCGTGGCAGCTTTGCAATGTTATTTTTAGTGATTATAATTGCTCCAAAAATATATTCTATAAAATATATTATCACAAAACATAAAATTTCAAAGCTGCCACGGACTCTAACGCGAAAATTCCCTGAACTATCCCATGGTAGCCGTTAGCCTGCAGTCCCAAGTAACCCCATTTGATGGTAGCCATTATTATCACATGTTTGTTGAGTAAAACCCCCACATTTTCAATGTTTAAAAGGATTCGCAAGACGACCCGTTTAATAGGGCTGTTGCACACTTTCGCTATAAGCGCTCTGATAGTCGATTTTGGAGTAAAAATCCTATCATAATAGCGATGAAAATGTAAGTGTTTCCTCTATGAATCTATGTGCAACAATCGATTGTTGATTGTTGTTCAAAGTCGAATCGATTATTTACATAGAATCAAACGGAGGAAAACATCGTTGCCAAATTGCTCGAGCCGCTACTGTAGGCTGATTAAGAACGATCGTATCGAGTCATCGGAGAATTTCCGGAGATTTGGGAGGGTTTCAATCGGAATGAAACCTTTCGAAATGGCACCACCCATAAGATAACACGCACTCGATCATCGACTCGATAGCATTACGATACGACCGTTCATAATCAGCCTGATGGGCGACACATTGATGGACTTGGATCAGATTCACAATCAAGAGAAGTTTCTAAAGCTAGGATATGCTGAAAATTCTACACTCCTTAATTCAATAGTAAAACCAGGCAAAACATCGTCAAAAGTAGAGGTATATTGTACTCTATGCTGAAGTTATTGTTGAGTGAAAGTCAGTTTGAGGCCAGATCCGGGAGGCGAAAGATGGGCAGGAACTTCATATTTGAAACTTTGAATGAATGGATCTTTTTTTGTTTGTTTTGTTTTGTTGTTTTAATCCTCGTTTTTTTTCGGCATTGTCGCGCCAAGGCGGGTGCCATGAAAGTGTATATGCGGGTCGCTCGCAAAGATAGGAAACCACACTGTTGCCAAGATGTAAAAATCAGTTTTTGTTCATTGCTCGGAATTCTTTTTTCTAGCATTTTTCATTCCATCCCCTCCCCCTTTCTAAGATTTATTATTAATATTTTTCATCTTAGTTTCCTCTTTCCTTTCCTCTTGTATTTCTTTTTAAATTCATTATTTTTATATTCTGCTGGGGGGGGGGGGGCAAAAAATCTGTAAAGTGTTTTCGTTGTAAAATCACAAATTAATATTTTTTTTTCTTTTCTTCTTAAACACCCACCTGGGTCTTATTTACTTATTTTACGATACGCGTGTCTATTTTTACTTTATTTATAGTGAAATAAACAATAATAAAGGAAAAGTGTGTAAAACTTTGGTGAGATCAAAAGTAGTTAACGGAATCAGCACAGATAAAGAGATAGCGCATTAAAATTAAACGAGCTAGATCAAAAGTATAGTTATGAAGCTCCTTCATTATCTGAAGTATGCAAATTGAAAACTGTTACGTAGGAATAGTTATCTACGAGTTGTTATAATCAAAATTGAATAGCTTTATAGTCTACGTCTATACCAATCGGACGCTCTTGAGATAGTTAACTATTCCTACTCGACGGTACCGTTATTGCATATACCGCAAATTGAAGGCGATCCGTCAATTTATCGTTCATCCGTATATCCGTTCATCTTGTTTCCATTTGATGGTGATTTAAGTTGCCCCCTCGTATTATTAGTTTTTTTTCCCCCTAGAAAAATTCTTTCTCTAGTCCAAAAACTTTATTTTGCCTTTAAAGAATGTTTATGTCAGTAAATTTAAAAGCGGTTTCTTTGTTTCATTTAAAGGCCTACTTTACCGTCAAAAAGGCCAAGGGTGCAAAGTAACACAAGGGTTTTCAATCAATATAACTAATGAGGAGATGAGTATACAATATAGCTCGTCAGCTACCTTGAACTACACTCTAAATTTCTCAAAAACTGCCGATTTACGGTGATCGCCTCTGAATTAAAGTTTTCCTTACTCGACTCGACTCAATTTGAGTAATCCTCGAGTCAAGTATAGACTTCAAGTAAAGTCTCTGAATTGTACCGTAAAATGGGTCGAAGGCTTTAATTTACTTGACTCGACTTGACTTTATCTTCAAGTCAAGTCAAGTCAAGTCAAGTAGATCTCTTGTAAAGTCTCTAAATTGTACCCTAAATGTCTACACAGGACTTTAATTTATTTCGAAAGAGAAACAGATCGTTCAATTGACAAAACGACCGTGTTATTTGATAAATTAGCAAAACTGTTTTTTCCCGTTACGAATACATACAGAAGTTGCCGTGGCTTTTGAAGAGGAGGCAAGAAGAAACTTTAACCCAGATCGGACTCATCAGTCGTCTCAAGGTCCAGTTTCAATGAGCGATGCTAATCTGAGTTCGCAGACCTGCGGAAGAAGAGCTCTGGCCGCAGGGTAGCCACTTCGAATAATTCAAGATGAATAAATGAATAAATGAAAAAAAAGAAAAAAAACTCGACGGTGGCAATTTCGAATGATAAATGATTAATTAACAATAATAAATAAAAAACAAAATCTAGAAAACAGGGTCAGTAAACGTTCAGGCGCATTCTTTCTCAAAAAACCAACATTTGGAGATTTCAAGATACGAGCTAGCCTAGCCGACCATGTCCTTTGTCCTTTCACAGAAATAACGAGCACCCAGAGAAAAGGGCTCAAGAAACTTCAGGTGTATTTCGTCGCAAACAAAGAATAAGAATAATGATAATATAAAAAATAATCAATGATATAAAGACGTAATGCCGCGGTAACAGGACTTGTTGCTGACGCCGATATTTGTCACAGAAATTAGATCATTAAAACGTTCAAAGCTACCAAACGATGCGCATACTTTCATTAACAGTGTTTCTCATCGCAAGTTCAGCAAAAAACCAATCGTAAACTTAACCCTTTACAGACCTGCGGGCCGATCATTTACTTCATCGTAAAAAACCGATCATTATGACTGTCTATGAGTGATACTATTGGTCGAAAATTGTAAATCTTGGCCGTTGCTATGGTAACCATCGTTATGAGTCTCGTTATATGAAGGCTATTCATGAGTAACCTTTAAATAGTGGGCACTTTAACGATGGTCACCATAGCAACGGTCAAGTTTTACAATTTTCAACCAATAGAATCACTCATAGACATTTTTAACGATCGGTTTAACAATGAAGTAAATGATCGGCCTCCAGGTTTGATCAAAATAACGCCACTCTTCCGTTGATAAAAGGAGGGTAGTTAACAGTTCGTACTCGGGGGAATTGGAATTGCCTATACGGCACATTGAAGGCGCCCGAACGAAACCTTGTCTTGTGTCTACTTCCAGAACCGCATTTATTCTGAATCATGATATTGGAGGAATGTGAAATAGACTAGAGGAGAAAGACAAGTACACGAAAAGTAGGAAATCTCGTAAAAAATATTCATGCTGATTGGTACGTCGGTTCATCATTGGAGATAAAAACAGTGATTAGAGATTTTTCAACGTTGGATTGACTTACTTACGCCTCTTTGTAAAAACAACGACGATTTGATGTCGAAGTTATTAATTTGTAAAGAAGAATGTTATTTCGAAAATTCAAACTCATGACAATGATCACCCTTGTCGTTACCATGTGTCGTTACTTGTGTCCTGTGTGACGGTGGGTTTTTCACAAACTAGAAATGGGTTTAAAAAGGCTAAGAAATGATTAAATTCAAAACCAGAGTACATTCTTTTGAAAACTAACTGCTATCATGAATTTGACTAAGCCGGACGAATGATTACCTTTAAAGTTTAATGTAAAAGCTTGGGATGGTTTGGCAACATTTCAAAGATAAGCACTATGCCAGGTGAAAATTCCGACAAGAAGAGTATATCGTTCTCTGAACGAACAGGGAGGTCCACATATAGAGCGGGAATTCCACCATTCCATGAATGTTGCCAGGCTGAAAAGTTATTTATCTTTGCTGATGAGAAAAGCGAAGTTTCCTCATAGTCCGCGGCGGAATAATGTAATACAATTGAACCCTGCGTGACAAGCGATATTAATTCTGAAACACGAATTCTATAACAGACGTCAGAAATGACGATGAATATGGAGACACGAGCTAAAAACTTGTAAATCTCGGTTCAATTGTGGAGATGGGGTCCGGTTCATACAGGCGCTCAATCAAGGGTAGTGGGTGAAAAATCGAATTATAGAATAACAACTTGATAATTTATTTTTTTATGCAAATTCCAGAGATGTTGGGGTTTTTCTCCTCTTTTTTCCGCCATATACTACCCCCTGGAAATGGATTTCATAACAAAGAGAGGCCTGGCCCATGGGGTCCTTCTGATATCTTCGGAAAAATTAACGTTTGACTTTCTTTAAAACAAAATAAAACTCTCGAGGAATTTTACATTCACAATTCAAAGATTCAAATTAACACTTACACTTTTCGGTGGCCGAAGAAATTACAAATCAGAGTATAATCGTGAGCTATAGTCACACCGCTGACCAAGACGGAATAAGCTATTTGTCAGTGAATTAAAGGATATACTTAATAACCGCAAAAAGGCAGCTCTGCTCAGGAGTAAACCCCGACTAAAACACGGAAGGGGTGGGATGATATACGCCCTTAATTACGTCTGAGAAACAATTACAATATGTAAGTGAGAAATGAATCATTAAACGAAGTTAGAGTGAATATTAAATTTCAGAGCGGATGGAGCAACGCGTGCAGACCCAGCAAATGTCAATGGACTACGGGTGTTAACCAGCAGGGAGTAGAAACACGGTCAAAATCGCGGTTAACATCACGCGAATGTCATTTGATGTCCGTCAGTTTAGCGACATGAACCCCCAATACGTCGAGACAGAGCCCATCGCGTTCGCGAACAAAGATTTGGTGCGGCGAAATCGTTCAGATTGCGCTGAACGGCTTCAAACGGGCGCGTTCAAGAATTCCCCGGTGAGCTTCCCCGGGTACCTGAGGAGGCTCCAAGTCGTTCTTTTATTCTCCGATTTCGTTTCTGATAACCCGGGGGAGTTCATCGGAGCGTTCTTGAACTCTGATGAAGTTCATCAGAATTCTTCCCCGGGGTACACCGGATTTATCGGAGTAAGAATTCCGGTGAAGCTGATGAAAACTAACCTCAAAGAAGTAAACAACCTATTCCCGTGAGTCCATATGGGTGTTTTGGAGGTTATTGAAATGAAAACAGCCATTTACAACAATAACACGCTGCGCCTGTGATCGTTCGGAAATTCATCGGAGGACCGGTGAGCTTCATCAAAACACTATCGGTTTTATCTTAACACTCCCCAGAAATTCTGATGCACTTCCCCGGGTTATCGGATCGGAGAATTCTAGAACGCTCCTAATCAGTGATGTAGAATACTCGGGTATTTATATACATGCTATGCATAACTTTTTTTCCGAACTCCATTGCAGAGTTCCGAACCCAAAACCCCGTAAAAAGGCATTCAGTTTAATCTAGAAAAGCATTCAGTACATTTAAATCTTATTTTATCACTTTAAAAAGCCGACGAATAATGAGGAATTATAAAAACCCATTTTTTGGGTATTTACCCTCGTTCGGGTAAATACCCATTTACCCTATTTTCGTTCGGGTAATACCCATTTACCCGATTTTCGTTCTAGTAATACCCATTTATCCGATTTTCGTTCCGGTAATACCCATATACCCGATTTTCGTTCCGGTAATAACCATTTACCCGATTGTCATTCGGGTAGTACCCATTTACCCGATTTTCGTTCGGGTAAATACCCATTTACCCGACCTACATCACTGGTTAAAATTGCCCGTTGGATTTCAATTCGACGTACGTTGTGAATGCTTCGGCATGCGAGCGACCATTATTTACAGTTCAATGGTGTTTCCATTGTATTCCATGTTGCATGTTTATTAACCGCAGTTAAATGTAATTCAAGAAAAAATTATGATTGGGTGCATTAATTTTTGATCAAGATTTCAGAAAAAATATTCAAAATTGCCTAGAGAGCAGCATGGGCCCTAGCATATATTGTGCGAGTCTAACTGTAGCAAAAAAATTCTACTTTGGAATCAAATTAAAGCATTTCAATAAACGGTACACTACCTCATCAGAAAAGCATCTTTCAGTCAACGAAAAGGCACTACCCTCGGTAAACTTGTGCATATTTTGATCGTAGGCTCAGTTTTCAAAAATTTTATGGACCAAAAAAATTTATGGGACGCACGGTCCTAGACCCAAATTCGTGCTCAAGAACCTTCACAAGTATCGTTCACTAGTCAACGGACCGGCTCGGGTCATCACAAAACGACGCGACGTAGAGGCACGACGACAGTGGCGGTTCGTGCAATCTGGCAACCCTTCACTTTTGCCATTTAAACGTATGCAAAAAGATCGATACTAGGTGAGGCGCTGCGCCTCACCAAGTAATCGATTATTTTACACAGTTTTAAATGGAGGAAATCCATTGTTGCCACATTGCACGAGCCGCCGCTGCACGACAATAACCTCAGAATAAGCATTAAAGTGAGTTAAACTGACGAAACACTTAAAGAAAGAGTGTGAGATCGCCACAGTAAATCACCAAAAGTTTTCGTGTGAAGTCTTGGATAACATCTCCAAGAGGTTTTCTACTTACAATGGAGCTGTTGAACACTTTTGCTACAGCCGATTTAAGGGCCATTTCAGACGTAAAAACCTCCAAAACTAACATTGGTAGCAGTAAAAACTTTCAAAATCCCAGGGGCGTCATTTCGGGTTCGGCTTAGGGGGGGCAAAAATGTGATGACCCTTTTTTTTTTTTTTTTTTTTTTTTTTTTTTTTTTTTTTTTTTTTGCTCATCGATATTATTTTAGAAACTCTACAAACCTGCATACCCTACATTTACGGCCCTAAATTTCAAAAAACTCGCTAATGACCACCAGATTTTAGTTCGAAACTTTTTCTTCTCCTTAAAAAAAAAAAAAAAAAAAAAAAAAAAAAAAAAAAAAAAAAAAAGGGTCGTCATCACTTTTGGCCAACCCTTGGTGGGGGGAGTTGCCCCCCTTGCAAATGACGCTACTGCAAAATCCACTCTCAAACTCATTGACATATTTTAAATGCACGGCCGTGATGGCGGTGTCGGGCACTAATGCTGGGAGCTACTCATTATAATTTCGTCACTCTTTCTACACTGACAGGGAAGATATTACATACAGAATAATTTAGACACCAGAGTTGTGATCCACAACCGAATAATGGTATCGCGACACCGGTATCGGAGAAGAATAAAATTCACTTTCAATCAGTTTTGCAAATGCGCTTCATAAGTGGACTCCGGTGACCGGTGGAATGAAAGCAAGGGCGGCAAGTTGGCGAATTTCCAACGCAAATACGGAATCGGTTGCATATCCCTGTTGGAGGCCTGTCGTTGATTGAATATGGCGCCTGGTAGCATAGTTTTCAGCAATCGTCATTTTGAGGGAAAAGTTGAAAATAATCATGATTTTCCTGAGGAAAAATAACGGTCTCCCCATATAATCGATCCAAGTATGTACTATAACTACGTTCGACGTTACTTAACTTTACTGCTTGGAATAAAAACAGGCGTCGAGATCTCCGTGCGCCGAAATATCCAGCGCCAAAATTTTCGCGCCGAACCTTCCGGACTCCCGATAGATGACACCGTAATGTCCAATACATCACTTGAACCTCGAACCTCGTAAAATATAATTTTCTCGTGAAATGCGGTCGATGATAGCAAAACTATAATTACTCAACGGTAAGAACCGAAAAGAAACAAGACTCTGATTGGCTAGAAATGATTCCGCAGACTCAAGCGTTTTGTGTCCCTCGAAAAGTTCCAAACTTTAAATCTTCACCCGAACCGAATAATAAAATATGCTTTAATGATACAGTGCTGAATTTTGCAACGGAGCTCTTTCGTTTCTGAAATCTTTCACTGAAAAAAAGTATTACCAGAAGCATGACAATATGTGAACCTATGGAAGGGATAGTACAATCACCAAAATCCTAGTGTTCGTACCATAATTCTTGAAATTTTTTTGGGGAAATGGGGCAGTTGCGAGGGTCTAAAATGTTGCGTTTTTTACATAGAAAATGAAAGTCCTTGAGAACAAAAATGCCTTTGGTTTCTCATTAAGTCCCATTGTTCCGGAGATGAGATTTTGGCCGAAAATACATTGTTTTAAATGGGCATTCCGCGTATAGTGACGTCACTACGCTCACGATTTTCTACAACTTTGAACGTGAGTATCTCCAAAACTGGGGCACTTACGAAAAACCAAAGGCACCATTGTTTTCAGCTCAACAAGTACACGGAAAAAAATGACTGGTAGAATTTACAAGACTGCATTGTTGATTTTGGAGCAAACCAGAAAGTCTTGTAATTTTCACTAGCTATATACCTGGTAAAATGTACCTGCAACACGTTCGCTTGACTTACTATTAGGTGCTTCGTATTTACCATACTATGGTAAAATTTACAAGACTTTCTTGCTGGCTCCAAAATCAACTATGCAGTCTTGTAAATTCTACCAGTCTTTTTTTTCCGTGTACCTACTATAATTTTCTTCATAAAAAACACAACATTTCAGACCCTTGCAACTGCCCCATTCTAGTTCTACGACCATCTTCTGGTATTAACACCAGAATTTTTTCTGGTCTAAGTACTGAGCTTTCTGTCGTTTACATATCGTTGTGCATCTGGTAACAAGACTAGAATCTGGTATTATGACTAGTTTTTTTTCAGTGTTGGTTTGTTTGTTTATTTACTTATTTTAATTTACGATGTATTGACCAGCGAAGGCCAGGAAATGGATCGAACTGGCAATGTTCATTTCATGCGGGTCGTCTCACCGTGTCGTCGTCGCACCAGTACCACTACCACCACACCACCACTTCGCACACCGGTTTCTTTGGCTGAGCTATCCATCCACCGATCCTGCTACCCAGCGCAGCGTCCCGGCTATCGCGTAGTAGGTATAACAGTTCACGGTGTAAAGTGGGCGCGCGGAATCGACATCATCGCCGCGCCATAGTTGTCAAATTGGACATAACACCCTTAAACTCTAACATAGAATTAAATGGGCAATTTGATTATTGCGTTGCACAATCTGGCAATCATGCTCCGCGCTGCCACCGTCCCATTTAATTTCATTAGAGATGCGTCCGTTCGTTCGTCCAACGGAAATTTCGTCCCAATAAGGCGACGACGGCGCGGCGTAGCGCGCGGCTGTGCACAGTGAAACACTATTCGTCATTTTTTGGATAACATGCATAGTACTATGCGCGTTGTCAGACACAACAGAGACCAAGCACTAGCTATTTCGCCCATGTTCAAATCGCGAGGCAACTGTTTTTTTGAGGACGCAACAAAAACACGTTCGATGAATCCTATGTTGACTGTTGAGAAAAACTATAGTTGTCATTTGTCGTTGGTCAACCATCAACATAGGAGCCACCGCCCAGAAAGAAAGAAAGAAAAAAAAAAACAAAACAAAAAACAAAACAAAACAAAAAAACAATAATTACAAAGATCGCTATGGTTTCGCTGACAAAACCTTTGGTAGAAAAATGATCCAAGAAAATGACTTTGGTAAAGTAAACCAACTCTTTCGTTCACCTAACTAAAGGTTATGTAGGCACGCCTAACTAGAGCTCGTTTCAGAAGTGTAGGTGGACCTAGACCGATAATCTTTGGAATTTGTCAACATTATTTCTGATATTACTCGATGAAAATAAATAAAAATGAACTTGAGAGTTCACTTTTCAATGAGGAAAACTTTAAACACAAAAGAATAAAGTCAGAGGCCAATTCGGTATTGATTTGAAGGAATAAAATTTGAAAATTCGCCAAAGATTATGGTTTTGCATGGTCTGCCTACACTTCTGAAACGAGCTCTAAGAGAGCTATTGCTGGTCATTTTTCTACAAAAGCTGGTTTTTTTCTGTGCAGATTTTGTTCACTTTTGTTCATTTTGTGGAGTCCCCAGATATCGACGCGGTAAGATCTGATGATACATCGTCTCTAAGCTGTCTAGGAGAGCGACAAAGGAAAGGAGGGCAATACAAAAAAGACGAGATAGGATCAAGACCGTTTTATTGAAGAAAAATTTAAAGAGACCAATCAGGGCCGTTGAAAGGAAAGAACATGAGAAAGGCGTAAATATGAGAGGATTCATGAGGGGTACGAAACTGTCGCAAATTTTGACACGAAAATACGTTACAAAACAACATTTTAAAACGCCGGCTACCACTCGGTTATTATTAAGACGGGTTGACTGCTGCGTTGCAACGTCTATCCGACGCGTTACCAGTGGCGTAGCGTGCAGTTTGGCAACATTGTAATGTGAACATTTAAACCCACGTAAAATATCGAATGCGAAGGTGATCACCAAACACCCAATAGTTTGATCTTTTTAATGGGTTTAAATGGACACATTGCAACGTTGCCAAATTGCACGCTACGCCACTGCGCGTTACCCGACAATGCACCAAAACTGCGGGCAAAATGGGGTGGTAATCGTAATGGGTTCGAGTTTACGGCAATCGGGGCTGATTTTGTACTAGTCACCCATAATATTGCATAAAATATTAGATCTAATCAAAATGATCCGAAAGTTTATTTTAAATCTGCGAAGACCGAGTATACATTTAATTGCTATATATCTGAAGGTTTGGCGATTACCGATTACCCGCAGTAATCGTGAAATCGATTACACTCCTATTTGCCAACCTCTGCGATGCACTCATCGGTCACAATCGGCAATGACTTAACTCGCTAGGTTATACTATTCAAACAATCTTTCACTCTCAAGTATCCCTCATGGATTCCACAAGTGAGTCCCTTTCTAGAGTCGACCTTCGTAAAAGGAGCCTTGTTTCACGACATTTACTCCTCTAAAATTTCACAAGAGGGTCTCTATGTGCGATTTTAGCGATGAGAGTGAGAAATCAGTACGTGCGGGTTACGTAAAAGTGAGAGAAATAGAGACGTTTCACGAGCTTTTTCATCGGATGACGTTGCCCTCTGAACCGTCAATACTGCGGACCGCGTTAAAATTGCGCTCATTGTAATTTTCTTGAAATTTTACGTACAGTGATTATCAATAAACCAAAAAAGGCTGGTCTGTTGGTAGTACAAAATGGCTCATAGGGAGACTTTTGGCTTTCGCACTTGGAGCAGTAAATCGAAGAAACTGAAACAGACCCTATTAAACGCGAGTTCCGTTAGTGGGTAATTTAAATTGACCAAATCAGTAGTGACGATTGACGAAGCGTGCGCGATTGGGCAACGTTAAATTCCGTCCATTTCAACCAGGGCTGCCGTTTTGCGTATAATCAATGCTATTTTTCTATTCACCGATGCTTCCACCGGTTGAGAAAAGATTACACAGTTCAGCTCTGTGTATTACTGTAATGCACGAAAGTACTCTGATCTGTAATCTTTCCTTAATCGGTGGAAACTCCGTTGATTAATTAAAATATCCGCAAGTTTTTTAAAGTCATCGACGACTCCACCGGTTGAGAAAAGATTACAGATGCGAGTATTTCAGTTTATTACAGTCATACACTGAACTGAACTGTGTAATCTTTTCTCAACCGGTGGAATCATCGGTGAATTGAAAAATAGCATTGATTATACGCAAAACGGCAGCCCTGATTTCAACCCATGTAAAAGGTCGAATTCGAGGGTGCTCGCCGTACATTATGTGTATATTACAATAATTTTCATAGATTCTTATAAATGAACAAAATACAGCATTGCCAGATTATGCACACAACTCCTTTGATAATTAGATATACGTATATCAGAAGAATTAAGGCGGGCCTTCCAATTAATGGGTGGGTTCGGTGAGGGAATCCAGTGGAGCTCCGGAGAAGGGGGGGGGGAGACTCTTCGAGTCCAATTTTCGCCAAAACCATAAGTTCCATCGAAAAAATTAATGAACTCTTCTAGCCTCAGTTTTTCATGCAGAGGCGTCGCATCGTGTTAAATCAAGAGACGCTGCAGTTTGCCTATTTAAACGCACGGAAAAAGGCCGAACTATTGAAGGTGCACAGTACACTCCCTAAAATCGATATTTTGCTTGTTTTTAAATAGATGAACTGCAGCGTTGCCACATTGTAAGCAGCGGCACTGTTTTCATGATGTAGGTCTACTTTAAAAGTGTCTTCGACGAATTACTTACATGAAGTTTTTTCCGTCAAAGTTTTCAAGTCCCTCAAAAATTCCTCTTGAACCTATCCTTTGAACTTGTCTAGGCCACTAATAAATAGTGCACGCAAAATTAGGAGGGTATCCCAAATTTAGTCACGACTAATTGAAAATAATTTTAAACTCATCTAGTCAACAACACGGGACATTTTTTTTTTTAAAGTGATGGGCTCCATCAGCCAGCTAGGAGCTCCATTTTTGGGAATGTGTTCATAAGAAACGAAAGTCTTTGTTTTAATCTCTAGAATACGTAGTAAAAGTGTTGACACCTTTCAATTAGTCTAATTGAAGGGTAGAGTGGATAAAGGGGTTATGTGACATTTTGGAAAAAATCGAGTCAGCACAGTGGATGAAGGAGTTATGATGGTATCTATCTATAAATTTTCCAACTTGGTTCAAAAAACGTAGGATATGACCCTACTTTCAAAGCTGCTGCGGTTGATGTTCAGCTAAAATATGGAAAACGTCCATACTTTGAACTTTAAAATCGATTTTCTCAAAATCAAGAAAGTGTCACAAAACCGCTTTATCCACTCTACCCTTCAACTATAGTTACACCGAAAGTATTGTATCAGGCTTCCTTTCTACACTTATGGCGTTCTCCAGGAGAGGAACCCACAAAACATAGGGTGCGCTCTTTCCTAAAAACCAACGTCGGTTAAATAAGGATATATCTTCGGAAAAGCACACCTATTGTTTCAAGGACCCGGACAGACTGTTTTAGAAAGGAACGGGAAATTTAAAATCCAGAAATTCGCTAGCTAAGAAACGTTTTTTTTTTTTTTTTTTTTTTTTTTTTTTTTTTTTTTTTTTTTTAAAAACACGAAACCGTCATCTGACTGGTCGATTTTAAACTTCCCGCTTCTCACTAAAGCAGGCTAAGTTCATACATTTTTTCAGCGTGTGCCCTTTGTTCACAAGTTGTGTACAATTGTGCGGCAAAGCGGTGTCGTTGGTCGCTACGATCTCTGTGATGAGATGAAGCGGATGAATCATAAGGCGGGAGGATCGTCAGCGTCGCAAAGTGGTGGCATCGAAAAACATTTCCACACGTCGCAACAAACCAAGAAAATAAAATTGGAATGACTTGATTTTTAAGCTAACGCAGATAAAAATTTAAAAAATAAAAAAAATAGGGTGAAAAGAAAAACTTTGGGGAAAAAACGAAAACGTGTTGAGATATAAGAGTGATCTCTCATTAAAACAAAACTTTCAACCCCGAGTAAGGGCAAAGGCTGGGCATATCACGGAAAAAAAAAGGATTAGTGAGAATAACCATACGGATACCTGATTTTGGCACCTACTAGATGTTATGGTAAACTTGACCAGAAGTATGGTGCATTAACCGATACTTTGAGTAAATTCGACATGCAATCAGGTAACATCACCTAGTACCTAGTCAAAACATAGTATACCTCTGGTTAACATTACCATAACATCTAGCAGGTGCCAAAATCAGGTATCCGTATGGTTATTTTCACCGTAGTTTTTTTTTCCGTGATAGGTAAGGGGCACTTAAATAGGGCTATGATTTGTGGGGAGAGGGCAAGCGTAAATATAAGCAAAAAACTCATCACTTTCAAAGTATTTCTTTACGGGTTAAAAGGAATATTCATGCACTATACAGATCTCTCCTTCCTAAAACCTAGATACCTCCTGCTATGGGCCATGTGAAGCTGACGAAAGCGTTAAATGAAATCATAGGATATTAGATGATTTAGGGCAGCTTTCTCCAAATCCTTATGGTGTTCCCGTCAGTTCATTATAAGTATAAAAGCGTTCTTTTCAGTGCTCGTTTCAGAAGTGGAGGCGGAGCACGACCGATAATCTTTGAGTACTTTCCGTTTTTTATTCCTTCAAATCGAATAAAACTTGCCTGACACTTAACGTTATAATTTTAGAGCACGCTTGAATGAGAATCCACAGATTTCAAACTTAGTTTATTCAATACAAGAAAGAACGTTGGAAATTACCAAAGATTATCGGTTGGTCGATCTCTACATGCATCCGCGAGATGAGCTCTACAAAGCAATGCCATTTTTTACATTGAACATAAATCGGAACTCCGAATTCACGACTGCTCTAGAGCGTAGATTTGGGTTCATCGAAAATTATCATCAAAGCCCAGTAATTCAAATATTTAAACAATTAATAATTATATCATTAAATCATTAAAGTAATTAAAAATATCCGGAAATTAAGAACTGGTCCACTGTGCGCCTTCGACGTCCCGTCAAATCATCTGCCTTCTCGGCGCTAGATTGCCGCCTCGCGGTGGGCGTAGTAAGAAAAAGAAGAAAAAAAGCTTCGACTCGCCTCGACTTTAAACTTTTAAATATTCGAGAGACAAGACAAGAGGCAAGGTGGCGTCCGTGGGCACTGGGGCAGGGGGCGCGGCCTATAGCCTGGCCCTTCGAGCAATTATTTAATGGGAAGGTTTAAAGAGATTTTGAGAAATTAACGCGCTCTCTTCGCAACCCACGGTCACGATTTCAGCAGAGCTACTGGAATCGAGGCTGCAGCTGGAGCGAAGTCGGCATGAAAGCACATCCCCAGACTGCTGAAGAAGCTGTAATTGTCGATCGCAGGACAATACGTAGTATATATAGCTTTCTGATCGAATGCTGACAGATATGAAACCTCGAGCGTTTATCATCAGAATCGAGTCTACGTAGTATTTGTCATTGGATTTACATTTTTTTTTTTTTTCGGGGTGCTCCGAAATACGAGGATAGTGTAACGCCCCGCCTCCCTTTCTCAAAATTAATACGGAAGGGAATCTACGAGTAGGCCAGAGCTATCGACTGAAACAACGTCCATCGATCGATCGATCGAAAAGAATTTTCTCGAAGATTTCAAAGTCTCGATATAGATCGAAGTGAAATCGATAGTAACTTCATTAACTTTACCAAATTTTGGTTTTCGGACCAAAAATACGACAAAACAATAAAACAATATAGGAACTTCAAGCGATCGATCGATCGATTGGAACTTTGAAATGTTCGACACGTTTCGTTTTGATCGAACGCACAGGCTTACCTAAACGAGCATCGGATCATAGCTTGACAGCTAAAATAATAATAATCAGCTGTACGTATAGTTCTGTGTACGAATGGGTGAACGAACAAGAGTAGAGTGCGTATTCAGGATATTAACCTCTTGAGGACCAGGTTAGTTCAAGAGAACGGGCACTCCTCCTTTCATACAGGGAAAGGTAGTTAACTGTTCGTACTCGATGGAGTTGGAATTGCCTATACGACGAACTGAAGGCGCCCGACGAGATCTTATTTTGTAGTATTTTCATCTAAACATATTTGCGTTTATCGGGAATGAAGACTGAGAATCAATGTGAAATAGACTAGGAGAGAAAAACGAGTTTACTCGGGCTTGGTCTATAAGGGGTTAAAGTAGGCGCCAAAAGGCGAATTTTCGGGACGAATATATTCGATCTTCGGTGTTTTCAGTCATCGATGGCATCAATTCGATTGTGAATTCAAGTCCGGAGGTGAATTCGAAATCGAATTGATGCCATCGATGCCCCCGAAAACACATCTAAAAACACAATTGAGTTTCCTCGAATAAGTAGTGAGGTTGGTATTGTTTATGATATTCGATCGCGAAAATTCGCCTAAAAAGAAGAATTAACTCAAAAAAATTATAAATAATAAAAAAAAGGTTTAGTTTTTTCAATTTCTTTCCTGAAACGAGCTTTAATAAACGATTTAAGGAGCCATGCAAAGAGAGGCTAAATTACTTATATTGAAATAATACGATAGAAATTAGACATTCATTAAGCGTCTATTAAGCGGTTGAATTCTTAATGACAAACCAAGTTTATGCTGCAAAAATTCTAAACTTACACCATAAAAATATAAATTAAGTACACGGAGCAAGGAGCCCCCCTCCCCCCCCCCTTGAGAATAGTTACTTGAATAGCAAGCTAAAAAAAAAAAATCATAAGTGGCGGTAGCCAATAACCAAGCCAAGTCCAAAACCCCGAGCAAGAAGGTGGCGTCCGTTAATCATTTTTAAAAATAATCGTTCAGCATCGATTCTCGGTGTCTTATCGTACGAGAGGCAAATACCTCGCCCTCCTCACCTCTTCCCACGACTGAGACAGCAATAATTCACGAACTTTTAATGTCATAAGCACTAACTAATTTATAGGGAGGAGGGGGTGGGAGTGTCTGGTCCAATTGCATATGAAGCTGTTTTAGGACGTATTGTGCAGGTGATAAAATGCCGACTAAGCGGGATTCAGCGGATTTGGAACACATCAAGCAGAAAAAGGCCAATTACGCTGGCAGATTAGTTGCAGCGTAACACGAGCATTGCTTATCACTGGTCAGATTTGTTAAAAATTAATATTTGATACAATGCATGAGCAATTATTATGCGCTTCCTGTTCATTTACGTATGGTCAGTGAGAGTGCCACGCTACTGCTACTTACTTTTAAAGAGATACAAATAGAGACGGAGCACTAATTGGCTGCATGCAGCAGAGACATGCTGAATTCTCGCGGATTCAACAAAACAACAGTCGACACCCTTCTGATGTTGCATGTTGATTGTTGTTGGTTGGTGAGCACTGAGCACCCTCCTCTACACTTCCCAGCCTATCCCCCCCCCCCCTGCGTGAAACGAATGTCACCGTTCAACACCAAGCGACATCTGAAGGTGTTGACTGTTGTTTTACAAGTTATTCTGTTGAATCCCCGAAAATTCAGTGTGCCTCAAATCTTCCCTATGTATTTTAACGTAGTGCTCCGTCTCAATTTGTCTCTGCTTTTAAGTCGATCGTGAACAGGCGGTGGATCGGAAAGGCTAACTATGTGGAATATAGAATATCTAGAGTTGCACCTAAAAGAAGCTGATTGATTTGAAATCGGACGAGTCTGTTTTCAAATCGATCAAGAGCGTCTGCAAATCGATTGAATACTGATAACGATTCTCGAATAGAAATTCGATCGATTTGGCGCCGACCGAATGTAAAATCGCATCGATTCTAAGGCGCGTTTCCGGTTTGAGTTGCCGGAAGTTTGCGCTTACGTGCTCAAAATCGATTCCCATAAGCGACCGGGTCGCCACACCGATCCAATTTGAGCGCGACTATTCATGATCGGTAGAGCAGCACGTGTATAGGCATATACTCTTTGGAGAACTGACATTTATATCAGCAGATGGAGTTCGTTTCAGAAATGTATGCAGAGCCCACCAATAATCTTTGGTGAATTTTCAATTTTCATTCCTCCAAATCGAAACACAACTTGCCAGCGACTTAGATCTTCCGATTTTAAAACATCTTCCAATGAAAAGCCAAGGCTCAAGTCCATTTTTATTCATTTTCATAATGTACAAATGAGAAATAACGTCGAAAAAATTCCAAAGATTATCGGCCAGGCTCCATCTACTAACAGACCTACACTTCTGAGACGAATTCTACGAGAGGATTAAGACATGTTTTTGTTTTATTCGAGGTGCGTTTTGTTTTGTTTTTTTTTCCACCTCCAAAAAAAAACTTTTGAGGGACTCTAGCGTAAGATAGATCAATTCCGGACACGTCATAGCCATAGCCACAAGAAAAAGAAACTTATTTTGAACTCTAATCCACTCTCTAAAAATTCTAAGGAACCCTTTTGCGACATCCAGTACACAGCGAAGATTGCTCACAACTTTAGGTACCTACGGTACAAGCTATACATGATGCTGTCAGTATGAATAAAGAACAAAAGCTGTCAGTGCGAGATAGTTTTATCACACATATAGATTCATATGGATAACCAACAAACGACCGGAAAAGAGAGTTCATACAAAAAAACGGTATTGAAGCGTCCTTATCAATCGGATTTGACTTTCTTATTCCAAATCCAAGAATTCCAGTCAAATCCAAGATGGCGGAGTGGAAGTGAAAGCGCAACTCGAGGACCCGTAGCAGAGAATGGATTGCAAATGGCCGACTTGGAAAGTGCTCTTGAGCACATTCCACATTCCACCTTCCAGTTCCAATTTTATTGCGTCATATCCGGAAACGGGCCACGTGGATTTGGACTACTCGAGGACGAATATTCCAAATCCGCCGTGGAAAGTGGAATTATTCCGAGTCAAATCCGATTGAAAAGGACGCTTTTGCAGTCGCTCTCGCAAGTTGTACTTATACATCGAGATCGTTTCCATTTCCATTACCTGTAAAAACGAACGGGAAAAAAACACGAAATAAGAATTAAGGACGCAATACGCAGTGACGAAGCGTGCATTCTGGCAACGTTGCATTTGGCTCATTAACCCCTTACGGACCAAGCCCGAGTTTACTCGTTTTTCCCCTCAAGTCTATTTCACATAGTTCCAGTATCATGATTCTGCGAATAAACGCGAATATCGATGAAAACATTTACAAGAGAAGGTTTCATCGGGCGCCTTCAATACATCGTATAGGCAATTCCAACTCCCCCGAGTACGAACAGTTAACTACCATCCCTTTATAAGCGGAAGAGTGGCGTTTTATTGAACTAACCTGGTCCTTAGAGGGTTAAAACCCACGAAAAATATCGAACTATCTAGGAATCGCCGATGACTATCTGATTCGACCTTTTCTATGGGTTCAAGTGGACTAAACTCCTTAGTGCCAAATAGAACGATTCGCCACTGACGCTACGCTACGAGCATCCACACTTTGTCGACTTCTACTGTTGGTCTCAATGCTCAGGAATCACAGAGAAATAAAAAAAAACCCTATGGTAGCGCTGACAAAACCTTTGGTAGAAAAATGAACCGGCAAAAGACTTTAGTCGAGCCAACCAAATTTTTGGTTCACCCAGCAAAAGCTCTTGGGTTTTTACCAAAGGTTTTTTCAGCGCTACCGAAGCGTTTTTTCTGTTTTTTCTGTGGGGGCTCGATCAATGGTCACCAGCTTTCAATCGAGTATACGATGCGCAATGTAGTGATAATCGGCGCAAACGCTTCCATCGATCTGGATTGATCGTGGGACACATGACCGAGGCTGGATTAAATAAGACATCCCCGTAAGCCAGCTGTACTGTCAATAGTTTCCACGCTAACCGTTCGTTCGGAAGTAAAATTTCGAGAAAATTGCAATGGTCATAATTCCATTGCGATCCGACTATAGTATTGAAAGAGATAGAGCTGTTAAACAACGACTTTATGACACAGCTGCTTGCCACAGTGCATCAGGAGTGACAACCCGGCTCTCAGCACCGTATAAACAACCCTACATAAGACTTGACCATCAAAGGGACCATCATCCTGTCATTCGAAACTGTCCTCACAGGGACTGGCATACTGTACGTACCTCATTCGGTGTAATATACGCGACAAACCTTTTCAGCTTTACGGGTCATTTCATTCTCCCCCGAACGAGCAGGCGATTGTCACGTAAATCATTGTCATTATATATCATTCGATTTTAAATGGGGCTACAAAAAGCGTTTCAACGCCAACGGTAATTGATTTCCTGCAACAACATTACCAACTACATTCTATATTACTACACTAACACACACACACAAACACCCGCGCACACACACACGTCACACTCCGAGCTTTCATGCAAAATTGAAACGCTGACACGCCTCTCTGTCTATACATACACTAGAGCAGAAAAGAAGAAGAAAATGGGGGAAAAAACCCGGTCATACATAAATCAGAGGTTACGGTTCCTATACCTAACGTTGCTCGGAGTGATTTTCTATTTATTTATTCATTCTATTTTATGAAGGAACAAACGAACCGTGTCCGGAGAGGAGATAACTTGTATAATTTCATGTGCGTATAAACAAAACCGAAACTGGAACGACTCTATAAATTCGATTTTTTCCTTATTCTTACATTACTAGAATATGTATCTTATGTAAGTAAATAAATAAGTAGATTAATAAAAAAAAATAGATAGATAAATTGGTAGATACTACGTATAAAATAAATCAATGAATGAATAAATAAAAAGATATAAAATAGATAAATAGATAAATAAATAAATAAATAAATAAATAAATAAATAAATAAATAAATAAATAAATAAATAAATAAATAAATAAATAAACAAACAGGAGTTAGAGTCCATATACAGGGTGTCCCAAAATTGATAGTAAATATTTTTACCACGTATTTTTGGGGCCAAAATAAGACTTTTTTTCCTATGAACATGTGTCCGAAAATGCCCCCCCCCCCTCGGAGCTACAGCCCCCCAAAGTTTTAAAAAAAATAGGTTTTTCTTCGATTCTAGCAACGGATCTCCGTGAAAATGGATGAAAATTGGTTTCCGAGGGTAATTTTAGGCGTTCTTTCCGATTCCGGGGTCGAAAATTTCCGAAAGGGTCAAAAAAGGGGGGTTTGAGGGGGGTTCAAATTTTAAATTGAATAATTTTTAAGTGCTCCGTAAGAAAATGAGAAAAATAACAACAAAATCTAATGGAACAAAACAAAAGGAACTTTTTTAATCACTTGTGTTTTTTTCATAAGACGCACGGAAAACGAGTAAAATCGATTTTTTGCCGGGAGCGCACAGCCCGATAGCGCTGTTTCAGTGCCGCGTTGCGGCGAGTCGATCGTTGAGTCAGTTGAGTGTACAGAGCAGCGCTATCGGGCTGTGCGCTCCCGGCGAAAAATCGATTTTACTCGTTTTCCGTGCGTCTTATGAAAAAAACACAAGAGATTAAAAAAGTTCCTTTTGTTTTGTTCCATTAGATTTTGTTGTTATTTTTCTCATTTTCTTACGGAGCACTTAAAAATTATTCAATTTAAAATTTGAACCCCCCTCAAACCCCCCTTTCTTGACCCTTTCGGAAATTTTCGACCCCGGAATCGGAAAGAACGCCTTAAATTACCCTCGGAAACCAATTTTCATCCATTTTTACGGAGATCCGTAGCTAGAATCGAAGAAAAACCTATTTTTTTTTTTAACTTTGGGGGGCTGTAGCTCCGAGGGGGGGCATTTTCGGACACGTATTCATAGGAAAAAAAAGTCTTATTTTGGCCCCAAAAATACGTGGTAAAAATATTTACTATCAATTTTGGGACACCCTGTATACCAGGAGAGTTGCGCCAAGACTCTCAAAAAGAAGAAGAAGCGGATCAATAGAGCCCCCAAGAGGCAAAATGCAAATGGCGGTTGGCCATTTGCCTCTGCGCTGTTGCCGCTATTACGCTACTTCGCTATACTTCTAATAGGTTAGGTTCCGATTCTTGCCAATAACGGTCGTTATTGAAAAAGATAATGTTCTCCCTAATAAAATTTAAGGCTTGGAAAAATCAACAATAATTACCGCGGTCACTGGTACAGTAAATGTGTGATAAAAGCGAGTGCGTGAAACGTAAACAAACCCTCCACCATTTGCATTTGCCTCTTGGGGCTTCGGTGAGAGCCTAAATCTGAGAGCCAATCAGAAATGGATTCAGCAATGGCGCAACTCTCATAGTATATAGGAACTGTAACAGGAGTAAAAGACGATACCCTTAAAAAAAAAGTTGTGGAAAGTCAACATAAAAGGCCAAGACAAATGAAGTGCTTGTGCCTTTAACTTTTTACCTCAAAACACATTATTTTAAAGTTGACTGAGTAACATCATAATCTTTCCATTTTAGTACGAGTGTTCAGGCTAATTATTTTTTATGCATGGAACGTACACGATGGAATGAACTAATCTTGGTTGAATACGTTTATTTAGCGTCCCGATTTATTTAAAAAAAAAAAAAAAAAAAAAAAAAAAAAAAAAAAAAAAAAAAAAAAAAAAAAAAAAGCAAAACGAAACGAAACAAAACAAACAAACAAAATAGGGTTGATCTAAATCCCCGCGTTTCGCTCCTGCATAATTTTTGGAACTGCTGTATCTCTTTTATTGCGTGCATTCCGCGAAATTTCAAAATTGCCTTAAAGCTCTTCTCCGCGTTTGACGGTGAACGGGCCATTCAAATAAAACATACTTTGTTTCTAATGGGTGTGTATACACGCATTCAGGGGAAGTGCAGTGTCACTTTCGTGAAGCGGCTCTTCACATGAATTTTCAGATTCTAGTCTGAAAATTTCTGGTGCAAAATGCGAAAAAAAATTCTGGTGCAAAATGCGAAAAACTCTTTAAGTCTTCACATTTGTTTTCTAACACGGAACTTAAGCCGCAAAAAAAGAACAACAGGTTAAGGAACTCGAGATTCGAGCAGAATCGGCAGATTTTAGGTTATACCTCGGTGGAACACAAATAACCGCTGTCCATATCGGTCTCGAATCGCGCTGGCTAACCGCAATAAAAAAATGAATAGTGTTCCATCGTATTACTATTAAAAAAGATTGTCTATATCTAGTTAATGAACAGTAATGACTAGACTACAGGCTAGAAACAATTGGAAATTCGTTCATCTCGAAAAAAGTTGGATTATATGTGTACCTTTAGTCTTAGATCGGAGCCGTAATATTTCGCTTGGAACCCAGTATATTTAATCAAGCGGTATCACAACAAACTCTAACTTCAAAAATAATTCCTGCGATTCGACAATTTACTGTGATAAAAACACTGATAATTTCAAGTGAAATCAATAAAAGATTTACTAGTTGCTGTTTCTTCTTCCCGTGTACTATTGCTGTTATCGTTGCTGTTTGTAGGTAAGCGTAAGATTGTATGTATTGCTAGTAGGCATGTATGTGTGACACTCCTGAAACGCTCTTAAACTGTCCTCGGAAAGTGCAAGAGAACGTTATTCATGCGACGAAATATTGCAGACACGTTTGTTATACTGTCTCAGGCAGTGGGGGTGCATGCAATCTGGCAACGTTGAATGTAATCCTTCTAGAGTTACAAAAAAGGTCAAAATATTGGGGGTGGACAGTGCTTTTTCTCAAATCGATATTTTACATGGGTTTAGATGGACGAAATACAACATTACCAGATTGCACGCGCCGCGTCACTGGACCTCAGGAAGATATTAACTGCGTACAATTTGAAAGCATTTTATGCCAGTGGCGTAACAATAGCCCCCTCAGCCCCCGCAATTGCGGGGGGGGGGGGGGCGCAAGGCGTCGGTGGGCGCAAAGAGAGAGGAGGAAAATACGGGACGAAGGAAGAAAAGAAAAAGAAGAGAAGAAGGAAGGAGAGAAGAAAAAAAATATAAAGAGAAGAACAAAAAATAGGAAAACAGGGACGAAGATGATAGAGAGAGGATTGGTAGAAAGAGATGGATTTTGGAGGACTTATTGAGGAATTCGCAACAATTAAGGCACGAAAGAAAAAGTTTTGAAAGAACAGTTAGGCGATTTTTGATTTAAAATCGGGGAAAAAAAATGAATTGATTCATAAAACTTTTCTTTTCGTCGGCGTATATGTCCTATGAAGCCCCTATGAAGGGTGGTATAGGCTATAGGCTGGTAAAGAGTGGAGTGGCGAGGAGAGGGGTGGGGAGGGATGGGGTGTGATGGGAACGAAGGGATGGTGATTGGGGGGGGGGCAGCTCTTTTCTTGCGTGGGGGCGCATGCATGCCTATAGTTACGCCACTGTTGATGCCCAATGCTTTTTGAAGTTATTTAGGTTTTTCTAACTTTAATAAAGTTACTAGCCGTTCCAGACTCCCTGCGGGTGCCCTCTACGGCCGCAGCATTCTAGGGGTACGGGCTAGTTGGCACTTTGACATTTGGTTTATGCAAGTTAGTTTTTTATTTAAAGAATCATGGTTCTACTTTCTACTTTATACATGTCTGCATATATTTGACCAGATTATATGACCAAATCGACTGGTGTACCTGATTGAAGAATGGCTGATAAACGAAAATAATCGTAAGAGTACCAAACTTATAATTGGAAAGAATGACTTACCCCTTTGAGAATAACGATGAAAGAGTAGTTTTCACGAATGTCAGGCCTTTATAGTGAATTGAATTTTAAGAACAAAGACTTTGTCTCGCATATGATTTAATGTGCGAGTCAATTTTTTTTTTTTTTTTTTTTTTTTTTTTTTTTAAATTCCGCAAGACAGCAGATCATAGAGCGCTCTCTAAATGATACTAAGGATACACGTAATTAAAGATTTGAGACAATAAAGGGCAAGGAGCAAGCTATTTACATTATACATATTAGAAAAATGAACTATAATCTAGGTTCCTTATGATATTCGAAACTTAGATAAACGAAATTAGGAACAATAATGTTTTACGTTCCTACGCTGTTGCTGTTTGTCTTTCTGTAAGAGGCGAACAGTTAAGCTAATTTTTCCACAGGCTAAATAAATAAACTCTTCTTCCGTTCTGAATATAATATACACACAATACACATTACACATCCGACGCAAAACTTCGTCCCACTAAACGATCATTCGCTTTAAGAAATTTAAAAAGATGAAAGGATCATTTTGTGTTTATGAAGGTTATAGATTGAATGAATATATTTCAACGGAGAAAGAATGGGCTGAATTTACCAGTGTTGCCATGCTTGGGGTGAATTTATGGAAATATCCACGGTAAATCTATCGGTTGGACAAAAATATTATACGGATCTGAGTATTATCATACGCGTGACACAAAAACGTCTATAATCATACCGAGAACATCAACGAGTAGACATCGATTGAGCCGTGCCCGAAAATGCACCAATCTTGACACCTCCTTTTTCGTAAATGTCACTACATTTTCACTTGAGCGCTCTGTATGTAGGGAGCCCGCATGGTAAGTTGATTCCGTTCCGCACCAAAAGAAAAGTTAGTTCCCTTCTGCGGTAAGCCGTCCAATTAGTCTAAAGGAATCTGAATAAAACTGTTTCGATTCAAGGACGAAATGGTTGATGTTGCACAGCAACAATAATTGAAATGAGCACTCCCTGATAATTTATATCATTCAATCGTCATGAGGTGCATACTTATTTCAATTATATTCGATGGATAACAACTAATAAGGCAAATCCCGCATCAAAAAGTATAGGAGTGTGATGAAACCGCAAACTCGTAAAATAATTTTCAAGAAACAAGGAAAAATCATGAACTTAACCCAATCAATACCACGCCGTACCAAGTACAATCGTTTTACTAGATCTGCCTCGAAATTAACAAGTCATTTTCCTTTATCCCGCGCTCTGCTCTGTTCGCAGGAAGTGAGCGTCGATAGATCAAAAAAATCAAATCTTAGCTGCAAACTGGGATCATGTGACAGGCGGAAACCAATCAGCGCTCCCTTCCCGCATCCCATGTGCTACAAACCACTTTGTAAATGTGACAGAGGAGCTATAAAAAAGCATTTTTTGTTTGCGAAAGATTATCCACTGCCGTATAGACCGGTCTCTTAGGGTGAAATAAGCTGAAGCTAACCGATTCCTTTCATGCAATCGTATCATTTCAGTCATCTTGCAGTCTCCTCGCTTTCCCCGCCCTCGCAGTCTGCGAAGTGCTCCATCCTGGAAAATCTAAATTTTTGGAGTATTTTTGAATCATTGAAGCGGATTCAGATGTAGAAAGTCGAAAGGTGAGTCGACAATCACTGAGTGTGACGAAGTTCGCGGACGAAGCGAAATTAAGACGATAGCGAAATTACTGCCGTTACATGATCGAAAAGATTCGTAATCGTACCTCTTGAATGCGCTGCATTCAAAAAGGTTGCCGTCAGCCCTCCCTTCATCTGTAGGCTGATTCTCCTTGTCTACTTCGTACGAGACAACAAGAGATAGACGCATTGGCGGATACGGGGGGGGGGGGGGTAAGGGGGCGATCGCCTCCCCCCCCCCGTTCGACCAAAAAAGGGGGAAAAGAGGGGAGGAAAGAGGAAAGGAAGAGAGAAAAAAGGAAAAAGGGGTCTCCGCGGGGCAAAAATCCCAAGTTTGCCCCTCTTTCCCGCCCGCGAGGGCTGAATCCGCCAATGGATAGACGAGATAAACGACTCTATCTCGTACAAAGAGATAGGACGAGACGACTCGGAGTTTTTGCGTCTCGTCTCGTGAAATGAGCAGAATCAACCCTCTGGAACCAAATAATGTTAGGTCCCGAGCATTGAATTGCGTGCATCTTGCGTGCGGTTTCGACCAATCACAGAGCTTACGCACGGTCATGTGACCGTGCGTAAGTTACGCTCAGAACCGAACATTATTTGGTCCCTGGTCCCGCAAATAGAGCATGGGACGGACACTCCTCAACGTTTTAGTCAGAAACAAATAGAGACGGAGCACTATACTCTGTTCAGGATAATTTGAAACTTGGCGAGTCAGGTAGAGACGCACTACTTTGCAACGCGGCACCCATTGAGACGATGATTTCGGGTGGCATCGCTCATTTGGGGTTTGTCCCACTCCACCCGCCGCCGCACACTGGACGAAAACGTCCTTGTGCCCGGACATGGCTGGTTTCGCGCTCCTATCTTTGTTTTTTCGAGTTGTTTTGGCTATTTTTCTTTAAAACCGACAACCTTTTAACTTATTTTCTTTTTTTATTATTTTTTTTTATTTTTTTTTTATTTTTTTTATTTTTTTCAAATTTTTTTGTGTGTTTCCCACAAGAATCACCCTATATAATGTGTTTTTCGACTGTAGAAACAATCGCATTTTTATTTTCAGTAGTGTATTTCGTGTCCGACCCTCACCCATTGACTCGCTCCAATGCGCGCCGCGTCGTGCTATTACACGATTATTTCTCGTATCCGCAGTTTATCGCAGCTAAAAATCATTGAGGTGGTTTTTCCAAGTTGTAATAAACACTACTAGCTCAAAGTTCACATTAAATACGATTAAATAGCCTGTTGAAACTGTATTTTAATTTTTTTAAACCTTCAAATGTTAAATTTGAACAAAAACCATCACTACATACATCTATATTTGCATGATTTTAAAAAACTATAGGTCGAAAATTATCTCCATGCAATGGTGAAAATGACTATTGTATCGGCGTTTGTTGAAAAAAAGATTAACACATCTTTTTAAGGCAAAATAAAACACGAAATTTTAGCGTCAAAATTTCAAACCGCACCAAGAACCCGTTATTCGACAATGGTGAGGTATAGTGCTGGCTCGAGGAAAAAAAAACAATGTCAGAAAAGTTACAATTGGGTTCTAAAATACTACTTTTTGTCAAAAAGTTGGGGTTTTCTGCAGATTGACTTGACCCCCCATGTCCGAGCATAAGGGTATTTTCGTCCAGTGTGCGCCGTGATGGAAGAATACCGAGAAACGGCAGACTATGAATTTTATCTGTGCAAAAGTCAAATTACAAACGGTCAGAGATACGATGAAATGGATGACATTTTGGCCCATAGGGCCGTAACTCGACGAAAGTAGTCGGAAAACATATGTTACCACTTTCGAGAATTTATTTTGTTAAAAAAAAATAAAATAAAATAAAAATAAACAAGCCTTTCATTAAATGTTCCGACTTTTTTTTTCGAGAGTGGTAAGATATGTTTTCCGACTACTTTCGACGAGTTACGGCCCTTTGGACCAAAATTTCGTCCATTTCATCGTATCTCTGACCGTTTTTAATTTGACTTTTGTACAGATAAAATTCATAGTCTGCCGTTTCTCGGTATTCTTCCATCACGGCGGCGGTGGGTGGAGTGGGACAAACCCCGAATGAGCGATGCCACCCGAAATCATCGACTCAATGGGTGCCGCGTTGCAAAGTAGTGCGTTTCTACCTGACTCGCCAAGTTTCAAATTATCCTGAACAGAGTATAACTGGTTGCAGCCGAGGCACGCTGGTCGCTGATTCAACTCGCGGATTTCAACTTTTCAATTCGCGGATTCAACAAAACAACAGTCAACACCCTTCTGATGTCGCATGGTGTTGGTTGGTGAGCTCCCTCCTCTACACTTCCCAGCCTATCCCCCCCCCTGTGTGTAACGAATATCACCGTTCAACACCGCGCGACATCAAAAGGGGTTGACTGTTGTTTTACATGTTATTTTGATGAATCCCCGAAATGATGACCACTAATTTGCACGTGCGAATGGGTAATTTTTCATAAAGATACCAAAGAGCTTTTTAACAAATTAATTAAGACTTCAGGAAACAAATGTTTAAAACCACAGAGCTCCGAGGGCCCCAGTTCAATCACATTGTAAGTTTAAAGTCGGAAAATCCGCATTTCGATTTCCGAGGACACATCGATGCCCTCATCACGCGATATCACATTATCCCAGTTTGCTGCAAATAATATTTATTTTCGCGAACCGCAACCAGCGATCACTTCCTGCAAAGTCTGTAAACCACTTTGCGGGTGTGACAGGGGCTCATTACAGGATATAGATCATGCAGTCAAAGATTACAATCTGACAAAAAGAAAAAGATACTAGGATGTAACTTGTAAGTTGCGGGAGGAAGGGGGAGTGGTTGTCATTTATCACCAGTGTGAGGCAATCTGCATTGATCATCTGCCAATGGCTTAGGGCCAACGGTACAGGCTTTTAGACGGCGGAAAAGTTATAGACACCTCTTTTTGGAGAAGACGGCGTATCGGCTGACGATAATTTTTTACGCGCTTCAGCATCGAAGCTTTCACGCTTGATCAGAGGCGGCTTCTCAAATATCGTTTGTTATTTCTCTCTCTCATTTGAAAATTTGAAAATATGCAAAAGAGTCGATTAAGGGTACTCCCCCCCCCCCGAATATAGATCCTTCGTCACATGTTTTTATTGATAAGCAATGCAATACACCCCCCCCCCCCCCCAATAAAAGCTATTTGTCTGCAGATTCCCTATGGCTACGCCCAAGGTTGAGAGCAGAGATACATTGGCTGTAAAAAAAAGGTTATTCTGAACACAATAGGTAAATAGTACATGTGCTTTGTTTCAAAGACATTGAATAAATGCCCGAAACTGCAAACTGCTTACAGATGTTTTGAAACGGAAACCAATTTTGAAAGCAACGACAAAAAAATGATTCATTCAACACCATTGTTTGTTTTACGAGGAGCACTTCTAAGCGTTGATTTACTCCTCCTCCTCCGCCCCCCCCCACCCATTCTTCTTTATGCGCGTTGTATGAGCCATCAATAGCTGACATACTAACTGAAACGTTCACATTATCTGTCTGGTCGTCATAAATCAAACATTTCTAGGACGTTTCAACAATAAAATTTCACTGCAAATCCCTACTGCTTACATCAGAATTAGTATCCACAAGAAATTTAGTGTGCTCCATTTTTCTTTCCTATCGTTCAAAGAGAGAAGAAGCCAGTAAAAAATGTTGAACTCTGCAAGCTATTCAATTTTGATTGATTTGAATTATATTCATTAAAAATTAACAGCCGTTATTTAAAATATTTAGATCGCAGTCTCCTTTAATTTGTTAAACAAATTAGAGCCGGTATCAGTAGATTTGACGGTATTTTTTTTTTTTTTTTTTTTTTTTTTTTTTTTAGAAAGAATAAATACGAATGAGGTGAATTGAATTACATTTGCCAATTTTAGTCAATTGAAAAAATCAAAGAAAAAGCGGTTACTTATTGGCCGACCTCTGCAACTTCAGGGATGATTTTCTAGGAAATGGTTTGCGAAAAGGAAAAACTTGTATGGTCCAAAAATGCATCTTTTTTTTATGAACTTTTGAATAATGCTAACCGTTTTTGGGTTCAATGAATCTTAAAGCATGTTTTCACATAATTTGGCCCAAAAAAGTGAGGAAAATCAAGGAAAACCCCAAACCCCCCTCTCAAATTTTTGCATACAGCATTTCCACGGTCGAAATCGTCAAGAGCGCCTAAAATTACACCAGAATACCAATTTACGAGCATCTTAAAAAAAAAAAAAAAAATTCAGGAGGGAGTTGTGACAATTTTCAATTTTTGTTGGAAACTTTGCCACACTGTAACTCAAAAGAGCTGCAATTTCGGACCCGTGTTTATAGGGGGGAAAAAAGTCTAATTTTGGCTTCAAATATATGCTCCAAAAGTTTGGAACATGAGTTTTGTGACACCCTAAACATAGTTATACTATAACAAAGGATATTGTACGCAGGTAATCTTTTATGCATGGATGCAGTAAACGGTTGAATTCTAGAATGCTCCTATGTGTCAGATCGCCCCTTTAAATATAATTAGATGCGTGAAAAAAACTAATTTTTTCAAACCCCATGCAAATGTAATGAGTCATAGAATTAGGAAGGTAAGTAACAAAAATATAGTGAAAATAAAACCTCTCACAAATCCTTTATGATAGGAAATCAACAGGAGAAATTTTTCAAAAGATTAATAGATTCTTGTGGCTTCATTCTACAAGAGCATGACTTAGGTCAAACACATGTATTTATTTTTTATATTTTCACACATTAGGTGCATACAAAGAAAAGAGACAGAAACAAAACCACCCTGAGCCACTCTATTCGTAACGATAACACAAAATGCGAATAAATATAGAAGTCCTGTCCTGAGGTTCATAGACGGGGACATGGAAAATGTTCCACCCACAAAGTTGCAAAACTTTCACTATGAACAACAGACATACAATTTAATCCTCGGTTATTCGCACGGCAAAAGCTGAACACACTTACCTCATTAACCATGTTCACACATTAAAAGAAGCCAGACAAACACAAGTTAAATAAATCTCTGATCAAGAATACTCTTTTCTTTTTAACAAATGGCAGAAGGAGCACTTTGCACAGAAGGCTGCAAAAGATCTCTTTGGCCACAGAAAAATTTCAGATAACCTCAAAACATCTTCGCTACACTATCTATTTTCAGGAGCAATATTTTATCTAAAGTAATGAAAGTTTTTTTTTTTTTCTCTACACAAACTCGTGATTTCGTTTTAGTTATGTTAAAAATAATTCACATTCTGTTCTAAAAGCATGGTTTTTTTAACGAAACATAAGAGAAACAACTGTCATATTTTTGACCAAAATTTTCATGTGATCCCAAGATCAAGTGATTGAGCATTTATTGCAGGCTGGCAGATAGTGGTGAACTAGAAGTTGACGGATTTCTCAGTTTTTGATGCATGTTTAATAGGAAATTCATTGAAAAAATTCAGAAGCTATTGAGGCTAGGGAGTTCTTGGAGGCTTCAAATAAATTAAATACTCATTGGACAACAGGCAAATAAATTTCGTTAAACTTGACCCACGATTTGCACCCACAATTGGACTAATTTTGAGTATCAAGGCTAACCAGTAGCGATGAGCAACCGAAAATGCATCAAGACGCATTGATGAGCATTTAGTTTCCTAAAAGTTAAGACTCGTAGCTATTCAACTGCTCATTGATAAGTTTACATGTGTTTTAGATAAAGGCACAGCGACTTATCAAGGGCCGATACGCAAAATGCATTAATTCTATTAAATATCATCTTGGGCAAAATAATGAGTTGGGACAATCAGAACTCAATAAGGCTAGTGAAACTACCGAAACTGCTAGGATACTCTACGAGGACACACATATTACTTAAAAGGTTTTGAAACCAGTGGCGGCTCGTGCAATTTGGCAACCATGCTTTTTTGCCATTTGAACCTATGCAAAAGTATCAATATTTTGGGGGTGCAATTGCACCTCCTGAAGATCGATTGTTTTACATAGGTTTAAATGGAGGGATTACATTATTGCCATATTGCACTAGCCGCCAGTGTTTGAAACACATAAATTTAATAGAAAAGTCATTGAGATATGATGATGAGCTGAACGATCTACTTATCGGTCCATTTCAGACTAAGAAAATCCGATTTGTCAGATTTAAATACTTGGAAATCCTCAGTTCCGGCAATAGATATATAAATAAATATTTAAAGACACATAAAAGAACTTAAATGTAATGCGGGCTATTACCAACTGAAATCAGTTTTTATGTTTAAAGCACACCTTTGTCATGAACTAAATTTGACCTAATACGAGGAAAGAAACGAGAAACAGACGACACTTGAGGGAAGCTCAGCAACTCAACAGATACTTAGAGCAGTGTTGCCAATAGAGGCCAGATTCGTCCACACGTGGACTATTTTGATGAGAATACAGCCACAAGGGAGCGTGGACAGTCCTTGCTCCTGCTTCCGATCCTCCATCCCTATCCACGGTGTGGACTTTTTTCAACTCGAAAATAGTCCACACGTGGACTATTCTACCCCGTCCAAACCTGGCAACACTGGCTTAGAGATCCAAACCGAATTTATTTTGACACCACCAGTCCTGTAATTAACATGAAACTTGCATCTCCATGCTTCTACTTGATACATGGAGCAGTTTCAAAACAGAGATGGGCAAGGCCCAATAACATATTTATTCCACAACCTTAACTTGGCCTAGTTCTGAGTTGATACCACAAGGATAAAGCAAAATTAAGGTCCATCAATATTCGATCGGTTTCCAGTCAGTAGGTCTACAGTAATATGGACTACTGACAAATTGTCTATTTTTTTTGGTCTACTGACAAAATGTCTACGGAAGTGCTTCTACAAAAAAAATATCTACTTTGAAAAAAGACCACATTCTAAAAACGTCTACATATTTATTGTCCACAAAATAAATGTCCCCAGTATATTATTTCCTCTTTTAAAATATGTCCACTTTTTTTTACAAAATCGTCTACAAGACAACAATGTCTACAGTTTTGTAATAATATAAAAAGACACGTGGAAAAGAAATCATCGTGCTGGTTATAAGAAAGTAATAAATATTTGATCATCGATAGTTTGAATGATAATTATTTTAACATTTGTCATAGTATTTAGGCGTGCGACGAAGTTGCCAGACTATATAAATAACTTATATAAACTTTTTTTACACTTTTGTAGTATTTCTCATCGAATATTTCTCATCGAATTATTTATTTTTTGATTCAGCCCTCTTCCTTATGACAAAATTGTGTCTTTTCAATTTAAATACTGAGTGAATTGAATGTTGGTTTTAATTTCGCGAATTCTACATTAAATTAATCAGATTTCTGTGACGCTGTCTTCGAAATTTATAATTCAACATTTCAAAGATCTACGAATAAGGGGAGTAAACTAATTTATATTATATTTTCTAATTCTGTTACAAAATTGTAGACATTGTTGTCTAGTGGACGCTTTTGTAAAAATAGTGGACTTTTTAGAAAAGAGGCATTAATATACTGAGGACATTTATTTTGTGGACATAAAACATGTAGACGTTTTAAGAATATGGTCGTTTTCCAAAGTAGACATTATTTTTGTAGACATACTTCCGTAGACATTTTGTCCGTAGTCCATATTACTGTAGACCTACTGACCTGAAAACATTCGATCAACTAACACTTACTTTGTGGAGCTTGCTGATCACCTTTCAACTAAAGCAGAACCACTTTGAGTATCGGGTTCGGAAAAGTAGAGGTGCCTGCTTCCAAACTGCATCAAAGCACATCGGTGCATGATGGAAGTATAAAGGTGGAAGCATTCGTACCCCACCTACGTTACAGCGTGACGAATCTGTACCCGACAGTCATGTGACTGGCAAGCGCGGTACCTGCAGCACCCACCAGCAAACACCCCCCCCCCCAGTCCCCGCTTGCTAGATTCGTCGCATTGTGACGTGGGTGAGGTACAAATGCCTCCACCTTTACACTTCCATCATGACATCGGTGAGCAGTGGGTTAGCAACGAGTTGAAACTCTAGGCTAACCAACTGCGCACCCATGCGTTGTGATGCAGTTCGAAAACAGGCTCCGCTACATGTCAGAACCCGATACTCAAACTGGTTCTATTCTAACATACAAAGTCAACTTAGCTCTAAAAAGCTTTCGTAAAATAGAAGCTTCAAATTAATTTGTTTTAGATTTTTTGCTTGTTCACCTTGTTTTAGCCGCCTGGGCAAAGGTTCCCACATGCCTCATCCTCAGTAAGGTCCTGCAGAAACAGACAGTTTTGTTGGAGATTTTGAAAGTTTTACTTAGCGGTTATAAGAGCCTATGCAACAAGGTTTTCTCAAAGGAAAGAACTCCAGCAAAAGTAGTGTCAGACAGAAAATCCCTCCTTAAACTCATTCCCAACAAACGCTCACGGATTTAAATCTTATTGCATTGCTTGTCAATATTCTAAATCTTGCCTCTACCTAATAATTGAAATGAAAAACAAATGGTCTGAAAAAATATTGGAATGCTGACCCCTCCATATTTGAATGGATTTTTGGTATCCATGCCATCAAACTTTTTTTACGAATTTCCTCAACAAGTTAGGCAATATTTACAAATAGTGCTGGTGGGACACATCTTATCTCTCTCACACTTTTTGCGCAGAAAGCCGAAATTACCATGAGAAATTAAAATTTAATTTCTCCTATAATTTGGCTAAGAAAAAAAAAATTACAGAAGTGCCGACATTCCTAAAGACGATGCCCCATTCAAATTTTCCACAAAACACATAACGTAGAAAATGCCTGCGGGCCGATCCTTGAAATTCACGACTTTTGGGTAGACTGGATAAGAATGGAAAACGGTGATTGGTGGAGACGAGTCACGTGGTTGCCCAGTCTAATAGAAATACGGAATGGATTAGATAATTTATCGGGTACTCCAAGACTGCCCGATAAATTATCTAATCCATTCCGTATTTTGATTAGACTGGACAACCACGTGACTCGTCTCCACCAATCACCGTTTTCCATTCTTATCCAGTCTACCCAAAAGTCGTGAATTTCAAGGATCGGCCTGCTGGTAGCTCTATCTGTCAGAGTTAAATTAGTGAGTGTAGTCTGATATCACGTTGAGTGTCAATGAAACATGATAACAGAGTGATGATGAAGAGTGGTTTTACTAATTTAGAACTTGGTTTGAATGAGTCTGTTTGCTGAGTCAAAATTAAGACTGATAAGTGATAAGAGGATTAGTATCAGTAAGTTCAATCTGAGACGCACCTTGGCTTGATAAATAATATTAGTCACATCAAATCTCCGCAACCTATACATAACATGAAAAGAGGTTATGGGGATGAAAACTTACCAACTGCTTCACATCACAAGGTATAAGATATGCTGATAGGATAATTCTCAGGTCACGATAGTACAAACAAAGCTCATAAAATTAAACTTGAGAACACTGATAAAGAAACAACCGACGAACTAAGTGCGTGGGGAAAGAACTGTTGGGTTTATCAAAGGAAGAAAGAACACTAGGACAATAATGAGGTTGGGTACCGGCCAAACACCAAACGCACTGAACTAAACTGAACACTATTCTCACTGTTGAAGATGATTAGATTGATAAAACCAGTCTGGTGATTAGAGAATGAGGAAGAAGATAAAGAAAATACGACGGGTAATGTACCGTTGTTCCGACAAATTATTCAAGTTCCAGGTAAGAGATTTTGCTAACTCAATTTGCACAATCACATCGCGGACTACAAGCGCCGGAGAGCGAATTTGAGTGTTGAGGGCAGAGAGAGACCGAAGAGTTCTGCCGTCGCGTCGGCGGCGAGAAAAAAATAAAAAGCTGTGATCCGTATGCAGCGTCGCTGATTCTGTCCGCACCGCTCGCTCGCTGCCGCGATTGTTTTCACCGTCGCGTCATTCGTCTCTCAATTTCTCATATGATCGTGAATGAGTGAGAGAGAGACAGAGTGAATGAGAAAGAGTGGGAGAGGGAGACTGAACGCGAAAGAGAGTGAGAGAGTGAGAGAGAGAGAGAGAGAGAGAGAGAGAAAGAGTGAGTGAGTGAGAGGGTGAGAAAGGGAGAGAGAAAGATCAAAACTTTGTAGAGAAAGAAAACTTGAAAAACTTGAATGATCATGAATGATCATTAGCGCTCTCTGGTTGTAATGCTCTAAACTAAAAATTAAAATGCGCGCTTTACAAAAATCAAGACACCGACGAGTTTCGCGGCACGGCTAGTTTTCAGAGTTTTAGCCAGATTTAGCTTATTTCGCTGCCTACAATTTTTCTCCATCATTGCACCGAGTGGTATTTTGAGACGCTGATTTAAAATGTACTATTAGTTTTCACAATGGCGGCCTAGATTTTACGTAAATTCCAATTTTCGTCTTCTTCGCGATAAATTCAGAATGACGAAGAATGACTCGTGGCCCGTGGGTTCTAACTTCTAATTTGAGGTTAAGTCGTTTTTTTCCCCGTCCGACCGGTACCAGCCAGACTTATATTACATGTAAGAATTTCTTGTTATATTCATCTATTCATCTCTCAGCATCATTCTTGCAAGCCTGACTGTCCCGATCATTTCATCTTGAAGTTGATTTGTAAGCGGAAATTCCCCTCATGCTTGTGTCATTGAGTAAACTGAAGCTGGGACGTCCTGAGTCTGCGTGTTTATAATTATTGGTTTCAAGGGCTGAGTACCCTTGGATTATAGTGGGTGGTTAACATCAGAATCCATTATATTGAAAACATGACCGATTTAGAGAAGTAACGTGATCCCACGTTGAACTTGAATTTGCGTGATGTGGAGAGGAGCAAGCACAACAAAATTTGAATCAGCTTCAATTTAATTTTCTGAAAGGCTCATGATTATGGACATAATGAACTTGTCTTCTTTGAAGAGCATGGACTCGAGCAGACTTATTGTTAGGCGACGCTTTTGACTGTTTGCGTTCACTGGCATGAAATGCCCCAAAACGTGTTGATGATAGGAAGGCGACAGGTGGAGGTGGTGTTATCAGCTCACCAATTCCAGACGATGCATGTGCAGACCGGTTACTGTGAACTGTCAAAAGCCAACTTCGAACGAGTACGCTAAAGTAATCACTTTCCAAGCATTGACTGTGGTGCGTCGCTGTGGTGTCTTCGCATTCTTCTGAACTGCAACCTGTCAAAGATGCAAACTCAAACGGCACCAGCTTCAGGGCTGAATAGAGATGGAGAGATTTGGGGTAGGGTTTTGATTGTGCTAAAGTCATTGATCTTCCACCCTTTGGGAATTAATATTTATAGAATTGGTCTTCTTTGTTCAAAATTTAATAGCTTAAAACCATAGCAAAATTCATTGTCTGCAATATTTTTAAATTGTTTGCCAAAAATTTAACCAACCTAATGATGGTCAATAAGGTCACTCTTTTTAAAGTTTGATGGAAAAAGGTCATAACTTTTTAGCCCCCCCCCCCCCCCACTTTTTTTGGTCACGGTCCGCCTATGACCAAATGTTGCTACTCGACCCTTACCCCCTCCAGTCAACATGATTCCTGGTAAGGTGATCAACAGGTCGATCGATCAAATAGTCTTCATTTACCAGATTTAAGTGAATTTTTATGAAAAACGAGGACTGTTGGAACATGTAGATGGATTTGAAAAAGGTAGCGGCAAAGTTTGGATGCTTAAATCCGTAGAATAAAGCTGTAATTTTCACCAGAAACAATATCGCAGTGATCCTGTTCCTGGCACAAATTACAGCCTTATTTAGCGTATTTAAATGTCCGAACTTTGCAGATACAATCTTTAGATCTATCTACAGGTGCTGACAATGCTCGTTTTCAAAAAAGTCCACTTAAATCTGGTAAGTGAGCATTAATCAATCGATCAAGTTGCATTGGTCGTATGACCAGGAATCATGTTGATATTTTTCAAGATTATCTCCTTGCATCAATGTCCAGCAGCACACAAATTTCCCCGTGGCTTATCGGCCACTATACAATTTATCCTCTTCTTGTAGTAATGAAGACAAAGAAGGTCGGATAAGAATGATAGAACATGTGGAAGAAGTCATAAAAAGCTGTCGAGAAATGTTCCATTCTCCCATGAAAACATTTATCTAGACAATCTCATAGTTGAAGCTCCTGTTAAACTCAGTGCAGGAGGTACTAAATAGACCTGCGGAAAACTGGTTGGCCTTGGTCAACAATTGGAAGAATTTTCTCATTATTGAGGCAGTCGATTGATAACTCTCGAATGAAGAGTGGTAGGTATTTCGGAGCCTAACATTAACTACATCAGTGTTGAAGATTCATTGAGGGTGTGTCACGAAACCTGCTCACTATGGTTTTCTTGAACGGGTGACCATAAAAAAATCGGGAAAAATCGGTTTTTTAATAATTCGGACCTGAAGTTTCATTAAAAATACTATCACAACCCAAAATTTGGTTTCTGGGGGGTTTTCAGGGGGGCACCCCCTAATTTCGACATTTTCAAGTGGCAACCCTTATCTTGTGATACCTCATTTGAAAGGGCGTAAAATTCTGAGCATTTTGGCTGAAACCGAAAGTCAATATCTTTTTTTTTTGTTCGAGATATCGAAGGTAAAGGTTTGATGTAGGACCAATCTTCGAAAATTCTTAACTCCTACAAAAAGAGTCGCAAAACAAAAAACTGCTCTTGCAAAATGCTCTATTAGATGAGTACTTTCAAGAGAAAAATACGAATTCATAGAATCGAAGAAACCGGAAGTTTACTTTTAAGCACCTTAGAATTTTTGGTGGAAAAACCCCCATTCATCAAAATTTTCTAATGGCAACCCCTTTCTATAATTCATCATTCGAAAAGGTCTAAAAATTTGAGCACTTTGGAGCAATCAAAAGTTCGATTTCGTTTTTCTTATTCAATGTTTTGAAAATCGAAGTTAGGTTAGTACCATTTTTCGTCCCAGTAAAAAAACAGACCCTATTGTTTGATGCATCATTCGGAAGCACTTAAAAAACCAAGCATTTTAGTACAAACCGGAAGTCAAGACCTTTTTTGTGATCGTGATATCGCAAATCAAATTTTAAGGTAGACCCTAACTAGAAACTAAACTTTGGCTTGCGATATCTCGACAGCAAAAAAAGGTATTGACTTCCGGTTTGCGCTAAACTGCTTGGATTTTTAAGTGCTTCCGAATGATGTATCACACAGTAGGGTCTTTTGTTTACTGGGACGAAAAATGTTACAAACCTAACTTTGATTTTCGAAGTATCGAATAAGAAAAGCGATATCGAACTTTTGATTGCGCCAAAATGCACAACTTTTTATGCCTTTACGGATGATGTATTAAACTATGCAGGGGTTGCCATTTGAATGGGGGTTTTCTTGCCAAAAATTTTAAGGTGACTATAAGTCGACTTCCGGTTTCTTCGATTCTGAATTCGTATTGTTTTCTTGAAAGTATTCATCAAATAGAGCAATTTACATGTGCAGATGTTTTCTTTACGACTTTTTTTGCAGGAGTTTAGAATTTTCGAAAATTGGTCCGAAATTTTTTCGAAATTTGGGAAGTGTCATTGTACTCAAAATCATCCAAAATGAAATTGCTGCGAGGATTTGCGGGAGTTTTGACCTTCTCTTCACCTTTCCAACTCGTTTTGAAACTGTCATCGTTCTCGTCAGAGTCATCTAAGATGTGATGGCTGTGCTCTAGCTTCTTCTTTACCCTTTTTTTCATGAGAATCATGAGTATCACTCAAATTAAAGAAGTTTATTCCATTTCTACTCAATAAAAGCCAGACACAGCACCATCAGTTTGCGGCTGCAGTTGATTATTCTCTCCTAAAAGAGATGTCGGAATAAGAAAGAACCGCCGATACTTCGATACGTGCTGTATCGTTAGATCCGGCGACGAAAACTAAAATAGAATGGGCTTTGATCTAAGGGTCCATTTTTTTAATTTCGTTCAAAGTGTCGGACATGATAGCCCCGGACAACCAGTGAAGTCCGGACTTAATTTTGGGGGGCTAGAGGCGCTCTAAACTTTGGTTGTAAGTCGTGGAGAGGAGACTCGCCTATTAATATTACTCGAGTGAGGCTGGTCAGTTTTGGTTGAGTCAGTAGTTGTGAGTCGATTGAATGACAAAACTCATGTTTGTGCAGTTCCCGGGGCTCAAGTCTCCGCTGCCGTTAGCGATGCGCGCACCGATGCCAGTTTTTCGATCTTACCTAAAGGTTTGTGGTTTTGGATGGTTAAAATACGGTCGGGTGACAGGTTGGTAACTTGAATTTCAAAAATATTTGGGGGCCCTTTACTGGTTTATGCCTTGGGCTTTCAATTTAAGGTCTGGGATAGTTAGCGTCGGCTAACACCGGTATTGATGGGACTGATGTCGATCACGGAGATTGGGCATCGTTGCGCGAATAGACCGGGACTCCTGAGGTTTTACAGTTTGGGTGTATTTGGCGAATACGGCTTCACGGGTTAACTCTAAATCATTTTTCCTCGAATTGTAGATTCCCGAGTCACGGGCAATCTGAGAGGAAAACAGTTTTTTTGAGCGGTGGGAAAATGTGAGAAAGAGGGAATGCAATAACCGAGGTTTTCGCAATGGTCGGACCTGGGTTGACCGTTTCTAGAGCAATCTGTCGAGTTGTTTCGGTTTCGATTTCGATTACGTACATAAGACGAATTTCTTAATGAGGACCCCATACTGATCAGATTGGTTCTTTTTCTGCGAGAATCCGGACTCCGCAAATGCCTGCCTATATCCGTCTGGAGTTCCGCAGTCCTTCGCCATGTGACCTTGTCCCTAGCATCGGTAGCTGGTGAGGTTTAAATGAAAATTCCAGTCAGTAGACGTGTCGGGTCGAGTTTAGAACACATCTGCGTCCACAAAACTTCCAATCTCTCCATGCGCTGCTCCAGTGGTTTTTTGTCAGGGATGCTGGTGTAGAAGACATCCGATTCCCGCTGCTGTGACGCTTTAGCTAATTTTGAGTTGTCTGCGCGGCGAATATTTTTTTCCCGGGGGGGGGGGGGTTACCCGGGGTGTAATTGGTCAACATGCGAATGGTATCGTAAGTTGCCGACAGTTGACCATTCGTGATCCATTTGCATAGGTTCGCTTTGGCCTTATCCGGGCTGGCTTTTTTCTTTGATTGACTCGCATACGGCCACCCCTCACACATGTCTTTTGGGCACCCCTGGCTGTCATTTTGGTGTAATATCGGCGTTACCGGTGACACCGATTCCTCTCAACAGAGAAAGAAGAAGAACATTTGTATATTTGTTTTTATCAGTGAATTTGTGATGTGCTTTTCTGCGGCTAGAGGGAAAATGAAAACACAAGAAGAACCTGAAGAAGAAGAAGCTTTGGTGATTTTAGCGGCAAAATTTAGGCGTCTGCAGATCTTTAATTCTTTACCATTTTCAGTTTGTTTCATTATTTTTTCATTTCAAGGTAACTTCAGAGTTTTAAATTTTTTAGCCGTTTGTCGTAGTATTGGATATTGAGCTGTCAAAGTGATTTGTGTACTTGTGTAAAGGATCAACCGCAGCCAACTTCAAGCCCAGAGTAGTAGATCAGATAGTTGTAAGCTTTTAAGAGCTTCTGATTTCTGTGTACAATTTACCGATTTACTTAAGCTCTAATCATTTTTCGGCACTTTTTAGTGCCTTGGATTCATGTCCGCTGACAACAGCACTTTTCAGTGTTCGTTGAAAACGAAGTTTTCACTTTGCTGACAATCAGACGGATTTCCATTGACACCAACTTTTCACAAACTGGAGCAAACCAGACGGAAATTGGCAACCACTATCAATGCGCATGAGCGCGGTCCAAGATTGCCCTTATAAATTGTAAATGTCTTCCACTCATCGTGACTTGTTTGGAGTATAGTACATAGACTTCATCTGTAACATGACCTTTAAAAGCATCAAGCACAAGCATTCCTCTTTGCTTCAGCAAACTGCCTGGTCTCCTATCCCAAACTTCATGTAGCCACTCAATGACTAAATTATTTTCCATCCAGCCCTTTTCTTGAACTTTCACAATAATACCTTTGGGAAACTTCACTTTCTTTGGCATTGTCTTCCTTTTAAGCACAACTAGAGGGGGCAACTTCCGACCATCTCCCAGTGCAGTCAGCGTAACTGTTATCCTCAATTTTTCATTGCCAGTAGATCGAATGAGAACAGATTTTTCACCTTTGGTGTGCACAGTGGTATTGGAGGGCATTTCATAGTAAACTGGAGTTTGGTCTGCATTGCCGATTTGACTCAGTAAATAGTTGTTTCTTCCTCAAATCGATGACAAATTTTTGAAAGTTGGTCAGTTTTTCCTCGAATTCATGGGGTAGACGCTGTGCCAAAGGAGTTCGTCTTCTGAGAGCCAGATTGTGCCTCAACATCATTCTGCGAACCCAGCCATAACTATCTTTGAAGTTTTGAATTCCAAGAGTCCGCTTGATCTCTAAAGCTTTCATGATGATGACTTCTCTGCTAATTGGCAATGTTCGTTCTCTTTTCTCTTTAATGAACTTGACAACTTGCTCTTCAAGTTCAACATGCCGTCCTTTCTTGGGTCCTGAGAAAGTTTTCCTTGTTGAGTGAGAGACTTGCAGCTTATTCTTGTTCCTTCTCCATCTTCTTATATTACACTCAGACACATCATATTTTCTGGCAGCAACTGAATTATTAGTACTTTCAGCTTCTTTAATAACTCTTAATTTAAAATTGGCGTCATAATGAGCACGAATTCCGCGATTCACTTTGCCCTTACTGGTACTTGCTCTTCTTTCAGGACGAAGAGTGTCCTTTTTTTTTATCAGTAGTAAGTTGATCCTTCGCCATTTTAAAAGAGAGCACAAATAGTTGAACAACGCGCCAAAAAACGGAAGTAAAAGTTTATCGCGCGGAAGGGTTGATAACGTTAATTGATTTACGAGGGTGCCGATTACATGCGTGACTTGACTACTGACTTCGCGCAGCAGTTCCTTTGATGTCCGCCGCGCCGCCTCTGTGTAGCCACCGTTGCGAAGAGATGCGCTGTGGATCCGTCGCGTCGAGCCTCAGACAGCCGCTGTTCAGTCAAGGTAGTTCAAACAAGGTATGGGCAACAAAGCGCTGCTTTCACCGCCAGGGGCGCCGCGATCGATTTCGAAATTTGACGTCATACGGGGGACTTTTCTGATTGGCTGAGAGTCGATGGTGGTGGTCAAAACCATCGACTCTCAGCCAATCAGAGAAAAGTCCCCCGTATGACGTCAAATTTCGAAATCGATCGCGGCGCCCCTGGCGGTGAATGCAGCGCTTTGCCCATACCTTGTTTGATCTACCTTGCTGTTCAGTGTCTGGCTGGCACTCAGACGGGAAGGTCACGTCCGCTATTGGCCGCCGTAAATTTTTTGACGAAAATGCTCGATTTTAAGACGATTCGAATCTAAGACGAGGGTCGAATTTTCGGGGCAAATTTCGGGAAAAAAACCTCGTCTTAGAATCAGACAATTACGGTAATCTTTTTCGTTGTGTTAATGTTCGCACTTGTTTAATTCTGTAACATATGTAAAAAAAAAATAAATTACAAAATAAAAAAGAAGGTTTTCCTATTTTATCCAGGTACGTAGAAATAAGACTGACGATATTCCAGGTACGACGTAAGATTGACGATCCTTGCGAAGAAAGAATTTAATCATTTATCGAAGATCCTGAAACAGAAGAGAGAGAGAATCCTGTCGAATTAGATATGGGTTCACAGAATTATCTTGATCCAAGTTTCCACAACAGGTCCACACAGTTTTCAAAGTAAATGTAAGAGCGGAGGGTACCCAACTCAACGACTCTTTTGCTACTGGTCCACCCACGGTGTAAGATGCGGACACTTTGAGGCCCAGACGCATCTCCCGGAACGCAGGAAAAAATGGCATAACAAGAGTTATCATCATATCAGTATTACTGGCAGTCGCGCGATCTCCAGGTTTCCGACTGTGAGATAATTTCTTTGATTTGTTAGTTTCGCGTTTGATAGTAGAACTAGGAAGAATAATTTTCAGATAAAATTACTTCACGCACACTGAAAACGTACAAAACAAAAAAAACATAAACTGTCCGCTTAGTTCTTCGATGATGGAATAAAATCCGTGAAGTCGATTAACTGTTTACTTTAGAGGTTAGAAACGCTTGAACAACACTGATGAGATTGATGATTGATGTTATGATGACAATGCCGCAACCGCAACGTTGAGGGTAAAAAACTTTTTTGGAACAGTGAGTACACGAAATGAAACTCACACTCACACTACCACGAAATCCGCGTGTAATGGCGAACTGAATAATTCAGCGTGGATCACCGCCCAACGGAAACTTTCGATCCAGAAACGATTTAAAACATGTAAAATAAACTACACTAATGATTGACGGCACTAATCACTAATTGAACGCTTCGATTTGAATGATTATTATTCGGTGGGTTTAGCCATCGGCCAAGATAGCTGCCACCATTCATTAGAATTGAAAGAAAGGGTATGGATTCAGTTAAGAGGAATTAATTAACTGCCACACTTTTGGGGCGCCATTCTGTGCCACCCCCCGGCTATGGTTATAGGTGACACAGACAAAAATAAGAAAGAAACGTAGGTAATCAGTTGAAAAAGAAGAGAGGAGAAGATGCAGAACCGGCAGGAGAATAAACGAAAGGCATCACCACACTTCACAGACCCGACCCGATCACATTAAAGAGAGATTCAAGTAAGGTTTGTTCCACGAGAAACAAACCGAAGGGACTTCGGTTTGTTCCACGTGGAACAAACCCCCTTTTATAACACTCAAGACATTTTTAAATAAAAAGTAGAGTTACTTTAGGAGTAACCCGACACTCACCGCTTAGTACGACAACAGCTCACAATAGAATGAACTCAGAGGTATATGAGGGAGAGAGGCGGCGCAGTACAGCCACGTCAGCGAGCGTCTGTGCTCTCTCCTCCAGAGAACCTCCTCCCTCAAGCTTGCTATAGACTTTTAAGAAGAATAATAACTTAAAGGGTTGTTTTTAAATGAGTTAGTTCTTCAGTTAAGAAAAACTCTGTCATATTAGTTTATGATTAGGGTTATTTGATATACTTTGTTAGATGGAGATAACAGTTAAAGTAACATATTGAGCAAGCTTCAGGGAGGATGCTCTCTAAGGGAGGCAGCATTCTTGGAGCTCGCCCACGTGACCATTCAGCGCAGCCACTTCCCACAAATGTATTATTATTAAAATTAACATGTCAGTGCAACAGTGTTACAACAAATAAAACGAGCAAATATTCGATACACATAAAACGACACGCGGACTAACTCCAACTTAAACATTAAACGTAACTAAACAATGCAAAACAACGCAAGCTTTCGGTCGGCGAGCCCCGGCCACAAAAAAACCCAAAGGAAACAGATAAAAAAATTAAAGCGCGAATCCCTCGCGGAGCCCTCACTCGACTGACTTTAGAAAATTTCGAAGATTCGCATGAGGCTTCATTTCAGCCTTTCTCACCCCGCGCGTACTTACATGCCCATCACGACTAATCAGAATTTTACACGGAAACTGATTTTCCGAGTGGACAATATGCACACGGGACGCGAGATGCTGAATCTCACCCTGATGTCACACTTTCTCCCTGTCGCCAGACAGCACGGATATCGCCATACACATGTATTTGAGAAGCCGCGCATCTGTCAACGTGGAGTGTGCTCATCTCCCACCGAATTTTCGCTGAGCTGTTGTCCAGACAAGAGCTACAAGTATCACGTCATAAGCCTGATACTTGTCTTTCTTGTGTACAGAAAATCCCAGTTTTCTGAAGAATAGTTATTCGTGACCACTGATATACCCGAAACCCTTCATCGACCAAAATTCATGAAATGGGTGATGTGCCTGCATGTAAAACACACAGGCACGTTACAGCTACAAAGAAGTAAGAACAGATAGTGAAAGCAAAAGGCATTGACCATGGGATTATTTGTGTCCAGTTTCTGGTCCCAGTAGTAAGTTTTACCAGGTAACTTGTTGTAGCCACTCATGATCAGAATTCCTAGAAAACATCTGAGTTCATCGGGACGTAAATCAGGATTCTCGTAACCTCTAAAAATTGCATATTTTTTGGTCTGCTCACAAATGAGATCAATAATTTCGTCGTCGATAAATTTCTCGAACAATTCTACGGGAGATAAATCTCTATAGGGGCGGTAATTTTCTGTTGGAAATTGCTTGCAGTTCAAAAAGTTTTCTAAATTTCCTTTGATCCATTGCCCTTCTACAATCCGTTCAGTTTTTTACCTGTTTTTTTTCTGCTGTTTTTTGTCAGTGCTTTTTTCTTGTTTTTTTTTTCCTTGGCAACTCCACCAGTGGATGGCGCATTCAGATCATTATCAGTGTGTAATCTTACCTCCGCTGGTGCAGACAGCTGTCGAGTGCTTAAATTGTCGACTGCCCCTCCAGATTCATCTCCTGAGTCTTCGTCTGTGAGAACGGTGCAATCTGGAGGAGAAACGTAGACACAATCAACGTCGGCCCCTTCACTTTCCTCCATCAGGCCTAAAATCTCTTTTAGGCTGACAGCATTGCTAGACAATGAATAAAAGGAGATTTAGCGTTATAAAAAGTTAGAAAACTTTAGTTTAGTAAGTGTTTTAGTTCAAATTTCCAGCTCTAAGCGCACGGTGTGGTTGAGTAAAGTTATATAAAATTTGATTGTACCATGGATTTTATTGTTTTACCTTAAAGTAGAGTACTTTGGCTAACTTTTAAGCTAAATTTCAAAATAGGTTGTTCGAGCTCCTTTTGAAATAATTTGATTTTTATGTTTTTAAGGGTCAAATGCGTGAAGCTGAGAAATGGACGGTGACTGAAACCTTTCGATTCACCATTAATTCCCGAGTTATACCTAGATTGACTTCAATTTTTAATATGTTGTTCCTTTACACATTTTCTGGCGTTCCCGAAATTTTTAGGCCCGGGAAAATTTTTAAGCTCCCGTGGCAGCGTTGCCAGTTCGCATAAATGAAAAAAACGAATTTGACGAAAAAATGAAGATGTTGAGTTCGGATTTGCGCTAGAATTTTGTAAATAAAAATCCGATTACATTGCTTGTCCATGATTTTAGATTTCGTGTAATTTGGGAATGCGCTGTTGCCATTTTCACCCTTTTTAAATCATAAAATTGTACCGCAACGTTCTGCACCAACAAATGCTGGTTCTTCTATTTTCAATCCTGTCTATTCCGTTCTCTACTCAGCTCTGCACACTTTTCTGCGCTATCAGTTCGACCATTTAGGATATAAGTCCGAATTGAATCGGCCACAGTATAGCGGTGATAGTATAATTGATGGTATTTTGTCAATTCGCCGATGATTCCATCTGTAGACCGAATATGGACTTGCCATGACTTGCCATGACCCAATTTGGACTTGCCATGACTACCCAAGACGTGATATGGACTTGCCATGACTTGCCATGACCCAATATGGACTAACCATGACTTGCCATGACCTAATATGGACTTACCATGACATGCTATGACCTAATATGGACTTGTCATTACCCAATATGGACTTGCCATGACTTGCCAAGACGTGATATGGACTTGCCATGACTTGCCATGACCTATTATGGACTTGCCATGACTTGCCATGACCCAATATGGACTAACCATGACTTTCCATGACCTAATATGGACTTACCATGACATGCTATGACCTAATATGGACTTGTCATGACTTGCCATGACCCAATATGGACTTGCCATGATTTTCCATGACTTGCCAAGACCTGATATGGACTTGCCATGACCTATTATGGACTTGCCATGACTTGCCATGACCCAATATGGACTAACCATGACTTTCCATGACCTAATATGGACTTACCATGACATGCCATGACCCAATATGGACTTGCCATGATTTTCCATGACTTGCCAAGACCTGATATGGACTTGCCATGACCTATTATGGACTTGCCATGACCCTACATGGCCTGCCATGGACTTGCCATGACTTGCCATGACCTGATATTGACTTGCCTTGACTTTCCATGACCCAATATGGACTTGCCATGACTTGCCATGACTTGCCATGACTTGCCATGACTTGCCATGGCCTAATATGGACTTGCCATGACTTGCCATGACCTAATATGGACTTGCTATGACTTGCAATGGCCTAATTTGGACTTGCCATAGCCTGCCATGGACTTGCCATGACCTGATATGGACTTGCCATGACTTGCCATGGCCTGATATGGACTTGCCATGACTTGCCATGACCTAATACAGACTTGCCATGACTATTACCATGACCCTATATGGACTTGCCATGACTTCTATCAACCAAACCCATTTATTCATCATATTATCCACTTTCTTTCTATCAATCATCTGTGCATGCCGAAATCGAGGTAAGTTAGGTCAGACTTTTCCAGTTTTTGACTTTTTGATTTTTTATCCTACATGGTCGAACTGATAGCGCAGAAAAGTGTGCAGAGCTGAGTAGAGAACGGAATAGACAGGATTGAAAATAGAAGAACCAGCATTTGTTGGTGCAGAACGTTGCGGTACAATTTTATGATTTAAAAAGGGTGAAAATGGCAACAGCGCATTCCCAAATTACACGAAATCTAAAATCATGGACAAGCAATGTAATCGGATTTTTATTTACAAAATTCTAGCGCAAATCCGAACTCAACATCTTCATTTTTTCGTCAAATTCGTTTTTTTCATTTATGCGAACTGGCAACGCTGCCACGGGAGCTTAAAAATTTTCCCGGGCCTAAAAATTTCGGGAACGCCAGAAAATGTGTAAAGGAACAACATATTAAAAATTGAAGTCAATCTAGGTATAACTCGGGAATTAATGGTGAATCGAAAGGTTTCAGTCACCGTCCATTTCTCAGCTTCACGCATTTGACCCTTAAAAACATAAAAATCAAATTATTTCAAAAGGAGCTCGAACAACCTATTTTGAAATTTAGCTTAAAAGTTAGCCAAAGTACTCTACTTTAAGGTAAAACAATAAAATCCATGGTACAATCAAATTTTATATAACTTTACTCAACCACACCGTGAGCGGTTTACCAACGCAGGCGATAGTAGTTATACAGGGTGTCTCAGACCACCTGGCAAGCTTTTATTGTGGCCAAACTAAGGCAAATATGAAAATTCGGTAAAACACGTGTAACGTATATCGACCCCAAAGAATTCGGGGAAAATATTTTCAGCCCCCCAAAACCACCCCTTGGGGGTTATTTAGGGGGGTGGGTACCCGTATCTCGAAAAAATCAAATGGAAAGGGTATCTTTTGACACTGGAATCTAATCCGGCATAAAAAAACAAAACTTTTTTATACATGAGTTTTTCTTCTAAAAACCACCCTTTTTTGAGTTAGGGGTGGTTTTCCAAAAATTTAGGGGTAATCTTTGATTGACCGCTGTGACCCTCCAAATCATTGGATTTGAGAAAACTAAGACGTTTCTGAAAGGGCAGACCAAGGGCTTTCTTTTGATGTATCACATGCCTATTTTTTGTGAAAAAAGGGGACAAGGCCCCCTCACCCCAAATTTTGGGGCTTCGGGGGGCCCTACGTAAAAATTGTCAAATGTAAAGGTATGCCTTGCGATACATCATTTGAAAGGTCTTTTAGAGACAAAAAAAATGATGACCCCCAAAATTCGAAAAAACCACCCCGTTTCAAAATGGCGGCCGTTTTAAGATTTGGGGGCTCAAGGGGGACCTTCAGAAAAATGACCCAAAATTGAGCGATACACAGCTAAAAAGGTCTTGAAGAGAGAAAAATAATGGTTCAAACCGCGAGTCAATCCGACTTTTCAAACCAAAGTTACGGCCGATTGAAATTTAGGGGTAGTTGAGTTTCCCAGAAAGGCGCCCCTAAATTTCAATCGGCCGTAACTTTGGTTTGAAAAGTCGGATTGACTCGCGGTTTGAACCATTATTTTTCTCTCTTCAAGACCTTTTTAGCTGTGTATCGCTCAATTTTGGGTCATTTTTCTGAAGGTCCCCCCTTGAGCCCCCAAATCTTAAAACGGCCGCCATTTTGAAACGGGGTGGTTTTTTCGAATTTTGGGGGTCATCATTTTTTTTGTCTCTAAAAGACCTTTCAAATGATGTATCGCAAGGCATACCTTTACATTTGACAATTTTTACGTAGGGCCCCCCGAAGCCCCAAAATTTTGGGGTGAGGGGGCCTTGTACCCTTTTTCACAAAAAATAGGCATGTGATACATCAAAAGAAAGCCCTTGGTCTGCCCTTTCAGAAACGTCTTAGTTTTCTCAAATCCAATGATTTGGAGGGTCACAGCGGTCAATCAAAGATTACCCCTAAATTTTTGGAAAACCACCCCTAACTCAAAAAAGGGTGGTTTTTAGAAGAAAAACTCATGTATAAAAAAGTTTTGTTTTTTTATGCCGGATTAGATTCCAGTGTCAAAAGATACCCTTTCCATTTGATTTTTTCGAGATACGGGTACCCACCCCCCTAAATAACCCCCAAGGGGTGGTTTTGGGGGGCTGAAAATATTTTCCCCGAATTCTTTGGGGTCGATATACGTTACACGTGTTTTACCGAATTTTCATATTTGCCTTAGTTTGGCCACAATAAAAGCTTGCCAGGTGGTCTGAGACACCCTGTATGTACAATAGAAAGGCTCGAGGAAGACCTGAAGATTATGCACTTCATTCATATGATACACAAGTCTTTATGTTTAGTTTTTATCGGTAATCATGTCGTATGCGCTCTACCGCCGCCAACCGCTTGTCGTATGCGCTCTACGCTGATAGCATGAATGAATAATAGGTAGCCTTACCTCACAATTAATGCTCTTCTGCGAATTCTTTGACGTCTCTCATGAACGCCATGAACAAATCATCATTCCGATTTCGCAGTCTCCACCATGCTTCGATAAGGTACGATGGTAGCATCTCCGGAGAGGTCCCACGCATTTGTCGTACTATTTTTTGCTTCAAAGGGGCCCATAGTGACTCAATGCGCTGAGTGTTCGCGCCTGTGTATGGATCCACGAAAAATTTGGAATGGTTAACTGTTTCATGGTTGTAACCATGCTGATCTAACGTCCTGTAGGCTCTCCACTCATCCGAGTGAATGGTTGACCCTTTGTTTATTTCATTTTCTATAATTGGGAATTGTAGGCGCATTTTTTTAGGCGGTGCATCAGAGGAGTGTCAACAACGTCAGCAATCATCGTTCTTTGCTCTTGTGGAGTCGCGAGATTTTTAAAAAAGTGCATCTTACGTTTTCTCGTGTGTTGTTTGAGGTTATAGCTGATGTAAACAACATGGACTTGGGTAAGTTTATATCATGTACTTTTTAACTTGCTTATCTTGAGGATCATCTCAAGAGTAAGTATCATGTTTTTTTTTTTTTCATTAAAAGCTATTGACGCTAGAAAAAAATCTGTAGAAAGTATTCAACGCTTCATATCGTCAGCTTACTCTTCTTTAAAAAAAGCTGAACTCACAACTGAACCCTAAACAGTAAAAAGATTACTATACAAACCTTTTATAATTTCATTCTTTTCTTCTTCAAAATTTTCTTGGCTGACACAGTGATCAGCCCCACCCCATACGCAAAACTCGTGTAAGTCGGAAGCAAGAAGTGCTTTAATTTGATTCGCGCTGGTGCAATTTTTTAATTGATTTAGCTGCTCCACCAAATTGGCGTTTTTGACTATGTCGCACGTCAGTTCGTCACGAACAAGAGTCTTGTTTGACATTAAATCGAAGAAGTGCGGTGAAAAAAATCGGGGCGAGGGTCCGTTGTTGAGAAAAGACAGCTGCAGGACCTGCCCCACCAGTCTGTAACGTCCATTCTTTAAACTCTTACAATTTAATGTCAGAGTCTTGCAGTTATCTTCACCCTCAAAAAGAGTTCTGTCTTCTTTCATTCTGAAAAGTAGAAGCGTAAGTAATTCGCGGGTTAGACCCCCACAGTCAACGCCTCTTTCGCCGATGAAGGTCACACTCAACTTGGATAGAACAGAGAAATTGGACGGAAGATTAGCTTCAAACTCTTCTAAAACAATAGGGCGATGCACATACAGGTAAACGATTCCTCGCTGCTTTGTTTTCAGGCGACGGGAAAGTTCTGAGAGTGACACTTTTGTTTCAACATCATTTATAACATTTACATCGTTTTTATCAACGTCTTGCAACAAATACTCCGTCCCGTCTTCATCGACAAAGACAAATTTTTTTGTTTCTTTCTTTGGAGGGCATACATCATCTTCTGAGTTAGAGTCTGTGTCCTCAAAGTTTAAAAAATAATCTTTCGGAAATTTTGTGGTGGCTTTTTTGGCCCTCTTTTTAGGTACAAATGTTTCTCCATCAGATTCGTCAGTAGTTTGTTCCGCCACATCCACAGCAATATTTACTGATGACCGTACATAAAAGTTTGACTTTGTGTTTCTGAGCAAAGAAGCTCCGTCAATGGATGTCCCAGGCTCTGGATTGAATGAACTGAAAATTTGTCCATTAAATCTCACAAATTCGAGTTTGACATCATTGCTCAACTTGGCCGAGAATATTTGACGTATTTTGTCCAAAACGTCCACCGCAGACATTTCTCTATAGAATTCCACAGACTGAACTTCTATATTAGCGGTCAATTAAATTAAGTCTCTAATATAGCGTTCACTCAATCCCAAATTTTTGTTCAAGGACAAAACCAAATCACTCACCAAAAATTGGCAGTCATCCGCGTTATTCAAAAAAATACACAATTCTTTAAAAGCGGTTTGTAGCTCCGTATTTTCAGGCCTGCCTGTTTCTTGAATAGACGATTTCTTCCAGAATCTCCGGTAGCAATCTTTATGGTAACGAGCTTCAGCATCCACCAAATCGTGGACCGATTTCACTCTCGCACTCACAATATTTGCCCATTCGTCATTTCTTTCTGTCGCGCACTTTAAAATTGTGTTTGTAATCGATAAAGTTCGCACCTCTTGAATTGACTGTCTAGCCGCTACGGGTTTTATTAAATCAATAAAAGCCTCTTCTCCGCACAAAACACAGTCTTTCTTAAAGTCAAAAATATTAAGGGATGAACGAAGTAGAGGGGCGGGCTGAATTTCCTCCGAAACGTCTGCATTTAAAGCAGCTGAGGCTCCTGCAGCTGGAAAACACTTATTTTTAGATATAACGATACTTTTGCGGGTATAATTTTTACGACATTCCGAGTGAACACTCACTGAGGTGCACCCCTCTAATTTCACTTGTAAAGAATCATTTCGATCGCGACTAGCACTAATTAAAGTCGATAGCCCTCTTGTGACAGTCACCACTTCCCCGCAATCAAGAGTCCCGTTACAAATGATGCACTCCATATCCGAATACTTGCGAACGACTCGGTTATAAGAAAAAGGGCGGTTTTCCGACTTTGAGGGGGGGTGGGGGGGGGGGGGGGGGTTAGCTCGCTAGGTAGGGATGGGGACTTTTGTGAAAATACTCCTTTCGAAGGGTAGAACCGATGGTAAAAAATCCAGCTTGGTTCCAATTTGTTCCAAAAAATGCCACTTTTGTCCCTTCATTGACTGGACTAAAATGCGTAGATCGCGAATCGGCGGTAGAGCGCATACGACAAGATTACTTTTTTATCCTAAGAATTCGTGTTTACATGATTGTTAGCAAATGCTTATGTAAAATATAAGATGACCCTGTGTCATCCTAGTGTGGCCATATGGTCACACCAAAGTTTCAATCAATCTGGAGTGCAGAAAAAAAAAAAAAAAAAAAAAAATAGCTACAAGACTGTGAGTAGTGGTTCGTGCAACTCTATATATTGAGAAAATGTTAAAATTATTGAGATATACAACCAGTAAGTTAGTCAAACAAAATAAAATACTTACGGATCCTTTACGTGAGTCATTTTTCATGAGTAAGACTTACACAATGATTATTTACCGGCTTCCAGGGACCAATAAATGTACGATCCGGACGGTCCTTGTTCTTTAACATTTGGTGCAGCCCTAACCAATCAGAAGCGAGGATTCGCTACTTGGGGTCGAGAACAAGGGACCGTCCGTACCATACATTTATTGGTCCCAGGCCGATTGAAAGCAATTCTAACCTCATAATGTCAACAATGAACATATGACTGATAAGTAAACAGTGCTACCAATCGACAAATTTAGATCAGAAGGGAATTCCCACAAGCTCAAACTTTCCCTGTCTGTGTGACCATCTGTGTGACCGTATGGTCACACTAGGAGGTTATGGGTTTTAAGTGAGATAATTGACGTTGAAGTTGGGAAAGTCAGCGCTTTGACCATGGCGGGTGTCACGCAAGCTGCATGTAGGCGCTTACCCGTACATTACATGACTCCCGCCATGGTCAACAAATCTCTAGTAGGACTCTTTTGGCCTCTGGTGCTGTTTTATTCCGAATACGTTTGATTTCTACCCATTTAGAATAGAAATCCAACAGCACTAACCTAACTAAATTTTCTTACACCTGGCATCCATAGCATGGTTTAAGCTGTCTGTAACTGGTGACAGCCTCCTACCCATCCTTAACGGTTCAGACCAACGATTACACACTTTTTTGGTAATGTCATCGTTTTTTTTTAGATATTATGAAGCTTGTGAATCATTAAATCATTGATTTTTAAAATTATTGGGTTGACAATGTTTGTTATACCTCGTGGCCAGTTTCCTACGTGCATTGCACAAACTTTCAAAATTTTCGTTCCGCCGTTCTTAAGTGTTTTTAGAATTTCTAAAATTGCCTAGAAAATTCTCCTCGACTTCCTGGTGTGATTGGAGCGGATCAGCAACTTTGAAACCGGATAGGACCTCGAAATTTATCGATTGATGTTTTGCGGTATTTAAACGCAAATTGCAGATGATGATGTTTACTATCCTACTCTTTGTGGTTATTATGGTGGTACACTATTAAAGCCGATTTCAAATGTCTGTTCAGTCGTTCTGCGTGGGACGGATTAGAATAAAATAGAGATTTTTTTACCGATCTTAACCCCGTTCCATTCAGAAGGCCTGGCACCGATTTGACATATATGTTTTTGCGTTATCCGATACAATTAATCCGGGAAAGCTGAAAATTTCCTCATGGAAGACATTAATGGAGCAGTTGCAAGGGTCTGAAATGTTGTGTTTTTTATAAAGAAAATTTTAGTTCTTGATGAGCTGAGAACGATGGTGCCTTTGGGTTTTCCTATAATAGTTCCTGTTTTAAAGATACACGCATGTAAAGTTGTGAAAAATCGTGTGCGTAGTGACGTCACTACGCGGAATTCCCATTTGAAACAATGTATTTTGGGCCAAAATCTCATCTTCGGAACAATGGGACTTATTTAGAAACCAAAGGTATCTTTGCTCTCAGCTCATCAAGTACTGAAATTTTCTTTATAAAGAACACAACATTTCAGACCCTTGCAACTGCCCCATTGCGTTAGCCGCAGTCATTCTTTTGACAGGTGTCAGCCAACAAAATTTAGTGAAAGCATCAATGACTACAAAAATAGCGGTATTATAGTCTGCTCAATTTAGGAAGATAGTAGGAGATTTTTCGGGAAGTGCACAAATGGCACCAGCGGGTAGGCGCATACAATGGGAACGGTCTCGATCGCCTATCCACGTGTCAACTCGTCATTGCGCCGGCCGCGCTGTGGGCCGACGAGCGGCTACCTGACCGCCATCCTTTCTATCAGAGTCCGTGATGAGAGAGGGTAGAGGGTAAAATTTTAAATTTCATATTTACGCAATTTCTTTTTGCGCTAGTACACTCTACAAGAAATGTCTGTCCAATTGAGTGTAGATTTCATTTAAATCCGACCACATTCAAGATCACTCTAGAAAGAGGGGAACTCGTTCATTTGAACTGTCCATACGTCACAGAAGCTGCTCGGGAGTCATGACTTCACAATTTTCTGACATTTTTAGAACACATTCTAATTTAAAATCAATGTATCACTTCAAAAAAGTATCACACTAACTATGAACACTTGCATCCTTTAAATAAATTTGAAAACTTACATGCTTCTTGTTTTGGCAATGTTGGATATGGGATTGGAAAACAGAGAGGGAGGAGAGGAGAGAGGAGGAAAATAGTGACTCACCAGAAAAGCAGGAACGGAGGAAAAGGCAGGGAATCAGAAAGGAATAATTTTAATGAACTATGAGTAAAATATAACGGAACAAAGGAGGAAAATGAGAAAAATTAATACAATGGAGAGGATAAAACTAATTTTCCTGAACTTCTTTTTTTGGGAGAGAGCGAAGAGTGTAGAGACGAAACTGAATCTGCATACCAAACTAGATCGAAAGTAAGCAAGCGAGGAAAAGTGGGTCACTGGGCCATTTGATCAGCTGCTTGAACAGGCCTCCTTACACACACCTTAGAAACACCTTAGAAACATACCTTAGAAACGCTCAGAAACAGGCCATTACTCTGGCAAAGGACGGCATCCGATATCTCCATCCTCAGACTCATCTGTGCTATCCTCGCTGTCTGAATCTGATGGGCTGAGACTTATGAAACTCCTCCACTTGCGCGTCCTCGAGCCCCTCCGCCTGCCATGCTTCCTCGATTACTCACCTCATGTGGTCAACATATGACCTCCTGTCGTCGGTAATTCTCGGATTGCTTCATTGAAAATTTGCTTTACATCATTGAGTTTCTGAGTCTAATATAGCTCGGCAACATATTTCTTTATCCAGCTCCACGCCATTTCAATTTCCTTCTAGTGGCAATGGTATGGCGGGAGTCTAATTACTAGATGACCTGCCTCCCTCGCTTTCCCGTCCAGGACGTAAGTTGGTTAAGTAGGTTTATTGAGCATGGCCAGCTGAAGTAGCTCTACTTTAAGCCTATCTTCTCCGTGCAATACTCCGTGTTCTTGTAGCCATTGTATAATGGCTGCCTTCCGCGAGGCAATGGTCGGCGCTTTATCTTTAACGCGAGAATGATAGGATGCGTTATCCATAACGATGATACTTTTAAGTGGTAAGGCTGGTACCAACAACTCCGGGAACCATTTTTCGAACGTCTCGCTATGCATTTCTTCTTGGTATTCAGTAGTTTTCTTAGACGAAAACACCAATGGAGATGCTTCAATCCAGCCATTAGCTCCTCTGGTGTGGCAAATAATTAATCGCTGATCTTTTCCAATTGGGTTATCCAGATTGGTTTTCACTGTGCCATCTGTGAAGGCACGGGTCTTACAAATATTGTGGTTAATCTATCTAGAAAATCACTTTGTCCCAATCAACGTCTCTCATTGATTGAAGGAAAAAACAACGTTTAAGGCTACCACCGGTTTTCCATCAAAACAACCCTGTTGTTTAGCTTTTTATATTTAAATCCTAGAGAATGTAAAAGAGTGTACAAAGACGTACGTTCTCTTTGGAAAACCTTTGCATCATTTAATTATTTAAAAAGTGCGTCCAGAGTCGGGACTTTTGTAGTACAGGTTAATAACAAGTCAGAGATTCATGTGAACTGCGTTGTATTAAACGATCTAAATGTATATAAACAGACTACGGAGATGTCACGATAGCGCATCTTAATGAGTCATCGCGACGGAGGCCATCCACACGAATACAAACAAAGTATAAAAAATTATGATACTGTCAGTACACCCCGCTCTTTAAGAGGGTTTTAAGATTCTTGAACCGAAAAAACTCTAAAAATAAATAATAAACAAAACAAAATTTACCTGTTACAGTCACACGAAGAAAGACAGGAAAAAGAAACAAATGAATAAATACGTTAAAAAATACAATAAGAATATAAACCAATAAATTACAGATAATAGATATAGTACGATCTCCGGAATATTTACTTAACCTAATTTAAACAACAAAAAAAGGAAAATTTGCATGAATTAGAAATTTACAAACATAAACCCTATAAAATACAAAAATCAAGAAACAGATTTGAAAAATTGAAATCGAGAATTGTGGACTTTCGTCGATTTAAGTCCATCACTAATGACTGAATGTACACCGTCCCTATAAATAATTCTAAATGGCCCTTTATAAGGAGCTTGCCATTTAGTTTGCGGTTCTACTCTTAGCTTAACGAAGTCACCCCCCTGGAACGCGGATGGACGAAAATTCTTGTTTACCACACGACTTTGAGCAATTTTTGCTTGCTCTACCATTCCCCGCGCCATCCTTTGAGAATGGGCCAGCTTATGTCGTAATTCATCCCTGAAATTGTCGACATTGTATAAAGGAATACGCTGAGATGGAGGAAAATTCGGAACATTTGCCAAGTGCCCGTATACAAGTTCATGGGGTGTGAACCCGTGTACCGAATTAGGGGTACAATTATAACTGAAAACATAATACGCTAACCATTCATCCCAATCAGCTTTTTTAGTTTCTTCAACCGTCCTAAAAAAGTCATTCAAATGCCTATGGAATTCAAGCGAGCCCAAGCAAAGCTAAAATATGCTAACGGGAGGTCTATGATCATTGATCAGTCTCCAAAATGAAATGTCTGCCGTATAAAATCGGCCGAAAATGTTTAATGGCAAAATGAGCAGCCAACAGCTCCTTTTCTACAATGGACTTTTTCACTTCAGCTGAAATGAGACTTTTACTCGCAAAAGCTACAGGTTTTTCGGCACCCGGTTCTCCTTGTGAGAGAACAGCTCCAAACCCATAGTCTGAGCTGTCAGTTGTTAATTTAAAGGGTTTAGAAAAATCTGGATGTGCTAAAACGGGGGGGGGACTTTTTAGTGCTTTCTTTAATGCATCAAAAGCTGCTTGATGCTCGTCCTGCCAATTGAAAGGAACGTTTTTACGAAGCAATGTATTAAGCGGCGCTGCCATATGAGCAAAATTACGGAGAATTTTACGGTAGTAGTTGGCAAAAGCCACAAATCTTTGGACTTCCGCAGGATTTTTTGGCACTGGATAATTTGAGATTGCCGAGAACCGTTTAATGTCCGGATAGACTCCGTGCTCCGTTATCCTGTGTCCAAGATAACCAAGTTCATTCTGAAGAAAATGAAATTTTTCCAAATTTAATTTTCAGTCACAAGAACGTAACCGATCAAAGACCTTTGTTAAGTTAATAATATGATGACGTAATGAACAACTAAAAACACAAATATCATCCATATAGCAAAATGCTCAATCCTCCAAGCCCGATAAAGCCATAGTCATCATTCGGACAAATGATGCAGATCTTCATCTCCAGCATCAACAGGGTCCATCCCATATTCTTGGTGCGTTACTCCAGACGGCAGAAAATCATCATGTGTAAACACATTCAAATTTAATGGGAAAATACTTGTCTTTCTGAAGCCCTTAACAGCTGTTTTAACACTTGCAGCATACTCAAACGCCTCTTTTACAAAACCTGCTACGTGATACTCAGTGACAGTTTGACCAGGATGGGTTGTCGTCCAATTATCGCACGCAGTGTTGTAGTATGCTTTAAATGGTCCGAAAAAAGCACGGTCTAGAGGTTGTGTTTTGTGGCTGCTGTGTGGTGGCAATGATAACAGTTGGATGTGGTTCCTTTTAGCATGTAAGATAAACTCCTAACCTAGTTATCAACATTTACAAATTTTGATTCTTGCGGCGTAAATTTCAAAATTTGAAAGTTTCAAGTTTTGAACTGAAAATGCCCTGAATCTGAAGAAAAAGCTAATAGAGGATGGTCTTTTGGATTTACCGAAATTTGATGAAATCCTGCCTGTAAATCGAGACTAGAAAACACCGTGGCACGACCAAGTTGGTCCAAAATTTTATCAATTCTTGGTAACGGAAACTTATCTGCTACTATGCGCTTATTAAGAGCCCTAAAAGCAAAAACTAATCGAGTCTTACCCGGAGCACCTGCCTTAGGCACCAGAAGTATAGAAGAATTATAAGGACTAGTCGAAGGTTCTATAATATCATCCTCCAAATACTGATCAATGTGTTGCCTAATCCCCTCCTTTTGAGCTTGAGGAATTCGATAATTCTTCTGATAGACCTGTGAGTGATCATTTAGCATAATGTTTTGTTCATAAAAATTATTGACTGTAAGTTTATCCCCCGGCAAATGAAAACAATCATGCCAGTCTTTGCAAATTGCGATAACCGAATCTACATCTTTACTGGAAAAATTTGGTGCGTTTTCCCTTAAAATTTTTGAAACTTTAACCTACGCTCAGCTTCCGATCCGGATGCTTCATATTTTAAAATATTGTAATTATTAAGAGATTCATACTGCAAAGGAAAATTATTTAAAGTTATCGGGACTTCTAAAGTATTTACAATGCACACATGTTTAAAACCATTTGAGGGCAAATTGAATTAGAAACAAAAACACCTGGCGAAAGTTCGCCAGAAACATTGAAACTATCCTCAGGCAACTCCATTCTAATTGCCTGCATGACCTCCGATCTTGCGAGAATAGTGACTCCAGAACCTATAAATTTCTGAATGGGTAACTCTATACTCTTCTCATTCAGAGAAAAAGACATTAACCATGTACCATAATCTAAAATACATGAGAAACCATTTAAAAATCAAGACCGAGAACCCCATCTGTTAGAATTGGAAAATCTGACCCAACTAAATGAAAATCTTGGTTAATAGACAACTCCTTTCCACAATGTAGCCTCGTCGGCAATTTACCCAGGGTTTTTTGAACACCTTTTCCTATTCCTAACAGTTTAAGAATGTTCGGCAACACGTTCCGTTTTTTAAAATTTACAGTATTCACTTTACATAGACTTACATCCGCCCCGGTATCAACTAAAAAGGTTAAAGGCCTTAAACTAAAATCTGTTCTTATTTGTTCAAAATTTACATTACCCTTCAACTTTAATCGAAATATCCTTGAAATACTTCTTGCTGATCTTGGTGGGCCGCCGCCGTAGCAACTTTCGCTCCTTGGTTTGAAGTACTGGACGGCCCCGCGCCGCGTCGTTTCCCGAATGAGCACATTTTCCGTGAGAAGAGCCAGAGTCAAAACACCTACTGTCAGAACGTCCTCCGTCTCCTTGGTTCCGGTTCCGATTTCCATAGTGATTTCCATTTCTGTTACGATCACCATACCCGTTCGGATTACGACCACCATTTTGATTGCGATTTTGGTTGTAGTTACGGTTCCGGTTCCGATTGTCATTCTGATAACGGTTGTTGTAACGAGTCCTCGTTCCGATTCTAATTATTAAAGCGATTTCCACTTTGATAACGGCTTCGTTTCTTGTTTCCATGAAAACGCTGTCCTTTGAATCCTTTTACATAGTTCACCTGCGCCTGACTTTCCGGTGATTCTAACAAACAAGTGGATTCAGCTTCCAGTGCCAAAGACACCGCTTTTGAAAAATCCTGCACCATGGAACACTGAAGTACATCCCGTATTTTTCCTTTGCATCCTGTCTTTAACACTTTGAGCGCCATTGAGTCATTTAGTGTGCGCACAACATCCCTGATTTCTTCACCTACTGACGACGACACTTGCAAATCAGTCATAGCGGCAACCAACGTTTCTATTTGAGCCACAAAATCCGCTACTTTATAATCAGTTTATTTTAAAACTTGCAAACCATTTCGCAGTTTTGAAATATTCGTACGAGGCTTAAACCTAGCTTTTAACAAACTTTCTAGTTCCGCAAACGTCTTTGGTTCTTTGGTCAATGATAATTTTGCCGCGCCTTTGACTTTTATTTTAACGACAAAGGTGATGAGCTTTTCTTGCGCCTCTTTTTTTACTGAATCATAATAGTATTTAACTACTTCCAAAAAATCATTCAGCTGGCCTGGCGTACCATCAAATTCACTGATTAATGAACCAAAAGTTTTGATATCAAACTTTATACTTCCAGTTTCAGTATCAGATCTGATCAATCATTACAGAATTTTTTACATTTATCATACAGTGCGAATAATTCGGCTGTTTTAGCGTCAGTCTCCAAAGTACTCCATAATACATCCAACTGCGCCAATTTACTTGCTGCCTCCTCTCTTCGTCGTTCCTGATTCAATGTTAGCACATTAGCCACAAAGAGCGTAAACTCGGCAGCCATTTATCTTTGAACGCCATAAAACGACTTATTTAAAATACAAATAAACTAAGATAGATTCATAAAAAACAGAATGAAATAGATGAATAGGCAATTGCTCTGTACTAATTAAAAATAAAATAAATTGTCCGCAAATTTTGCATCACTTTTCACTAACAAAGAGCGTAGTTCCACTAACTCTTTACTTTGCTGCTCACATTTGGCTTTCACAGAGTTAACCTTAGCTTGCCGAGCTTTTACATAATTCCATATTAACTCAAAAAAATTCACTAACATTAACAAAAACAAAAGTCCGATGAGAAAGTATTGGGCCTGATCGTGACCATTTATGGTTGCATTCCCGTTCACTATATAATTTTCTCGCGATTTTCCGTTTTTCTTAGTTTTTCGCGAACCAATTTCCCATTTTATACACTGCACTAGAAATATTAATGGAAAACTAAAAGCACAAATCCGAAGTGCGAATTCGAAAGACACGGTCGCCATGTAATGGTGGGATCGATATGGGAAATAATATCAACAAGTACTTAAACATTACTCTCTGGTTTATTACTTCATAGTTTCTTATATACAGTTGTCGACTCGCGAGTTACCGACTGGCTTGTTTACAAACACAATACATATGCACATCATACGTTTGTCATTCTTATACTACAGTAACTCCTACAAAAAGAGTCGTAAAACAAAAATCTGCACATGCAAAATACTCTACTTGAAGAGTGCTTTCAAGAAAAAAATACGAATTTTGAATCAAACTAACCGGAAGTCGACTTTTAGGCACGTTAAAAGTTTTGGCGAGAAAACCCGGACTCATCAAAATGTTCAAATGGCAACCCCCATCTTTTAATATCTCTCTCGAAAAGGCGTAAAAAGTTGTGCATTTTGGCGCAATTCAAAGCTCCATATCGTTTTTCTTATTCGATATATCGAAAATCAAAGTTAGATTAGGACCATTCTTCGACCCTGTAAAAAATGGATCCTATTGTGTGATACATCATTTGAAAGCGCTTATAAAATCAAGCATTTTAGCGCAAACCGGAAGTCAATACCTTTTTTGCGGTCGAGATATCGCAAGTCATAGTTTAAAGTTGGCCCTAAGCGGAAACTAAACTTCGACTTTTGACGCAAAAAAAGTATTGACTTCCGATTTGCGCTAAAATGCTTGATTTTTTAAGCGCTTTCAAATGATGTATCATACGATAGGATTCATTTTTTCAGGGTCGAAGAATGGTCCTAATCTAACTTCGATTTTCGATATATCGAATAAAAAAAACGATATTGAACTTTGGATTGCGCCAAAATGCACAACTTTTTACAACTTTTCGAATGAGATGTCCAAAGATAGGGGTTGCCTTTTGAACATTTTGATGAATCCGGGTTTTCCCGCCAAAACTTTTAACGTGCCTAAAAGTCGACTTCCGGTTAGTTTGATTCTAAATTCGTATTTTTTTCTTGAAAGTACTCTTCAAGTAGAGTATTTTGCAAGATTTTTATTTTGCGGCTCTTTTTATAGGAGTTATGATTTTTCGAAAATTGGTCCAAAATCGAACCTAGACCTTCGATATATCGAACACGAAAAAAAATATTGACTTCCAGTTTGAGCCGAAATGCTTAGAATTTTACGCCCTTTCAAATGAGGTATCATAAGATGGGGGTTGCCACTTGAAATTTTCGAGTTTAGGGGGGTGCTCCCCCCCCCCCTGAAAACCTCCCTAAACCCAAATTTTGGGTTGTGACAGTATTTTTAAATGAAACTTCAGGTCCGAGTAACCGTAAAATCCGAAGTTACCGAAGAAATTAATAATGGGTATTATAATCTTCAATATTTAGAAGCAATGGGTAGAACCCATAAATACAAACTAAATTGTATTGGTATGGCCTCTGATCATGAGGAAAGTGAAAGTGATACAGAAACGTCTTCGCTAAAGCGCAAATCTGCAGAAGAGTCAACCGAAGATCGAGGGAGAAAAGTTTCAAGGGTTTTTGAAGAAATTTTTCAGAACCCGGTCCCCCATTCTAGTCGAGATCCAAATTTTACTTTGATGTCTTTCTTTTATTGAAATTTAATTTGTCAAAATTCTTATTTTTTCCTTGTGGGGGTTTCTGTTTTTTTTTCCAGATAACCTACGATGGAATTTTTCAATGAAATCCAAAAACCTAGGATCCCTCTTAAACGGCCGGAGGAGTTAACCCCAGATACCTCCTATCATCTAATTAAAATAGAGTTGGTGGATGGGAAATTTGGACGGGCTGCCCGAGCCCAAATCAAAGTAGACGGTTGCACGGTGGAGATGTATCTCCCCCATATCTACGGCCGCACTCTGACAGAGGCAGCCGTCAACGAGCTTTTAAGCAAAAACATGTTTCTCCATTATGTGGGTCCGGATGATCGGACCCACACATGTATTCTCCTTGTAAGAAAATTTAATTTTTTGTGTCAATAGTTCTTAAGTTATTTTTTTCCTGGTTTTCGTTCCTCTTTTTTTACTGTTAATAATAATAATATTTTTAACTATGTACGTTTGTTTGCAGTTGTAGCTGTTTCTTAGAAATAGTCAAGTTTTTGCTGCCTGCTGAAGGCCACAATTTCTTTCTTTTTGTCCTGTATAAATATTTAGATTTAGGTTTGAGGTGGAGGTATATTATGAGCTAGTATCATCAGTATTTTTATCCTCAGACTAATGACTATAATACTAGAAACCCAGAGATGAGTGAGAGACGACTTTTAGCTTCCCCGTGGTATAAAAACACGCTTCATGTTTTTGAAAATTAGGTTAGAAATTTTGATTTTTGTGATTTTTTTCCATCAGCATTAGAACCTTCTTCGAGCTCAGAAGCGCGAGCTTGGAGAGCGAAAAGGGTTGTAGAGGCTAGGGAAAACATTCAACCCATACTAAACTTGTATGACTATAAACGTCAAAGTTGCAGTCCTTAATAAATTTATTTGTCAATATGTTCTTTAATTCATTTTTTTTTCAATTCAGCTCGAAGCAGCTGTGAAGCGTGCAATCTACCAATGTTGCTTTTAGTTCATTTAAACTCGTGTAAAATATCGATTCCAGGGAGTGCACTGTTCACCCTCCAATTTATCGACATTTTCCATGACCTTAAATGGACTGGATGCAACTTTGTCAAATTGCACACTCCGCCACTGGCTTGAGCAGTGTTTCGATTCTTTTTTGAAGACTTTTAAAAAAAATTACAATTAATTTATTTCATGTAATCTCTCATTTAAACTATCAATAATAAATAGGAAAGAAAAATAAAAAAGAACAAATTGGTTTTTTGTTGATAAAGTAATTACAATAAAATTTATTCCGGGAAAAATATTTCTCACAAGATAAGAAAATTGAGGAAAGTTGATAGCATTCGTTTGACATTCCCAGTCAAAGCTTGATATGAGAAAATTAAATCATGGATCAAAATAGCATAAGCAGTTGTTCCTCTTTCAAAATTATCATGGGCTTCGATATCAATCTGGATGTCCAATGGCCCCGGTTTAATAATATCCTCATAAAGACATTTCATTATGAACATTGGGTTATTAGCCTTGAACTCCTCCAGAGTCAGTGTAGGCTCGCAAAGTTTCTCTCCGTTAAAAAAATCCGTGATAAAATTTAAATAATTTTGATAGAAATTCAGATACCTCCTGCTCGAAGTTCTCGTTCAGATTTTCATACGGTAAAAAAGAGACACTGTTGAGATGGCTTTTGAATGATCGTAATTTTACGTGATCGAATTTGCTTGCGTCTTTGGCTTCTTTGTCCATTCGCTGAGTTTGGAAAAACAGGATAATGTACGTCGGTGCCTCTTCATTCGTAATGGTCATCAATTTCCAAGTCTCTTTGCTACTTATAGGGAGTTGGGGGTAAGTGAAAGTTTCAAAACTTATGAAATATCGCACTGTTCTTTACCTTATCGAGGATCGTCTTCTCCGCCCCGAAGTTGAATTTTACCTGAGGCATAATCCATTGAACCTTTTTCGAAGAAAGCGCAAAGTTAGCTTTTCCGATGCCTTTAGTTACTTTAAAAGAATTACTATCAGTTCTTGCACGAATAAGAACTAGTTCTTGACGAACACGGATCAGAACTCCTTTAAAATCAGCTGCAAAACCCAATAACATATTAAGAGGAATTAGAGCATAGAATGTTTTGTCATTATTAGCATGGTACAGGGTACTGGATCGGCTTTTCCCAACCTCCAAGTCTAAGGGCCTTGATTTCTTGCGTTGTATTTGTGAGCTAAGTCTCAGCGGTACTCGTCACACCAACTGATCTCGATCAATCGACTTCAACACCGTTAATTTCATAACGAATTTGTTCGAAGAGGAAAGCAAAGGAGTTGTTCGTTAAAATAACTTCTATTTCCTCTTCCGTAGTTTGCGCACCAATCAATTTGGTTTCAATGACTCCTTCTATTTTTTTTTTTTTTTTGAATCCCCCGGAACGGTGTAAAGATCTTGACTGTTGGCCGGAATACGGATTTCATCGTTGTTTTTAAAGTAGCATTATATGGGTTCAGATGTATCCCCCAAGGTCCATATATGTACATAAGGTCTGTGGCCGGTAGCTTTTGGCTCCCCTCGTGTCCCCACAGTTTGGGAACCACTTCTCCATTTAAAACCATTGATCCAAGGTGGCGGCGAACTCGGGAAGAATGTTAAAGTAAATGGGGGTATGGGTTCCCAAACATTGTATTTCCCGAGTTTGCGCTACCGGCCAGACCTTATGTACAGGGTGTTTCACGTAACCTGCTCACTATGGTTTTCTTGAACGGGTGACGATAAAAAAATCTGGAAAAATCGGTTTTATAGTAATTCGGGCCTGAAGTTTCATTCAAAAATACTGCCGCAACCCAAAATTTGGTTTTTGGGGGGTTTTCGGGGGGGGGGGGACCCCCCTAATCTCGAGATTTTCAAATGGCAACCCCTATCTTGTGATACCTCATTTGAAAGAGGGTAAAATTCTAAGCATTCTGGCTTAAACCGGAATCCGATATCTTTTTTCCTTTTCGAGATATCGAAGGTCGAAGTTCGATATAGGACCAATATTCGAAAATTCTTAACTCCTACAAAAATAGTCGTAAAACAAAAAACTGCACACGTAAAATACTCTACTTGATGAGTACTTTCAAGAAAAAAATACAAATTTACAATCAAATAAACCGGAAGTCAACTTTTAGGCACCTTAACATTTTTGGCGGGAAAACCCCCATTTCTCAAAATTTTCAAATGGCAACCCCTATCTTTTAATACCTAATTCAAAAATGCGTAAAAAGTTGTGCATTTTGGCGCAATCAAAAGTCCGATATCAATATTCTAATTCGATATATCGAAAATCGAAGTTCGATTTAGACCATTTTTCGACCCCGTAAAAACCGGATCCTATCGTGTGATACATCATTCAAAAGCACATAAAAAACCAAGAATTTTGGTACAAACCGGAAGTCAATACCTTTTTTCGCGGTCGAGATATCGCAAGTCAAACTTTAAGGTAGGCCCTAACCAGAGACTAAAGTTTGACTTGCGATATTTCGACCGCGAAAAAAGGTATTGACTTCCGGTTTGTACCAAAATTCTTGGTTTTTTATGTGCTTTTGTGTGTATCACACGATAGGATCCGGTTTTTACGGGTTTTTTGCTTTTTAGAGTATTTTAGATCCCTAGTTTTTTTAAATTCCGACTTTTCAAATAAGAGTTCTGATTTTTTCAAAATCGAACTTTGACCCTCGATATATCGAAAACGAAAAACGATATCGACGTCTGGTTTGTGCCGAAAGTCTTAGAATTTTATGCCCTTTCAAACTAGATATCACAAGATAAGGTTTGCCATTTGAAATTTTTGAGATAGCGTCCCTTGGGGGCCCCCTAGGAGGGCTAGGGGGTTTTGACCCCCCAAAAAATAAAGTTCATCTAAAATGATGAAGAATGGTCCAAACCGTAACTTTTTATCTCAACTTGTTCAAAAGTTAGCCGGGGGGGGTGCATCTGTTACTTCCTGTATATTGTCTCTGTATCCAATGCGGCTTTTCGAAGGATCCGACTGCGACTTTCCGCCAGGCCATTTTCATGGTAAATAACGGTAATATTTTAACACTGTGCATTGCAGCTATGTCAGACAAAGACTTCTAATACTATCTAGACTGGACATAACGCCTACCCATTGAAGACGATCGGTAGGCAACCACGATCACAGTATGTGCTAAGATTTTCGGAAATACATTAAAGTAAATGGGAAAATTACTTTTTTTCTTTTTCTTTAATTAATTAAAACTACAAAAAAAAAAAAAAAAAAAAAAAATCCACATAACTTGGTAACATTTGAAAGCTCTCAATATGTAAATTCCAGTTTTGGCTGGTTTTTCATACCAATTTTTCAATCGTAAACATTCTATAGAGGCTCAAAGTTGGGTCAACTTTCCTAAATTCTACGGGATGTTCCACCGTTTCGGTACCCCGCTGAGACAACCTACGTAGCTGTATAGCCTGTATAGTGTATATACTCAATTTTAATTAATCCATCTTTTGATTATTGCTATAACTATTATCACAGAATAATAATTTATCGCATAAATTTTATTTTTGAGCTGTAACCATTTAAAAACGGCACGAAGAAAACAATTTTATGAAACACCCTGTAGAAAATCGGTACCCAACTTTAAGCCCCTGTAGACTGTTTCTCGTTCTAAAATCACAGATAAAACCAGCCTGAACCGAAATCTGCATATCATGGGCTTTCAAATGGTACCAAGTTTTTTGGAAAAATATTTTTTTTAGTATTTTTAATTAATTTTTAAAATTAGTCATTTTCCCATTTACTTCGATGTATTTCTGAAAATCTTGTCACATACTGTAATCGTGGTTGCGGCCAGGGTTCGAAAATTTCATGAAAAATAAAATCGTGAAATTTCACGTGAAATATTTCATGAAATTTCTGAAATTTATGAAAAATACGGAAAAATACTCCGCAAATGCGTAGAATTTCCTTTCGGTTGCTTTGCCTCACCAAAAATGAGAAACAAAACTATTGGTGCTATTATTTAGCTGTTTGTTGCCTTCTTTTAACATCACTGCCAGCCAGTGCAAGCAAAAATAAATAAATAAATTATTTATTCTCAATTTGAAATTAGTCTAAATGCTGGTGGGTCTCTAGAGATTTTACCAAGTAATTACTGTGTAAAATACAATTCTGGTAAAATGAGAGTCCAAAGCCCTCATCTTTAAGGATCCAGCCCTCGCAAACGGGGGGGGGGGGAAGAAGGGATTTGGGATTTTTTATCTCTCCTCCCGTTACCTCGTTGCCCCGTTTTTTTTTTCTCTTTCTTTTCCCCTTCCTTCCCTCCCTTTTCAGGTAGAACGTGGGAGGGGGGGGGGGGGGGGTTACCCCTTTCACCCCCCCCCTTGTTTCTGCCGATGGCTCTTATATTATTCAACAATAATTATGATTTGAACAAACATTTTCACGATACATGTAAGTGTAAAAATTATAGCATTAAGTAAGGTGGGCAATGCAAAAAATAAAAAATAAATAAAATGAAAATGATGCTGGGAATAAAACCTTATTGAGAACTTCAAAAATTTGAAAACATAACCTTCAAGTAACTGATGCAAAATTTTGGGATGCCCTGGGTTGTTTACCTTATGATAAAATGAACATTTACCATAGTGAAATACTTATACATAGTAATCTTTAAGGGCGTTATTACAAACAGATATCAATTATTTCATGGTGAAAATTAGACGAATTCCTCTTCAGAGTAGAAAAGAATCATAAGAAACGACGAATGGGAGTAAATTTCAAAAATTTCGTAAATTTCACAGCTTCGTGAAATTTCATGTGAAATGTGAAATTTCAAGGAAATTTCATAAATTTCAAATGAAATATTTCACACTTGAAACCCTGGTTGCGGCGTAGCCAGGAGCATCATGTATAAGTAATCTTTGGGAGCATCATGCGATTTTTAAAGTCTCTGATTGCTTTGATGTCAGATTTGAGGTTATGTTGTTTAAATGTTTACATTGTCTCTGTGCTTTTTACTTATCACATGTGCGTGTGCGGTCTTTGTTTCTTCGTTCAGTTAATTTTGATTTTTTTCAAAAATTTTACTGAAAATTGAAAACATATTTCACAAGAATCTTCGCTCAGGTTAGATACTTTTGTTTTAATTACTGTCAATTCAGATTAAACTTTATGGAGGATCTACATTATTGTTTCAATTTCTGTGTGAAGCAGGTGGTTCCTAGCAGCCGAACTATTCATTCACTGCTCTAAAAGTCAGAAAAGTAGCCACCTGTCATCAAGGTTCATTTACAACAGGTTAGTTAAGCTGTGCCATAATTTCTAAGCCACCCCAGATTTATTATGGATCCGCCACTTTACATGGGGGTCAGGGGAGAGTGAGTAAGATAGTTTGGAACGCTACGCGAGTTTTATCATAACTGATGTCGACCGATGAGTGCATTGGTATGGTTGTTGGCTAACTGATGACTTCGCTCTAAAACCGTCTATAATCAGTAAAATAAGGAACCAAGAATAGAACCGAACCATAGAGTTATTATTCTCCTTCTTAGGCATGTTGTAATGGAAATCCGGAATGTAATAGTCAGATGAAGACTGTATTTAGGGGTGCTTTTTTGATGCATTCGTGGCCAGGTTGAATTTTTAGAAACCTGCAAGCATTAGGCTCATCTGAGCTTCTCTCTCATGCATCAACACCCAATGTTGATCATGAAACGCATCAGTCATCACTCAGATCAGTGCCGCCAAATGGTGGATTGGTGGTTAATCATGATCAACTAGATCAGTTACGAAAATACGCTTTTGCGAAGTCACAAAGCGTTTTAGTTCTGCTAGATGATCAATGGACCATTCCGACCCTTTGAATGATTAAGTGCTGATTGTAGTTTCAGCAGTCTTTTGGGGCTTTTGAACGATCGGTTGCCAGGAAGAAAACGAACGCTTTTCAGCTCTCAAAGAAGAATGGAAACCAATACAACTTACGACTCCCTTTCCTCTCCGATTTCTCTGTCTTTAATTTGCTCTTGATTGTTTCAGGCTGAAATCATGTTAACGCCCAGTTTTAAATTAGATCAGACAGATACTGTTCTAAAAATTGACATAAGGGCACCTTATGCTAATTTAGCACAGTTTGAAATAGATGTCAACGATGATGTAGTTTGTTTCTCTTCTTGGCCTTATTATTTACGGTAAGTTTACACTCTTGTCATCATCATAAGCGGCGGTAGCCGCACAGGCCCAGTAAGAAAACACCCGTGGGACCTGGGAGGATACACCTACCGCTTATTATACACGAAACAGCTCAAAAGAGCGTTTTCGTGGATTTTCGAAAATGTCCACCGATTATGTGAACACACCGTAGAATAAAACCCATAAGTGTGCTATATATTTGGGTTCAGCGTTTCACAGAGCTGTGACTGACGAGAGCAATTTTTATTTAATGTCGATCTGAGAGAGTAACGGCCAAAAAACTGCTTCAGATTGACGAAATATCGCAAAAACCGGAGTTCGCGCGTGCTCGATGATTCCTATTCATTTTCTCCGCAACCGTGAGACGGATCGTTAAAAACTTGGTCTCATTAGAATCGTATTTTATTCACGTACGGTGCTTTTTCAAGAAAATGTAAATCCATAAAGTGTGGAGGGAGATATTGAAGAAAGAGTGCCAAAAAATGCCCTTTTTAGGACCATACTTTAGTCACGGCTGCAGCGGTAACCATAGCGCGTAAGGGAAAAAACTTGGTACGGTTGATCATCTATACCTACTTAGAAACAGACATTTTTCCCATGATTTGGGATTTGGAAGAGTACACTAACAAGAGGAAGGCAAAGGTGGGCTCATTCCAACTGGAAGGGGACTTGCGCAGAAACATAGTCCTTGGGGTCCGAATGAAGGGACTTACAGCAGTTAGAGTATACTAGATAAACACGAGTATTATCGAGGCAGCCATTTTGGGAGATACCTTGAACCACGGGATCATACGAGCAGAGAATGTAAACAAACTATATATAGATATACAATTCCCCTACAAATCCGCCATCTTGGGAGATACTTCAACCGCCCATAAGGAGAATGGAGAAATAATACTCGTATATATTTAGTCTACTCTAACAGCAGTTATTGTGAAAAAAAACACTATGCTTGTGCACAGCAGTTAAGAATTTTTTTTAAAAAAAACATCAACATGCGGATACTCCGTAGATAAGCGTGAATAAAAGGTAATGTTGACCAATTTACACTTTGTCTTTTTGATTTTTTTAATATTTTCTTAACTTCTATACAAAAGTACAGTGCTGTAACTTTTTACAGGGTACAGGATTAAAAAGATGTGAAATAGTTTGATTCAAGCGATGTACAAAAAAAAAGAAAAAAAAAAAAGAAAAGGAAAAACAAGAAACAGTGAAAATTGAACACAAAATGTTGCATTCCATAGTCCACTACACTACTGTTGCGTCACAACATTCGTCCAAGATACGGGATTGATTCTCGACTACATAACGATCCGCCATCCAAGGGGCCCATTTTAAAATCAAACTTTTAAAAATTCAGGGGCCCACTCACAAAAAGTGCTGTAATCCCGCCATTAGGACCCCAAGGACTATGTTTTCACTCAGCCCCCTTCCATTTGGAGCAGGGCCACCTTTACCTTCCCCTTGTAAGTATATTTAAATTCTGATTCAGTTCCCGGATCAAATGTAATAAAAGCCATTTGAATCGTGCTATAGGTTTATTGTGCAACTTTATCTTTATTGTTAGAATGAAAACATATTTTTCCCTCTGAACTAAAACTTCAGCAATTTAAAGGACATTGTATTATGCTTTTGGGCACTGGATTTTGCTCTTTGATTTTAATCATCAGTTTTATTGCATAACCTCTTTCTTCCAGTTTTGAATTTCAAATCAACTAGATAGCTGCCTTTGACTCACCAGTGAGGGTCCGATGAATTCCTGATGTTAGACAGAAATCAGCAAAAATTTTCAACTCGTTTTTCTACTCTGCTGCGTGAGTTCCATATCACCTTAATCCCTCCTGGACAAGGCTTTTCTCTAAGAATTAGAGATTATGGATACCTCAAATTATTAGTTTCAAAGTTAAATGCGTTTCATTTTGATAGCACTAGGCAAAAAAAGTGTTGGTACCCTGGCTCACTTTCTGTTTTGCTGTCTAGTAGTTCATTCTTTGTTTGAGCAGGTAGATTTATTTTTATGAATTATTATTGTCAGTAATGCATCCAAAAGTCACTGTTTACCTCTGTCTCAGATTGCATCTACCAGGACCAATAGAAGAAACGGAAAATTCCAAAGGAGCATATAACAGTGACACCGGAACATTTCATTTTGAATTCTCTAAGAAAAATGAGAATGAACATTTTCCTCATCTCGATTTAATTGGGAGCTTTTTAACTCCCAAGCCCAAGGATCCACGTGTTAAGCCAGATATTGAAGTACTCTCAAGTGGTAATGCACCTATTATTCAATTACATAATTTTGTTTCCAAGTTGGCTTGCCCTGCTCAAGTAATTCTCATAAAGGCATCATAAAGTTTGCGATTTTAACCATGATTTGAATAAGTTAACTAATCATACCCTTCTTTGAATTGGAAAAGATGACTTATTGAAATCATAAGGCTATTTTTTTATGCATGAAACAAGATGGAATAGATTATTCTTGGTTGAGTGAGGTTTATGTAGCGTTCTGATTTTTGAAACAAAAACGGATTTGATCCAAATTGGCTCCTTTCTTTTTTGTTTACTTTTTTAAACTGGGCTATTTACGTTTTTTGCATCATATATTGTGGTGTGGGGCCATTTCAATTTGTTTACTAAAATGGAACATGTGCTGTCAGAAAGTCACCGGGTCAAGGAAGTAAAATTTTGAGCAAAATTGGTGGATTTGAGATTAAATCTTAACGATCCATAAATATTCGCGATCGGTAGACTGACTCATTGGAGTGTTACTGTGCTCCGTTCTGTTTTGATGGATCACTCAACCTACGCTGGCTAATAGTAGTAAAAAAATTGTGTGTTTCATTGTGTTCTGATCAAAAAAATTAGCTTGTAGTAGCCCTGAAGTTAACTAGGCCAGTGATTTATTTATTTATTTACTACAAAACTGGTACATCGAGCCACTTGAGGCATACAGGTAATAGTATGTATCAGTGTTATACACCAAAATGACAAATAAGTATAAAGGTAAATCAGGGACATTCCGAGCACCAGACCCCGATGAGCAGGGGTGTCCGCGCCCAAACCGCTTCAACACACGTCACAGATTGTCGGAGATGGGAGATTAGGGGTCAGGTCTCTTTTGACACATCAGACGTGGGTATTAATCTGAACAAAGATCTTGATTTCTTCATCGTATTTACTTACAGTCAACAATGAGGATGAAGATGAAGGAACAGGAGCGTCAGATGAAGAAGAAGATTGGCACATTGAACAAACTCTACCCGTTGAGATTGAGCCTCTTACTCCAGCCGTCGGTGAATATGGGTTTGCCAATCAAACAAAAGGAGTGCTTGATCGTTTTCCTGTAAGTGATGATTTTATTAATTTGTTCCTTTCAATTTTCAATCATTGCAAGCAAATATGTAGTGGCATTGGTTTTGAAAATATAAGCTAACTTTTAATAAATCAATGGCAGAAAAGCTTTTAGGAAGAGGAAATAGAATCAATTTAAAGTGTCAGAAATCAAAACCTAATTCGGGCCAAAACATCAAAAAATCTAGCCTTCAATGATTCTTAAAGATTCTTTTTTTAAGATTTCTATTTTAAGTTCTTACTTCTTTTGAAATTTCAACATTTTCTCTCCTGCTATAAATTCCTTTGCCTTCACATTCATTTTCTCAATTAATAGAAATCAGAAGGTTTGCTTTAAACCACAATGATGCGTAGGCATTTTTAAAAGCAGGAAAGAAGTTTTGGGTCAGTCCAGGATAAATAGACCCTCTGCTGAAGTAAAAATTCATTTTGCATCTACAGTGGAACCTCGATTAAACGGACGGATCGGGACCGTACACCGTCCTGTTAATCGAATTCCAGGGATTGTATGACAGGAAAAATGCTTTTGTTTTCAGCAAAATTTGTACTAATAGAGATGTACTAACGAAAATATACACTTGTACATTATAAATATAAAGCTAACGCCCCTCCAAAATGTATTTTCTATTTTCCTGGAAATTGGACTAAGCGATTTTCCTCAAATTTGGCATGATGATTCCTTAGGGTATTTCGAGGAGATCCCTGATTTTTTTTTTTCATAAAAGTGGTTTGTGAGCAAATTTAATTTTAAAATTAGAGGGAGGGACTTATTCTGTCTCTTGCCTTCCCTCCTCCGAGCTGTGTCCCTGCGCTGGACTCTCTTATCTGTCCCTTCCCCCGTCCGCTCTACATTCGGCCAATTTTCATCGGGCAATGCAGGGTGAGTGGAAGAATTTTGTTCCCTCAAAAATTCTCGAGCACTTGGTCTTTCAAATTTTCAGTTTTCGTCGCCCGTCTTAAGACTGCCACAACTCCCGCCGTTCATACGCTCATCGCTTAGACCTGGGTGCTCCGATACTCTTGAACTGTCATTTTTTGTTAGTAATTTTGACCGTTCTTCTTCAATCGTTTGTTTAAAAACCATTATGATTCTTTAAATAAAAAGCAAACTTGCTTAAACCAACTACCAACAAACTAGCCCGCATTCCTAGAATGCTGGCCGTAGAGGGCGCCCGTAGGGTGCCTGGAACAGCTAGTATTTGCAATATAACTAGCATATTACCATAATTATTTATGAACAAGTATGTATCTTTTTTTGGAGGAATATATCGTTCCTTTTTCTCGCAGCCATGTCCCTGATTCTTTCGAGCATTGGGGGTTCTTGTGGCGTGCTTCCGCGCCTTACAACTGCGGAGCGAAAACTGAAATCTAGGTCTAGATAAAATAAGTACAACCCATCAATATGTATTTCCTGATCACCTTTTGGTTAAATGTTCTCCGGTTACTCTCATTCGAGTTTTGAAAACCGTTTCTGGACCTTGTCGGGATAATCGAGGATCAGATAGTCTGTGTCCGGATAATCGAGGTTCCACTGTATTTAAATGTTTGTTACTTTCATTTTTATTTTTGAGGTACCTCCAAACTTTTCTTCTCCCTTTTTGTGTTCAATACACTCACTTGCTTTAAAAGTCAAGTATGTTAAATGCATGGTTTGGGTGGCTGAATTGTTACTAGGTATTACTATTTTTTTTATTTTTTTTTCAATGAAATAAAATTTAGGGGTGAAAATGGAAACATTTTGTGAATATTTTTAGGGCTTTCATGTAGCAGAGTAGGAAGGGTCTTAAAAAGATTGACTTGGAAAAAAAAAATTATTTTGTCTGCTCATCAAAATTAATTTACATAGTCTGATAAAAATTGTCTGTATCTAAGTTAGTTTTGATGCTCATTTTACCTCTTAAAATGTTACAGAAGGAGGAATTGGCAGAAATAATTGATCTACGCGACCCAGACAATTCAACACCTCTTCAAAAAATGGCAGATCAAAGAACCCAGGAATTTGAACAGTTTAGTGAAGACCATTATCTAGCAGACCTTATGGATCCCCCAGAAGCATTGCAAAGCATTCTAGAATTTAAGCCTGATTGGAAACAAAGTATGACATGATTTAATATTCATTTTTGTCTTATTGTTAGAAACTATTAGGTACATCAAGTAATATTCTGAAATTGTCTGGTTTGTTGTGTCTCTAAAGCAGTAATGGGCAAAAATATTTTTTTATTAACCATGGATGATTATAAAAGAGACTGTAGAGTAGTGATGGGCAGAAATCATTTTTTTAATAACCATGAGTATTTAACTAAAATTATTTGCATTATTCTCATGTTATTCCTATGAGTAAAGCAAAGTTTTAACATTACCAATCATTCATCTCATGACAGATGAATATGCTGGTAGTGTCAAAACTTTGATTTACTGATAAGAATAACATGAGAATAATGCGAATAATTTTAGTTAATTACTCATGGTTATTCAAAAAATGATTTCTGCCAATCACTGCTCTACATTCTCTAGTAGAAGAGCATGTAGGGTGCATCATGTGGAGGCAAATGTGCTGAATGAAAAAAGAGAACCTTCAAGGGGTGGGGAAACCAACTGATAACGTCTGCTTACTTATGTGCTTCAGTGACAAATAATATAAATTTTTTGTCATCCATTTGTAAGTTATCTCTCCTATCAATATGATTCTATAGCAAGAGCTCTAATTCTTTAGTTCCAAACTTGACAACTAATTGATGAATTAAAAAAGTATAAAATGAAGTAATTTCTGTCAAAAAGTTAGGATGTTAAAAATTTCAGTTTGTAAAACTAATCACATAATAAAGGCTTAAAGTATAAGTATTGAAAATTATGTATCAATGCACCAGTGATTTTCCACTTTTAGCATTTATTTTAATCTCCACTTTTGTAATATTTTTCATGAAGGTTTTTTTTTTTAGCCCAACTCAAGGTGTTGATGATTTTTGGAAAATAGTAGAAAAATGAATTTCTAGAAAGTTTTATCATGAATTGATCAGTGGTCAAGTTTAGGTTTGCGCTATCAAAACAACCGGAATTCCAGTCAACAAATATTTGGAGGGATCGTTTTATCCGTACAACAAGAACTCTGCTTCATTCAAATAGCAAATTGTCACCACCGAAGGAATTCCTATTGTTACAACTTCCAAGGAAACTATCCCTTTAATCATTTGTTAACTGGAATTTCTGCTCTTTCTGGAAAATTTTCTCAGAGTGCTGAATAGGCCCTCATCATGGAATTATGTTATCATTCAAATCGCTCGTCACTCACTTACACCTTCTATGATTCCAGATCAGTTTTCTGAAGAGAACGTGGAAACATTGAAAGACCTAGGAAACAAAGAATACCTCCTGTCGGGGAAAGAAAAAAACATAGTCGCTTTTTCACTGGTAGATATTTTATTTGCATTTGCATATGATCATCGAACAACCAAAGGTATTCAGACCTCTGAGTCTGCATGGACCATAAACAAACTGTCTGCCACATTGTCTTGGTTTAGGGTAAGTCTACATTTCTACTTTTCTACATTTTTTTCTCAACTAATGGGAGAAAATTAGGCCTGGGCTTAGGGTGAATTTTGACTTTAAGTAGTCCTTTTTTATTTTTTAACTTAGGGTTCCAGTCCATTCAAATCATAGTGATCCTTTTGCTTTATAGAATTTTTTTAGAGTAAGCATAAGAATCCAGCTGCCCCAGCAACTTACCATAACCAGGGATTTCAACCGGCCAAAAAACAGGTTCAGACAATTTCCAAAATTTTGGCTCACAGTTCGGGTTCGCGCGGAGTTACAGTTCGCCGTTGGTTTGGCAAAATTTTAGGTTTATGAACTGGTTCAAAACTGGTTCGGCAGAATTTCAGGCTCATGAACCATTTCAGAGGAATGAATTGACTAATTTTTTGTTTCGTTTTCAAAATCATTTCTACTTTCCTCTTTTTTCAGTGAAGACAGTGAAGTCATCTTGATAGAAACAAATTGGCAAGCAGTTTCTTTGCACTTAAGTTAACCCTCAGCTTCTTTAAAAGATTCTTTTTCCACTAAAAGATCCTATAAAAACAATTGAAAACTCAAGAATCTTCTGTCTTGGCCATTTAAATGGTTCAAATTTTAAACTGCGTGTGAACTGGTTTTTTATCGGTTTACACTGTCTCAATTTTTGGTTCAGATTCAGTTGGGGTACAGGCTGTTTTTAAAAGTAAGGTTCTCAGGTTGGTCTGGTTCTAAAACTTTCAGCGGTTTGGTTTGACTTCACAGCTGTAACTCCCTATGCTTTTATTTTAAAGTGAGCGACCGTTCTTGGAAAAGCGATAAAAGAGATGAATTAATGACATGGGGATCTTGATTTGCGAAAAGTCTTTGGAAAAGAAAGGAGCATAAGGATAGGATCCTTTGCCAACTATCCCTGTATGAAGGAGGAAAAAGCTGAAAAAGCAACAGAGTGGAGGAAGCTCAGGAAAAGAAAGAAGGTATGCAACAGCCTTTGATCTATAGCTACTCAGCGAAATCAGGGCTATGATATGACAGGCGTTTGCTGCGGTCTTAGAAATGTAGCATAACCTTGCTCTGGAGACCACGCTCCGTTGGCCTCAGTTTCACAGAATTTTTTTAAAAAAAGGAAAAGTTAAAATTTCACATCTTCCTAAATTATTTAACTTACTTTCTTTATTTAATACTTTTTTCTCTGTGTTTTCATATTTTTAATAGTTAGATTCTTCAGCTGATGTGATGAGTTGATTGATTCGCGTAGGCATCTAGAAAAACAAGATCCTTGCACTAATAACTCAAGATCTAACTGCATTAAATAGTTCTTCCCGAGTATCTCTCTGACTCAAGTGTTGAGTAATTTTTTAATCCTCATGCAGCGGAAGTAAAAATTATTTAGAAAACCGCATCCTCTTTCCCATATTAAACCAACCAATTCTGTATTTCTTGAAAACTGCTGGTTAAAGATTAGCTGGTAAAACTACTAAATTCCTTGGAAAATTTTGATTTTTGGAGTCCAGCTCAGTTGAGATGCCAGAGATATCTAAGCTCATGAAGCTTAAATGCTTCGGTACATGCTCAAATCGCTTAAAATGGAACAAATTCTTTAAATAACTTTGTCAAACATCAGTTCCATTATCAGTAGTCCAAAAACAATATGAATTCCATTGTGTTAGTTTTTGATTTCGGTACGTGTCTTGTTGCCTATCATGCCTGTTTTAGCAGACGGTTGAGCATGTACAGAGGCCTAAAGTGTGTTTCCATCTCATTTCTTGTAAAACAAAACAAATACTCTCATTTTTTCAGAGTTTTGATAGTTTAAAAGAAGCTGTCAACAGTGCATTTAGACGCAGTTTATGTTATCCTCTTTATCGACATTGGAAGCTCAGCTACTTGGCTTTAAATGATGTAATTAGCATTTTAGAATCAGGTATGATGGTCTTTTCTATTATTAGCTTATTTAAATTAGTTCTTTGATGGGTATTCATTGCGGCTAAGAAACATTGAATCTACGCAATGAGTTGAAATGATGACAAAAAATTATGGGCTGGTGTGCAAATTCAGTTTTTGATAATTCATTTTGCAGAAAATGCCGACATATGATGGTCCAAATTTTATCGTGATTTGTGAAATATGAACCCAACCTAACCATGTGATGTGATGTGATGTCGCAATGCAGAATTCCCATTAAAAGAAATGTATTTTGGGCCAAAATTGCGTCTGTAGATCTATACAGGGTGTTTCAGACCACCCGTCCACTATCTTTTTAGCGAAAACGGCGCAAGATACTGTGACGTCAATCGCATCATAGAAAGAAAAAGAAATGTGCCTAATTTTTTCTTTCTATGATGCGACTGACATCACAATACGGAAATTCTGACTTTCCTTTTTTGATGTACAGGGTGTAACGAAACTATATACATTCATTTTCAGGGCGTGTTTTAGTGGCAATTTAAGACTTTTTTGTCCTATGAGCATGGGTCCAAAGTTGTAGTCTTATCAAGTTACAATGTTGCAAAGTTTCCAAAAAACAGATTGAAAAATTGTCATAACTCCCTCGTGAATTTTTCTTAATATTCATTAATAGGCACTCAGATGTAATTTTAGGCGCTCTTGTCGAGTTTGGCCGAGAAAATGCTATTTGCAAAATTTTGAGGGGGTATTGGGGGTTTGTCTCAATTTTTCTCACTTTTTTGGCCAAATTATGTGAAAAATGCTTTTGGATTCATTAAACCCAACGAACGATAACGATTAGCATCAAAGTTAGTAAAAAAAAATAAACAGTTTTGGTCCTTACAAGTTTTTCCTTTTCGCAAACCATTTCGGCATAAATTGTCCCTGAAGTTGGAGAAGTCGGCCAAGCATTGACAAAATAAAGAAAAATGCGATTATAATTGGTCGACCTCTGCAACTTCTGGAACGATTTTCTCGGAAAAGGTTTGCGAAAAGGAAAAACTTGTAAGGACCAAAAATGCATCTTTTTTACGAACTTTTGAATAATGCTAATTGTTTTTGAGTTTAATCCAAAAGCATGGTTTCACATAATTTGGCCAAAAAAAGTGAGGAAAATCGAGAAAACCCCCTAACCTCCCTCAAATTTTTGCATACAGCATTTTCTCGGCCAAAATTGGTGAGAGCGCCTAAAATTACATCAGAGATCGTATTAACGAGCATTAAGAAAAATTCACGAGGGAGTTATGACAATTTTTCAATCTATTTTTCAAAAATTCTGCAACACTGTAACTCGAAAAGACTACAATTTCGGACCCATGTTTACAGGAATTTTTTTTTTTTTTTTTTTTTTTTTTTTTTTTTTTTTTTTTTTTTTTTTTTTTTTTTACCCCTAAAACACGCCCTGAAAATTAATGTATATAGTTTTGTTACACCCTGTTTATCGACCCCAAAGAATTCAGGGCAAATATTGCTGTCCCTGAAAAACGGCCGCTACGGGCCAAATTGCTGTTTCTCGATAATTTACTACGGGACAGGTGTTTTTTTATTTCAGAAATAGATTGAACACCTACAAATAAGATTTTTTGTCGAGGGAATTTTTTTCAAAAAATGGCGCCTTCCCAAGTTGGGGCCCATTTTGAATTGCTCGCTGTGACCTTAAAAATTGTCTGATTTAAAGAAACTAAAGATATTCTGAATCAGTAAATCAATGGTTTTCTTTTGATGTATCACAATCCTATTCTCTGCTGAAAAAAATTGAGTGCTGCTCCCTCTCCCCCCTCCCCAAATTTTGGAGATTTGAGGGCCTCTACGAAAAAAAATTCAAATGGCTAGGTTTAGGTTGTGATACATCATTTGAAATCTCTTGAAAAGACAAAGAAAATGGTTTAAACTGGAAGTCAATCGGATAATTTCATCAAAAGTTACAGCCTGGCCTCTCCCTCTAAATTTTGGGGCTTCGGGGGCGGGGCCCCTTTAAGTAAATTTGAAAATAGCAGGGTACAAGTTGTTATAAATCATTTGAAAGCCCTTGAAAACACGTAGAAAATGGTCCAAACCGGGTCTCAATTCGTTAATTTCAACAAGCGTTATAGCTATTCAAAGATTTGCAGCATTTTTCTTGTACTTGCGGGATTTTGTATGTGGTCGTGATTGTTTTCCATGGCCTCCTCGATGTATCCAAGGTCCATATATTATAAGGTCTGGCCGGTAGCTTTCGGCTCCCCTCGTTGGTCCACAGTTTGGGAACCACTTCTCCATTTAAAGCCATTGATCCAAGATGGCGGTGAGCTCGGGAAGAATGTTAAAGTAAATGGAGGTGTGGGTTCACAAACTTAGGATTTCCCGAGTTGGCGCTACTGGCCAGACCTTAATATATGGACCTTGGCTGTATCCTCCAATAAGAGAAAAATACTGCAAATCTTTGAATTACTGTCTCTAGTTGAATGTATTGAAATGAGACCCTCTTTGGACCATTTTCTTTGTCTTTTCAAGGGCTTTCGAATGATTTATAACAACTTGTACCCTGCCATTTTCAATCTTACTCAAAGAAGCCCCGCCCTCAAAGACCTACAATTTTGGGGCATCACAACCAGCACGGTTTATTGTAACTCTCCAAGATGATACCTCCAAAACAGGATACTTGGAAAAAAACTAAAGGCAACATCGCTCGCAGCTCACTGAGTACTATTACTTTTTCTTATGCCAAAAACTCTGAATTTCAGACCCACACGTACGTGCCTCAAGATATTTCATACTGAAATATTTCAAAACATTTTTTTAATAATTGCAAAGATATTATGGCAATTTGTAATGGAAGTTACATTCCCTATATTTGGTGGAAGCTAGTATATTTGTTATCTTTCAAAAAGCCATCATCATCATTTTGTTTTCATCAAAAAGCCTAACTTCCGAAGATGCTAATCTCATTGTGAGTTTGCTTCTCATCTTAAAATCATGTTATTAACACTTTTAAAGTGTTTATTTTTGCTATTTGGAAAAAAAAAATAGTTTTCTTACCAATAACTCACTTTCAAAAATGAATGAACCCTTCCTTTGTTGCAGGACATAATCAAATTCTAATAAGTTTATTAAAAGTATATTCTTTATTTCAAGAAAGTGAACCCCGTTACCTTTTAAATCAACTTTACATTAAAGACTACATAATATGGGTGCAAAAACTCTCTGACTGCTGGATTAATACCTTGAAATCGAATCTTGAGCAGGTATGTAAAATGTAACCCTTTCAAGGCAGAGATATTTCGTTGATTCACCACTCATTCATTCAGGTTGAGTGAGTTGTTAAAAGTTCCTACTCCGGGGAATTCACTTTGTCCAAACAACTAATCGGAGACGCCTAACGGACTATTTCTTGCTAACGTCCAAAATTTTGAGTTACTTTTATTGCCCGTAAGAAATCGAAAATGTGTGAAGAAGACTCTGTGAAGAAAATGAGCAGACTTAGGCTTGGTACTGAAAGGGTTAAAAAAAAAAAAAAAACTAATCGTGCCCAAAAGAGACAATCAAAAAGATCTTTTGCAAAGGCTCAATAACACCAATATTTTCACTTGACTTGCCTTGAATATTTCTAAAGCAAAGTCAAGTCACAAAGATCTTAAGTAAAGTGTCTGAATTGTACTTTCAAACTATGAGTCCTGCACCTGGTCAGGCCCGTCACATCTTACTACTGGGCCCCGGTACTAGAATTAGGCTTCCGGGCCCCATTGTGCCTCTTTCTCATGAGAGGTCGGCGGGAAGGGGGGGGGGCAACTCCTAGAAAGTTTTTAACATTTCCCTTCCGAACTATCACTTCTAGACATTTAGAGTCGAACGCTTTCAAATTAAACTAATCTAGATTTAAATAATTTCTACGGATCCTAAAGTAAATTTTAAGATATTAAAGACAAAGAGCAAGTTAATTTCAATTTGAGAAAAATGAAAATATACTTTCAAACTGAATAATATAATGTTAATTGCTACCAAAAAAAAAAAAAAATCAGCTCGCCGGGCCCTGGACCCATGGGTCCAACATGGGTCCCCCCCCCCCCCATGTGCCGGGCCTGCACCTGGTATCGAATTAGGTGCATTTTTTTTTTTTTTTTTTGAGGCTGGACTTAAGTACTACTGCTACTACTACTTTTTAATGTAAAGAAATTGTGTTTTTCAATCAATCTTTTTTTTTTTTTTAAATCTGTTATCCCTCTGTAGGTTGTTGTTCAGAGAAGTGATGTTGATTTTGATCTTGAAGATTTGGAACATGCTGCTAATCTAATCAAAGGAGAAGAGGAAACTGTAGTGACAAATTTAAAGAATTTACAACTATCTGAAGACACAACCTCAGAAAGGTGAGCACTTTTTCAAGCATTCTGTAAAGACACTACTTTCCTTCATTCTCCTCTTTGCAGTGGCATGCAGTGGATATGAAATTAAGACAGGCATTACGAGCTACAAGAAGTACTCACAAATTCCTCTCAGAAAAATCTTTATTTTATTTTTTTCCCCTAAGCGCTGAATTCAATCGAATGATACATTACTAAAAATTAGTAGGTTTACAAGATATTTTTGACAAATTCAGAAAATATTTGGGGAGGCAGTGCCTGCCTAGAGTCCCTTGATGGAAATATTGTATAGGGAGTACCGACACGACGCTTTATGCATTTTGACAGGAGTTGATTTAGTCGACCACCTGAACGAATTCCAAGGTTAAGTTCGACAGTGGAATAGTGGTGGACAGTCGGATTTGCCGGCATTCCGGTCCGTTCCCATACTCTCCTCTACCAATCGACTCCTTTCGTGTGGAGCCTTCGATGTCGTCGACTCCTGCTCGACTCCATGAGAGCCTAAAACCAACGACCAATCACAACTCGTTGAGCTCGTGTCGGTACTCCCTATACAATATTTCCATCAAGGGACTCTATGCCTGCCTTGCTCTTACTTGCACCACACGCCACTGTCTCTTTGCAATTTTTTATGAGATGATCTCAAACATTTTAAAAACTGGCGGTCTCCATCAAGCAACTGAGAAAGTTCATTTTTGTTTCTTTAATTGATCTTTCTATTTTACTTTATTTTCAGCTCTGCATATGATTCCTCTTCTGATGATGATGATGACGAGGAGGACACCTCGACTGATTCCTCTGATTCTTGTGATTCTAATGTCAGGGCAGTAGATCCTGTTAACTCCGAGTCTTCACCAAAAACCAATTTAGATTCATCAACGTCAAAACTTTCTCTCGATTCTGATGATTGCTCCTCTAGTGAAGAGTAATTTTTGCAGTCAACAGTCAAATATCTTAAAATTCACTATAGTAAACTTTGACTGTCCTGCTTATTGTGGTTTAAGTTCAAAATGGGCTCACATAGAACCAAGTAATCAGGAATAATTTGAATACGAGGTCATACAACCCTCATTTGCCTGTAAGTAATAGCTGTAGTTTGCTTCACCGTAACGATGAAAATTTAGTTTTTTTTTCTTTCATGAATTCGTTTTGTCTTACTGTAATTTTGAGTCTGTTTTAGAACCATTATAAACTTGATGATCATTTAAACGGCGATTTTCAAATTTCTTCAATGGTTTGTTTTGGTGTTTTGATGGCCACCGCAGCTACAGTTGACAACCTGAGGAAATGGTCAACGGCGATGACCATCAAATGCTGAAACTTGCCCTCGGAGTAATTAAAAAACTGTAATTTAAACAACCATATACTAGATCAAAAAGTACATTCATAATGTGTAAACAAAATTTCAATATACCAAAACAAATTTACATAAGAAAATTATCTAAATTGTCACTGAGATGGTGAAGCTAAATATAGCCAAAGAAGATCAATGCGAATTTTTTTTTTCCTGTTGACTTGATACTTGAGGAATGGTAAAATATGGAGACACAAATCGAAAATTAATTAAAAAGTCACATGGAGTTTGTGTATCAAATTTTTCTATTTTTATTCATTAATTTTTTTTCCCTACTTTTACAGTAAGACAGAAATTGTATTTTCCTATGCAGATAATAGTTTCATCATCAAAATAGATAGATTTTACAAAAATCATACACATTTCTATGAATTACATCTCAAAGACTTTAGGCAGAAAAACTTGTCACAAACTGGCATTAGAGATATGCCAGCATAAAAAAATACCTTTAAAATACTATGGATGCTCTGTTTTACTTGCCTTTAACCCTTTCGCGCTCTGTGCCCCGTATGAGGGACAACATTTTACATGGAGTCTTACGGAAATTCAAAAAGTCGACTTGCACTTGAAATCGTTCAAGTAAAAGCTCGCTCAAATTTATGGTATAAGTCTTAGATTACGGTGATGCATTTTTCATAATTTGTGTGCGAAAGGGCTAAAAGTAATAAATGTAAATTTCATTTTTGCCAGTCATTTATGAAGCTTTTTACAAATCAATTGAGTGAGCAGAACAGAGGCACAGTGTGCAAACTGGAAACTTTGTATTTTGATTTATTTGTATCCAAATAGAAGGTTGAATTTGAGGGTTGTTAATGCATTTTTACATGTCTCTTGAAAGAAGAGAGGTTTGTCATCGTAGCACAAACAAACAAAAAAGGCATGTAGTTATGAACAACTATACTGGATACACTATTTGAAAAAGATCATAGAAGATTACTCCAAAAAAGTTAAGAGTTTTTGTGGAAATTGATTCCATTCATTCCTGCCCCATTTTCTTCACCCCAAGCTTCATATTTTTTCCCACGGCTATTACCCCTGCAAATTTTCCAGGATAATGCCTACAAGATTTTCACTGTACACCCAGAAGTCCTATCTTTTTCATGGGTTAAATTGAAGAAAATGCAGAATTGATAGATTGCACATAACACCACTAATGCAGAACACACGAGCCCTAATTTTTTTGATCCAATGAAATTCTAGGAATGTAAGAAACAATTTGATAACATTCTATTCCTTGGCTGAAGTCGAGCACTTTGGCTTGACTGAATTTTTGAAAGACTCATCCAGAGGTACGAAATGGCGAAACATCATATTACAGGTTCATTATAAAAGTTTAACCTTTCCTTTACACTGTGACAGTGAAGTGCTCCTTGTATAGTAATATAATAGATCAATTTGTAAGTCCTAAGTGACCAATAAAATATGCTTTTAAAGCAGAAAAAAGATTTCAGTTTTACCCTGTATACTTTCCTAAATCTAACTTTGGATTAACTACATAAAATTACTTTGATGATTTGTTCAGTTTGGTCCCAAAAATTTTTCGCTTTCTTAAAACAAACACACAAAAAATAAACAACTGGCAAAAATGTATAAGCTTTAAGTTTTTACCTAGATCTAGTGAAGATAGTGATCTATGATAGCTCCATAGAACATCTCGACTTGGGCATTGATGGAAATGAATGCTCAAGTGTGAAAATTCTAAGATAGTCTTTCTTCACAATTTTCTGGAAGTATTTAGGACAGAGAGGGCCTGTTGCTCAAATTTATTAAAATTAACGTTTTGTAAGTACTAAATGGCCAGAGCAGTTAGGAATTGGTGGGGATTTTTGCTGCTCAGCAGGATCATGGAGTAAAAACAACCTCAATATTGCAAAAAGTGAGAGGTATTATGTGATGACTATATTTGCACTCCATCAGTTGAGGACCTTACTAGGAGACGAGCGAAGAAACAAATTTTGAGCAAAATGTGTTTGAATGTTTCAAAGTAATTTTTCAATACTTCAAAGTAGGAAATAAAATAAAACTAAGCTTCAGTTACGTCTATTTCCTTATTTGAAGTATCAGCAAACCACTTTCAAATGTGTTTTTCTTAAAAGGATGAATTTTCTCCTACAATCTCTCAGGAAAGTCTTGAAATAATGTGCTCTGTAACATCACAGATGCTGTCACCTAACAATATCAAGAAAATTAAGGATTATGGTGAAAAGGAGGAAGCGATTAAGAAACAACTACGCACACTTGGACGTCTTTAAATTTGCAAACTCAGGAACTGGTACTGCAGCCAATCAGAATCATTTATTTCAGCTTTCTACTTCACACTGCTTTTTATCACACTCAGAATGAAGTTTCAATTTTTTTGATATCATCTTCAATTTTCTCCGAAAATTTTTGCTAGAAATATAATTTTAAAAGTAAGCAACAAGCCCACTACCTTAGGGGGTAGTTCTGCAAATGACTTCAAATTTATTACAGCACCATAAAGATAATCAATGATCGATATTTGATCAATTTGTTAGCAGAAAGAAAGAAAACAGGTAATAGTCCAGCCGCCAGAACACATTGGTTTGTTATGCTGGTGTTTCACAGCAAATGACTGGACGGGATTAAAAAGAAGGGAGCAGAATAGGATGATATTACCAAGGTATCCCCACAGAATGATAGGATAGAGAGGGATGTGGTCATCTGTAAGGATACCCTTAGGTATGGGAAGAATTAAAAAAAAGAAGAATGTTGATCATAAACACCAAAGACTGAGGTAGAACAATTTATTGATGAACGGTATTCATGTAAATTTATTAAAGTAGGGAAAATTGAGGTCACAGTAGGTAAAAAGTAAGGTTACTTTGGTGCGACTAATTAACGTGATTTTTTGGCAAAATGCGCCACCAGGTATTTTTCTAAAAATCAGTTTTCGGCTATTTTCAACAAACTGTAAATTAACGGACAGTAAATCAAATCATTAAATTCTCCCGGAGCTTAAAGAGAAATCACATTCTGATAGAGGAAAACCCAGAATGGAATAGCAATCCCGTGAAAACTTTTCTGGGTTCTCCCTGCAGGAGGGGGGGGGGGGGGGGGGGGGGTAAATCAGCAAAATTTAAGAGAACCTTCTAAGTCAAGATATTTTCAAACATCAAATTCCAATGAGGTTTCAAAGAAGTATGTTAGAATAAAGCTGTTAGTCTTTGAAATTACATACTAACAAATAAAGCAGCCAAAATCGAAAATACTGTCATGCTAGACTGCGGAAAAAAATCCTAAGGCATACTTTACAGTCAAGCGCAAAAGCTGTGGTAAAAATATTATAATTGACAAACAAATATTGAGAGTAAGCTATAGTCAAAAGAGGTACCTACTACCAAAATAAAAAGTTAATTAAATAAGAAGTGAATTCTTAAATACTTAAAAAAAAGAGTTGTAAATACCTAAAAATTGCAATGTTAGGTTAGAAAAATCGGTGAAAGGAAAGCTTCCTTCCTTAGCAATAAGGTATAGGATACTTTCCATCTTTCTCGCACAAATTTTTTAAAAAATGGTATTTACCATGCAGTGTAATGATATGCAGAACTATGTAGAGAAATAATTTCAAAAGGGATATAGGTTTGTATCTCTTGAAAAATTTGAATATAATTGTAAAGACTAAGTAAATTTCGGAGGAGGGCAAAGTAGTTTTTGCTTGAAGCAGTAAGGTCAAAGTATGAAAAGATTACCAGCAAAAATAATAGTTATTGGAGTAAAAGAGCACACTTCTGCTGCAATTTTCTGATAGTAAAATAACAGTAAAAACAGTAATTAATAACAATAACAGGATAAATATGTAGCAAATTTCTTGTTTCACAAGATCAAACAACCATAAAACACATTGGAGACATGAAATAAAAAAAAAAAAAAAAAAAAAAAAAAAAAAAAAAAAAAAATAGTACAGTGGTTTATTTAAAAATCTTAAGTTTTAAGCTCTGATTTCATGAAATGCAGAACAGGCACATACATTGAATAAGACAAGAGATCTGTGAAGATAATTGAAAGAGAGAAAAGATACTTGCACAAAGTTTTAAAAGCAAGCTCAGGATACTGTTAATCTGATGCACATTTCTTTCTTCCTGGGCTAGCAACTGAAATTAAGACTCTCTTCCACCCTAAGGGCCGATCTTAGGTTCAGTAAAGTTGGTGGTGTTAGAGGGTCGAAATTAGGATTCAGTCGGTTGGTGTGCCGTAAATTTTGTGTCAGATGCTGGCCAAATGGCAATGCCCACAAATCCTGATATCGGCACAAAATTCAATTTAGATTTAAATCGGCCCAAAGCAAAACTATTGTAAAATCGCATCAGGTAAAAAACAGAATAATGGAGGAAGAACAGAACCTCAAATAGAACAAATTTCCAGGAAATTAACAAGAATTCCTGTTCCATCATCTGGGTGTTGATTGCTGAAATTTTTGACCAGATTGATAATCTTGCCCATAACCATATTTGTGATGAAGTAAATAGCTTGTCAAATTAACCGATCAATAAAAATTTCAACAATCAATAGCCAACAGGACAATCTTTCAGGGAGTCTATGATGGAAGTATAAAAGTACAGGCACTCATACTATAATGGCATAGCCACTTATTTCACTAGGCTTTTTATGCTCAATTCCTCATAACTTTACAAAAATGGAGTGAATCATGGCATTGTACCCAATAAAATGTTCTATGTTCATTCATTCATCATTTTATTATTCCAAAGTTAAGGCCAGTGAAATGCAAGCAAAGCGAACATAACCCAACTTTGAGTGTTATGTGTATGTTTTTAAGTAGTTGTGACTTAGGTGTGGTACGAGTGCCTGCACCATTATACTTATATCGTAGAAAAAGTTATCTCTGACAACTGAAAAGGATAATCGGCAGAGAGGCGGTTTCTTCTCTAAAAATGAAGAGTTAAAAGAGCAAGTATCTTGGAATGTAAATTTCAGCCGCTACCCCTGATGAAGGGTTCTAGACCTATCTATAAACCGTACTTTGAGAACACAAATTTTTTGCAAAGCTATTTATAGCAATTTCTTAAACTGAGCAAAGCGTTTAACCGGTACTCAAATTATCTAGATTTTCCTTAAACTAATCGAGGAATAACGAGAAAGGTTAGATTCGAAATTCATACATTTACATTTAAAGGAATGACTTCATGCTGACTCATCAAATTGAAGTCAAAATAAAGGCCAACACTTATTATGAGTAACTAATCAAAATGAAGTACTTGATAACATTATAAATAGTTGAGAAACAAGAGCACAAGGAATTTCTCCGAAAAATTTCAGGAATGAAAAACTGTGATGTGGAAGAAAATAGGGTTAGTGCATTTTCCCAATTATTTCAGTTCACTGACATTGGAGGAGAGAGGGCTTAACATTTTACAAACTCATTATTGCACTGACTAAAAAGTACCTAAACAAATTTACTAGACTTGAGGATATGATAAAGATAACCAAGGAATTTGTAAATTTTAAAAATTTTGCACGGCTGATCATGAAAGTCACCACCCAGTTTCTTAATTTTTTTACCTCTATCCACATGAAAAATTGTTTTTCTTTATTTTGCTGCACTAATGTTTTTCTTAGTTTGCTAAAGAACTTGAAAACTTTTTTAAAAAAATTGAATTTTTTTTTAAAATTAATCAGCGTAACAATAGGAACAAAATTGGTCCGTAATAAAACTTGATTTTCCGTCACGAAAGGGGTTAAAACTTCAAAAAGTAGGTAACCCCCACAAGCACCCAGGTAAAATCCTCCCCCCCCACTATGATCAAATTTCAAAATTGCGCTAACTTTGATATGGTCTAGAGAAGATATTGGTTCAGTATTTCAGTGAGGGGATATTAGAACTTCCTGCTGATTTAAATCCGCTTGTTTAGAGCGGTTAACCCCTATGCTCCATAGTTCCATTTAGAGGACGATTTGTTTATTTAGTTTCTTATGAAATTTCAAAAAGATTTAATTGCATATGAAATTGTATGAGAAAAAATTAATTGTTTCACTTGGGAAGATTTGTGAAACTACTTTTTCATGATTCAGCACTGAAAGGACGAAATAAGGGTGGAATATTCCCACTTCACCTCCTCTTTGCAAATTATGAAAGGTTACCTACTTTAAAACAGCATCACCCTCTTCAAATCTCATGCAATGATAAAAGCAATGAAAATAGTACTTGCAAACAAGTCATAATTAAAAATGGAAATCTTCAAGATTTCAACGTTACATAAAGAATAAAAAGGACTAAGTAAGTAACATAAAATATTGAGACTGTCTGTGAATTTTCATGCACAAAATTTTTGCACAATAGAGCACCAAAATATTTAAAATAACAATTGTGATTAAAATCACTGGAATGTGAAATATCATGACATTGGTTGGATGTCACCAACGGTGAAAGCCACACACGTGGCGTGATCCAGCTTTCCAGGTACTAAAGACAACTTACCACAAATTTCCTTTCGTTTGCACCTCTGTTCTGAGCGACTTAATGCTTTTCCTTCAGCACCAGAGTAAAGCTCTACGTCTTCAAGAATACGTCTTTTTGCTGTGGTTAAATGCGTTACAAAATCTAATAGAAGTTTGACAAGCTCTTTCGCTGAAGAGCAAGGCGGACCTTTGCCAGATACTCCATGCATCAATAAATCTTCAATGCGTAATAATGTTAACCGATGCCTTTGCTGGGCTTCAACAGATGGTAAGCCTAAACAGAGACCATTTGATAATTAGTGATACAAATGAAAATAATTCTTTAGTTGTTCACCTTTCAAAACACTTTTCTCAACTCTATACATCAAGAAATAAAAACAAAAAGTTAAAAATTAACAAATATGTACTAAAAATATTTAGGGTAAACAAAGTTTCAACTTTTTAGAAGATTCCTCCACTAAAGCCAATTTTCTCACTTTCATCAACCTTGAAAAATGAGGAGGGATACAAAGAAACAGAACTAAAGTAAATTCATTCAGAGTAGCAATAGAGCCAGAATTAAACCATATCCTAAGAAAATTTGCTTTCAGATTCCGTCCGCTGTCATCACGAACCCAACTCTGACTTGGATTTCAAAAAGTCACTTTAATAAGAGCGATATGATCCGTGCATGCAACACAGCTGTGGATTCAGCCAAAAAACGGACTGTCCAAATCCCAAAGTTCCGAGACCATGCACTGCCGAGACACCGTACCAAAAATATCCGTCCCTCTGGACTCTCAGAGAAAATTTCTAAACCATAGCCATTTCCCACCAGCCTGTTTATTTTAATCTATCATATTACACACATACTCAGTCAGTCTACTGGTAATAACTATAATATGACAGGATTCTGAGGATTATTGGACTTTTTTCAGCAAATTTTAATACTTTTAAGCCACAAGAAATTTTGTCGAGGTGACATTCAAAACCAACAAGGGAGAACCAAGGGCATCATAAAGAGGAGGAAAAATTAATGATCAAGTAAGTTCAGAATGGAAAGATTTGGGATGGTTCAAATTTCGAGGGCCTCTGAATTGTATTGGCAAACAGTGTAGATCCTAGGCAGTATTCATTCACACTTGAGGACTTCATAATTTACAAGCCTCTAACTGCCTTGAGATAAAACTGAAAAATCAACATACTCTCTTTATCATATCTCTGAAACAATAAAAGTCCCAAGTCTCTAGAAAATAAACCCAAATTTGAGTGCCTTCCAAATTCTTTAAGAAAGAATGCGTCGCCATCATCCAGGTGCATTATAGACCAGTCATATTCTGTCGGGTGGATAAATTCACAATAACTTGACACACTAAGGGCCAAATTTTAACAAACTCCTCAAAAATTCCTTGACTTGAAGTATTACAGGTGGAGATAGGCAATTTGCCACCACTGCTTGTCTATTTTTAGAGGAGAGCTCAAGGAAAAGAGGGACTTTACATTGTTTCGATAGCGAATCTCCCCAAGACTGGTCTAGACCTACCTTAAAAATTCTTTGTAATCAAGATCAAAACCCTTAAAAAAACCCAAAATGTCAGGAAAAATCTAGTATGTTGTAGTAATGTAGAGATAAAATCCAGCCGCCCAAACACGGTAATTTAATATCCTGATATTTCACAGCGAATGACTGGACTGAGTAAAAAATGGGGAGTAGAACAGGATGTAGAAAGGTACTTTTATTGAAGAAAATACTCAGCAAAACTGGCAAAAAATTGATTTGTTGACCCCCAGTCCAAAACAAAGCCGTCTAGTAGAAGTAGAAGTGGTAGTACTGGAAGTAAAAGTCCAGCCATGCAAATCATCTGTTCGTTATGCTAGTAATTGTGAGCAAACAACTAGATTGAATACAATAAGGGAAAAGAGAGGGTTGGAGTAGTTTTACCAGATAATGTCAATAAATTGCAATATCCTACATTTAAAATCAAAGTAAAAATCTAATAAGTTTTCTTCCGAATTTGGCAATTAAGGATTGAAGATACAATAATTTTAAAGGATGAAAGGGATCCACCACAAGTGTGACACGCAAGGGAAAAGAATAATCTCAAGAGCACTCAGGGAGTTGAATGCTCTCAGTAGTATTATACAGGGTGTTTCTAAAACTTATGTCATCCTTTCTACCACGTAATTTTGAGGTCAAAATAAGACTTTTTTTCTTATAAACATGTGTCCGAAAATGCCCCCTTTTGAGCTACAGCCCCCCAAAGTTTTAAAAAATTGTTGATTTTTTTGAAATATCGACCATAATTACGAACCGAATGTCATAAAAATTGGTGTCCCGAGTTAATTTTACGTGTAGAATCCATTAATGACCTCGAGAAATTCATAAATGAGATCTGACTGTACTTTTCAGGCAATCTTATACCTTCAACAACACAAATTTTATGTTACGGATTGGAAATTTGAAAAATGGTAAATGAAATCAGATGGGAAAAACTCTTAAGAAGATATTTGGTCCTCTTTGTTTTGGTCGATACAATGCAATAATCGCTGCAAAAGATGGAAAAGTCAGCGCTTTTAAACTATAGCGGGCGGCCCGAAGTAGCAGCGGAGTGGCAGGTTGCATACTTACAGCCGCTCTTCATGGTAAAAGCGCTGACTTTTCCACCTTGTGCAGCGATTATCTCGCTTAATACGCGTCGTATCAACCAAAACATAGAGGACCAAATATCTTTTTAAGAGTTTTTCCCATCTGATTTCATTTTCCATTTTTCAAATTTTCAATCCGTAACATAAAATTTGTGTTGTTGAAGGTATGAAATTGCCTGAAAAGTACAGCCAGACCTCATTTATGAACTTCTCGAGGTCATTAATGGATTCTACACATAAAATTACCTTCAGACACCAATTTTCATGACATTTGGTTTGTAATTATGGTCAATATTTCAAAAAAACCAACAATTTTTTAAAACTTTGGGGGGCTGTAGCTCAAAAGGGGGCATTTTCGGGCACATGTTCATAAGAAAAAAAGTCTTATTTTGACCTCAAAATTACGTGGTAGAAAGGATGACATAAGTTTTAGAAACACCCTGTATTACTGATTTGGCTTTCTCTTGCATCGTTCAGTAGAAAATTACAGACAAAAAGCAAGAGGAGAAATATGAAAACGGTTTCTGAACTCACCAGTAAACTTTCCAACCACTGGATCTAAATTGTCAGACACGCCATCTGAAGTAAGGAAAACAATATCTCCTGGATTTATTTCAGTCATGGAGAGCGTGAGATTGGATAGTTCAGGATTCTGACCATCCACTGGTCCTAGAGCACCAAGAGCATCCCGCATATCACGCATCGTATGCACGTCATGAGACCCTGAAAATAAAAGGTGAAATTGAGTTGAAATGAAATATTCTGGATATTTAGAGAGCCTAATGAAAAGGAATCCAAAAATATTGCTGCTCTAAAATTCCTACCCCATCCAGATATCTGCCACCAGTGTAGTACTGTTCCATTGATGTCAAATTACCAGACAAAAGTAATTTATATTTTAAAAAAACGGAGCACCAGGTACTATAGTTTGTTCATTCTAACTCGAGACCTGAGCGGGCGATAAATGAATTTTGGAAAAAAGAGAATGGCAACACTTCAATGGGTTGTCATAGTCTAGGAGTCGGGCAGCAGCCCTGTCACCTCCGCCGACTGACAAGGGTTAGCACTCCTACGTTGCCACAGAAGGCAAATCTACCTCCAGGTCTCCAGTTAGAACAAACAGACTATAGATCATCATCTAACGTATTAATCTGCAACACATTTCCTCGATAACTTGAGAAAAACCAAACCTGAGAAAACCAAAACGTGGAATATTGAAAACCAATTCTGATATCAAAATATTATTATTCCATTTTTTGGTACTTTCAGCCTTAAAATCTGAAGTTATTAACAAGATATTTTACAGAGATATTCTTCAGATGATTATCCAGAGCCGCCTAACTTTTTGCTTCCTTAGTTATTAATTACTTTTGGTCCGTAATTTTTCTTCCACGGAACCACAGTGATCTCCTGGTAGATATCAGCACTAAACGCTGAAGATTCACCGTTAATAGTTTCCTGCAAAGAAGGCAAGTGCCGAAAATTTTAATTTTACAAGACATGAAAACAGCTGTCTGACACAGAAACCTTCTTTGCAGTTATCAAAGATGTGGCATCTCATAAGCCGAGGCCCATGAAGGTTGGACTAACAACGTTCTTTTAGAAAACTTATTGGAACCACTTCAAGAATCTAAAAATGTGAAAAACTCATTGGTGGAAACTTAGACTTACACCCATATTATAGACAGTGATTCAATCATTTCCACACTAGTAAAAATGTCAACATCATGTTTTGAGAATTTATAAGCCCTTCCAACTTTTTTCTGATGGTGACATTTTTTACAGTTAGTAATGTTTCTTAACTTAATCAATTTTGGGTGGATTCATTTCGTAAGCATTTCAGAGAAAAGAGTGATCAAGTGACTCTCGATAATGCCATTTATTTTCAACTCTGTGATTTTCTTGAAAAATGTCCGATGAACAAACTTCATTTGTGCTTTTGGGATGAATTTACATGGACTATTTCAGGTGAGCGAGTTGATCTTCGATTTTGAGGCAATTATGATTTCATAAAGTAAGATAAAAATTGATGCAACTTTGTACACTTTTCAGAAAAATGAAAGTCCATACAGGGCAGATTTTGATTTCATTTAGAGCTGTTTGTTGACATTGCTAGCTATCTTGACACCAGTGTATTGCATTGTGTAATATGGAGTCAAGACAGTTGACAAGGTGTCTAATTGCATTTTCAAATAGAATTAAAGCCTGCCTTTTCTCTTTCTTCTTCAAAAATTAAAAACAAATTGTGCTTACCCTGAGTAATTTCACGTACACCGTAGGTTTGACTATAAACATAAGCTAGACTATCACCTACATTACAGGTGCAAACAACATACTTATTCGAGGAGGACAGAGGTAAAATTACAGCAGCAGTTAAAGTTGTTAACATTCCTTGTTCTTGTAGAATAAGAGTGTGGGCAGCATGGAAAGATCTCAACAGCGCAATAAAAACATCCTGTAATTGAAAAAAAAGATAAGATATTTTCTAGGAAAAAATGATAAGAGTAATCTAGTTGATCATGGCATCTATTTATTTTTTTTTTTTTTCACAAATTACAAAGCACATTGGAACAATATGGTGTTAGGGTACATGTCAAATACATTAGTAATAAAAAAAGACACAACATCTGCAAGAATTAGATTTTGAATCTTCCTGATTTTTTTCTGATCTTTCCTGACATTTTTGCCAAGATTTCCTAATTTTTCGCAGCTTTCGAGTTTTGAACAAGGAGCTTCTGAAGGGTCATTCCAAGCGCACAGCTTAAAATTAACTTTTTCAATACTTCTCTTTACAATTTTTCAGAAAGAGTGCAGGAGCATTTAGGAATCAACTCATAGATACTTATTCCATTTTTGAGATTAATTAAAATTTTCGCTTTAATTTTGACTTAGAAAACTTCATGCGAAGAACGGTTACGGAAGGGGGAAAAAAGGACAAGTGTTTTGCCGCACCGTAGAAAATTGCCAAACTCGATGATTTGTGAAGAAATGAGTGTTTGGAAAAAATATAAGTCAAAGCCAAGGGTTTATGCTTCAGCACTACCCAAGTACTTTTATATCTAACCATTTACAGCGCTACGAAAAAAATAAAATACTGGGTTACAGATGGGATGCGTCCGATTACAAATTTTTCTCAGTTAGATTGCATTGAGCATATGAGCAAAAACAATATGTTTCTGTTTTTTTGGTGTAGAATACACTTTCAAAAGGCTGCTTTCATCATATTTAAATGAGGTTGACAAGTTTTATACCTGCGCTGAAGCTTTAAAAGCAACTTGTTTTTGGGTGCTAGGAGGGGCAAAAACATTGAACTTTCCTCTTTTTGGGATAAACAGTTGAAACGTATGAAATTTCAAAAAAAAAAATTTTAAAGTGTAATTTTAAGGTGCTACATAACTTTCTTATTTTTTTATATTTTTTGGGAAGGTAGTTTCTGCAAAAAAAAAAAAAAAAATTAAAACACTTTTATTCCCAGGCTCACCTCTGGCATGGAATAACCCTGAAGTTCTGCTTATTTTTCAATAGGACTTCCAACCAAATGCATTGAAAATGCCGAAATTTTTGATAGCTTGAAAAAACATAACAAAAAAATTAGACCATATGCCTCCCCAGTTCCATTACCAAGTCAAAATAAGAAAAACAATTCTGACCCGAGAATGAGTTTCCTGTTTCTCTGATTTTTTTTCCCAGTAGAGCCTAGATTTCTGATATTTTTCTGTATTTGCTTATTCAGACACTCTGTTCATCCGCCTTAATCAGATGAAAGAACCTTGAAAGTTCAAGTTTTCAAAGCGATCAAGGGATTTGTACATAGCACAGAAATAAGTCCATGAGTTCAGGGTGAAAAACTACAACATAATTAGGATTTAACACCCTATTTTTGAGACTCCTCAACATTCTAGAACTGTCAATGGGGGTTATTGAATCAGAGATAACTGCTCGGACTATACTGATGCTAAACAGACTGTTCAGTACAGGCTAGAATAGAGAAATCAAATTTTAGATCAACTCACATTTGTTGAACTGACGCCCTGGTTTGGTTTCGAAAAAATTGCTTTATTTAGATAATCAACACAGCCATGTACAGCTGCCCGAGCTGCTAATGAAGCTTTGTGACCCCAGTTGACACCATCAGCAAGCACCAGGATTGCAGAGTTTTTCCGACTCACAATTGCAAAACAATCGGCGATTGGCTCACCCGCATGAACTCGGGTCAAAGGATGCATTTCATACAAGGTTACTGATGCTCCATACGCTTTGCTGTTCCCAGATGTCCAATCAGAGATTCCTGCAATCTCTTTCTTCAATTCTGTTGGAAAAAAGAACTCAGATTAGACATAGAATCAATTCTCTTTTCAACATAAATTTGATCAATTAAGATGAAAGATGACTAAAGGCTAATTTTTGAAATCAGAACACAATAGACTGTTTTAGTAGAGCGATATATCGTATCGATTGCCGTCTGAGGGCCTCTGGTTCCAAACAAACTCTGGTTCAATGTAATTTCCCCATAAGCGAACTTATTATATTTAGGGTATTAAATCAAACAATAAATGCGACCTTTTTGCGATTATGAATTCTACGTCCTCGAAAATGCTTAATTTTGCCTGGTTCCACCCGTAAAACTGCCAAAATCAACAAGATATCACAGATTAAACGATGCGTTTGGAGGTTGGAATCACCCAAATGTTATTGTTGTTGTTGTAGTGGCGGGATTCCGGGCGATTCTAACCTACAAATGCAACATTTAATCTGTAATGTCTTATTGATTTCAGCAGTTTTAGTCAAGGAACCAGGCATAATTAAGCATTTTCGAGGATGTAGCATTCATAATCGCAAAAAGGTCGCATTTATTGTTTGATTTAATACTCTAAATTTCAGTTCAAAAGTTCGCTTATGATGAAATTACATTGAACCAGAGTTTGTTTGGAACCAGAGGCCCTCGGACGGCAATCGATACGATATATCGCTCTACTAAAACAGTCTATAGAAGATAACAACACATTAAATTTTTTTAGTGCAGTTAGCCGAGCGGTTTTTGTGCTCCATCAAAGCAAAACAGAACACTCACACCACTCTACTCTAATGAGTTGGTCTACCAATCGCAGTTACTTGTTTTCCACTGATTGTGAGATACGACCTCAAACCAGGGAGTTGAACCGGCTAAAAAAAGGGTTCAGGTTCAGTTCGGGTTTGGGCAGTTCCCAAAATTTTGGTTTGTAATTTGGTTGTTTTTGAACCAGTTCAAAGTCGGGTTGGCACAATTCTAGGTATACGAACCGATTCAGAGGAATGAAATTAGAATTTTTTTGTTCAGCTTCCAAATTTATTAGTCACGAAAAATTTCTGCTTTCTACGTATGATGGCTAAGTCGGTGTCAGTATCCTGACAGAAAAAACTAGCAGGTTATATTTCTCTGCATTTACAGCCTCCGGTCATTCTAAAATAATAAAGACCGATTCTTTGAAAGATTCTTTTTTTGCAAAAACATCCTAAGCCGGGTCCACACCTGAGCATTTCGCTGCACCGCACGGCGTACCGTACACCATTCGCCCGAATGCGCACCCATGTGGACGTCGCGCCGCACCGTATGAGCCATACTTGTTCGTCGAAATAAAAAAAATTTCCGCAAAGCCCACACCGCATGAGAATGCGGGCGAATGCTCATGCGCCGTGTGGTGCGCCGAAATGCTCAGGTGTGGACCCGGCTTTACAATAACAATTTAGAACTCAAGATTCTTTCGTCGCTTATCCACCATCTGTACGGTTGAACCGACTGAGAACTACTTTTTTTAATGGGTTCACACTGTTTCAATTTCCAGTTCAGGTTCAGGCCGTTTATAAAATTACAGTTCACCATTTGGTTCAAAATTTTTCAGAGGTTTGGTTCGGATCGCGGTTCGACTCCCTGCCTCCAACCCGTCAATTCTGCTCAAATCTTCAGCTCCTTGACCAGTTGACTTGTTTATGGAACCAGTCCCACATTAGAAAACAAATTAAATGAGCCAATCAATAGAGAATGACATGAAAAATACATACATAGGACAGATCAAAAAGGGAAACAAAAACAGAACGCAAGAGAGGAAAAAGCCCGTTTTTTTTTAATGAGAATGCTACACTAACTATACTCAAGCAAGAATGAGATATTCTACTTGGTTCCATTGTCATCCTTTAAAAAAAAAAAAAAAAATTAGCCAAAGCGTCTAAATTGTAGATTTTTGCAACTTCAAATAATTAAGTTGAGACTGATGATTAAAGTGGAACACATTTTTTTTTGGCTGTGTGAAAGCATCATGATATTATGGTCCATCTGTACTTATAGTGTAAAAAAAAAAACAAACTTTAATTTGTCAATGTAAGAACTTTCCAACTCAGTAGAGGAATTTATCAGCCCAGAGACAATTTTGAAATAATTTTTCTGGTTTACTTATGAAATAAAGACAGCAAATGACTAGAATGAAAATACGATTTTATAATTAACTTGAAGCCAGATCTTCTGCTCCCATCTTTTCTTCTGTTTTAGAACCTCTCATTTCTAGCCCTTTATGAGTTTGTTTTTTTTTTCATTAATGACTGGCATAAAAAAAACTAAAATCGGACCAAGTTCGGCAGAAGAGAACCAACTGCTATGGGTTTCCTATGAAGTTGGTTCCCTTCAGCAGAACTTGCTCCAGTTTTGAGCTAGAACTTCGACTCCAATTTTGTTGTTGTTGTGGAACGTATCACTGTAAGTTCTTTTTCTCTGTCTTTTGTTTCTGTTTGTGAAGCCATCTAAAAGTCTAAAGTGAGGAAACTGATGAAATTAAAATTTTATTCTGTCACTTCCAAAACCCACCAACAGTATTCCATGGGAAAAACTTGGGAATTCAGGAAAAGCTACGTACCCATGTTCTTATTGTTATCTGAATTGATTCTGGTACAGGTGTCTATTGCGCTTTCTGATTTCTGTAAAGGGAGAAATTCTAAATTTGACTTGTAAGAAGATAGAGGAGGCAACAAGGTTGATAGATTACTGTTAGCATCTCGAGGCTGATGGTCTGTTTGATCCACTGAAAAGAAGCAAGAAATTAATTTATTCAAAGATAATTAAAGAGGACAGGAGCAAATAGGCAAATTTTATTTAGTGAACCAGTTTGGTCACTTTGTTACGGTACAATCAAATGGGAGTCTCACATCTTTGGTCTCAAATTTGTGACCAGGCTATGAAAATCTGTGAATGGACAATGTTAAATTTGAATAATACTATATTAATCTACAATTAATATGGTATGAAATCATAAATAATGTTTAAAATACCAACAAATATCAAACAAATAATCCAGCTTTGACCAAAATACCAAACCGCAACCTAACCCGGTCAGTAAATAAACTTTGCTTAAGGAAACAGTAGAGCAAGCTAAAATTTTCGGCAAACTTGTCATCTCTTAATTTTATTCACTTGCTTTTGCTTACCTAGATCTGTATTTACCTATGGGTTTGTATTAAATAAAGGAAAAAAAAAGAAAGAAAAACAAAAAAAGGTTTTAGCAAAACGTTTATTTGAGTTATTATTATGAATTTTTATAAGAAATCCCAACACTAAAGTAATGCGGAGAAGAGGTAACAGTCTAAGTGGTCAATACAGCTGTGCATTTAGGTGGATCGGGCCAAACTCTTTCAAAAGGTTAGAGTTTAATGGATACTCTCCTCTCGGATATCTGAAGGGATCATCGTAATAAACGCTTTTTCATGTTTTAACGCACAAGATAATTTCTTTTCTTTAAAAACAAAAATCCTAGAGGCATAAGTTTCAACAGAGCCCACAAGAGCCCAAAAATCCCCATAAAATCCAAAAAACCCAGGTTTTGGTGTAAGGAAAAAAAAAAGATTCCCAATAAAGGAGGGGGGGAAAAAAAACAAACCTCCTCTAGTGGATGCATCATCATCAACGTCAATGAAATGAACATCTGGATCACTTGATGAGAGATGCTTTTGTTGCTGATTAACAGTTGTCAACCCCCCGTTGGGTCCTGTCATGGCTGTAATAACAGGATAAGATAATCTGCCGATCTGTTGCGATGGCAGTTCTTCATAAAATTTGCTATGAAGTATTCTTGGTTCATTTCGCTGCACATCTCTCCTGTAACAGACAAATAAATACAGATTGAAAAAAAAAAAAAAAAAACCTAAGAGTAAAAAGTAAGTTTGTGAACGGTGGAAGACATTTATCATCCCCCATCATCCATCAAAATAGAAAAATACATCCTGCAAAACAGGGACAAAAGGTAAGCGCAAAAAGTGACTAAATATGTAGCTCAGTATTTAACATATATAACGAATAGTGTGCTAACGGGCTCAGCTTGTTTCTTTTGAAATAAATAAATAAATATAAAATAAATAAATAAATATGCAGCAACCATGGAATACGACAAGAAAATAGTCTCCTTCTCACAAATTATTCACATACTCGCAGCAGAAAAATTCAATGGGGAGATCGATATGAGTCGATATTGCTATGTTGCACTAACTTTTCAAAGTTCAACTTTGTTTCATGAGAAATTAAATAAATACACACATGTCAGCACTGAATATCACTCAATTTTACAGAAAAAATTAGGAGAGCCACTCAAGTGGCTGTGAGCATAAGTGATTGTGAGCACCTATCATTCACAAGTGCTAAAGCTCAAACTGTACAGAATTTTTTTTAAATAACGCAGCGCTCAAGAACAGTTTTCTCAGCAAATTGCACCCGAAAAACCCAGAAAGGGTTTTTTTCCTTTCTCCTTGCTCTCAGGGTTGCAGAATCTTCTTTGCCTCCACAATTTTCACACACACAGAGGACAGAATCCACAATTATTATTGATGACCTTGTTTCTTTGGACGCGCTGAAGAAAATTTTGGCTCAAAACAACGAGCTCATACCCAAAATTCAGCTTGGAATGGCCCTGTGCTTACTTGAGGTTCAGCTTAGAATATCGCACTTACTTGAAATTCAGCTTGGACTAGCGAGTAGGATTAATCCCAATAATAATAATTGGTTGGTCAAAGTGCAAATCAGTATATATAAAAAAAAATTACAGTTCTTCCTGAGTGAGTACACAATTTACACGCTGTCGTTGGATCGCATTATCAAGGATTTTCTGCACCTCTACTTGCTTCGTTCGCAAGCGCCTACCGTTGTCCGTAAGATTCCAAAGTAAAATTTGGGTGAAACGCAAATGGATAGTGAATGACACCTATTGAGCATTCATCGTTCTTCCGCAGAACTTTCAAACTGGAAGCTTGCAAGGACTGGTGGTGAAGATTCCCAGTTTGGTCTATTCTCACAGCAGAACGTTTGAAACATGTTCAATTATTGAAGAGGAAAGCCTTGAGTGCCCAATAGTATTCAAGTTTCATAGCAGACTTGGTGCTAATGAAGTGTCCTCATATTTTTAAGCTTCACGAAATCCATTAAAGCTGAAGAACCACTTTCATTAATTGAGTTAAAACAGCTGTCAAAAAGCTTACAGACATAGGTAAATTCATATTTCATAATCATGAAGAAACTTAGTGATGATAACAAAGGTAATAAGTATACAATCAGGAAGTTAGAGCTATAGAATGGTCACATTGGTCTTCTTGACAGAGAGTACAAATCACAAAGGGTGCTTGGAAGATAGAAAAAAACACATGAAAGCACTGGGAGGAGTAAAACATTTTAAGGCAGGAACGGGTGATAAGAAAGCTTACTCGTTCAAATAACGCTGAATAAAAGTGGTTGAACCAAAGGAATCCACATCGGGCCGCGAATCTGCTGGGGCTGAGAGTTGCCTAATGAAACCAGCAATTTTCTGTCGAAACGAAGGCATTGCAGGCAAATTCTTGATAATAGAGAAATTCACCAGCCATAAGGCTGAGTTGCATCCACAGACAAATATTTCACGTTTCCTACTTACTTGCCACTGACGACAAGAGCTTTTAAGAAACTTTTTTTTTTCACATTTCAGGACATTGTAGGTGGGGCGAGGTAAGTGCACTGTTCACTGTTTGCTAAAGTCACAACAAAAAATCTACCCCGCGACAAAATTACAACTACATTTGCTACACTGTATTTGTGTTCGCTACTTCAGGAGTTCCTGATTTCGTGATTACAATTTACAGTTTTTGTGTAACAGAATTCAGAGTTGAATCGAAAGATAGCGCCACTAGTCGCAGCACTGAGCTTTCGAAATGAATCTACTCTATAAATCGACCTTGGCTTCCTTGGCTGTGCTCGTAAAAGTTGCTTACAGCCAATCAGCACACTGTAAATACGGTAACGGCTACGTCATCACAAGAAGCGGGAACTCTAACACCAGTTAAACCCCGCCTTCTGTTTACACCTGTTCCTCAATTGCTCATGCTCATGTTTTCCGGCATTTTGGCTTTCATATTTCCCGATCGTTCAGCAAAAGCCCTTCAGTGCAACTTAGTGCAAATTTTTCCAACCCGGTGGTCAAGAACTAATTTTAACTCGAATCATCCTTCAAACTATTTTACGAAATCTGTAAGTACTTTTCTATTTTATGTTTGAACACTTTTATCTGTCTCATCATGAATTCGTCTTCACCCTAGAAGAGCGGCTCTTTCTTGCTCAGGAGACGCCGTTGGGAAGCATGCTCTTGTAATTTAGATGCAACACAGACTCTAAAGGTAAGTACTGTGGTACTTACATGCTTGTTCATCTCCCAGCTCCAAGCTCTCAAATCCGCTTTTAGTAGCTATTTATACAGCATGAATGCGGTCTTAGCATTCAATCTTTCTAAGTTTATTCAAAAAATCTCTCTTTCTCAGTGAACATGCAGCGGGGAGTCCTGCTTTGTTGTTCCTTATTTTGTGTCCACACATTCCCATCTTACCCCAAATCACTCTTCAGAATTGGGACTTTGATTTCGATTTTGTTGCATTGAAAATGGTTCATGTCATGGTTCCAAGGATGTTAGTCAGTATCCTTACACTTAGCTGATAAAGCTGATGCTGTATAGGCTAATTTTTTGTATGGAACAGAATGAACCATGATGGAACATTCCTGTCACTTTACTGTTGTTAGCCATGGCGGTTCGAGTGTTCAAATAGAACAAAACAGAACAGTAGCCACTGCAACAAGTTGGTCTACCGAACATGGTTACTCGTGTTCCATCAAGATATAACCTGAAACTTATCGAATCTTGAGTTGTTTGACCTGTTGACTTGGTAATGACCCAAGTTTTGTTTCAGGGAAGTATTGTTAGCGCTTCTCCTCTAAAGATGACCCAGATTATAAATGTAGGTAATTATATACTTTGATGGGCCGAACCGATGCGAGACCTGGGAAACTCAGGCAAGGTGCTAGAGTGATGGGGACGGCCGGATTGGTGAAACGCATGAGTGATGGGGACAGCCGGATCGGTGAGGCGCGTGAGTGATGGAAACGGCTGGATCGGTGAGGCGCAGCAGTAAAGCGGAGCAGTAAGGCGCAGCAGCCGAGCCGAGCAGTGAGGCGCAGCAGCCGAGCCGAGCAGTGAGGCGCAGCAGTGAGGCGCAGCAGCCGAGCCGAGCAGTGAGGCGCAGCAGCCGAGCCGAGCAGTGAGGCGCAGCAGCCGAGCCGAGCAGTGAGGCGCAGCTGCCGAGCCGAGCAGTGAGGCGCAGCTGCCGAGCCGAGCAGTGAGGCGCAGCTGCCGAGCCGAGCAGTGAGGCGCAGCTGCCGAGCCGAGCAGTGAGGCGCGGGTTTAAACACTGACCTAACCCAATCTTACAGGAGTACCGGTTGAGTAGAGGACAGAGCCCAACGGAGTAGTAACCCAAGTTTTCGCAAAACATTCATCTTTGCGGCAAAGCCACCTCAGATGATTCGCTAACCCTGCCGAAGCTCAATTTTGTTGCAAAAAACTTGGGTTACTTGCCCAGATATTACTAAAAGTCAACATTAATTCATTTAAAATTGTTACTATTGAAGCACTTTTGTTAAATGGAAAAAAATTCAGCGGCTGCGGCGGGATTCAAACCCAGTACCCGTCACAAGGCAGAGCTATACCGCTACACCCACCAATCGCACTGAACGCCAGGTACAATTTTTCGTTCATGAACAAAGTTTGCCCATGCTACCAAGCTCGGCTCTGCACCTCACCGATTTCATCACTCAGGCACCTCACCCGAGTCTCGTAGGTCTATTTTTGCTGGCCACACTGCAATGGGACCTATCATAGCCTGATCAAACCTAACTTCACAGGAGTATTGGTTTAATTGGGTTGAGTCCGTTCGGCTCTGTCCCGTACTGAACCAACACTCCTGCAATGTTAGGTTAGATCAGGTAAGGCTATGATAGGTCATGGAAACTTGGCGTGGCCGGTCAAAGTATACAATTACCTAAATATATACTGCAACTGTAGAGCAGTTACCTAAATATATACTGCAATTCACAAAGGTTAATAAAGCAGGTCTGTGAGACTTTGGAAAAAGCCCATTTTTTCAAATCAAAATTCCAGACCAACTGCACTCTAACTAGAGAATCTCCTTTTGATGTGTTCCATCTTGTTTCATGCCTAAAAAATTAGCCTTATGAGAACCATTTCCTGACAAGTAGCATCAAGCCACTGAAAATTCATCCTCATAGATCATTGGGTGTTGGGTTATCCAAGAGTTTGATTTTTGAACCAACCACTCACCTTTTTTTTCTACCCTTCTACTCCTCTTCTGTCGTCAAGATAATCTTGCATTTTTTATGTAGGACTAACATTAATTTTTCTATAAAGGTAAATCTTTAGCATGTATTCAGTGTATTGCATTGCCTATTTCTGCCATTAGAGCACCACCGTTCAACTAATGTCAAATTTCCCGCCAATAGAAATGTTTCTTTTTGAAAATGGAGTGTCGATGCCAGACAATCATATCAAGAACGTGTCTGTAAAATGTTCCAACTACAACTTTGAATACAAGGCTGAAAGTATTGAAAAACGTAAAATTGTATATTCACACAAATCAATTCGTGATGTGTATTTTTTTGTTACTTAGTGATGTGCAGTTTTTTATACTTTCAGCCTTACTTTTAAAGTTACTCATGGATTGTACCATGCGCGGCTAACTCAAATGTTCATCAAATTGAAGTTACACAAAATTTGATTTTAAGACAAGTCGCTAATGCGAGATGGTTTGAGAGGAACAGCGATATTAGAGCTGAACTTCGGATCAAAAGTATTGTATTGTTCATTTCCAGGATGTACAGCAGATATGAAAAGAGACTACACGCTCACCATCCCAACCCTGAAGCTTTAAAGCTGCTGGATTGGAGAGGGAGTTGCAAAAGGTTAAAGGGAAGAAAGATTTGTGAACTTTCGATCCCCCATTTTTTGAAAATTTAGAAGGAAGACTTGGCTGTGTCGACTGCCAAGGTCTGCTTCTTAGTTGTATCCAAATTCAAACACATGAATGTAAATAGTTATACATATTACGTTTTTCCCCCATTTTTTTTTTTTTTTTTTTTTTTTTTTTTTTTTTTTTTTGGTATTATTTTAACCGTAAAAGTGGATGTATGCAAGATATTTGAGTATTGATGAGTTTTTAAATTTTGAAGAATTTAACAAAACTCAAATATACTTGTTTTTTTTTTACTCGAGTAGAGTACTGACAAGTTTAAAATTTTTAAGATTTATATAAGTCTAAAATTTACTTGTAAAGTATGTTAAGTGGAATGTAATGTAAAAAAAAATAAGAAAATATGGATTGCATTTTTAGCAGAGTCATCTTCTGATGATTACCTAGCATCTGGCATTCTTTTTTCTCGTAGAAAAATAACTTTTGGCCAGTAATTTAACATAAATTGAATGGTAGTACACTAGTGGCAGAAATTGGCACTATTGTTGAAGATTCTCCTTTCAATAAAGAATCAGAGCATTAATTTGTACCGCAGAAGAGTAGCTCAAAGATTTATAGCAGCGGTTCCCAAACTGGTCTAGGGGTCTGCAAAAGGTTAGTAGGGAACATTTCTAAAACGTAGATAGAGTGAAATTCAAAAGTCTAAAATGGCATTAGAGGTGTCGATGCTATTCATTTTCATTTGTGTGAAAAGGTATATGCTGCCCTTCGGTTTGCAAAAACAAATTCAGAGGTGGCCTCTAAAGCATTGAGGGGGGATTTTGTTACCAGGTATCGCTAGTGCAACTGAACCTAACAAATGTATGAGTCAGGTATGTGGCAGGCGCAATCATCGTACTAGATGGTGCGTAAGCTTTCTTCAGCAAACTTTTTTTTTTCATTTACAGTGAAACTTCTAAATAGCAGACAACCCTTGGGGGAGAAAAATTTTCCCGTTATTGAGAAGTGTCCGCTTTTTGGAAAAAGAGGTAGTAAAGGTGAAAAAATAGCAAATTCAGTTAAATGCATGAATCAATTTAATAATAGAAGTATAAATGCATATTAATGCTATCACTTATCTTTTACAAAAAAAAACACAAAAAAAATGGTATTTTGACTGAAGAAAAACGGACTGAGTTTTGGAATGAACTACAGTCTTTTCCAACCGAGATTGAAGCGAGGCTATGAGTAATAGCTCTTCTTCATAGCCTTTGTGAATGAGGTAATTTTTAAATTGAGCTTTGTTACATAGAGCTTTTTTATTGTGGAGATCGCATGCGGCGTCCTTTATTGAGAAGTCTAAATCGCCGTATTTCAATGTCCGCGTCTGGTATTGAGAATGGCTGATGTTCGCTATTAAGAAGTTTTCCCTCCTTATAATTCAATGTGTTTCTGCCGGGGAATAGCGAAGTGTCTGATATTGAGAAATGTCCATTTTTTAGAGGTATCCGTCTGCGATGAAGTTTGTAGACCCCAGGGGTCCGTACGAGAAAAAGTTAAGGAACCGCTGGTCTACAGAAATGCCATCAAAATAAATTTATGATGATCTCGACACAATAATTCTTGAGTTCAGAATGGGGCTCTTGCAAACTTTTGCTGTTGGAGATTGAAGAGTTGATTCTTGTATAAAAACCTGTATAAATGACGATGAGTACACTAAAAAATCACGAAACTCACTCATAGAATCGGGCTTTATGGCAGAGAAACGCAGGTACCATGGGAGATTCCTATCTAAATTGAGACATATCTCTGTGTTTCTGTAGAGAAAGTGGCATAATAGACAGGAATCTCTCATGATACCTGCGTTGAACCGCCATTACGATCTTGCCGTTATAGCAGTTATGTGAGCTTATTACTGAATTTTGGACTTTCTTAGTGTGATTTTTGTAATTTTAGCTGGTTATAGCATCAGTATGGACAACTCATTTAGTCATAGCAAAAGTTCGCAAGAGCCCCATTGTTTTCTGGATCATGATTTATAAAGCAAGAGAGATGTGATTCCCTTTCAAGAGTTAATACCTACCTGTAAGGCTATTCCTGAAGCATAAATCTACGGGATTCCAAATGTACTCAATATCCTTATTCAAAATGAGCCATTTTGGACCTGAGAGGTTTGTTCTCGATTATTCCTCCAATGGTTAGAGCTTCATGTTGCGGTTCTAAAGCTAGGTCGCTTGAACTAACGGTTTGTACTGATGTTTTAAGTAGTAAAAGATTTGCCCATTCAATCATTGACTACTATTATTTTTCTTTGTTTACATATTTTTTTTTGTGTTGTTTTATCTTTGAAAAAACATGACTCTTTTGTTAATTAATTTTATCATTGTATGTGTTTTAACAGATTTTATTAAACCTGTGAAAATGAAGAAAACCTTGGGAAATGAATCCGAAGGAGAAAATGAATTTGATGTTGATGAACCAGAAGAGGTTGAAGAAAACGATAGCAATAATGGCGGTTCGGATGACAAAGCAGGCAATGATGAGGATGATGATGTAGGTGGTATTCTCATGTATAATCTAGGGCATCAGGCAGAATTATTTAATTGGGGGCAACAGGGGTGCCCTCCCCCCCTAGGTACCATACGAGCTACCCCCCTAATCCTGAGGAATTGCCCCCCCCCCCCACCCACCAGAAGGTTCGAGGTGGATCCCCCCCCCCCCCAGGAGAACGGGGAGTCTGGGGTCCTCCCCCGGAAATTTTTTAAAATTTGACCCTCTACAATACGTTGGAGGATATTTAAGTGGGGATGGGGCTTCGGGAGCATGGGGTACCCTGATAGAGAAGGGGGGTTTCTGGGACCTTTCCAGGAAAATTGTTGGGATTTTGACCTTTTAGTAAACACTTTGGAGCCTCCAAAGAAATGAATTTCTAACTGTGCACCCATAGGAAATTTTTGAACATTTGACCTTTCAGAATTCGTTCTTGGGGCCTTGTACGTCGAGATTGGGTTTACACATTTCCGGAAGGAAAGTGATTCAAGAAAGTGGAGCGATAGAGGGAGGAATAGGATTTGAGGGGGGTGTAAGTTTGAGATGAGAAATGGAATGGGGGGGAGGTATAGATCGGGTTGAGGAAAAAGTTTTGGGGGGATGTGGATAGAAAAGATGGATTTGGGGGGGATTGTACAAAGGGAAGGAGAATTTAGGGGGGAGAAAGTATATGGTGGAAAAGGAGATAGAAACCGAGTATTTGTGAAGCTAGTGATTATAAAACATTCATCGGTAAGTGAAAATACTGATTTTCTCAAAAAAGGAAAAAGAAAATCTTCACCCCCCCCCTCCCCAATTTCGATGTATATTAGTTGCTTGTATGATTTCTATTACGTGGGCACCCCTGGGGGGCAATGTAAACAAGATGCATCAAAATCACGGATCCCCCCCCCCCCCCGAGTTGGGATAGGACTATTAATGGGACTCTTGCTAAATTTTGCTTTGTATTGTTGAATAGTTAATTCTTGCGTAAAAGCCAGCAAAGAAGAACATGAGTTTACTAAAAAAAAAAAAAAAAATCACAAAATTTACTCATAGCCTTCACAGCACGATTATAACTCTCTTTGCTTATAATTTTGTGTTTTTTCCTCTTTTTTCTTCTCATTTTTGTCGTCTATGATTCCTCCCAGAGTCGCACTGGATGAGAGCAAGGAGGTTGTATGGAAGAGAGGACTTTCTACTTTCTAGTCCTAATCCTGTCACCTAAGCTCGATCACATACTGATATGTTTCATTTTTTTCTGTTTTTCAATTTTTTATTTTTTTATTTTATTATTTCTTTTTGTTTCTTGATTTTATTCTCAGTAAAAGTATAATTCTCTTTTTTTTTGTACATAAAAGTGTAGCGATAAAGCGTTTAAATAAATCAAATCTTCTCTCCCTCTCCCCCTCACTCCCTCTTTCTCTTCAGCATATGAACTATTGCCTTCATAAAAACAGGCGGGGAAGTGAAAACCATGCTTCAGTTGCGGATCCAGAAAATTGTATCGTGGGAGGGGGCACACCAATTAAATATACAAATCGGAGTGCCGCCACAAGAATCATTTACGTACATTTTTTCCAGTCCAGTTGTTCGTTTTGAATTTGGTAAATTGAGTAACTTAGTATGGCTCTAAGGGAGGTTTTGCTGCGTATGGCAAAACAAGCTGGTAATGTGCGAAATCTTGACAAGTGGAAGGTTTTGCTATCTATTTTTATTCAGGTGTTAACTTTTTATTTGTTTTATCCAATTTGTGTGTGTTAGCATCCACATGTTTTGTTTTGTGCTTCTTTCCCTCTAATATTTATTTCTTTCATCATTCAGGGTGCTGCAAGGAGATCAACGAGACTAAGGACAACGCCAAAGAAGAAAATGAAGTACACCAATAGCTCTGAAGAAGATGATCCAGAAGAAGATGATTTTGATGAAGATGATGATGATGAAGAAGAAGAATATGAAGCTGCAACAAGGAAGAAGCCAACCGGTAACCCATTGTGTACTCTTTTCAGTTTCTCCTTCCTCTAATGGACTTTTTTAGGTGACAGGTGGTGATGTCCAATGTACAAAATGTTCAATAAGAAATGTCCATTGCAACAATGTCCACTATAGAATGTCCAATTTACAATAGGGCAGTTGCAAGGGTCTGAAATGTTGTGTTTTGCTTAAGAAAATGAAAGTACTTGATGAGTTAAGGACAAAGATGCCTTTGGTTTCTAATTAAGTCCCATTGCTCCGAAGCTGAGATTTTAGCCCAAAATACATTGTTTTAAATGGGGATTCCGCGTAGTGATGTCACTGCACACACGATTTTTTACAACTTTACAGGTGTGTATCTCCAAAACCGGGACACGCAGGAAAAAACCAAAGGCACCATTGTTTTCAGCTCATCAAAAACTACCATTTTCTTTGTAAAAAACACAAAATTTCAGACCCTTGCAACTGCCCCATTAGTCCATTGTTAATAAATGTCCGATCTGTCCTTCTAAATAATACCCAATCGTAGACCAAGTAAGTTCGCAATAAAAAAAAGTCCTGAAGTTACAAATTTTACCTCTAAAAAGTCTAAAAGTCTATTTATCTAAAAAATAAAAGCACATTGAATTTCAGTCACTTTTCTAATTGTGTTCGTTTCTGTCAAATTTGCTACAACTCCGATGTATTTTCGAATCTATAGTGTGGCTAGAAGTTTTTAATCCGTGGCCTTAACACGTCGAAGCACCGCGTCCTCTTTAGATGACATCAACTTTCAGGGTATAAATAACAAAAATTATGAAGTCAGCAATGACTGCGTTGCTGCATTCTGTCCTCTTTAACTCTTGTCTGCCAGACAAGTTTTGTGTTGGAGTTCGCCAATTCCGGGTCTTTTAGACCCACATTTCAAATACATGTGTTCAGCGCATTTATGATACGGTTTTAATGTTTTTTACAATAAATCAGGGTATAATTGCTTTGTTAGCACATGGTAATCCACCATATATAGTGAGTAACCCACCATCCATTGTCCCTCACCCTAGATAGAGCCGGGGGTCGATACCGTTTTTAGTTAGTTTTCGTCGTTTATAGTTTGAATTTGACGTTCGATATTTCAAATGCGAAAACAGATAGCAACCTCCGGTTTGCGCCAAAATACTCAGTTCATTGTGCCCTTTCTATCAATGCATCATTGGATAGGGATCATCCCTATGCCCTTTTTGATGGTATGTCACAAGATAGGGGTTGCTGTTTGAAAATTTTGAGTTGTAGGGCCTAAACAGGAGAAACAGGGTATAAAAATTTCCTGTAACTTGAAATTCATTCATTGTTTTAGAGAATGTAAAAATTGGGTTTCTCAAGATATTTGTAAAGCTATATGCAAAGCACAAGTTTTTAGGGTCAACAGAAAAAAAAAACACAAATTTTTAGGAAGCCGCGGGTCTAAATGACCCATGTTTGGCAGACTAGGGTTAAGGGACATCCTTCAACTCACTATATAATGGTCCGGTTTCGATACTTTTGTTTTTATAAATTTTTCAAAAATTCCAACTAATCTGAAATCAGATATTCTTATCTCTAATCCCCATAAATTGTGCGTCAACGGGTTAAAGCGACATTGATGTCAAGTCCAGATTCGGAATACTGATCTGCCCGTAACTCAGCAACAAAACGACCTAACCTACGCGAAGATGCTCAAGAGTTTGCGACTTTTATCGATAAATATTATTACTTGCCTCACTCAACTTCCGCAGTTTCGACGCTAGGAGCGCTTCTCGCGTTGAAAGAACGCATAAGCGCTGTTGCCAAGCAATTTTATCTAAATTAAATAATAAGTCAATGGGTTGATCCAAAATTCCAGTCTTGTTAGAAAGACAATCTGAAAATGTAAAAAATGATTGAGCATATCAAACTTGAAGTTTGGTGAGGAGGGAACTGCCTTTTAAAAGGCTACTTAAAATAGCTCAGCCTTTCTTTACTAACTTTTTTGTGTGTTTCCTACTGTTCATACAGCAGTTCGCAAAAGTAAACCGGCACCAAAACCAAAGAAGAAAAAACAAGAAGAAGAAGGTGATGATGATGAAGATGATGATGATGATGACGATGACGACGACGATGATGATGAGGATGGAGATAACAGTAATGATGCAACTGGCGGAGGCACCGATGGAAATCCAGCCGATAAAGATTTTTCGGTAAATCATTTTACCTCTCACTATAATTTTTATTTTATAATTTTTAAGTCAAGGAACAAACTAACAATTCTAATCAAAGAATTCGTTTTGGGGGGGGGGGGGGGATTGAAACAAAAAAAAAGAAAATTGACAAATTGAAATCTTCGTCTCTAAGAGGGTCTTGCACTTTCAGAACCAGCACTAAGGTCTCCGTATGTGCTCAAACAGAGCAATTGTTCAGCCAAAATTCACCCCTGACAGTATGTGACTAACTGTTGAAGCCAAAACATATTTCAACGGCGTTTTGTCAACCAAAGCTGCTGTTTTATGCCCCGTCAATTAAATATTTTAAATAACCTTACCAATGGGTCTGTTGCACACTTTTGCTACAGCGATATGGAGGGCTGATTCTAGTGTAAAATCGCTTAAAAATCACAGTAAAAGCATCAAACAGTTATAAAATCCACACATTAACCCGCCAAAGGCGTTTTTAGGAAAGCCTTAGATGGCAGGTGAAGGGGCGAATCAACCCTGCATGCATGCACCACGAATACCGAAAGATGGCCGACGACAGCAATTTGTAATGTTGGTTAGAATGTAAACAAACGTCTTACTTCCTCGTGTAGTAGTTACATTTTCTGACATTCTGCGTGTTTTAATCCGGTAAATTTGACTTTCTCGTTATTGTTTGTGATTACTATGGTTTTAAATTACGTTCTTTGTTGATTTGCCGGAATCTTGAAACGGAAACGCCGGGCAAGTACCTACCTACATACTTTGTCGAATGCCGTCATTGGCCATCTTTGCTGCTCGTGGTGGATGCATGCAAGGCTGGCTGGCCCCCTCGCCCGTCGTCTGAAGCTTTCCTTTAAGCGCCTTAAGCGGGTTTATGAGTGGATTTTATGACTGTTTGATGCTTCCAATGTGATTTTTACGCTATTTTACTCTAGAATCGACCGTCCATTTCGCTCTAGCAAAAGTGTGCAACAGATCCATTATCGGCACCATTATCAACAGCCGGAAAACAATGTCGTCGATTTTATTGTTGAATTCTGAAAGTGTCATGATGCCTTACCGACCTGTTTGATCAAACTGAGGGTGTATGGAGGCCTATAATTCTCGATAGATTTTTAATGAAAGTGCTGCCATTCAATTTGTCTATTCATTCTGAGTAAAGGTTCTGATTAGTGGCGTGCCGTGACCAAATGACCAGTGACACCTGAGGTAGAATCACTCTAAGGATCATGGGGGGGGGGGGGGTGGTACTTGGTAGTGGTGGTGTCGAATTTTCTTTAGAAAGCTTACAAAATAAAATAACAACCGCTTGGACAACGAAAAGTTTTGGATAAAAACAATCTGTAGGAGACAGAGAGAAAGGTATGAATCAAAGAGAACAGAGTTGATAGTAATAACAAAATAGAAAATGGATTCTCAAAAAGTATTCAGTAAGACGAGCGGAAAGGAATGCCAGGAACATTTCCTGGGATTGGAAAACTTCATTGGCCAAGAACTTATCTGAGGGTAGTTTGAAAAGCAAGGTTCTCCATTTGATTATTTTCCATTCCCTAATAATGCTAGAATAGGTTCTTAAAAGCAGAATCTTAGATGTCATATCCTCTAGTTTTTACGTAACACCCTGCTCTTCTTTAGTTTTGTAGTTGCTCATAAGGTTCTCCATTTGATTATTTTCCATTCCCTAATAATGCTAGAATAGGTTCTTAAAAGCAGAATCTTAGATGTCATATCCTCTAGTTTTTACGTAACACCCTGCTCTTCTTTAGTTTTGTAGTTGCTCATAAGGTTCTCCATTTGATTATTTTCCATTCCCTAATAATGCTAGAATAGGTTCTTAAAAGCAGAATCTTAGATGTCATATCCTCTAGTTTTTACGTAACACCCTGCTCTTCTTTAGTTTTGTAGTTGCTCATTTTACTTTCTGTTATCCTATTTACAGTCAGGAGCGTTCCTTGTTAGTAAAACTGATTTGGCTGAAAAAGACAAAGATCCTCCACTGTGGAGGATTGATGGTAAAGCTTTACTCCAAAAATACATTCCATTCAAAGATGATGATGGCAAAACACTCTACAGAAACACCTACACATTTTCTGGATGGTCCATAAATAACAAAAACAACTACCACCCTGCCTCCGTCGTGTTTAAACAACAATCACAGAAAGAACATATCGTTGAATTTCAGCGTGAATTATTGCCCAAGTAAGTATTTTTTCTTCAACTTCCTGAAACCTTCTTTTATTGTATGCCAATGGATGGTGAGCCATTGGTAGATACCTGAAAAAAGCGTGATTTTGAAAGGGCAATAATCGGCGGTAAATTGGTGTTTTCAAAGGCACAAAAGCGGTACTTTCATTTTTGTCAAAAACCTCTATTTTATGGTGACAAATTAAGTTATGGGGTTATTGGTTCCTGAATCTACCTTTTAATCAACTGAAACAGTTGTTTTTGTGCTTTTTAAGTGAAATAACTTGACTTTATAGAGAAGTTACGACAGAAACCTGTGTTTGGTGGCTGACACGCGTAAAGTTGCGCTTCAGGAGTTTATGCCACCAATTTTAAAACGATTTTTTGTAAGTTGCCACCAATTTTAAAACGATTTTTTGTAAGTTTTGCAGCAAAAATTTGACCTGCCAGAGGAAAGACTCAGTGGCAAAACATTTTAAAACCGAGTCTTTCATGTTAAAACCAGATCAAATTTTTGCTGCAAAACTTACAAAAAATCGTTTTAAAATCGGTGGCATAAACTCCTGTAGTGAAACTGGGCAGCTCTATCATAAGCTGATACTTTATTTTTTGGCATGATTTAACAATTATTTGTGTTAAAAAGCACACATAAACACAACTTTCAACTTCACATATTTTCTTCACGTCCTTAAAAAAACACGCGGATCCGCCTAAAATTGTTAAAGAAACACGAGTTTCTGAAAATCGGGGTAGCGAGCGCATCATCAGCTGATAAGTTTTCATTTCTCTTTCGCGAAACTACGGCGCGCCGCGCCGCCGGGAGTGGCGGCGAAAAAACATCGCGGAAATTATGAAGTTCGGATGCCTGCCGCGATTATTCATGATTTCATAACTCGGCTTTGATGGTGCCGAAATTCGCAATTTGAATCACGAAATTCGCGCATTAGATCGCGAAATTCGCGTTTTGACCCGAAATTCGCGTTTTGAGCCAAAAACCCCGAAAATCGCGTTTTGAAATTTTTTAGATTAGGATTCAGCAGGTTGCCAGCATCATGTAGGTACGGGTCTCGCTTCGATTGGACGACTTTTAAAAAAATCGCGCGATTCGCGGCCGCGATTTTTTCAGGTCTCTAGCCATTGGTGGTTTGCCACCAGAGGTTAACTACAGAGACCAAAACCTATGTACAATCAAGCTCTTGCTACAGAGGTAATTTAAATGGAATTAAAAGGTTACTATGCATTGGCATCTTCGTAATTTTTTTACAGGTCTTTTGAGCCATCGACCCTTGAAATCGGTTGAAAATTAAAGTTACAATCCATCCAGTCAGTTTGGACCATTTATGCAATGAAAGCGAGTGAGACAGAGGACATGCATTTCTTTCTCACTCACTTTTATTGAACAAACTGCTGAAACTGCCTGGATAGATTGCGACTTTAATTCTCAACCAATTTTAATGGTTGGTGGCTCAAAAAACTTGTAGTTAAATTATGAAGGTGCCGGTGCATGATTCCCTTGTTATTCCATTCAAATTATCCAAAAGTAATGAATTGTAAGGAAAGTGCGGAGGCATGAAAGTAGTGATCTATATGTGGAAAACTGTCCGCTCGTGCAAGTCAGTATCTTTCTCCGCCGTAAGATTGTAAAACCAACTGCTTTTTGATGTAATGATGGGATTTCAGAGTTGATCAGTGCCACAATGGGGCTGTTGCACACTTTTGCTATAAGAGATTTAACAGTAGATTCTGGTGTAAAAACCTCGAAAAATAACAATGGCAGCACTAAAAACTTCTGAAATCCACTCTTAAACTCAACAAACGCTTTTATTTGCGAGAGCGTAATGGTGGCCGAGGGCAGTAACAATGGGAGATTCCTATCTTAATTTCGTCACTCTTTCTATGCTGACAAGGATGATTCACAGAGTAATTGTCATCAGAGTGATGATCCACATCCGATGAATAGTACCGCAACACCTAGTGACACCGGTGTCAAATGAAAATCGTCTCCCATTGGTCACTTCTTGATAGAGTTACAGTGTTGTTAGATGGGAATCTCCCATTGCTACTACCCTCAGCCACCATTACGCCCGCGCAAATAAAAGCGTTTATGGAGTTTCGGAGTAGATTTTGGAAGCTGTTAGTGGGGCCATTGTTGTTTTTGGAGATTTTTACACCAGAATCGACTATGAAATAGCTTATAGCAAAAGTGTGCAACAGCCCCATTGCTTTTTTTCCTGAATATTACTCCAGGGTTGATAGTGTATTTGTTGTTAGTAGAGAAAGCTAATAACAGCCTCATTTGCAGAGTGCAACAGGTTCATTGTTGTCTCATAGAAATAGAAGCATTTCTTCGTGGTAGATCCCAAAAGAAAATCAGGCTTTATCCCCTTTCACTTTCCGTCTTTGTTTTCCTTTTTTATTTTATTTATTTTTTCCTGTCATTTTTTGTTGATTGGCTCAAGTAATTTGTTTCCTGAAAAAGGAATTGTTCCTAAAACAAGTTAACAGGTCAAGGAACTCAAAATCTGATTGTGAGAGAAGTTAATCGATTTGAGTTTCATCTCAGTGAACCGCAAGTAACCGCGACCAGTGGACCAATTAATCGGAGCGGTTGCTGTGTTCCGTTCTGTTTAGATGGAACAATCAAACTTCGCTGGCTGACTGCATTAAAAAATATAATGTTCGATTGTGTTTCATCAAGTTCTGATGAAAGAAATTAGCCTATTTGATTAAATATCAGGGTTTCTCGTTTGAATGGTATCCCAATGAGCGCTCCTCATCTTGGAACCTTACCTGTTCAAACCTGCAGTTTCCTCTGAAAAATGGACTCTAGTGCTTTCCATTAGTTAGAGCTGTAGTTCACTTTCATTCTAATTCATATCTTTCTTTTTTTTCCAGGGAAGAGGAAGTTGACGAATAAAGTTGTTTTGTTAAAATTTTTATCATACCACCGCGATGAATATTTGCCTTTGATGATGTAAAGTTTGCTCGGAGAAATGGGAGAAGATTCCTTAAATTTTGTTTGTTTATTATCATTAAGTAACTTTAAGCAACCTTTTTTTATTTATTATTTGAGCATTTCAACCTTTTTTTCTGTTTACTTTTAAGGAATACTTGATATTATCGATTTTGATTGTTTTTGGTGGGGACAACAACCCACAAATTTGAAATTGAGATGAAGACACAGTGAGTTAAAGCAAAAGGAAAGACAAGAGATGCATGAAACAAATTTTGTGAGGACTGCTTTTTCGATCTGGGTTTGTTGCTTGGGTCTTAACTTTCCCTTCTCCTTTGATTTCCATCTTTGTCTTAACTACAGTCTTTGGGTTTTTGTCCTCATTAACAGACTGAATGATCAACGATAGCCTTTTTGTGAAAGCTCCTCAGTCAAAAATGTCATCTTTGTTTTTAACTGAAACCTGTGAAACAAATGAAGAATCTCAAGTTTAATGTTTTTTTCTTTTTTCTTTTATTATCATTATTTGCTGGTTGACCATCTTTGTATTGGTAACCTTTCAGATAAAAGTGCTAATACTAGAGGCACCTTTTTGTTGCGGCCGCGAAATTTCGCCACAGAACGCGAGAACCAGACCTCCGCGAAAGCACGAAATTCGGCATTTGACACGAAATGTCCAATTGACGAAATTTTCGGAATTTTACGAGTTTGTGAGCTGACGTAATGTGCTATTACGCGAAGTTAAGAAAACCGGTGTCACGTCTTTCAATCTTAATTGGACTCATTATGCAGTGCATTGAACAGTTGAATGTAACAATAGAAAGAACAGGGTCAAAACCCTAGTCTTGGGGAAGGTTACCACCAAAAAAATGTCAAGCCCGCTTTTGCGTCTGTGTCCGCTGGATACCTTTTTTTCTCCTTAATTGCCTCTTAAGAACACGTAAAACCTTTCGTTTGTTGTGCTTTTGGTATATTAAAAAAAAAAAAAAAAACGAAGTTTGGTTGTGTTGCTGAAAAGAAGCTGAATTCATCGAAATTGAACTTGATCGAAATCCCCATTTTTCATGAAGAAATTAGGGATTTGAACTTGACGATATAAAGGTGCCTCTAGCTAATACTAAGCCTTTTGTGACTGACAGGACTGTGCTTGTGCATGCGTAATGACATAGCTGTGGCTAGGAATCTGGCTTTCTCTCTCTTTGCCCGTAGGGTGGCATGTGTTACAAAAAGATGAAAACGTGGGTTGTCATGGCACATCACATAACTTCAGTTCCTGTTTCTGTCCTTTTCTAACTTGCGGTCAAATAGGCAAAAAGAGAGGGAGACAGATTTCTGGCTACGGTCATGTGTAACGATTGTAGTCTTTATAGAAAAGTGCTGCATGTGTAATTGCTTTTTTTTGTAGCACCTGATTATCATTCTGAGGTTTAATAACAAAGAACTTATTGTAAATTTGGAATATTATTCTATCATCACTCAGTTTTTGGCTTTGTTACTTTATTTCACTCTTTCTGATGCCTTTCTCATAGTTCAATTTTTATTTTTTATTTTTTTTCACTTTCTTCCACTCTCTCGGATGCCTTTCCTATAGTTTAATTTTAATTCCCTCCCCCTTTTTTCAATTTTGTTTCACTTGTGTCGTGTATCAAGATATTGATGATATCATTCTTGCAATTTTAGTTACCAAGCTTTTTTTATAGAGCAAACTGAAGAATTGGATGGCTTTGTGCAGAAGGGAACCAAACTCTTCAGTTTGTGCTGAAGGGAACTGAAGTTTTTGGCAACACAGAAGCGGTCAGTTCCATGTGTGCATATAGCCTGTTTCAGTAGTCGCAAGCTAGTTGTTATCCACTTAACTGCGTGTGAACTAGGGTAGTAGTAATGTGTCTACTTATTGAATAGATAATTTCTCCTTAAGTCGTGTGCGTTAATATATTGAAGTAAAACAGCAAAGGAACTAGTTGCTGTGGGTTTCCTATGCGGTTTACTCCTTTCTGCGCCTACAAGAAAGTTGGTACCCTTCTTCTCAAAGCTGTCCAATTAGAGGAGAGAAAAAAAAAATGAAAGGACCCTTGTACATTGCTTACAGAAAGTGACTTTTGATGGAAAATTCTGCAATTTTTTTATCGTGGTGCAAATGATTCTCAGCGAAACTTCTTACCGCTTGAAAAAAGTGTGTTGAGCTATTTTTTTTTTTTTTTTTCACAATTTAAGCTTAAATTTACCGTTCAGTCCAGTCGTTCGCTTTGAAATACAAGCATAACGAACGAAGGTTTGGGCGGCTGGACTTTACTACTACTACTACTACTAATTTAAGCTTAAATTTACCGTGAGAGTAGAATTCTCTGACTTTTCTGGTTAGTCTGGCCACTACCATTCTCAAAATTACTAACATTTGCTAGTTTTGATCTTAAATTGTGAGACAGTGGCTCAAAACATTTTTTGTGCAGTGGGAAGTTAAGCTTAGAATTTTTGGCTCCATAATACATCCAAACTTGATAATTTTCTATTGAAAGCCATTTTCTGTAAGCCATGTAGAGTGTCCTTTCTTTGGTATTAAAATAATAAATTGTCTTTAATCGCTGTTTTTTCCTTTCTACATCAATATTTCACTTGTCGTGAAAAATTTTGAATTGGGAAAAAGCTTTCTGTGTTTTACTTTTAAAACTTCTGATGTGAGGGAAAATAATTAAAATTGGAAATAAATATTTAAATTTGTTAAAATTCCCAATTTTCTACCTATGTTTTTATTCGTCCATTATTTTTCCTATTTTCTGATCAGTTCACTTACCTATTTGTTTGTTCATTCATTATTTCTTTTCTTCATGATCCTCTTTCTGGACATTTAAAAAATTATTTGTAGCTTTAAAAGTGATGTCCGAGTATTAATAATTTAAACTTGATACTAAGTTAGATGCAAGTAACAACACACCTACTGAAATTATGGTACTGAGAAAAGTGCTAATCCAAATTTTATTTTGAAGGAGCAAATACGTAGTTCAAAATTTTGTGGGAGCAATAAGTAAACAATTATTTTTCAAAGATGAAATACTGGATTATGGTGCTTTTTCATGTCCATCGGAGTAGCACTGGTGCTGCTTCAATGTAAAGTAAATAGAATAAGAATAAGCTAATGAATGAGAGGTAGTGATAGCTCGGTTGCGGCACATCGACTATTCAAAGCTCCAAACTCAGACTACAGAGCGTTGAGCAAAATAGATGCCACACCCAAATTATCCCTACCTCTCATTTATTAATATAGTTCCATTTACTTTACATTGAATCTGCACTGGTACTATTCTGATGGATAGCAAAACGCACCATTAACATGTTTAAAACCATTCAAATCAAGCAACCAAGAGCTGTAAATATTATGCATTCCAGATTAAATTGGTCTTGTAGAAAGAAATTTCTTGCCTAAAGTGTCTTAGTGTGATGTCAACATCTGGCTTCTACTGCCATTCAAAGCTGACGAGGGATTGTAGTAGGCAAGGTACATATGTACAAGGAGGCTGATCCTTGAATCCCCGCCTTTTAAATCGCCTAATTAAGAATAGAAGACTGTGCTTAATGGAAACAAGTCGCGTCATTGTCAAGTATAAGCGAAATTCAGATTATCTGATTGGTTATCACAGATGCTGAAGACAGTCCGATAACTGATTGGAGAAAAACTGTTCTTTGATTAACCCTTTCACTGCTACGAACGAGTATACTCGCGGGAAAAAAATCTTTCCTCAGAGCTACGCCCGAGTATACTCGCATTCGTGACTTCCATTGAATTTCCGGCCGTAGCGCTGCTGCGATTGAACCAAACATAGGACTATAGGTACTCATTCTGTCGGGAAAGATACGAACTACAAGTTACAAGTGTTTCCGATAGAATGCGTTGCCCCTTGATTTTAAAATATGTTTCTTCTCTGCATGTTTTGCTTCTGCTCAGCTGACGAAACCAAGTTAACCTAAGTTTGTCCGTATCGCGCTTGCCTCAGGGGTACGGATTTTTTGCAGCGAGTATACTAGTTCGTAGCAGGCAATGGGTATATCAACAAATATGATTTTGGATGATTTTTTTTGTTTTTTTTTCTAATGATTTTTGGCCATCTGAAAATGATCGAATTTGCATAATTTTCGATTCCTAACTCAGCTGGGGGGTGGCTGCACCTGAATTCCTAACTCAGCAGGCAAAGGGTTAAACTTGGTAACCAAGTGACTTCTCTTGACTGATCAAATCTTCCATTCTTACTCAGTCTATTCCAAAGTCAAGAATATCAAGGATTGGTCTCAATCTGTAATAATCCGCAAAATGAGAGGAATAAATTTCTGCGAGTCTCAATCAAATATAATTTGGGCGAATTTCTCTTATTTCAAGTCCCTATTATTCAATGCATCAAAACTCTAACCCTAAGATTTGCAAAAAATTGTAGGAAGTTTTTAGGAAGGAGGTGAGAGAAATTTTTTACAACGGCAATAATCTTGTTTATTAAAAATGCAAGGGTGTCCTTTTAAAATTTGGTGAAACAGTTCATTGTTGTAAGAATATTGCAGCTGTGAACAAAAAACTGAAACTGTAAATCCCGAAGTGACTCCAAGGTCTACACTCGACATCCTTTATCCTTGGATTGCCGTGAGTGATTTGAAAAGTTCCCGTCAAAATAATTTGTCAATTTTTGAGCTCAAAGAGACAATATATAATAGAGACCATGCTCTATCAATCTTGCCCATGTTTCCGCACAGTGGTAACTATTCTTTTGGGGGTCTCAACAGAACACCGCTAACATGGTCCACACATTGACTGATGAGAAAAGTTGTTGAGGTTTTTGCTCAGAGAAACCAAAACACTGAAATTGCATCAGTCAACATATGGACCACGTTTGTTGGTGTTCTCTCTGGCTCCCTATAGTAATTCCAGCTTAGTTCCAAAAAATAAGTCAGCCACCCTGCGCAGGGCTAGCGCGTGGTCTCTAAAATATATTGTCTCTGGCTTGAATCCTATTCATCTTATTACACATCTTGATTACAAATAAACAAAACACAAAAACAAAATATGATAACAAATATTAACCAATGAAAACAAACTATTTTGGTTATTTGAAGGGCTCCGCCAAAAAAAATTTCATCTACAAATGGATTACCGTTGCCGATGTAACGTTTTCCAGCAAAGCCCTTCATTTGCTCCGACTGTTTCAGCTGGGAGGCAAGTCATCTTTTTCGCTTTCCTCTGAGCTTGATTCATACTTTGGTAGACTTTCATCGTCATAAGCATTATCTGAAATCAAGAAAATCAATGCGGATTAATGGAAGATGATCAGTGAGCTGACATTGAGCAACACAATAATGTTACCACAAATTTTTTCCAGCAGTAACAGATTTTCTTTTGTGGTTAATGGGAGGTAACATTGGGTTTTTTTTTTTCATGAGATACCCAAGATTTTGCTGAAAATAACAGTGGCGTAGCATGAAATTTGGCAACGCTGCTGTTCGTCCATTTAAAGCCATGAGAAAGATCGAAGTATTACGAGTTCGGTTTTTCGACCTTTTATTTGGGTTTAGATGTACAAAATACAACGTTGCCAAATCACACGCTACGCCACTGGAAAATAAAAAAGGAATAGAATTTCAAAAAAGTACCTACGTAGTTTCTTAGATAATTGATAGTACATAGTTATTCACTGGCAGAATACTTTGATATCTTCGATTCAATCCAAACTCAACTTCGATACCAAGGGCCCAAAAACCATCTTGACTATAAAGTTAAATTTGAGATTGTAAAGCATGATAATCTATTCAAATTTTTGGTTGACTTTCAACTAGAAAATTATACATTGACTGGGGGGGGGGGGGGGGGTGATCACAGAGGATTGAATTGGTTTGGTCATCATGACCAGATGGAATGCATTAAATCAAATGGGCTTGCTATTGCTCATCTCGATCGCTCAGTTTACCTCTTACCCGCTAAATACCTCTCTGTGCCTCATTCAATAGAGATTCCGACGAGCGGAGACTGATTGAAATGTGTTTTGATCTGTTTACTTAAGTATGGAGAGGTAAGCAAGTGGTTAACTGCCAGAGATTACTAAGCTAAAGAGATATGGCAGAACTACTCAAAACTGTTAATCGACTCCTACAAAGTAGGCAAACTGGCATACGATCTGGTGGACCATTTTTGTAAACGATTCTGAAAGTAACCGAAGTGCGTTCGGCAGCCAGTAAATGACTTTTGATTAAAGTTTTAGTGGTTCTTTTAGTGGTTAAATTTTTCCCTTGACATTTTCCATTTTGTCAACGTGTTTGTAAAGTAAAAATATTCAGAAAAGTGTGTGCCTTGAATTTATTTCCACTAGCAGCAGTAACAGCAATGTTTACGAAAAATGGTCCACCAGGTGGTACGCCGTACTGTATCACGGCCTATTTGAAGGCGTTTTTTACGAAATGTCGATTAACGGTTTTCTAACATGGCGGGGATAGGACTTGCCATATCTCTTTGGCTTAGTAATCTCTGTTAACCCGCCGTCAGTCGCGCGGGGTCGAAAACGACCCCAGGGGTCAGAAAAATGCAATTTCGTCCATGAAAATTTGAAGGTTTTAGCTCGTCCGTTTCAGTACCTTCCTTCAAGGGTTTGGACTATTCACTCTGTAAATATGAACTTAATTCAATCATTCGTTTTGAAGCACGGACGCGCCAAAGTTGCTTGGGGTCCTTTTCGACCCCGCGCGACTACTCACGTTCATAAAATGTGACCGAGTGAACATAACGTAAACCTGGATTCTGTACGGTGTTTGCACTCGTGTGATGTGATTGCCGTTGGTTTTTTACTTTTCTTTACTTACTACAATACTTTTAGCAAATCTAATGTTTGCTCTTACTGTTTTTTTCTAAATTACTCGTTTATCCCAATTTGTTACGCTTACGTATCAATTTTTACATAAATCAGTGCGGCGCCGCTTGCGATCTGGCAGCACCGCGTTTTGTCCATTCAAACCCGCACATAGTGTCGATTCGAGGGAGTGCACTTCGCACCTCCATTAGTTTGGCCTTTTTCATGCATTTGAATCGACGAAATGCGGCGTTGCCAGATTACACGCGACGCCACTGATCATAATTTTTTTTTTTTCCGCGAAAGTTTGATTATTTCACATGGGGGCTGGGAGTGGGGAGGGGAAAAAGGGAATGAGATGGGAAATGAAGGGGGAGGTGGGGGAAAGCGGAAGGGAGGTGTAAAAGGGTACCTGGAATCAAGTACGAAAACCAAAAAGATCACAGCAAAAAAATCCAAGTATCTCCACTTTGCTACCCCCACCCCTTTTTCCCCTCCAGCCCTCCCCTAAATCCTCAATTTCGATTCTGTTTTTTGGTTGATGGAATCTTGCTAACCTTAATTGGCGTTTTTTCAATCTCATTCGGTAAAAAATAAAGTTTTTCAGGTGGTTACTTGTTTCATATCCAAAATTTTAGGACTAAATATAGGAGGGGTATTGAGGGGGGATATCTCAAAAACTTGCCCCCACAACCCCATACTTTTTTTTCATGAAATTATCTCCTATAGTGCCTAGAAGTAAAAAAACCTCGATTTATAAGTTTCAAAACTAGTTAAAGGCAGCTGACCGATAAAAATCTGGGAAAAGTCACATTTTTGGGGGTTTTCCGACACAGATTACAATATACCAATTACTGAACGTAAAATTCTTTTTTCAAATCGAGTTTTCACGTGAAAAGCTTTAAAAATACATACTTATTACCATTCTGCATGGTTGAAATCAAAATTTTGAATGACGGTGGTAAAATGGGACGAAAGAACTTTGGGGTCGAAAACGACCCCGCGCGACTACTCGCGGAAGTTTTTAGGGCGCGACTGACGGCGGGTTAACTGCGAGTTCGAGACTTGCAGTGGCAAGCCCATTTGATTTAACGCATTCCATCTGATTACGATAACCATTACAATTCGATCCTCCGTGATGACCCTTCTGAATTCATGAGCAAATTTGAGCTATGAAACATTTGTGTAGCTTTCAAACACCATTTTATCAGAATTCATTTTTTGACTTTCGTACCTAACTAACCCAACATCTAGGAACAGCCTTGGGTTTGAAAAGTAGCAATTGAGGATTAATAATGTCCTTACCTGTGCTCTTTTTACATTTCCTTGCTTCTTCTAAATATTTATTCTGCTCTTTGACAACTTCTAAACTGTTTCCACATTTGGAATAAATAGTTAAAAGCTCCTGATTTAGTTCAAGGAAAGAATGGCCCCATTTGAATTTTCCTAAATAACTTTCAGCAACATCACTGTAACCTGGACACCAATTAAGCAGAATGATGCGTATTAAACAAACATCCAAATTGAGAATTACTTGAGAAAAGAAGAGTAGGTATCTAGGTTTTTGGAGAGTGGAGACCCTGACAGCAAATTGAGGTAATTTTTGTAGAAGGAAAATTTGAGGACCTTTTTTCCTTCCAGAATTTTGTTTAAATTTAAAATAAAGAAAAAACAGCACATTAAGGTGATTCCATGGCACGTGACTGAGGGGAATTAGTCAATCGATTAATGGTCATTTACCGGATTTTATGGAGTTTTTTGTAAAACGAGGATAGTCAGAACCTGCGGGTACCAAGATCTAACAAAGATATCTGCTAAGTTCCGCAAAATAAGGACAGATTTATAAGAACTCACACAATCGCTACTCAATCTCTCGTATTGCACTACGATAGTGTGAATTCCCATAGTTAAGTTGTTATTTTGCGGATTCGTGCGTCCAAACTTAGTTGATATCTTCGTCAGATCTACCTGCAGGTGCTGACAATCCTCGTTCCATAAAAAAACTCCATAAAATCCAATAAATGACCATTGATCGATCGACTAATCGATCCCCTTGGTTACGTGCAAAGGAATCACCTCAACACAAGAAAAAAAACTAAATCACATGCAAACTGGATTTTTTTTTTGCAATATTCACCAAAAAAGGTACCTTAAAGCACTATTTCTGAACACTAAAACGGATTTACATACTTTTGTCTTCAACCACAAGCATTGATGAATAAATACTATGCTTCAAGTGAATTCTTGTAGTTTTAAAAGAAATTCCTTAAGGTGATTCTATGGCAAACTCCCGGAAATTTTAATCTGATAGGTGATGTTACTTTTCGCTGGCTCCGAAAATACCGGTTTTTGACGGTTTTTGGCTGTTTTCTCAGAACAGACGATTAATATACAAAAATTCGGACTGTCAGCACCTGCTTAATTTTTTGCTTGATTATTTGAGCCATAAACGGGCCGAATTGGTTTTAAAATAAAGGCGAAACCATGCAAAGAAAAAATCATATGTAATTTGGAGTTGTATCAGTAAAGATTACAGGTTTCTCTTTCACCTGTATCGTTTTAAAGACATTCTTGAAAGACAAGTTACCGTCTTACTTTGTTTTAAAGACATCTTTAAACTGACTCTCGTTCGACCAAAACCGGTCTTTTAATACGGCTTTAAGATAAGATAAAAAGCCGTTTCATAAATCTATCTTAGAAGACGTATTTGAGTACAGATTTCAGATAGACTCAAGACACAATTAAGACAAGATAAAAAGACATCTGCTACAAGAAGACAGATCTAAACTGTTTTTGAGGCGGGATGAAAAGACGTCTTTACAAGTGCCAATATAAGTCAAAGCGGCAAGACAGATAGTGTTATCTGGAATTATGTAGAAAAATCTTGAGAAATAAATCTCATCATTAATTTTTTTCAGTTAAGTTAGGTAAGTAAGTACCTGTTATGAAGAAAGTGGCAGCAAGAGCTTCTACACAAGACAGCTGACAAGGCTTTCCGTAGTTGATTGGATTGGCTGCAACTAAAAAAGGTAGTAATCTTGGATGAGGTGTCCTCATCTGTGAGAAGGGTGTTTCACTGATTTTTGCCCAAGAGCAATCAACCACAGCAGCACCTTGCTGGCTGATAATGCCTCTGTCTTCAGGTGAAATACACTGTACAAGAAGATTTGAGAGAAACCAAGATTTAGTTTTCAGTTAAAAACTCATCAATGTGTATATCATGTCATTTGGAGTGTTGAGGGGAAGGACAATAAATGTCACAAAAACCAACTTTTGTTTTCAAGCGGAAAGAAAGGGGGAAATTACCTTCAAAGGTAATTTTTTCTCATGAAAATCAATAAATTTCCATCCACCAAAATTGTTTGTCTTGCGCTTCTATGCTTCCGTAGATCTTAAAGCTTATGTATAATTTGCACTTTAGTATCCCATTTGACCATAAAAACTTTAATCGTTTTCCTTTTAGACTCTTCATTTGATAGTGATGAAAGGCAGGTTGTAGCTTCAGCAAAGAAAAAAAAAAGATCCAACACTCAGTACAAATTCTAAAAATATTTTATAGGACCTGAAAGCTGTCTTATGTAATTTAAAGCTTCTTTTTGGATTGTAGTTGTCCCGTTTCTTGCGTACTTCTTTCGTAGAACGGTTATTTTGGTTGAGCTGCTTGTTTTTACGGATGGAGAACAAGATGAAGGTCTTAAATGAAAAGTTTATTCGGATTTATCTATAGGGCCACTGTAGTACCTTCAATCTTCTTTTCTGGGAGAGGAACCCCCCTGCTTCTGTTTCTTGGTCAAAGTAAGTTTTTAAAACTGCCCATTCTAATGGTCAAGAGGGATAAGTGAGATCCTCCATTCCTGAATTGAAGTAGCTAGCCACTCATTAAGACTCCTGTTGCTACGGCTTGTTGTCCAACGCATGGAGCCGATGCCCTTAGATACTTGGAACCACAAACAGGCATTAATTCAATTTGAAACCCCTCATTACCATACAGCTAGAGTCCCAAAAGCAAAGTTCATTTAAACAAATTAGACTGATAACGCTGTGGTCTTTGAAGCCAAATTGGGAAACCATGTTAATATTCATATGGGGGTTTGGAGAGATTTCCCATAGCCAGCATAGGAACAGACCAAAAAGATATAGCGTATTAGACTGACCAATGTAGATGGACTATGCCCTACATTGAGCTACCCCAATTTAGTAACTTCTGTGACTCCACTGCTTGATTATGTTTTAATGATGTTTCCAAAAGAAAGTAAACCCTACCTTTCACAAGTGAAGACCTGATCAGATTGAAAATAAATGAAAAGACCATACCTTTTCAGCAACTGGAGTTAAAACTATGCCATTAAAGGTGGAATTCATTTTGAGAGTTCGCACCATACCGTGTCTTGCTAATTTCCGCCCAGAGCATTTTTTTGGATCACAATGCTTTAAATCCCACATAGCAACCGGGAAGGAAACACTTACTCCTTCTTCATCACCTGTAAAATGCAGCTATTAATAGTTTTTTTCATTGGTTCTAATCAGAAAAGCATTGTATTTATTTCATAAATTTTATATTTTTAAAGCTTTTTCTGGTATGTACTTTTCAGAGAAGATTTATCAGCTTATCAAAAGAAAAATGACTGTCATGAATGAGGCAGGCATGTGCATGGGTTTAAATTTGCAGGTTTTTTAAGAAGCAAAAATGAAAGTTCTCAGTGATCTGAAAGAAGGCCTTTGGTTTATTTCTTTATTTTATTTTTATTTATTTTTATTTATATTTTTATTTGTTTTACAGTTCTACATAAGAAATTTTGGCCCAGAATAGATTATTGATTGTTGGAAACAGGAAAGTCACATTGTAACATTCATAACCCCCACATTTCTATGCACAGAGACGACATGTTTTAGAGACCACCCACAAGCTAATCATGCAGTGGTTAACATTTTTTTTTTTAGAGACTCAGGAGATTAATACAGGGCGCAACATCCATCAATATCACACATTGACTGATGACCAATAACAAAACTTTGATGCTTCGCTCTCATTGGCTACTGACCTCAACATCTTTGCTGATAAGCCAAGGTAAGGTAAAGTTAGACATTGTTTTCTGGAGACCCCAAAAAAAAATTGCTGTCGGAATTTAACACAGGCAAGATAGATAGTGTGTGGTCTATAGTACGTATTGTCTCCAATTTATTATCAATTAGGAAATGATGGAATCACCAAAGGATCCAGCTCTTTCATTTTAAAAGCTTGGTGTCAAAAAGAGGGCAGTGCTGTCTGATAAGGAGAGTTTAAACGATTTCCAAAATTGTTTCAATTTCTATCATAAGTCAAGTAAGGGTAGAGTATAAACTCTTACAGGAGCTTTGAAACGGCGTTTTAGTTAGAACGACACTAAATTTGTAGCGTAGACAGTTACAAAAATACTCAGCTGGCAAATATAGCGAGTAACACTCGGTAGAGATGCACTGTACTCACTCACATACTACTGTTTACTTACTCGTGCAGCAAAAATTACAATAAAACATCTACTTAAGTAAGTAGGGGCAACAGTCCCCATTGTTTCCAAGTGCTGGTGAGCAAAACTGTCAAACGCTGTGTAATCTTTTACTTACATTGAGTTACCATTCTAACCTGACTTAGGTACTTTATGATTTCAATTCATTCTATTTTTCTGTCCACTCTTACGTTCTTGTTTACCTGTTTAGACAAGCCATTGACAATCACAACATATACAGGGTGTTTCAGACCACCCGTCCACTATCTTTTTAGCGAAAACGGCGCAAGATAATGAAATTCTGACGAAACTTTCCCAATGTGTATCGACCCCAAAGAATTCAGGGAAAATATTGCCGACCCCGAATAACGGCCCCTAAGGGCCTAATTGGGCCCCTAAAAAGGGCCAAATTGCTGTTTCTCAATGTTTTCTTATGGGACGGGTGTTTTTTTATTTCACAGACGAATTGTACGCCTAAAAATAAGCATGTTTTGATCAGGGCATACTTTTCAAAAAATGGCCCTTTCTCAAGTTAGGGGCCGTTTTAAAAAAAAATAGGGGCCATTTTGAATCGCTCGCTGTGACCTTGAAAATTGACGGATTTCAAAAAACTAAAAATATTCTGAATCAGCAGATCAAGGGCTTTCATTTGATGTATCACAACCTTATTTTCTGCGAAAAGATATTGGGGGCCCCCTCCCCCCTAAATTTTGGGGCTTTGGGGGCCTCTACGAAAAAAATTTCAAATAGCAAGGTATAGGTTGTGATACATCATTGGAAAGCTCTTGAAAAGACAAAAAAAATGGTTCAAACCGGAAGTCAATCCGATCATTTTAACGAGAGTTACGGCCTGGCCTCTCCCCCTCAATTTTGGGGCTTTGGGGGCGGGGCCCCTTTGAGTAAAATTGGAAATGGCAGGGTACAAATTTTTAAAATCATTCAAAAGCCCTTGAAATGACAAAGAAAATAGTCCAAACCGGGTCCCAATCCGATATTTTCAATGGGAGTTACAGCCATTCAAAGATTTGAAGTATTTTTCTCGTATTGCGGAGGATTCATCGAGGAGGCCATAGAAAACACAAAATCCCGCGAATACGAGAAAAATACTTCAAATCTTTGAATGGCTATAACTCCCGTTGAAAATATCGGATTGGGACCCGGTTTGGACTATTTTCTTTGTCATTTCAAGGGCTTTTGAATGATGTATCACAACCTATACCTTGCTATTTGAAATTTTTTTCGTAGAGGCCCCCAAAGCCCCAAAATTTAGGGGGGAGGGGGCCCCCAATATCTTTTCGCAGAAAATAAGGTTGTGATACATCAAATGAAAGCCCTTGATCTGCTGATTCAGAATATTTTTAGTTTTTTGAAATCCGTCAATTTTCAAGGTCACAGCGAGCGATTCAAAATGGCCCCTATTTTTTTTTAAAACGGCCCCTAACTTGAGAAAGGGCCATTTTTTGAAAAGTATGCCCTGATCAAAACATGCTTATTTTTAGGCGTACAATTCGTCTGTGAAATAAAAAAACACCCGTCCCATAAGAAAACATTGAGAAACAGCAATTTGGCCCTTTTTAGGGGCCCAATTAGGCCCTTAGGGGCCGTTATTCGGGGTCGGCAATATTCTCGCTGAATTCTTTGGGGTCGATACACATTGGGAAAGTTTCGTCAGAATTTCATTATCTTGCGCCGTTTTCGCTAAAAAGATAGTGGACGGGTAGTCTGAAACACCCTGTACTTGCAGAAATTTTAGAAAATGACGCACTTGAAGATTCTATGGAAGTACTCTCGAATCTTGAAACAAAGTTGTCAGTGTGGTCATACTTTGCAGCTGATTTCTTCTTATGACTGTTTGTTCCGATTGATGATTTTTTGTTTTTCTTCGGCATCCTCTGAGATCAACAATCACCCTGTGCTGAAAGCAATTAAAAATCACAATTAAATTATGGTAGCAATCCTCCCTCTGTTATAAAATTTCAGCCACTTATCACTCTCAATTCTCTGAAGCTTTGGCAGACCTCTTACTCTTACAGAGCTAGAAAATCCTGATCTACAGCAAAATTTTAGAAGCGAAGACCCATCAAGAGCAAAGATATACAGGGTGTACCAGACCACCCGGATAGGTACTTTTTCTCGAAAACGGCTGGGCATAGAGAGCTGAAATAAACAAGTCAGAGAGGGAATTGACCCCAAAGAATTCAATGAAAATATTTTCAAAGCTCCCCGAGGTCCCCCTGGGGGGTTTTGGGGGGGTTTGAAACACATTTTTCCATTTTTGGCGGGAAAAAGCCTACAAAAGGTACAAAAATAAGTTCAGATATTGAAAGAATAACTCATTGCCGACATTTTTGTTCCAGAAAATTTTTCCAGAAAACCCCAATTTTTGGGGTTATGGGCCCTTTTGGGGGGAAATTTTCATTCGGCCACGGTGACCACACTATTCAATATTTTTACAAAAACTAAAAACCACCTGAAAGAAGAGATCAAGACCTTTCGATTGATGTGCCACATAATACCTAAAAGTGAAAAATTAAGGCCCCCACATAGATTCCAAAATTTGGGGGTCTTTGGGCCCCCCCACGTAAAAAAAGTCAAATAGCAAGGTATGGCTTGTGATACATCGATCGAAAGCCCTTAAAGAGTAGAATAAGATGGCGCAATCCAAAATCCTCTAAAATCATTACTTTCAAAATGGCGGCCATTTGAAAATTATGGGTGTTCAAAGGTAAGTCCTGGGAAAACAGTCCAAGGTTGAACGATACATGGATTGAAAGGCCTTAAAAAAAGCAAACGAATGGCGCAAACCGCAAATCAATCCGCCTGTTCAATGAAAAGTTATGGCCGATTGAAATTTAAGCAGCCTTAAATAGGCCTTATTGAGCCCTTTAAGTTTCAATCGGCCATAACTTTTCATTGAACAGGCGGATTGATTTGCGGTTTGCGCCATTCGTTTGCTTTTTTTAAGGCCTTTCAATCCATGTATCGTTCAACCTTGGACTGTTTTCCCAGGACTTACCTTTGAACACCCATAATTTTCAAATGGCCGCCATTTTGAAAGTAATGATTTTAGAGGATTTTGGATTGCCCCATCTTATTCTACTCTTTCGAAGGGCTTTCGATCGATGTATCACAAGCCATACCTTGCTATTTGACTTTTTTTACGTGGGGGGGCCCCAAGACCCCCAAATTTTGGAATCTATGTGGGGGCCTTAATTTTTCACTTTTAGGTATTATGTGGCACATCAATCGAAAGGTCTTGATCTCTTCTTTCAGGTGGTTTTTAGTTTTTGTAAAAATATTGAATAGTGTGGTCACAGTGGCCGAATGAAAATTTCCCCCCAAAAGGGCCCATAACCCCAAAAATTGGGGTTTTCTGGAAAAATTTACTGGAACAAAAATGTCGGCAATGAGTTATTCTTTCAATATCTGAACTTATTTTTGTACCTTTTGTAGGCTTTTTCCCGCCAAAAATGGAAAAATGTGTTTCGAACCCCCCCAAAACCCCCCAGGGGGACCTCGGGGGGCTTTGAAAATATTTTCATTAAATTCTTTGGGGTCAATTCCCTCTCTGACTTGTTTATTTCAGCTCTCTATGCCCAGCCGTTTTCGAGAAAAAGTACCTATCCGGGTGGTCTGGTACACCCTGTACAGACAATAGTACCATTGCGGACTCCTGTTAGTCCTTTTTAATCCAGACCTCAGCACTCTTAACAGCAGTTTGCGGAACTGCAGCGGTCTCTAAATTATATAGCACAATTATCGATCGCGCAGACATGCGGCGCGGTGACCCAAGTAGTAGGACACTTGGTAGCTACGGCAGAAACTCGGTTTAAATCCCATGAGCAAAAGTGGACTTTCTGCGAAAGGATTAATGATAGCTTCCGACTCTGCTGCTTGGAGCGCGCTATTTGGGGTGCGACCCCCGCTAACAGGTTTTAACGCGGGCGGAGATAGGGAGTCGGCAGTCCTTACTTATATCTTCGTACATAGCTCTGACAGCAAAGAGGTATAAATAGACAATCTTATTACCTTCTCAACGGGCAACTCTTCATGAATTGAAATAAGTATTTTGGTGTAAGGAATTGAGTACGATAGAAGTGTACTTACAAAATGTTGATGAAGTTGAACAAATTCAACCACTTTCCCTCGAAATCTGATGAGGAGCAGATGCTGGCTGTCAGTATCAGTAGTTACCAAATACCAACTCTTCGGTAAGTAACTATATCAAAGATAAACTCGACAAACTTGGGGCGGAAATTGTCTGGGTTTTGTCTCTGCTTGAAACTTCAATAGAACTGTAGACAATCATCTGATTTACTTAATTAAATGTATTATTAGTGCTTAGGCAGGAGCAGAAACGGTGAATGAACCACACAAAAGGACCCAGAACAAAAATGTAAATAATAACATAACCTCAAAATGATAGCGTGTCTCTTTTGTTTGTTTACAATTTTTACACTTTTACTACCTGTGTTTTTACCATAAAAAATTAAAAAATTATGTAGTAGATACGGCCGAAATGAACTTATTATTATTGTTAGAGAACTTAGGTGCTTTGCCCATAGTTTACTCAGCTAAAATAATGTGTAATTTTCTGAATGGTGGTTCATTTTATTGCCACGCTATCTTATCTGCATTACTTCCTTGCCAGTTATTCTGATCGTTCCACTTTTCCTTTTAAAATCCTAGAAAATCTAGATTTCCGTTTGTGTCTCAACCTTCCAACTGGCTCATTATATTTACATGTATGCATGCTGAGAAATGAAAAAATGGACCTAGGCAGGTATGTGCAGGTACATAATACCTATGTTTTGCAGACGAGATGTAATTACCACTTTTTTAACTGTCCAAAAGTCAACAGCAACTGGATGGAAGTAGAGTCCCTGTAAATGAAAGAGTCTCGCCTCACGGAGTATAGATTCTGATTGGCAACTGAATTATAGGCTGTCACAGAGCTCAAGGAGATGTTCTATGCTGTTCTCTGTATAATGACTGTTGGAATACCCCTACGAGGAAGCTTTCACGCCTCCTCGGTAAATCCAACCAATCAGAGTGGATGCCTCTTTCGCTTTCTTCTTCACATGGCTAGACTCTTATACAGGGACTTTAGATGGAAGCGCCGAAGATTCTAACAAGACCTGGTTCTAAATTTACAAAGAATCAACTGAACCTATAATTCCCAAAAGAAGGTTGATGTTGAGTTTTCTAAATTACTTGGAAGAGGGTCCTATAGACTTCCTCCTAGCCTGCAGTGGTGTCCTCCTCGACCACGGCCGATACAATTGTGCCTCGACGGTTTATTGGATTATGAACGGAATAATAAGAAGGCAGTGAATTGGTCAGTGCCCACAGACATCAAAAATCAAAAGCCAGTCTTGATTGAGCTTTTTTCACCTAAGTTGATGGATGACAACTGTCACATGATTGGTACCGTAATAGAGCTCGTTTCAGAAGTGTTGGCTGCTGACAGCTCTTTGTTTACATGCGGGGGCGGACATATTTCAGTCTGCTGCTTCGACGGAAGTTCGGGAGTGTGGTCCCTGCCAGCGCCCTGCCTGCGTGATAGGCACAGAACCGGCCTACTGCACATGCAAACGGAGAGCCGTCAGTGGCCAACACTTCTGAAACGACCTCTAATACCAATCGGAGGAGTTATTAGTTTTGGGGCGCAACAGTTATCACCGTTATCTCTGCGCTCTTCGATGCGCAGAGATGCAAATGAACCTATGGCACAGAAAATGGGATGGGCTATCATCTGCCATCTTTTGTGAAAACCTATAAATTTCCTACTAACTTTAATCAATCTTTTTTTCTCTTTTACAGTCCCAACTTTGCTGAAATGTCCGATTTGGAGAAAAAATCCGTCTTGTTTCAACTGATGGAAAATGTCTTTTCTTCCAACATCAAGAATGTACAAACATTTCTACAAATAGTTGATGGTCCAAATGATGATGAAGAACAGTTTTTAAATGAGGATGTGAATATCACGGAAGTTGATTGTTGTTTAGCTAGTACAGAATACCCAGAGCAAGACACACAATTAGAATTCATTGCAGAGAAACGGTCAGAAATTGATCGTAGCATTCAACTTGAAGCATCATCCCTGGAGTATGTTGAAAAATATTCAGATGAAGACTTTTATTATAATTTTAAAATGTCTAAAGGGACTTTTTCAAAACTGCACAATGAATTGAACCGTATTGATAGTTTTGTGGTGGTCAGGATTCACGGAAAAGCAGCCGTTGATAGTCGGTTAAAAATTCAAATTGCTTTAGCATACTTATCTACTAGTGACCAAACTATGAAGCAACTCGGAGAAAAATTCAACATCTCCCTCAGTTCTGTATTCAATTGTATAAACTCAGTTTGCAGAGCGCTTTGTGAACTTTCTCCAAAGTACATAGTTTGGCCAAAAGACATTGATCGTTTTCAAATCTCCAAGGACTTCCAGCGCATTGCCGATTTACCAGGTAACCTTTCCGGTGTTTCTTATGGTACATTCATGAATGGCATCAAAGTTGCTAGTCTCTTCGTTGAGATGCAGACCCAAAAATAAAACGAAATAAAAATGACTTCGTACTTACTCCTAGCTTTAAATTATGCCTTACGATTTTTCTTTCTTTCAATTTTTTCAGTTGTCTGGAACTTTTAAGGATCTGATGTCAACATTTTTCTTGTCAATTATATTGACTCGCTTGAAGTTTGCACAGTGTTGAGACGTGACAATATTTTGTCGGATAATTTGAAATGTAAAATCTTGATTTAAGAATAATTTCTGTCCCTCAGTTTTTTTTCATGCTCTCATCCATTCTTATTATTTATTGACGAATCCAAATCATCCCAAATTCCAATTTCTAAAGTTTTTGAATTAAAAAGTTTTGACTCTGTAATTTTTTTCCTATAAACTTGGAAAAGGCATAGCAGGATAAGCGTAAGATTTTGGGCCCTGGCGCCTGTTTTAACGAAACTTTGGGGACTTGTTAAGGACTATGAGACACTAATTTCTGCAAATTTTTAGCCCTTAATCCTGATTGGTTCTTGCGCTGGACGGTTTTTTTGAAATTTCAAAAAAAATTAATCTCTGGAGAGCGGCTGCACTGATTGACGCCAAATTTTAGGACGTTATGTAAGTAATCAAAATGCATTTAACAACATTTATTAGATTTTTTTTAAGGCCTCTTTTAGGGATCAAAATGTCCAATTTTCGGTGTTTCTATCATTTTTAACCAAGTTGCGATTCTGATACAACAACCAAAATTGGACTGTACGCCTCTAATGTGCATCTATGACATATATTTGCCCAGAAATATACGCTACTTACGCCATAGTCAAATATACGAAAAACTGGTTCGAGGAGGTTCGAAAATTGCTTGATTCCAATAACCCTCAAACCAGTTTTTCGCATATTTGACTATATCGTAAGTAGCATACATTTTTGAGAAAAATACTTGTTATAGATGCACATTAGTGGCGTCTACAGTCCAATTTTGGTTGTTGTATCAGAATTGCAACTTGATTAAAATAAATAAAAACACCGAAAATCGGACATTTTGACCCCTGAAAGAGGCCTAGAAAAAATCTAATAAATGTTGATAGATGCATTTTGGTTACTTACATAACGTTCTAAAATTTGGACTCAATCAGTGCAGCCGCTCTCAAGAGATTAAACAACTGTCGAGCGCAAGAACCAATCATAATTAAGGGCTGAAAATTTGCAGAAACTAGTGTCTCATGGTCCTTAACAAGTCCCCAAAGTTTCGTTAAAAGAGGCGCCGGGGCCCAAAATCCTATGCTTATCCTGCTATGCCCTTTTATTCGGAAACTTTCTGTAATTTATGAACTTCAAGAGGTGGCTAAAAAGTATCATCACCTTGACTGGGAAAGGATCAATATGCAGCATTCAATTCTGAGTATTGATCTTCCCCCTTGTATCTGAAGAGTGTTTCCATTTGCAAAGTCGCGAATAAGTGAACTATTAGCAGCCTTGGGAAATCGACTTATCTACCTTGTTTTACTTCCTGCTCTTAACATACAGCAAAGACCTTCCAAATTTAGCTTCTGCTTCTCATTGGCCATCACTGTGCACTTGTATTTTGATCTCATTCCTCTCATTCTGATTGTATGTTTTATATTGACTTCAATAATTTTTTCAGGTGTAATTGGTGCAATTGGATGTGTACCCATTAAAGCTAGGTTCCCTTATGGCAAAAAAGATGACAAATTAAACAAAAATGTTTTTCTTCAGGGAATATGCACTTCTAAAAATATCTTTACTTATATTTATGTCCCACCACATGGTCGGCAAGATGATGCATTAACAGTTTTGGAATCATCAGATATTGAGAATGTCGTTAATGCTGGAGAAACAGAAGGAAATGATAGCACAGAAGAATACTATCTTGCCGGAGACTTGGTTTATCCTTTAAAAAGCTGGCTTATGGTTCCGTACATAGATTTTGGGGCTCTCTCTGACGCTCAGCTCAACTTTAACTCTGCTATAAATAAAACAAGGTATTTCTCTCTCTGATTTGTCAATTGAATTGGCTATTTTTACTGAATAGGTGCTGTAAGGACAGCTGTAAGCTTCCGTATTTCTCAATTCAGTCTTTTTTTCATAGCCACAAATATTAGTTTCGGATTTCTCTCCAGCTAGATGAAGGTGTACTGTAATCTGAATTAAATGTCTGGTGCAGTTGTTCAAACTGTCAAAGCTGTACCAAATAAAGTATGACACTATCCGGTGGAAAAGTTTGTCAGTCATTCCTAACTATCTTTCACACTCTTACGTGACCCCCGCGTACAGCTTATCACACTTTTGTTCTTAAATTCGTTCACAGAGATGTTTTTTGTGAAATTTTTTAGCAGAAATGAATTTGTCGAGTCCTTTTAATGTAATGTGGATAAAAAATGTTGTGAAACAAGGCCCTGCAAACAAATTTTGACACAACAAGTAAGAGACGGCTTTACTAGAGGATCACAGGAGATTGAGAGAGATGGTTTCGAAAGCTATGTGAGTTTTATCACAACTGATTGCGACTGATAAGTGCATTGTGTTGACTTCACTCCAAACCGTCTATACATGGTACGGATGGACCAACTATTGTATCAAATCAAAAACCAGGAATCAAAATAGAATTTCTGGTTTCTAGAATCCTTAAATCAACCCAAATGCAAATTTCAAAGTACAGTTCCCCTTAAAACCGATGAGCCGTAATCAGCCGAGCACAGAAATGGAAAGTAAGTTTGAAACTTGCAGACAAAACAAAAAAATTTAATCTGATCTTCCAAACATGAAATTTAATCAAAATTAGACTCTTTCTAGCACATCTTGCTGCAAATTTGAATGGATTGCGCCCTCCCTATTTGGTGACATAATTTTTTTGAAAATTGGTCTAATTTAAAACTTTGAAAACTTGCCATTCAGAGTGTAATAATACTCTCTCTTTCTCTCCCTTCCTTTCTCTTTTCAAGCTCTCTTTAATTTGTTTTCTTCTTTTTCCCTAGAAAATGTATCAACAAAACTTTTCAACTTTTAGTGAGTAGATGGAGAAGGCTTTTGTACGTAGATACAAACAAAATGGACAGACTCTCAAGCACAATTATCGCCGCTTGTGTTCTTCATAATTTTTGTAAGTTTAATCAGGATTACTTAGATGATGTAAGTATCCTTGATGACGGTTTCCCTCTTCCAAGTAATCAAGTTTCATCCCATGAATTGTCTGAAACAAATTTTGAGATTTACCTCCAAGCTGAGGCCAAACGAGATAGACTTAAATCGCTGTTAATGAGAGACGAAACAAGTTAGTGAGTTCTGGAAGCAGCCTAATTTTGCCAAAGTGACCAATTTTCTGTGATTTTGTAAATAATATAATTTTTACTCTGTTAGTTCATTTTATTTATAAAGGAAGAAAAAAAAAAATTGTTTTGCTTTCTTTAATTTGCTTCCTCAAAATTTATTACCGTAAAAGTTTTAAGCATTCTTTTTTCAAAACCTTCTGCATTTTTATTAAACAAAGTATTCACCCTGACCTAACCAATAGCGCAACAAAAAATTCTTGATCGCTCTCCTTTCACCATGTAACATACATGTCAGCATGGGCGCACCCAGGATTTCTGTATGGGGGGGGGGCCAAGTTGTTATTTCATATGGGGGGGTCTGGGGGTCCTCCCCCGGAAAATTTTGAAAATGTAGCTCTTCTTGGATGCAAAATTAGGATACTTCTATTCAGGAACTATATTGAATTAACTCTCGAGAAAAATGAGATTTTCCGAGACTATGCTGATATTTCGGAAATATCTTCATCATCCTGATAAAAAGACGAAGTCTTCAGGAAATCTAGATTTTAGAAGAAGATCGAGCAAAATTAACAATTAAGGTCATTGCTGTCGGGAAAGATGTGTTCCTCCAAGGAAAAATATGTTTCATGACATTGATACTTTTTTTGAACTCATTTCCTTTCCCATATTTTCTTTTTCTCTCCTCCTCTTTTCCTCTTCTCTGTTTCTCTTTTCCTCATTTTTTCCTTTCCTTTTCTCCATTTTTCCTTTCCTTTCCTCCTTTTTTTTCTTCCTATGGGGGGGGCCCTTGCCCCCCCCCCCGGGAGCGCCCATGCATGTCAGACAAGGTAGAGAGAAGATATGTAACCACATTGGCCCTCCAATGATCCTTTTCTACTAACATATTTGTAAAATAAGAGATGTAGAAGATCCTGAATGCTCCTCTGACTCAGTCACATTGTCTGCGTCTGTATTAAAACATGTGTAGGTATGTTGCAGGCAATTTACATGCACTAGCATGTAACAAGCAGCTTGTATAAATGCTCAGGCAAATAGCATGCCGCTCATTTCATGGCCAAAAAAAATCAGACTTGGCACAGTTCGGTCTCGCTAAAAGAGTCGTGTTGGCATTTACGTAAACTCATTCAGAGGCCAATAAGCTGAAAAATCAAGTGATTTTTACAGATTACTGGCTAGATTTCCCTTGACTAGTTCTCTCATCATAATATTTCTTAACTAGAAAACCGAGGCTTTGGAGCTCGCTTCATTTAAAATAACATTCTGAGAGAGCTAGTCGAGGAACACCTAATCTGTAAGAATCACTATAGATTTTTCCGCCCATCATTTTTGAAAGAACTAAATTATATTTGAATAAAATTGTTTACTTAATTAGACCAAAAGGCATCAAGTCTGATTTATACGACCAACGGGACAAGGCGACAAGGCAAAGAAGAGAAAAGTACCGCTCACCGGTCGCGTCTATCGCGTCGTGGGGTGCAAAAGAGAAAGTGTAGTTTTTTGTTCTTTATTTTTTATTTTTTTATACCAATTCAAGACGGAAAAAAAACCGTTGTCTTTGCCGTGTTTTGATTCATGGGGCATGCTATTTGCTTCGGCATTTACCAAGCTACTTTGTAAAATGCCTTAGCATGTAAATTACCTGCAACAGAAAAACACCCGAGAATTTGGAAAGAAGATATTTACATTAAAAGTCATGGAATTTTGGAAATTATCAACTAACTTTTGTTTATTACAAAGCCTTAAATATGTACAAAAAAATACAGAAGATCTGTAGACAGTCATTTCATTACTGATGATTGGAATTACTCACATTGCCAAACCTGTGGCCAGAAAGATGGAAGGTCACGCCCATGAACAATCCTCGGATAGACATAAAAATAAGACCTTTCTTTGTCTCATGCCTTGATAGTTTGGATGAGGGGGTCTCTAAACCAGAGGCAAAGTAAGAAATCATTTTTTGCAGCCCGGAAAAATTGAAAGAGCCAAGTGTTTTTTTATGGAAAAACCAAACATTTTGAGGAAGTTGGATCAAGGATGATCGCAGCTAAAGAAAATTTGGTATTTTGAAAAAGAGGAACAATCCAAATTTTTGTTCGCAGGTTGACAGCTCCGATTAATAAAAATAATTCTTTGATTTTGTCAGGTCTTGAATTAAGAGGCTAGGTACTTCTGATTTACAGGTGAGCATGCGTTCTAACTTTTTGGCCTTGGAGAATTAAGATGATACCAAGGTCAATTAATTCGAACCTTGGACCTCACGTCACGCTCCTCATTTAGTCAAAAGTTTTTGGCTAAAAGTGACGAAGTTACGCTGAAAGCACAAATTTGAGGAACGTCAGCACCTGCGAGCATACCTTAGGAAGATACCCTGAAAGCTTCAAGCTGAAACACTCAAAAATAAAGTTTTCAGAAACTTTTGTTAACTTCTCATTGGACTGATTTTAAGGATTTTCTCGTCTTAAAATAGAAAATGTGGTTTTCTCTGCATAACTGATAACGTAGAATCTATAACTAGTGCCTTTTGGGATTTGATGACAGTATTTTGCTGTGTATGGGGAGAGAAGGTAACTATTATACCTTGTGATGATATAATGGTCTTCATACATTGCATTGTTCTTTTTAGGTAGAAGTTCCTCTTTTTTCAACAAGTTATCAGTTAGGGAGGTGCTAAAAATCACCCTGTTACTCTTCCATTTATGATATTGATCATATCTTAAGTAAAGTCAGGCGTACTTGTGTCTATTGAGGGAGTGGAAAGCATATGTTCACCTACTGTAGGGTCAGGGTCATTAATTACAGGTAAATCTAATACAAGTACTTCCGATGTGGGTTCAGACTTTTCAGGCGTATCACCAGGTGGGCTTTTTGTTCGATTGATGGTTTTTGGATGCGGCAAGCAACCTCCAAATTTTTTTCTTACAAAATCATAAGCCCTTGGAGAGTAAAAATGAAGTTTATGAGCAAAAGATATCAGCTCTGGCCCAAATTTACGTTTGATCTTCAGACCTTTTGCCCTTTGTATTTGCCGAAGTAGAAACTCTTCGTAGAGTCCACCCAAACCTTTGAGGGATTCAAAATCATCAGAGGAAACAAGCTCTATTTTCCTGAGGTCTTTGACATTTCGCTTCAACTGCTCAATTCTTTGTTTATCCCGTCTTACAGCCTGTTGCAATGTTTTGTTTTTTTTTTTTAATCTCACACATTTCATTCTTGCCTTTTCTAACAATTCTTTTAGCTTCGTTTGCTCCTTTTCAGCTTCCTTTGCTAATTTGGACGAAATTTGAGGTGATGCTGGAATTTGAGGTGGTGCTGAAATTTTAGGTGGTGCTGAAATTTTAGGTAGTGCTGAAATTCTAGGTGATGCTGAAATTCTAGGTGAGGCTGAATTTGATGGGGAAGAATTTGAGGGTAATAAACGGTAGGTAACTGTGACTGGGGTACTTTTGCCTGAAATTACATTAACATTTGATTGAAGAGAATTCGTTGTTTTAGAAACTTCCAACTCTTTAGCAGATGATGAAGTAACTTTTTTCAAACACGAAGGACTTAACAAGGGTAACTTAGCTGCAGGCGCTTCAGTATTGGACAAACGAGTGGCAGCAGCACTCACAGAAGATGTGCTGGTTGTGGGCACACATATTACTGATACGTTTTTCGAAGGCATTCTATTTACAGGTATAACCACAGTGGATACACTTGATTTAGACACACTCATTGCAGGTATGCTAGCAGAAGGCGCTGTTATCATTGAGCTCTTTTTTGCTGACACATTTATCTGAGATCCTATAGAAGATGTTACTATTGCCGAAGAGATAGGGACTAATTTTGTCAAATATCCCACGGGAGTCGGAGAGGACCCCTGAAGAACCACTTGCGTATTGTTTGCACAGGAAGTGGGGACTGTCCGGAAAATGGAGTTTGCTTCTTGGATTGACTCTTCCTTTTCCTCAAGAATTACTGATACAGGCAGTGTATCAAATGGTGAGTCTTCATCAGAATCATCATGAGAATTTTCCTCCTCAAATGAGTTGAAGTTCTCCTTTTTCCTAAGAATAATATTTGTGGGAGGTGTATTCACTAAACTGATCTTTCCCTCCGTCTCAGATTTTTTGATTATTCGGGATGGAATTGAAAGCTGATTCTGCAAAAAAAAAAAAAAAAAAAAAAAAAAACAGGTGAAGTTTACTTAAAGGGTAGTGCGAGAATGATAATTGAAGCCACAGCCAGTCTTCGAGTGAGTGGCTTCAATCACATTGTCATATCCTCAAGTATGTATGTACAAAGTTTTAATTGGATTGATAATACCTTCAGTGATGACACAGAAAAATGTATCAGGTAAGTGTATCAGGTACCTCCGTGTAGAATGGGAACAGTTTCAAGTTTCAAATGCGATTTTCTTTAAATAGGGTTTTGGCAGTAAGCCGGCTCTTGCATCAATATAGCTTCAATTATCATTCAGAAGAAGGAAAAGGATCAATCAATAAAAATTCGGTGGGACTGAAAGCCGTCGTTTGAAATTTTGAAAGATGGCATATTTTGGAGGATTGCACCGTCATCATTATCTATCAAAAAAATTATACTTAAAACAAACACAGCATATAGGTATGTGTACGTGTAATCCTCCAAAATATCTTAATTTTGAAACTTTCAACCGACAGCTTAAAGACCAAAGGGATTTTTATTTATGTGCAAGTTTTGGCAGACAAAATTATTATTATCATAAAAATTGGATCTTACAACCAACGAAGCCCCATATTTTTTAGAAGCATATTTACAAGCGCCGGCAACAGGGTTAAAAAAATCAAGTACCTAAATATTTTGAAAGTTTTCAATTCATCAAGAAAAGGAGCAATTGCTTGAAATTTGTCTACGGAAGTATTTGAGAATTAACATGTGGCTCATTAGCAAAACGGCATAGAATGGTATTATGCTATAGGTGTTAAAATTAAAAAAATTGATCAAATGATTTTGAGCTCTGTTTATTTTACTCTGTAAAGCAGAACCTCACAATCAGTTTTGCATTGGTGGCTCCAGTCGAAACGTTCAGTTGTGCCGTTCTTTGATAGTCACGGTGTCATTCTACTTAAGTCATTTTACTCGCTTTCAATCGATGTCGCACTTTCGGCTCGTAAAATTAGTAAAATATTAAGCGGCTGTTAAGAAAAAAAAAAAACGGGAGGAACGAGAGAAAGGAACTGTTTTTTTTTTTTTTTTGTAAAAAGTTCCAATAAATAAGTCTTCTACTTGAAGACTCGTTTGAAATTGCCTCCTGGCCGAAATGGGTCAAGAACAATTGATCGCTGAGCAGTCTTAACAATCAAGCAGCGCTTAACGGGTATGTTCTCTACGATGAGGTGATTACTTTTTCAATGAAAAAATTAAAAAAGACAATGTTATAAACGTAAGAAAATGTAACCATGTCTATAATTCATTTTTTGCTGTTTACGTTTCATTTTTGTTTCTCTTCTGTAGCGCTGCAGGCTATTACGGTTGGTTAATTGTGGTGGTCCGGGGGAAAGAAGAGGCGCAGGAAGGGGGCGCCGAAAAACTTTGGGCCTAGAGCGCCAAAAGGGGTAAATCCAGGCCTGTTCATAGGATGATACTTTCAACAGGAATTACCCATGAAACAACTTCTGATAAAAACAAATCTTCTTTGTAATTCAGATATGAAAGGAAATGAAATGAAAAAAATTAAGCACTTACTCTTGATTTAATTCTAATTTTCATACTTTTTCCAACGTTTGATTCATCTGAAACCATTGTTGGGCATGCGCTATCTTTCAAAATTTTGCGTTTCTTCCCGTAGCAGAAGTCCTCTTCCTCGAAATGTACTGAGCAAATACGATGTTTTGGTGTCACAATAAAATTGGGCTTTTTCACGGCTTGCAACCATTTTTCTTTTAGAGCATTATCATCAGTGAACCTTTAAGAAAAAGAGGACGACAAATTAACATTTTGAAATACATTCTTGGTTATTGACTATCATATAAAAAAAAAAATTTAACACTTCCGAACCTTGCGATGAATTGTCAGTAATTAGGGTGAAATTTTTCCCTCTTGATCAAGCACAGATAACTACTTTGATTTTTAATGATCGAACAGTAAAATTAATCACTCCTACGAGTTCAATTTTTTCCCTTCTAGAACCTGGCATACCATTAAATGTACAATCTAACAGCATTTCAGTCATTAATCTCAAACTCACTTCAATGGAAAAGTCAAATGTGGTAAATATGGCATAATGTATGGTAAAATTAAGACAACCAATGGGTGAATATCTGGTTAAGGTTACCATACTCCGGTGAAGTTTACCATATTTTTTGGCAGCCGCCACATTTTTTTACACGTATGGTTTAACAGAACGTTCTTTTTTCCACGGGTCGAATTGTGCTAGAGTGAGTTTTGCCCAGAACAATGCTAACGGTCCTTGATATGGATTCCTACCTGTGGAATGTAATTGTTTTCCCGAGAAATTTTTCTTGTCTGAGTTGAGAAGCAGTCTTTCGGGATGATCGGTTACCGCAGCCAGTAACACAGCACGAGACCATTTTACTTGATCAGATGCGAGTTCCAAGCTTCCTTCATTTTCGGTTATGAGTGATGCTTTAACTGCGAACAATGATACAGTTACAGTTAAGTCAAAGTGCCATTTGCTTGAAACACTTTATCAAAATTAAAGGAGACAGCAAATGAACATGGAGACCACTTTCATGTCACAAAAAAACACTGTGAGGCGATGAGAGAGAGGGGCGTTTCAGTATATTTTCCTGATGAATCTGGTGAGTCACCCCACAGTATGAAATTTTACCAATCTAGCTGGACTCAGTGATCTAGGGCAGAAGCACTTTGAGTATTGGGTTCTGACAAGTAGCAGTGCCTCCTTCTGCAATTCATCAAAACGCATCGGTGAGCGGTTGGTTAGCAACGAGTTGTTACTCTGCGCTGCAAGTTGTTACTCCGGGTCAGCACCTAATACTCAAAAATGCTTCTGCTCTACCTGAGTAATTGAGGGGTTTAGTGATGGCGACTGCCAGGGAGGAGCGTTCCAAACAAAGTCAGTTTGTCTCTCTTGCTCTCACGTAATCCCCATGTACTGCCATCTTACTCTAATTTCAAAAATCGTACATAGAGATATCTTAACTAAGGGAACAGACTCTTATAAATTCTTTTCATTACTAGAGCAGGACTATTTTGAGCACCGGGTTCTTACAAGTAGCGGTGTGTGCTTCCGAACAGCATCAAAACGCAGAGGTGAGCGGTGGCTTAGCACAGAATTTGGACTCGTTGCTTATCAACCACTCACCGAAGCGCTTTGATGCAGTTCAGAAGCAGGCACCTCTACTTGTCAGAACCCGATACGCAAATTGGTCCTGCTCTACTATTCATATGAACACCAAGTGAGTGCTAGACACAAATCCTACTAAAGAGTGGGAGTCAGCAGTTGGCACTCTTGATCATTATAATTCGGCGGTAGAAAGCGGATGGATAAGTGTAAATTTTTGGATGTGAAACTAGGAAGGCAACTTGTTTCATTAAGCATCTGAGGATAAAACTTAAAAATTGCTTACAGTGACCAAGCTTCGTCTTCCAAAGTTGAAGACAAACATTTGATTTCTTGTGAGGCAGAAAAACTGAGACAGGAGCAAAAACTGATGGGTAAGACAGAACAGAGATAAACAAGAGGTAGCCACCAAATTTTTCCACGGAATGTATAAGAACCGCATCACCTTCTCCTTAAACTTAACAAGTTTTTTTTTTCAAAAAGTTCAATTAGTGGGAACTGAGTGAAAAAGTGAAACTTCGCCCAAACTAATCGAGACGGCCTCTGTTTATTTAATCAAAACGTAAACACTGTAGCAGCTAGCAGCTGATAAGGAGGGGATCACGACCAGAGATTACTAAAAGCTTACGCAGGCTTAGTAATCTCTGACCACGTTGCCAAACTCCCACAGAATTTTATATGAATTTTGCTGAAATTTTGAGCGAATGTTCTGATAATCAAGGAACATCTGAAGAATTTCTGAAAATAAATCTAAATAAGCCTAATGGTTTGATAGAATTTTGGTTGCGAGATAAGCTCCTCCGACAATGACTGCTAAATTTGAACTTCAACAGGCAACACTGTTCATTCTTCGATCGTGTTCATGTTTTTGTATAGGTTAGGGTTTCTTTGGTATCTTATTATTATTTATTTTGTGGATTCTGTCAAGTTTTCGTTCATCATAATTCATATGGTATCAGTGTAGTTTTCTGCAGAGGCTTTGAAGAATTTCGTGGAAAAACTTAAAAATCGGTGTAATCACAGAAAATAGGAGTTTCTTCAATAATTTGTCGTTCTCTGCGTGATGTCATTTGCTTATCTGGTGTTCAATGACACTTCATATTTTCCAAAACGAACTCAGAAAACCAACGTTTATGATGTTTGCAATCAAGCTTTTTAGATATTTTTCAAACTCATTTATCCACACGACAGTTGTTGCTTGATAACTCGATTTTTTCTCGTTCTGACCATTTCGGCGTTTCCTCTTTCCTCTCCTCTCAAGTTTACTAAACCACCTTGCAAATTCAAAGCATCCCATAAGGAAGATCTTGCGTGTTACAATTAGTTGATCATGTCAAATCCAATTATTTCCAACCTTCTCTTATCGGAACCTGTCACTGCAAAAAGTGTTAAATTGAATAATGGTATCCTGATGCCTATAGTTGGTTGTAAGTTTTTATTATTACTTACTATCATTATTATTATTATAGGTCCATTCTATCACCGCTTAGCTGCAGGTATTGTGGTGTTAATCCCTCACCTGTACCAAAGAATGGTCCTAAACTATGTGCTTAGCGGGGCTTTACAGTCTACTTGCCGCCTTGTACCAAAAATGTAAAATTAAGGATTTTTGTAGCATGATTTAATGTCCCTAGTATGGTGGGACTAGTTGAGGGAGGAGGGACAGATATTATTATTACTTATTATTATTATTAGTATTTAGAATTGCTGCTCATTTGCCCTAGGGAGGTTTGAGGTGTCAGACGCATGTTGAGTATCGGGTTCTGACAAGTAGTGATGGCTGTTTCCAAATTGCATCAAAGCGCATCTATTAGTGGTTGATTAGCTATGAGTCAAAACTCTACGGTGCTAAACCTTCTGCTCACCCTTGCGTTTTGATGCAATTCAGAAGCAGGCACTGATACTTGTCAGAACCTGACACTCAAAATGCTTCTGCTCTAGTCTCAAACAAAATTTTCAAAAATTTTGAATCGGCAATATCCTTGTAAAACGGCCAGAATCGACAATTTTGGCTTGAAACCTGTTGGCTGTGTCCAAATGAGCGATGCAAAGCGCTTAAAAGCTCAAGAAAGTCTCAAAATCACCATTAAAATTATCAAACTCAGTATTGAGAACACTGCTAAATTCAGAGTTAGGACAAACACCTCTCTCTTGGGATTTAATGGGGTTTTGGGGACTTTTGAGAGCTTTTTTTTTTTTTTTTGTCGCTCAGTAAGAGTCGGCCAACAGGTTTTAAGCCAAAATTGTCGATTCTGGCCGTTTTACAAGAATATTGCCGTCTAAATTTTCGAAAATGTTGAAAAAAAATTTGGAGCCTAAAAATCAGTTTTCCTGTACAGTTGTATTTTTTGCTGAAATGTACTTGTTTTGTAGAGCATTTTAAGCTAATAGTTTTTTAAATTCCGAATATTTTAGTGGGAGTTATGAATTTTTGAAAATGGGTCAAAATCGACCTTTGACTTTCGATATCTCGAACTCAAAAAACGATATCGACCTGCGGTTTGAGTCAAAATGCATAGAATTTGATGTTCTTTAAAGTTATGTAATAAAAATTAGGGGTGTAGCCATTTGAGAAATGTGATTAAGGGGGCGGTGACCCCAGCATCCGCTCCCCTGGGGGACCTGGAATTTGGCAACCCCCTTAAAAGATGTTCACCTCAAATTAATGGAACCCGTGTTTCAGCGTTCTTTGAAATTCGAACCCAAACTCGAGTTATTCAGAGCTGCTCCATTTTTTTCCACTCTGTATTATTTTTTATCATATCCATTTTATTTCTTTTAGTTGGGACCTTCAGGGTCAAGGGTTATGATCTAATACACATGGTATTGGAAACTGCACTTGAAGCTGGCTACCGCCTTATTGGTAAGTTGATGAAAATTCTTGGTGCATGGCATTTGGTTACAGACACTGTTACTGAAAAGAGAGTGAAACTGTCTAAAAGAGAGAGATTCGTGATTGTCAGCTGAGAGTGTTTTTACCTTTGATGATTCTTCAGATTCAGATGTCATTACTCACTTAAAACAGTAGTAGGCCTTTCTCACTGCAATTTCACAAGTAACCTGCAATTATACTGCAGGAAGTGTTTCTTTTCATTCATTTATTTCTTTTACGTAAAAAAATATCTTGATGGCCAGATTTACCTACAAAAAACTTACGAATAATTCTTTTTTCCTTTCCTGTTTCAATTTTCTCAATTCTTTATTCTTACAATTTATGATTGTAGATACAGCTGCTGTCTATAATAATGAGGAAGATATCGGAACTGCCTTGGAGAAACTGCTTCCAAAGTATAACTTGAAAAGAGAAGATATTTTCATCACATCAAAATTAGGTAAAATTATTTTACTTCTTACAAAAGCCATGGCGATGACCATGATTTAACGTGCCACGTGAAGATTTTTAAGAAGAGATAACTATTTTTAATGAGGCCTCTTTTTACCCTCTACCAGCCCCCCAGCCACAAGGTTCATTTAATTTCACCAGCATTTTTCACAATATTGTCTTCTAATTCCAACATTGAAGAAGGTTTGAAAACCCAAATATTATACATCAATGAAAGCAGTGGCGTGCATTGGATATAAAATAAAGGCAGGCAATACTTGCAACAAGAAGTATCCAGAGACTCCTTATCTAGAAAAATCTTGACTTTCTTTACTGTTGAAGCAATGAATTCAGTCAAATTACAGACAATTTACTGAAAATTAGTTGGTTTTTTAGGTAATTGTGACAAATTCAGAAAATCTTAAAGCAAGCAATGCCAGCCTTGCCTTACTAGTACAGCACTCCACTGCAGTGTTGGGCGAATAGGAGTGTAATCCATTACATGATTACTGGGTCGTTGGTAATCGTCAAACCTTTGGATGGTATTTAAATGTAGTCACAACAGATTTAAAATAAACATTTGGGTCTTTTCGATTAGATCTGATTCTTCTGCAACTAATATAAGTGACTTGTAAAAGATCAGTCTTGTTTTCCGTAAAATCACCCTCCAAAAAATCGATGATTACTATTACTTAGTAATCGTGTAATCAATTGCCACCGGTATTTGCCCAACACTGCTCCTCTGAAGCTTTCTGTATCGACAAAAAAATCAAAGACAAGTGTTTCTTACTTGTTTTCTTAGATAGATGCATGTTTGGTAAATTTTCCAATTTGTTCTGGTGTTGAATCTGTTTTTCAAATTTCCTTCTCTTGTATCAAAGTTTCATCACTAACTAATAATCTCATTTGCTTCTTTCAGCTCCATCAAATCATGGTAATTACGAAATAGTTTCAAAAGCTGTTCAATCATCTCTAAAAAAATTGAGAACATCTTACCTCGATCTTTACCTAATTCACTGGCCTGGAATTCAAAGAGTGGCAGCTGGAAATGATGATAATTTTAAATGGAGAACTTCCTCTTGGAATGCACTAAGTAAGATTTACAGAGAAGAGAAAATTTTACGCGCAATAGGTATTTCAAACTACACGGTTTCACATGTAAATCAGCTGCTAAGTGTACCCGATGTTGTTGTCCCTGCTGTGAACCAAGTAGGTATCCAACACCATAATTTCACAAATCATATCTATGGCTAGATTTTGGTCATTTAACTTGCTCTTGCTAATTTTAATTAATTAATTTTTATTTTGTCTCATTTGAAAAAAAAGAAAAGAACATTATTTTCAAAATTGCTGGTGAAATAATGAAACAAGTTGCCGTTTGGCTGCAGAATTTTTCCTAATTTTTCCGCATTTTTGTTTGTGGTTAAAAGATGATTTCCTGCAAAACTTTTGGCATATCGATTCACCATAAAAGGTAATAAACGAAACAAAATACTTTGGCTACATGGTATAAACAAATGCTTTAGAGTTGGGCAAACTCATCAGCTGAGGTAAAAAAGCAAATTAAAAAAGAAAATAAAAAATCATATTAAAAAATATGAAAGTAATAGTAAATAACTAAAGGGGGAGAGAGTTCAACTCAGGCAGTGCAACAGAAAGCATGAGAAGCATGCTTTTTTAATATGATTTTTTTTTTCTTTTTTAATTGGCTTTTTTACCTCAGCTGATGAGTTTGCCCAACTCTAAAGCATTTGTTCATAGAACGTAACGGTGAAATTACCTACACGGTCTGGCCAAAAGTTCTGCCAGTCGAGGCACTGTTGGTTTTTTGCGTGTACATGCAATACCGTTCCAGATAAGTACATAAAGCCCTACATATTCTAAAAGTAGACAAAAAACCTGCAAAGTGGTACCAATTAAATTAAAAAATTCCTGTTTTTGTTTCTCCAAATCAAGCCTCAAACTTGTGCCCTTTTTTTTTTTATTTCTCTTTGGTCGCAGCCAAAAATTTCTGCCGGATTCTGTTCGCACTACTCGCGGACGCCCGGACCGCGCACGATCAACAGCACTATGAGTTTCTTTGTACCTTTTAATTGTTCTAAACACAAAACTTTCAGAAATATCCAGCGGACTTAACGTTTCCCATATTTCTTTTGGGCCTTTACCGCAGCGGTGCAAGGCATCACTGCGACTCGATTTTCGTACGTGCCCCACTCCATTTTTGAACCGGAACACTTCCACAAAAAATATGCAGTAAATGCACTTTACACGCTTGCAATTAGCACTAAACTTAGTACATAATGTATTAAACACTTCATCGAAGCGACGCCAAACGGCTACCTGTCTAATTAATTCGGTAAACATCTTTATCTGACAAGTGACCATCGCGACCAGAAAGATATCTTGCAAAAAAAAGGTTGCAAGTTGGACGCTCGATAAAAGGAATTTAAAAGCGGTATTTTCAAATTTGATTAGCATCATTTTGTAGGTTTTTTTGTCTACTTTTAGAATATGTAGGGGTTTATGTACTTCTCTGGAACGGCATTGCATGTACACGCAAAAAACCGACGGTGCCTCGATTGGCAGAACTTTTGGCCAGACTGTGTATATTGCGTCAGCAGGGTGTCTACAAATCATTAAATTCGGAAATTGTCAGGAGTTGTAGCTCCACTAGAAAAAATCGGGAAAATCTCATGAATCTCACTCTCGGACCATGAATTGTTTTTTTATTTTGACCCGATAGTGGGTTTTTGAAGGAAATTTATTCTGTTTGACTCTTTAGTGTGTTTTTTCAAGCTTTCAAAAGCATTATCATTTGCAATGTGTGGTCGGCTGGAAGCCTGATTGAAAAATTCTCAGAACTTTAGAAACTCTGCGTTGGATGGAAACTTGTGTGAAAAATTGCAAAATATTGGAGAAAAGGTCCAGAAAATTCAGGAAAAATCAGGAATTTCCATTCCTATGAACAATCTATTAGTTTGTAGCTTTTATAATCAGCACATTAGTCCACGCGGTTATTGCACAGGTCATTGACTCTTATTATTGAGAGATCAATGCAAGTAAAATTCTAGAAATAAAATAAATATGTAAATTTTATAGCAAGTTTGATGAATGTAGTTTGGTTCAATTTTAATGATTTACTTACTCAACTCCTGAATATTTGACAGGTTGAATTCCATCCTTACTGGCAACAGTCAAGCGAATTTCATAAAGTAAGCAATGAAGCCAATATTATCCTTCAAGCGTATTGTTCGCTAGGTGGTTCTTCTGATCAAGCATTGCTGCTTGATCCTGTTGTTTCTGCTGTAGCCAAGGAAAACAATGTTACCCCTGCACAAGTTTTACTTAGATGGGGTCTTCAAAAAGGATATGGTGAGTACTCACTTTTTCTTTTCTTTTAAATTTTTTTTCTAAAATATTTTTTCTTGACATTTTTTAAAATCTTTTTGCTTCTACGAGTTTGAGGATAGAGGTCGTTATAAACTGACGTAAAATTAATGATGAAGACACTTGAAATGATCAAACTTCACTCTGAAATTCAAACAAAGCAAACAAAAAGTCGCTTTATGATGCTGTTGCTGAAAACAATTCAGCCCTGTATCTTTTATTTATGTACTTATTGATTTATCTATTTATTTATTTATATCTCTCCTCTTTCCTATCCTTTGTTTTGAGAATTCTTTCATTGTCTTTCCTCCCTCTTTTTTTAACTGATCCAGTAGTTTTCCGTGAAATATCAGCTTAACGATTTTTGGGCAACTGGACTTTACTACTGCTACTACTCACTTCTTATTTATTTATTTATTTACTCATTAATTTACAAATAGTCTAAAGGATCTCAGAAGTCTAAGCTGTAGTACAGCAGGCTGATTATGAACGGTCATATGGTAATGCTATCGAGTCGATGATCGAGTGCGTGTTATCTTATGGGTGGTGCCTGGTGCCATTCCGAAAGGTTTCATTCAGATAGAAACCCTCCCATCTCCACGGAAATTCTCTGATAGCTCAGGAGTCATCAGAGAGTTTAAGTAGAGATGAGAGGGTTTCTATCGGAATGAAACCTTTTGAAATGGCACCACTCATAAGATAACACGCACTTGATCATTGACTCGATTGCATTATGATACGATCGTTCATAATCAGCCTGCTGGTAAAGTATAATATTTTCCTAGATGAATTGTGTATCACCCACCAAACAAAAGTCTGACTTATTTTTTCTAAATGAACAGTGAATAATAAACAAAATTTGGCAAAAATCTTCTTGCATGAAAAAATACCTTGGTTTTTTTAAATCTCTTTATTCTCAAGAGCCCTTTTCCCTACAAAAATGGAGGGGCTTGAAGACCCCCCCCCCCCCATTAAAGGGGGTATCATAATTAAGGACAGCCAGTGGCCCTTAATTATGACAGGTGCTTGAGTTTTAGCTTCATTAGTAATGAAGAAGAATTTGAATGTATACACTGCAGTAGATTGCTTATGAAATGTGATGAAAGCAACCATCTTCTAAGTTTCTCTCAATTTTTTTGTTTTGTTTACAATAAACAAAATGAAGTTTAACACAGCTCTTTTATTTTTTATTTTGCAGCAATCATTCCAAAGACTGCTACCATCAGTAGAATACATGAAAATGTTAATATTAATTTTTTGCTGCCTGATAAAGCTATGAAAGCTATCTCTGATATAAAGAAGATTGAAAAATTTGCCTGGAATCCAGATGTTGTATCTTAGACTTTAGATGACGTGTGAAATTATGGAATAACTTTGCTCTTCTTAAGGTAAAAAGTGAAATTTTGTGATTTTATCAAATGATGAAAGTAAAATGTGCAATATCAGGTATATCTTTACAATATTGGAAAGTCGATGGATGTTTTGCACTTTTTTTACTCTGATTTATGATTGTGACACAACTGTATGTATTTTCACCTGTTTTAAGTGTCATCTTCAGGCTTGCCTCACTGAAGGTAATTGACTTACACCTGCCTTGAATTATTTTCACATTTGCTTTGCTGCCCTGGAAATCGGGTCCTGGACTTTACCTTTTGAGCGTTAATTTTTCATTTTTCATTCAATCATTTTCGCTCCTCTTTCATGATTCAACGCAAGGGAAGAGTCGAATATAAGAAGAAATGGAAAACTAGATTCTGAAAGCTCACGCTTGAAAACATGTATTGTAAGCAGTTATCTCACATCTACGGACTGCCAATTTGGTCTGCATCTTGTTAATGATGAGTGTTACTTGCTCACAAAATGTGTGTGGAAAATAGTTTATCTGTGCAACAGGGTTTTTAAAATTATTTGTTTGAAAAAAGTTAAAAGCCTTGAATTTTGTTTGAAGCTCTGTTGTCAGTTTTTTTTTTTTTTTGTTGCTTGTATGAGCAGTTTGTTTAAGAGCCTTGTGAGAAGGGTGAATGTATTATTACATACTTGCAATCACTCACTGTTGTCCTCTTCATTTCAAGTTTGGTGATTCTCTAAACCTAAATTAAGTTCAGAGCATTACCTGTGTAGAATTTTTCTCTAAGTACAAAAGCTTTATTCATCCATAGAACCTGCAATGAAATTTTTATACTCATTTGTTATTTTTTGTAGTTTACTTTACATATTCTATTTTAAACAAATAAAGGAAGAAAATTAAATTAATTTGAATGTATACACTTTTTTCATGTTTATTCTCGGTCAATAGGTCTGTTGCGAATTTTTGCCACAGCATTTTGCCACATTAATTCTAATGTAAAATTCCGTGAAAGTAATGATGTATGCACATTAAAAAGTTTTAAAATCCACGCAAGAATGCTAGGAACGCTGGTAATCACTTCTGTTTTGCACAACCCACAAAACACTTCACACTATTCATTGGCTTTTAAAAGTTTTGCATGTGCGCATTGTCATTTTTGTGGAATTTTACGTCATTATTAATGTGCCATATTGCTGTAGTGCCCAATAAATAAATCGATTAATTTTTCAAGTCAATTAAATCTTTTAATGTTTATTTTATTTTTTTTTTTGTATTATTTTCAATTTTATGTAACAATTTTGATTTATTTTAAATTAACTATAATATCAGTAACAATGGAATTACAAACGACACTCAGGTTTCATCAAATTATTTACACACATGAAATTATCGTTAGTTATATCTTAGGTACGTATAAAAAAGGACATGAGGTGAAAATCAGCATAATCACAATTACTCACACTCCAAATTATTTTTTGAGTAATTTCAAATTGGAGGAGGATGGATACCCTTTTGCTCCTACTTTTTTACGTGGATGAAGGTAAGGAAAAATGAATGCTGAAAAAATGAAAGTTTTATAGCAAACGAACAAGCATTTTTTAACTCGATCCACCAATTTTTCTGCGATCAATTCTTCAGTAAGATGAAGAATGAGTAGAAAAGGATCGTAAAGTATGATTCATCAGTTGACTCTTCGATTTTAAGAAACTGTTGTTTCTCTTCTCTTTTTGAAGCTCTCCCTCTTCAATTAATGCTGAGTCCAAGCAAATTAAATTAATTTCACTTGGTTGCACATTACCACCATCAACATTTCTGTCTGAACTCATTTCTAGAGTTTGCACGAAAAAGTTCAGCTCAACTTGAATCCATGCTACGGTCACAATATGCTTCATACTACATTGTGTCCAGTAGGTAATAAGCAACTCAATTACCTCTCTGAAATTGAATACATCTTCAAAATGTTTCCATCATCAATGAAACAAGATGAACAGGACCCAAAATTACAAATTTATCTACAGTTTCGGCTTCTTTGGTTCAATGATGAAAGAAGCAGTAATTTATGGATTTTACAAAAGAAAGGGAATCAATTGGCCTTTGAACCTTCAAGATTTTTTATTTCAATCAGCCATATTATGTATTTTAGTTATGCTCTTGTGTTTAAGAGGATGCTGATATTGGTATCCTCAAATAAGTATGTTTGTAAAATTAATTTCAACGCTGGAATTTTGTCATTGAAGGGCAAATCTAAGCAATAGTGCAAATTTCTTTTTAGATGTCTTGAAACCCTTTTCTTGTTTTAAAAATCAGTGGACTATTTACTCCACAACTCTTTCCTAGTATAATAACTCATTGTTTCAAGAAGATTTTTTTACTTAGACTGTCTTAAGGAAACGGAAATATTGGGCTGAAATGAAATTGCTCCTTTAGAGGTATTTGATGCCAAAATGTGATCTAATTAAATGTCTGAATGGTTCGCTGAAGGTGCTGTCGAATGAAACTTTTAGAAGTATTTCATATAATATTTAAGTCACCTTCCCTTCTAATGAGCTTCATCTTCAAAAGTCAACAATTTTTGAATTTGTGTTTGTGAGGAGCTTAAATTTGGAAAAAAGCTCTACACATTTTGGTATCTCAATGCAGCTCAATCTCTCGGTTCTGGCTGAAATTTAATTTAAATTAAATCTTTCCAGGTAGGTAATTACGTAGCAATCGTTGGTAATATTTTCCCCATTTTACCATTTTTAATTGCCACTTTCCCACCCTATCGCAGATCACAGCCATTATTTGAATATTTGTTTAAAAAGATACATCTCTGGTTCTGAGAAATTATTGCTTAAAAAACATGACTGCAGAAACAACTCCCTCTGAATTATCTAGTTTATTTATGTTGGTATCGCTACTTTTGTATATGCCTGTGTCACTTTTGTAGGGTCTTCCAATTATAGGCTGAGCATCTTCGATCATTTTTATGTGAGCGTTGTAATTCTCTATTGAGTCATCGGTCACTATACCCGCTCGCTTATTCTGGGACAAATTTGGAGCCGGTATATTGTAAGATTTTGCAGGGACTACGCCGCCACCCGCCGGAGGGTTAATTGGGGTCCAATTCGAGACAGAACTTGATGCGGGCTTGTAACTAAGGATAGGACTCTCCTCGCGCGAAAGCTCGTCAGAATCTGTAGAAGTTCTTTGAAGTTCTAGCTGCTCACTAGCCGCGTTTGCGCTCTCACGATCCCCTCGCAAAGTCTTAAACCCTATGACACGCGGTTTAGTTATGGAAACGTAGCTCGTCGCTCCGGCGTATTTGCGGCCGCCGTCCGAATCATCAGCGAACGGATTGACTGGTCCGCCACCATTGTAATCGTCGTCATTTTGTTGCGATTGGTAATATTGGTCGGAATCTGATGGATGCTCCAACTTGTAGTTCGTCTCGTAGTTATCCTGATACCTTTGCCCACCGCCATCGTAAGCTTCTGAATCGCGATACTTGTTGTACCCAACCGAGCTATCATCGTAACTTGAGGGTCTGTGCACGGCGGCCTTCAACTTGGGTTTCTTCATTTGTTGTTTTCCATAGAATTCCTTATCGCTGTCGTAGCTCGTTTTGTAAGGCTTGTCCTGATCATTGGTGTACTTGTAGTAATCCGATTGCGGCGATTTGATGTCAACCGTTTGGTGGTTGTCCGCGCTATAATGATCGTAGGCGTTTTTCGTGTGCTTACCGCGACCGCCCAAAATTCCGCCCTCCAAGTCCAGCTCAATGCTCGGCTGAATCTCGAAATTCAGCTCCATCTGAGCCGAGTGAGGTCTCTTTTTCGTTCGTTTCGGCTGTTGATCTTCGTACAAGTTTTGAGATTCCGGATCTTCTTGGCTTAGAGGAAATGGGATTTTTTGCTTGTAGTATTTGCTCTTGAACGGGGATGAAATCAAAGCGTTGTTGATGACATCTGGGTTCGGGATCTCTTTGACCGGGTATTTCGACCAGTGCATCTTCTTGTACGGTGGCAAGAAAAGGTAACCGGGCGCTGAAGGTGAGGGGTGAATCCGACTCCGCTCCCTCTCTCGAAGTTGGGAGTACAGGATGGGTTTGCCTGATGATAGTCTTAGCCTGTTTATATTTGAAGCTACCGCTGGGTGGAGCCCGTAGTTGGGGGGTATGGCGGATTCGTAACTGGGTGCAGAGGATTGCTTGTAAGAGTCTCGAGCGAAAACTGTCTTTGGAGAGCCATAAGTGGGTGTTCGATAGCCGGGCGTGTACTCAGTGTAGGAGATCCCTTTGGTAGGAGGCGGGTCGGCGTAGTAGATGAAAGGACTGTGCGATGCGCCCGAACCCATGATTATGTCCTCCTGGAAAGTGAACGAGAGTCTGCATTAGTCTAACAACTAGTTTAAAACCATGTTCAAATGGTCTCTCTATTTTCTATGCAAAACTGAGATCAAAAGATTCGTACCTAGGTACTTGTGAATCATTGGTGAACAACGGTAGTGAAATCTATGTGCCTTGATCGTTTGAAACAAGAAGTCATACGTAAATCTGGACAGCATATGATTCTTAAATGCCTTCATACACACCAACCATACTTACCTATTTTACCTATAAGCAGCGGGCAAAAACAGCTATCTAAAGACTGCCTTGAGTAGTGGCGTCGCCTGTAATTTGACAGCGCTGCATTTTGTCCATTCAAACCAGAGATTACTGAGCCAAAGAGATATGGCAAGTCCTATCCCCGCCATGTTAGAAAACCGTTAATCGACATTTCGTAAAAAAACGCCTTCAAATAGGCCGTGATACAATACGGCGTACCACCTAATGGACCATTTTTCGTAAACATTGCTATTACATGCTGTTAGTGGAAATAAATTCAAGGCACACACTTTTCTGAATTCTTTTACTTTACAAACACGTCGACAAAATGGAAAATGTCAGGGGAAAAATTTAACCACTAAAAGAACCACTAAAACTTTAATCAATAGTCATTTACTGGCAGCCGAACGTACTTCGGTTACTTTCAGAATTGTTTACAAAAATGGTACATCAGATCGTATGCCAGTTTGCCTACTTCGTAGGAGTCGATTAACAGTTTTTAGCAGTTCTGCCATATCTCTTTAGCTTAGTAATCTCTGATTCAAACCCATACAACTTATCGATTTTGTTCGTACTTTCATAAATTCAGCGTTGCCAGGTTGCACGCGACGCGACGCCCCTGGTCCAGAGGCTTCGCGTAGTGTGCAAGTTGGCTACATGCTACATCGTATTTCGTTCGTATACCTTAAACCACTGAATAAGGTCGAACTGTAGGGGTGCTCAGTGCATTCCTTCGATTCTATATTGTACAAGTAGGTTCATGGGCTCAATCGATTTACCTATCCCCAAAATTATTTGAAATTCGTAGGCATTTTTCTCTCAATACACCATCTCGGCAGAGCTGAAAAAATGAAAAAACGATAAAAATGGACATTTTTGGGTAACTACTGTAAATGATAAAGATGCTTAACAAAGTCCCAAAATTTGTTTTGAGTAAAATTGGTCCGTATTGACTTTTAAACTTGGTCCAAAATAAAAACTGCAAGTGGGAACAGGTGAGATCGTAACGACCCATTTGCGGGGATATGGTTAAAAATGGACGATTATGCTGCAGTAGCGCACCCAAGAAGAGTTGCTCTAGCGCGAACTGCGAACGAAGTGAAGTCTATCGATGTCTCTTTTTAAGAGTAAACGACGGACTTCACTTTGTTCAGAATTTGTTCTTCATTTGATAGTGGACGCAGCGCTTTAGCACAGAATGATACAATTAGAACGGAAACTCTGTCGGATTTTGAAGCAAAATCATTTCGCGTCCGCCGTGTTGGGATATACGATGTTTACATCTGGATTCGCGCGCGAAAAAAAAATATAGGATATGATCCGCGAAATTTTCATTCTGAAATGCCGTTAGAATAAAAATGAGGCCGGAAACTCAAGATTTCTTTCCAGAATTTACAGAAATAAATGAGTTTCAACTCAAATCACACTCGTCCGCCACAATAGCGTTGCCTATTGGTGCCATTAAATTCCAAACTTACTTCCATTGGCTCTTATAGGAGTTTCCGTTCTGATTGTATTATTCTGTGGCTTTAGCTTGTAGAGTATACCTGAGGGAAAATGTACTGCCTCGTAGATCCGCCTGGGCCACTGGTTCCGGGTCCTGGTCCAATTCCTGGACCACTGCTATAGCCGTTGCCGCTTCCCCCACTGAATAAAGATTCCGTTGCGTAATGTGAAGGTCCGGGTCCGGGTCCTGGCCCTGGTCCACCTCCTCCCCCTCCGTAGTATGAAGTGCCCTGCCAACAAGAGCAACCAATTGTATTAATTAACCCATCGACAAATTACGAAGATTTGAAGCCATCTCCAGAAAAAGATCACGTAGGCCTTTATGCTCTTTTTCCTGTAACGCTTGATTTGAAATCCTAATACCTACTTTCAAAAACATGCCCTGAAATTTTTGTGTCAAAATATTGAAAATTTAGAGAGGTGTAGACATTTCAGTAGTGAGAAGTCCTCTAAATCTAAGAGGTATCCAGAGTTTTTTGTTTGTTTGTTTGTTTTGGAGATCACCCTTTCAGTAAAAATCAATGAAACATCAGAAACATGAACTGACAGTAAGGATTAGCCATTCAAAATAGCTGTAGTGTTGGTATAAATAAATCCGAACAAATGACCAAATGCCAGGGGCGTGCTGAGGTTTCCGAAGGGGTGGGAGGGGGGCGAGCAATATTGCAATCTTGCCGCCCTCCGCAAATTGCCGCCCTTCAAAATTATTATGAATTTAATAAGTTTTTTTTTGTTTTGTTTTTTTTTTGTTGCTTGTTCACCCTGATTTTGTCGCCCGGGGCTAGGGTACCCACATACTCCCCCCCCCCCCCCTTCGGAACGCCCCTGACAAATAATGATAAGACGCTCTAAAACCTGAAGCAGCCGTGTTGTTTCTCCGCGTCCGGCTGCCTGCTACATTCAATTAGAACGTCTCTACGTGTACACAGTCTGGCCATAAGTTCTGTCCCTCGCTAAAATCAAGATAACGGCTAAAGGATTGAAAAAAAGTGTATATGACTATGACTCTCTACAGGGTGGCTGGAAAGTGACTACACACCCCTCATAACCTTTTCCTTATTGAAGATAAAAAGATGCGGTTTGCGCCATTCTTCATCATTTAGAGGGGCTGACTTTATAGGGGAGTCACGATCCCCCTTATCTTCAGGGAGCGCGGGGGTGGTGCCCCCCACCCTCGCATTTCACTAATTTCAAATGGCAACCCCTATCTTGTGATACATCGTTTGAAAAGGCATAAGATTCTAAGACTTTTAGTGCAAACTGAAGGTCGGTATCGTTTTTTGTTTTCGATATATCGAATGTCAAAGTTCGATTTTGGCCCATTTTCAAAAAATCATTACTCCTCTTTGAAAAATCTGAATATAAATAAGTCATGTCGTGACGTATGACTGATAAGTGTATCATTTACGGGGCAATCTGTTGATAACGGAGGGGTCACGTAAATATTTCAGATATGTTGCACAGTCCATCCCTTTATTCTTCCTTCGAGCACTTTATACGATGTCAATTTTGAGCTCATATTAGAGACCGCACCGAAAAAAGAAAAAAAGAAGAAAAAAGTCGTAGAATTTGAAATGTTCATTTCGTCAAACCTGATCGCTCTCAGGTTAGTAACATTAACGGCATTCTTTAGTCCGGCTTCCCCAATTGATTTACCTTTTTCCCCTCTCCTTTTCTTTCTTTCATTTTCTCTCTCACTCTCCGAAAGAAACTGCCCACCGTATAGTTGTTACCTATATAACGTCAATGTCCGCTCCGGAGTTAGAGCCAAGTGAAAGTGTGAGCATGCGGCCGATTGGTCTCCCTTTCATTTTACTTTCAATGAGGGTTCTCTATGTCTCAACTTTAAAAAGATTCCAACAAACATAGAATATCAGGACTAAGAGGAGGAAGCTCTCTTTTACGCAATCTGTGTTCAAACAATCCGCGAATTAAACTCGGTCTTGTTTTCTCTAGCTTTCTTCGTTTATTTTCCTTTTCTATTCTCTCCCTCTCTCTCTCTTTTGTTCTTTATTTTTTGTTATTGTTTTTTTACTTGTTTTGTTTTGTTTTTCGTTCAAATCGGTGGCGTAGCGTGCAATTTGGCAACGTTGTATTGTGTCTATTTAAACCCATGTAAAAGGTCGAATGTGAAGGTGTTCACCGAACATCCAATAGTTCGATATTTTTCACGGGTTGAAATGGACACAATACAACGTTGCCAAACTGCACGCCACGCCACTGGTGCAAATCCTTTGTACTCATTTACATCTGTGTGAACAAATAACTTTGTTTTCCTCAAATTAAGACGGTACCCACGTATAACTGAAATAAGTGATCGTGCGGGGCGGGCGCACCAGCCCTTTTTATTTGGAGCGCAAATTTTGATTTGCCTTATCAAAAACTGTCATATATTTTACAAAACTTAATGGAAATATATCACATTTTAATTGGCATGGAAGCATTATTTGAAGGATCGAAAGTTCTAGGGGCCCTTATTTTAGAGAACGTGGTTTCAAGTGTAACTCCTATTTTAGGATGAAGAAACCCCTCATCCCCACAGGCCCACAGCACGAATAACATTTGAAACAGGGATCTCTGAAAAAAAGGCCCATATAACTTTCGACCCTTCATTGCTTAGAATGAGAAATAAAAATGTCTTTCAACCGTTTTTCAGTAAGCTTTTGCACCAGCGGATCCTTCCTCCAGAGAGAACACAACTTTCCTGGAAAAATCCACTCTCTGGAATAAGGGCCCATATTACTCACCTAATTTTTTTCCTTTGTACAAAAACTAATTTGTACTATGATAGAGGATCTTAATCTAAAATTGTTCTCGAGAGTTCTCTTCAATCACACCCCGCCACTTCATGACGTGTACTCATTTATTATGTAATCTCTTAATCTAGAAATATTTTCTTTACACTGTTTAAACTCACATAAGTATAAAATGACCAAAGTTGCCAAGACATCTCTTTAATAAAAAATACATCATTCTACATTAACTAATTTTCTTTCCTTTCTTCCCCCTTTCTTACTTTTTCTTTCTTCCTTTCATTGGCGGATCTAGCCCTCGCGACCGGGGGGGGGGGTGTCTCCGGACAATAGATGTTCGTCCTCCGATGACCCTCATGTCTTTTTTCTCTCTTCCTCCCTTCCCTCCTCCCATTTTCCCTCTTTTTTAGTCGAAGGGAAGGGGGCGGGTATCTGCGCCAACCTTTTCTTTCTTTCTCTCTTATTCCTTTTATTTATTTATTTTTATTTTTCTACAGTGTTCTTGAACTCGACGCAATGGGTCTGTTGCGTACTTTTGCTACATCAACATGACACATTGTTTCTAATGTAAAATCGGCGAAAATAACAATGCGCACATTAAAAACTTTCAAAATCCACTCATTAATTCAGAAAATACCTTCCATTTCAAACAACCCGCGCTACACTAGACACTATATCACCGACTTATAACTAGATAGATGGAACTAGAGTCCCTATATGTAGAGAGTTAAGACAAGAGGGTAGTCAACTTCTGATTGGTCGATGAGTTTTAGGCTCTACGGATGCCGCCATTGGATGCGATTTTGCACTTTTGTTTACATTCGCAGTTGTTTACCAACGGTATTTTACGGATAATGAGTTATTTTTCGACGAATCTGTTAATTTTAATCATGATACGCCACAAGAATGTCTATAAATCCCAAAAGAATCTCTCAAAGCGTAAATAAAGTCGATCCACAAAAGCAGTAAAAGATTACATCGTTAGAAACTCAGCGGCACTGTAATCTTTGTAGTGGACGAAAACACAACAACGGCCCTCAGAATGTAAACAAATGTGCAAAATCGCATCCAATGGCGGCGCCCATGGTTTCACTTGTCTTAACTCTCTACATATAGGGACTCTAGACGGAACCATCTCGTTTACGTAAACATGAACAGAACTTACAAACGTTGGAATGTTTCGTTTAGATGCGTACATTTCTTATATTATTTTGTAATCTTTGATAAACCGAAAAGACCCGACAGCAAATGCAGCCAATAGTTCATGTATTTAGAAGGGAATTCCATCATTTTGTAGTTACGATGTTGTTTACTTATGCACGGTGGTTCCGTCTAGAGTCCCTATTCCGTCTATGTAGTAGTATACCGGTGCAAATAGTGTCTAGTGTAGCAAGGGCTGTTTGAAATTGAAGTGATTTCCTGAGTTAATGAGTAGATTTTAAAAGTTTTTAATGTGCGCATCGTTATTTTTACCGAATTTTACGTAAGAATCAAGGTTCCATATAGTTGTTGCAAAAGTATGCAACAGACCCATTGAACGCGAGCACCGAGTGCCAGGGGATGTTGATATTGTGTTTGATCACCTTATACTTATGGATGCTTCTCGTTCGCTCGAGCTCGAGTCCGGATCGTGCTTGTGATTTTGTGTACCGACGCGACGCAACGACCACATGCACGCGCGCAAAGCGTCCACTTGCTCCTGCGCTTGCGCCCACTGCACCGCGCATTGTCGTTTCAATCAACCCGTGTGAAAGTAATATGGTAATGAAACCTACCTACGACGCACGCGACGCGACGCGGACAACAGACCAGGATCACTGGATTTTCTTCACTTTTGTTTTTGTCTTTCCGTGAAACATCGGCTCCTATGACTACACACCACCAACTCATCGGGTTTGCGTTCGCGTTCGCATGGTGCGGCTGTCGCGACGCGATGTCCGATCAACTGTAGTGAAAATATATTACTTAATCCTTTCACTTTCCTTTAGAATTCCATTCAAAAGCGCTCAGAGCCCCTACCGAGACGGCCGTGGTTACTCTCGCGTTTGCCGCCGGATGGACTTGCGGTAAAGTACGCGGTTGGATCCGCTTGCTTTGTAAATCGCTCTCAGATTATCGGTTCTCATGTTGTTGAATATTTTACGTGGGGTCTAGTTTAGTTAGACTGACCTTGAGAACATAGGCGGCGCGTATAAGGGGCTATTGGGGCTATAGCCCCCCCCCCCACTTTTTTCGGAACGAGGGGCTAAAAGATTTTTTGAACAAGAAAAAAAGGAAAAAAGGGAAAAAGGAAAAAGAAAGAAAAAGAGAAAAAGAAGAATGAAAAAACGTTATCAATGTCTCATCGCCATCTGTCTGTTTCATTCAGAAGTTAATAAGGAAACGAGACTGTCACCTTTTGTTTATATTCTTGAAAAATTTGCCTAACCAAGTTGTTTCAAGTGTCTATTTAGTCCAAATTTTCAGTATTTTTAAATTTTAGCCCCTCTCAAGTCAAAATTACAAGTGTCCCAAAAGAAAGAGTGGTTATTTATCCCCCCACCCGCCTGCGTCAAACTTTATAATGAAAAAGGTGAAGAAAAAAAGAAAAAAGAAGAAGAAAAAAAAGCTTGTTGATTTTTAGCCCCCCACTTTTTGACCCCACGCGCCGCCCATGCTTGAGAAAATATATGCAATTGCAAGCAGCGCAAGTTCTGATTGTCGAAGTACAGAGAAAGTGAAGATCAGTTGCGGCTCGTGCAATTTGGCAACCATGCTAATTTTCCATTTAAACTTATGCTAAAGTATCGATATCTTGGGGGTGCGATGCACCTCCTGAAGATCGATTGTTTTACATAGGTTTAAATGGAGAGAATCCGTTGTTGCCAGATTGCACGCGCCGCCACTGGTGAAGATTTATTTGGACCGTTCAACGATATTCAATTTGGCAGTGCGACCTTTATAACGTGTCGTTTGACAGCGTTTTATTTTGCCCATTTAAGCTCATGCAAAAGATCGAATTATTGGGTGTTCGGTTAGTACTCTTGAATTCGACCTTTTACATAGGTTCAAATGGACGAAATGCAACGTTGGCTGTGCGTAGGTAGAGCGCCGTTGTGCAACGCCAATTTAAACTTATTAAGAAGATCGAGCTATTGGATTTTTGGTGAATGGAGCTGTTGCAAACTCTTGCTACAGGCTTTAGGGGTGCAAAATATGCCCGATCTGACGACCGCGCGGTCGCGTGAAAATGTGGACGCCCGCGTGAAAATGTGGACGGCCCCCCAAAATGTGGAAGCGTAGTATGAAGAATCTGATAGGTACACTGCACTGCAGAGGACTTTGGCATCGTATTCTCGGCTTTTCACGCCATGCGCTAGCGTATCCTACGCGCGGCGCAGCGCATAACATCGCGCTCTCAGACTGATTTCGTAAAAAGTACGTCCGTAAAACATTCGCGTGCGTTATTGGTACCGTTTCGCAGCCACGATTATATGCCGCGATTTTCGGGAAAACTCGATATTTGAAAAGAGCAAAATCAATTCTATGGAAACCTGTTTTGGGGAAATCGATTTTGTTGAAACCCATTTAGTAACAAATCGATTTCCACAAAATCAATTTTCAGAAAAAAAATCAAAAATCGATATCCACAAAAAATGCAAAAATCGGTTTCCACAAAGACACGATATTCGGTTTCCACAAAATCGAATTTGTGGAAAAGTGAAATTCGATTTCCAAAGAAAACACAAATATTGGTTTTCACGAAATCATTTCCCCCGAAAAACGCAAAAATCGATTTCCACAAAAATCGATTTCTACCTTATAAGCTGTCTACAAAAGTCAAAACAAGTTTCCACAAAACAGATTTCCAGTAAATAAGTTTGGCTTTCTGCATAAGTTGTTTTTTTTTAAAATAACTGGTAAATCCTCCTTTAAGCCGGAGAGCTGCCAATATACTGCATTAAATAGAAACTAGAGTTAACGCTTTGTTTCTTAAAATTTTTCTAAAAATGGAGCAAGCGCGTTGATTTTTTTCTGAAAATGAAGCAAGCGCGTTGATTTTTTTCTGAAAATGAAGCAAGCGCGCTGTTTTGAGCCAAGGAAAAGTTGATTTTTCTGAAATAATAAGTCAGCGCGTTATTTTTGTTGAATATTTAGTGAGCGCGTGAATTTTTCTGAAAATTGAGTGAGCGCGTGAATTTTTTCTGAAAATTGAGTAAGCGCGTTGTTCTGAGCCAAAATTTTTTCCACCGCGTTAAAATAAGCAAAAAAAAAAAAAAAAAAAAAAAAAAAAGGTCAGCAGATTTTGTGGACAGCAAGCAAATTGTGGACAGGTCCAGCTTGGTGGTCTCGTGAAAATGTGGACGCCTGGGCACATTTTGCACCCCTGCAGGCTTATATATAGTTGATCGTGGGGTAAATCTCTGTACATGTGACGAAAATTGCTCTAAAAAAATCACGAAATCCACTCCTGAACTCATAAATTGCTTTCAAACGCGAGACCGCCGTAATGGCGGTGATTATTGCCTTTTACATTGGGTTTCCCTATCTCAATAAGCTCCATCCTCTTGAGGTTTTCTCGTGACACCACACTAGAAGAAGAAGAAGAAGAAGAAGAAGAAGAAGAAAAAGAAGAAGAAGAAGAAGAAGAAGAAGAAGAAGAAGAAGAAGAAGAAGCATACAACTTGCATAAGATTCAGAGGCGGTAATTACGTGCCATTACGGTCTCGCGTTTCGACGTTTGAAAGCATTTTATGAGTTTTGGAGTGGATTTTTTGATTTTTTAGTGCGCTCTTCGTCATATATAAAGGGTTTTACCCCATCATCAACCATTGATATCTAAACCTGTAGCAAAAGTTTGCAACAGCTCTATTCTTACGAATTCGACATTTTACCGTGGTTTAAATGAACAAAATTTAACGTTGATGGCAGTACGGTGTAGTGTGCCTTTTGGCCCCTGGGTTTAGGAACGAGTTGGCCCAAAATGCATCAGCATGTCTTTCTATTATTCCTTCTTATTGGATCTTAGACTGATTTAAGTTATGCTTTTCTTTTGTCGTCCGGCAAGCGGGAACAAAAAGAGGAGAAAAATACTATCGTCAACTTACAAGACTTGTGAACTGAGTGTAGTCGTCATAAGGAAATGCAATACTTGAACGAGAGGACGGTTTCTGGTTTGCATTACCTCCTGGAGCTGGTCCACCATTCACGCCTGTTACTCCTGCCAGCAAAGATACCAGCAAAATTCGCTAAAACAAACAGATAATGTTTGAAATTAGATAATCACATTAATTTATTTGTCAAAGAATCAACAAAACAGACACATTTTTGGATTGAGACTTTCAGTTTCTATGACGAAGACGCGCAATCATAAGGCACCACTAGCTAGCCACCCGGTAACTCGAGTGAAAAGATTTTCACCGAAGATACCAGTCTTTCGTTTTCTTTTGAAAATATACGATGCACGCATCCAGCCGGCTCCGAGATCAATTTTGCATTCCTTAACAAGCCAATTTGGAAGAACGCTTTTTGAATCAACGCACTATGGTTTGAAATCATCAAAAATTGGCCAAAAGTCAGAAAGTAAATTTCTCATAAATTCGTCACTTATAAACTTTCAGCTTCAATGTTATGCACAGAGAACACTTTGAACACGTAATTTAAACTTAGAAATGACAGAGACAGCTTTTAAGAGTAAGCGTAAAAACTAGAAAAAGATTATTTTTGATGCCTTTTTTTCACCGAGTTTTGGCCACTATTTTCTGATCTCAGACCATAGTGCAACGATACAAGAAACACTTCCTGAGCGGAAATGATAATCGTCAAAAAGTATACGAAGTAGAAAACTTGGATTGTTCCGCCTCGACAAGTATATATGTATGTATAGAGGCAGGTCAGTTTAAATCAGGATAATCAGCTTTGCCGGTTGCTGGCATCCTACGCTTTGAGTTCGAAACGAATCTATAAGTACATAAACTGAAGAGAGGGCCTGCGTTCATTTGTTTGCACGGGCATTCTTCATTGGGTTTGTTTCAAACTAATTTTGCGACAGTGTTGTTATAGGAAGTCGTTTCTTTCGGAAATTGCACGGAAATCACATTGAAAGCATTTAAAAGTTTAAAAATTCACTCACAAACTCAATAAATACGTTTTAAACAATTTCAAGATGGCGGTCAAAAGGGTGGATCACAATGGGGAGTCCCATTTAATCGCAACTTTCCATGCTGAGAAAGCTGCTTCACGGAAAAAAAAGATTAGTAAAAATAACCATACGGATACCTGGTTTTGGCACCTGCTAGATGTTATGGTAAACTTGACCAGAAGTATGGTACATTTACCGATACTTTGAGTAAATTCGACATGCAATCAGGTAACATCACCTAGTACCTAGTCAAAACATAGTATACTTCTGGTTAACATTACCATAACATCTAGCAGGTGCCAAAATCAAGTATCCGTATGGTTATTTTCACCGTAGTTTTTTTTCCGTGTAATTGTTTTACAGAACTCCGCCCGGTAAAATTCTCTCTGACTTAACGGAAAACCGAGGACGCGGGCGCAAAGCGCCAATGGCCCCGGGGGGGGGGGGGGCTTAGATAAATTGAGACAAGGCCGCGGCAGCACACTATCTAGAACAATTTTCTTCTCTCTTGCTCGTTGCTATGAGACGCGACCATTGTAAAGCATAGAAAGAACCTTCTGCCGTCAGGTGCGTCATTTGGATTGCATTTATTGTAGCATACAATTTTGTCTACCCTGACTTAGTATTGCATTGCATTATTATTATTATTATTATTATTATTATTATTATTATTATTATTTTTTTTTTTTTTTTAAATAAAAATCGCATAATCTGAAAAAGAATGTATCTCGTGTTTCCATATTATTTGCATTGAGAGCAAAATAGGGCACTTGCGGGTGGAATCAATTCTAGAGGCAAACTTATGGAAAAGTGCCAAGGGGGGGGGGGTGCAAATTCGGTAAAACGTGATCACTCTTTCCTCCGAAAATCAGTGAACTAATAAAAAAAAAGGCATCTGCCTCTTATCAGAGTTGACTAGAGCAGACCGTCCATTCAATCACGACTCCTGTTCACTCTTTGGCCTGGAGACTTGAACGCTCGGGTAGGAACGGAGACTCGGCGTGCGCCGCACTATGTGGTATTTGACCAAAAAAGCTGGCATAAACTAAAAAAAAAAAAAATCGCTGTTGGGAAAAACTGTTGTGATATTCGGAATCTACATAGATTTTTGCATTAGAAAATTGTATTTAGCGGGTCTAAACTAGATTAATTTAACTAGAATCCACCAGGGGAAAAATCAGTTTTACCACCATTAAATTTAGCCTCAGCACGAGACTATAATCAAAGTAAAAAAAAAGTGTTTCAAATGAAGTCAGAACAAAATTTTTGTACATGGATCGTCTTCCTGAAGGTATTTACAATCAGTTTATGCCTATTTTATTCAATTTTAATTTGAATTTGATATTTTTTTGCTATTTCAAAGTTTTTAGCTAAAAACGTAAATTTTCCGATTTTCAAGAGAACTTAAGTTCAATTATCCTGCCACATCCCGCGGGTATATATATGAGAAATGGTAGTCCTTAGTGCGTACTTATAGGCCTTGAAGTCAGAAGTTGCGGAAAAATGCGGCTTTTCCGGGAAAATTAGCTCGAATTTTGCGTTTTTGCACGAAATTCTCGTTTTTACGTGTTGTAAGGGCTACATCACTACAAGAGTGAAATTTGGCAACACCGTCCAACTGACTTGAAACTCAGTATCCAAGGGTACTTTTTAACGCTGAATTCATATTTTGCACCAGTTTTTCAAAATTCGAAAATCCAAGATGGCTGCCGACCGATTAGCCAAAAAATTTGTCGGCGGCCATCTTGGATTTTCAAATTTTGAAAAACTGATGTGAAATTTGAATTCAGCGTTAAAAAGTACCCCCGAATACCAAATTTCAAGTTATTTGGACAGTAGAAACAGTTTATGCCAACTTTTTCGGTCAAATACCACATAGTGCGCCGCCGCGCTCCCCACCGGCAGAGGCACCCACTCCACTGCTGCTCTCTCGCGAAATAAGGTAATCAAGAAATCCTTTGGCGATGATGAGGAAGAAAGATACCAACGGTAATTAAATTAACTCACATGATATTCACTTAACAATTCATTTATCACCTTATTAAGCAATAATTAATTATGATAAAGAAAGAAAAAAAAAACGCGAGCGACATTAGCCCCGGGGCTCGTTAGCCGCGTCGTCGATTAAGTCATAAAAATTAAAAACAAATCTGGTATCCGAAACATTAAAGCATTTTACGTTACGATTTTTGTATGCAGCGCATTACTGAACTGTGACGTTTATTCGTATTAATCTTGGCTGTCGTGTTGGTATTTCTTTCTTAAAATGTTATCTATTTGGTTCCATTTCGCGTTGTGCCTTTTACGAATCAGGTTCACGTTTAATCCAGTAGCGCACCGAAAGTTTCTTCATCTCTCTCTTTCCTCCATTAAAAAACGTATGTTACACAAGGATGGACGACGAGATAAAACCATCTCTTTCTATCCTTTTCCTACTTATACATTCAAATGGGAAATGAGAGAGATGGAAGAGATCCTGGTTGCGCCAGTGGTCTAATGTGTTGCCCACATGTAAAAGTAATATACGCAGGTATTTTCACGTAATAGTTATTTCACTGTAGTTTGTTGTAAACTAAGAAATTCTGAGATATTTTTATTTCGAAAGTTCCAGAGGCGACCAGGTTTATCGCCTTTCGAGTGGCTCTTCTCTGTCATGTCTACATCTCAGTACTTTATTGCAGAGGTCGTCTAATCTAAAAGCGATAGAGATTCTCTAATTCTTCTAAATTATTTTTTCTCGCTTAGTGACGGTTTACTAAGCAGAATCAACAGTCACTGACTGTAGCCAGTTATTTACAGATGAGTGTTTAATCACTCACCCAACAGTTCTGATGATCACGAACCTTCATTTTCCTTTTCATAGAAAATAATTTCACTTTTTTCCCCCCCTCGCAACGTCGACGTGACTATGCGTGCAATAGCTAATTACGTGGGCTCATCGGCCCATGGTTCAAAGCATCTTCAACAGTCAAACAGCCGAATAATTAAAACTATGACTGCACCGCGGATTCCTCGCGCTTGTAGAGGATGAAACCGCGAATGTCGACCAGCGTTACCAAATTTCGCGAAAAGAAAATACACGGCTTTAGCATTGGAAATCTATGGTGACAATATTAATTTCCTTTTTCTGTCGTGACTTTCATTTTATGCTTGTTTCTCTGCTATTGAGCTGTTTCAGATGTGGAAGCCAGGTAGACCTGTAATCTTAGGTAACTTGCAGATTTTTAATTCATCGTAAGATAACAAATTCAATTTCACTTTCAATTTCAATCAATCAAATTCACGCGAAACTTTAAATCTGCATTTAAAAACAATTCTAATTGTAGGACAAAAACTTTCAACCCACCTTATTTTATTCAATTTTCCGTCTTTTTTTTTCTTCAGATACTTCAATTAAAAGACTAGATCGACTTGTCCTCCCTACCTGAAAGCCTCTATTGACGATGCAGTTGTTTCCTCAAAATTGACATCTGGTGATCGGTAGTGTTACATAGGTACTTAATTTTCTAATATTCGTATCTTACGGGCATTTGAAACGTTGCATATATTATTATTTTGAGAAATGAGTTTTAGTGTAGTGACTGCATGATGACCCCCCGACAACATATGGTTGATCACTCTGGGTTTAAGCCTCTACAAGGCCTCTTCAGTCGATGAAATCGGATCCTCAAACTTATCTCCAAAGTAATAATCATCTGGTAATTGCGGTGCGCGCCATCCAGCCATCCACCATCGTAGTTTGGCGGCTGAAAACCTAGGTGACGATCATCGGTGTTGTCTGAGATGATGCATATCTACTTAATCATAGCAGACTCGTCGTCCGTCAAGGTACACATTATTTTGAAAGTTTTGATGTGAGAAAAACCGTTGATTTTTCAATACTTGAAAATTATGTATGCTACGCACCGATCACCAAAAGCCCGCTCGGGAGCTACTTTGAGGGTCCAATTTGATCGTCTGACGGGGCCTTTAAACGCCCTATCACATTTTGAAGAAAGAGCCTAATGTTTCCTACTTAAATCAATATCAAACTCATTATGGTTCCTCCCAAACCATTGATGACTGTTTTTCTCAGTTCGTTTTTTATAAACTAGCTAGTACAAAAATATCGATTATTTTGGAGCTTTAATCGAACTTCTTGAGTAACGGCGACTCTTTTCAATCCATTTTTAATAGCGGTACATTGCAATTTACGAGTCTTTGTTTTACAGTTTCTATTTTTCACAAAAAATTTGGCAACTCTGTAATGCTCTTTAGCATCTTCTATGCAACAACCGCGACCGTGTGCTTATCGAAAGTTTGCCCAAAATTATAAGCTCTATCTGGTTTTTATTCTTATTTTTTTTTTCTCTCCCAGCCCTTCCAAGTCAATGTTTTCTCTCACCTCTGCTCGATGTGTATATTTCAGTGCTATCCGCAAACAAGTACTCTCGTACCTAAATATCCTCGCTAGTTTTTGGCAATCGTTATGAACAATGAACGTGTCTGTAAACTGTCAAGTAGGTATTTCGTTTTGACTGCGGTTTTCATTACAGCCTGGCTTTTGTTGAAATGTGTCTTTGTCACGATAACGATCGTAAATCATAAAGGTATTCTCGTTAAATAGATAGCATATGGGCCGTTTCAGTTGCTTGGGTGGCACATAGACTGAGTGAGTCACCGCACGATGAATCAAAATTTAGCTATGTTTGACGAAATATTTCGACGATGGGTAACTCTAATTTGGGCTTAATTTCGACTTGATATTGGTGATCGATGGGTATTAAAGTGAGGTTCTGTTCACATGGTGTCTAGGACGTAAATTTCGTCCAACTCGTATGTTTGACCTTTGATATAGCACAAACGCTGCTGCCCTTGTTAAAATCGTGGGAAATGCAAGATGTCTCATTCCACTAGAAGAGGACTAACCTTTTTTTTTGCGCCGGGCTGACAAAAATATACAATCAAAGAGTCTATGGGAAAAATGATAAATGTCACAAAAATCAAAATTAAAGTTTTCATGGTCATCTAAGCGGATACAAAGGTACGCATTGAATAGAGATCAATACAATCGCGCGATACAATCTATCTTGGTGGATGGAAATGAATTGTTGATTATTACTCGAAAGAATAACTTCTAAAACGCGCCATTTACCCCTTTCCTTCAGCTTAAAATTGAAATTTGGTTTTTGTGACACTTTTATCGTTTGTTCTCTGAACTCTTCAATTGGCATAGCACTAACAATAAGTCTAAATCAGTGGCGCGGCGTAGCATGCAATTTGGCGACGTTGTAATGAGTCCAATTAAACCCGTGTATGATGTCGAATGCAAATGTGTTCACCGAACACCAAACAGTTCGATATTTTTCATGGGTTTAAATGGACACATAACAACGTTGCCAAATTGGTCTCTAGACCAGTGGCGCGCCACTGGTCTAGAAAGAAGATGTATCGCGTGCAGAACTTTACCGTGCAAAATGCATAAAGTATGTGAAAAATGTAATGTTTAATTCGACAAAATCTCGGGGCAACTTGGCCGCCTTTGCTTCAGCGGCGCACTATGGTCCCAAATCAAATCCTAGGCGGTCAAAAATCGATGTGTTCAAAGTTGGAAAAATCTATTCTAACTACTATACATGATTTTAGAGGGTTTATTTAGAAAGGTAATCACCCCTAGATTGTCTTATATTCATCGCAGAAAAATAATAGATGGAACCGTACTTCCTGTGGTATTTCATGTCTGAGTATTTTTGACCGCTTAAGATTCGATTTGGATCCATAGTGCGGCGGCTCGCTAGGTGAGGCAAGTGAGGCACTGCCTCACCTCAGTGACGTAACTTTGAAACTCGGGCCTCACCAACAGAATCTGCATACTCTAAAATAACTCATTGACCTCAACCCCCCCCCCCCCCACCACCACCTAACTCATAACTGCCAGCCCGAGCGCCAACATTTTTAAGACCCCGAGCTTTCAAAATAGTGATAGAAATATTGAAAGATCCCCTACACGGAAAAAAAAACTACGGTGAAAATCACCATACGGATACCTGATTTTGGCACCTGCTAGATGTTATGGTAATATTAACCAGAAGTATACTATAAGTTTTGACTAGGTTCTAGAAGATGTTACCTGATTGCATGTCGAATTTACTCAAAGTATCGGTAAATGTACCATACTTCTGGTCAAGTTTACCATAACAACTAGCAGGTGCCAAAATCAGGTATCTGTATGGTTATTTTCACTAATCTTTTCTTTCTGTGTACAGTTGTTTTCGGGCTTCTACGCGTGAACGGGACCCTTTTAGCTCTTCCTCACCGAACCTCTGGTGAAGGAGGGGTTCCTAAAGTCCTAGGAGACGGAATTATGAGGCTAATTTATTTGGGAAGAAGGGCCTCACTTCAAACAAGTAGACTTGCTGTCTTTTGTAAAAATATTGACTTTAACTGGTCATTCTTATCATGGGTGATAAAATGACTTTTTGACGCTTAAAAAGCTGTAAATTTCAATTGTTATTTTTACTGTCTTTCCTCTTCAACATTTTCGTAAACCAATTTTTCGGCCGATATATTTATATTTTTGGTTGCTATAAATGTTTTGACGAGATCATTTCCATGATATCCCTCGTTGTCAGCGAAATAAACCTGTTACCGTGCAATCACCTGCACAGGTAAATAAAATGGGGGGGGGCAAAATAAAATAAATTATCTATTAGGTAAGTCACGTCCACCTGCTCCGGCCAACACGTGCTTTATTCCAGGGAAAATTTACCCTCCGCGAATTTTATAATCAAACTGCTCCGGTATAAAGTAATGTGTATCATTCCGCGGGACTCGCTTTCCCGGCGTTCTCGTGCCTCGGATAATTATACTGCCCAACCGCAGCTTTGCAAAGAGTTTTAATTGCAATACTGGCCACTCGGTGCATCTCGGTGCAATGTGCATCCGTCCATCCACTCGCGGTCCTTAATCAGTGCACATCGTGAGTTGTTGCCGATGGATGCTGCATACTGTATACTGCGCATATAGCTTCCACCGACCACCACTCACACTCACTCCTTAATTCGAATTAAATCTCGCGCCTTTCAAAGCCAGCGTTTTTAACCCTATTCAAACTGTAATTGAATCGGCTGTCTTTCATCAGTGGAGCGTAGAAGATAGTTAAAGAAGGACAAGGAGAATAAGGAGAGAAAAAAAGTGCAGCACAAAAAGAGAGTCGTACTTCACCCTGCGCATGACACGGTGCGGCTGCCTGGCGAGTCGAACGAACTTTCAACTTTGAGCAACCCGTATTATTTAACTAGCGGTGTAAACAAGTGAACAAGCCACGCTTAAGCTTGTCGACTTGCGAGCGCAAGTTCTGGCAGTGTTGCCAGATCACTCAGAAGCAAACTTCCTGAGACTAATTAGAGACTATAGTCTTTTGATGATCCTTTTTTGTGCTTTTTAGTCCAAGCAAATGAAAATGTTCGGTAAGCTGAAAACAAGGACGTCGTTGGTTTCTAACTAGATTTTATAGTTTCGGAGTTCCGATTTTGGCCCAAAATACATTGTTTTAAATGAAGACCCTGCGTTGTAACGTCACACCACACACGATTGTATTATTTGCAACATTTACATGCACGGGTGCATCTCCGAAACTATGGGACTCTTAAGAAAAAACGAAAGGAACCTTTAGGTCTCAGCTCATCAAATACTTTCGTTTTCAATCTAAAAGTCACCAAATTTCAAACCCATGCAACTGTCCCAGATAGGGAGTCCAGACACGACGCTTTTCTATGTTTCCGAAAGAAGCCGACCGCTTGAACGAATTCGAACTGTGGACCAGCGAGTGGTGGACAGGAGGATTCGCTGGAATTTCGGTTCATTCCCAACATACGTTCATCTACTCCTCTTTCCCCTCACCACATCGACTCTTTTGAGTGGAACCTTCACTGTCTACGACTTTTTCTTTTCTCCGTGGAAACCTAAAACCAACTCAGAACTTGTCGAGCTCTTGTCTGTATACTTTCTATAGACTTATTCATCGAGGGACTCAAATAGAGACCCGGTGCAAAGCTTGCGACAAGTGTCCCTTTTCCCGCAGCTCTTTGGCCTGGCGGACTCATCAAGCGTAAATGTTCGCGAATAGTCTGGCGTACATTCTTGACCTTAATGGAGTTGTTGTCACTGTAGGCTCATCTGAACAGTGAACACCACTAGCGCACGGGGTTCGGAAAAATCCCCATCGTCTCATAGGAAACACGTCAGTTATTACTCAGATGAGCTCCAAAAAACGTTGGATCGGGTCCAAATAAAGTGAACATTTAGTGGATCAAGTTATCATGATCCACGTGACCATACGCGTAAACACGCAACACGCGCTAGGAGATGAAATAATAGCCAAATAGATGCGTTGCGTATCGCATAGCCAGCATGAAAACTGGGCCGATCATTTATTTTTTCGCTAAACCGATGGTTAAGGCTGTCCATAAGTGACGCTATTGGTGTATCGTGGGTAGCTGTTAAAAATAGGCAAATTAATAACTATGATTACCTTTGGAGCAGTCAAGTATCGCCACTGATAGATAGTTTTTTTTTTAATGATCGGTATCACGATGAAGTAATGATCGGTCAGCAGGTTACCTGCTAAAAGAATTCAACGCTAGATATCTATGTCAATATCAATGAGTAGCTAACTATTCCTACTTCGCGGTATTGGTTTTGCCTATCCCTCTGATTGAAGGCGCTTCACCATACCCAAAGATTACTTATACTCCAGATATGGCACTAGCTAAAATCTTGTTGAGCGCATTCATTGCTAAAACACATACACTGGCCCACGGTTTGTTTACGTTTCGGCGAGCGAGAGACGCGCGGGCGGGCGGGGTGGGGCCAGTCAGATGGCCCACGACCCCCACCCCGCCCTCACATCACTCACTTGCCGAAACGCAAACAAACCGTGGGCCAGTGTATGTGTTTTAGCTTGGTTTTAGAAATGAAGGCGCTCAACGAAATTTAACATTAGCAAGATAGCTAGTGCCATATCTGGAGTATAAGTAATCTTTGACAATACCCTATACTGCAAGTGTCAACCATAGACGTATTTTATTTCTCCAACAATTCGTTTTCGTCGTCAACATTTATAATTTGTTTGCTTGTTGACGGCTTTTTGGCGGCGAAAAGTGGGCGCGGTTTGAAAAGTCGTAACAAGCTAGAATTTAGATCGGTAACAATGAATATGACTTACGCCATCTCCTACTTCGTTGACAACAATTTCAACAATAATCACCAACGTGCTCCTAAGCTAGAGTCGACGAGGTGATTATATAACCTCTCATGAGTGATTCGCGCTTTTTCTTTGAACTTTCGTGCCTTTTTTTTGGCGTGTTCATTAGTAAAAGTTGGGTTTTAGTCATGTGACCACCGTAATCTTTTCCACTGTAGTTTTGTATTGACTCATTCCTCATTGATTAGAAGTGTAGATATCTTGGACGTTTCTTGTTTGCCATTTTGCCTTGTCCAAAATTTGCCATGTTTGCTGATTTTGGACATTTTTCTTGTTTGCCTTGTTTCCGCGTTCATTTTTTAAATAACTTTATAAAGCTGCATTAGAACTGTTAAAGACTTCCAACTGGCAAAAAAGTGAAAAAAGTGAGGAGTTTTTACACTGATTGTGAAAATTCTTTTTTTAATCGGAATGAGAATTCTTTCTTTAATCCAAGGTGTATTTCGTTTGTGTTAAAGAAACTGGACAGTGAAATATTGACTAAGGGGAAATTCCTTTAACCCGAGGAAAATGTCTGCTGCTACAAGTGAAAGATTCTTTGCTATGACAGTGATTCTCCTTCATGCAATCAGAAATTACTTCGCGCAAGGAAAACTGTCACAAGTAAACGTGTTTCCTTCTTTTTAAAGAAGTGATTTCTCTCAGTGTACAATGGTACTCGTTTTCGTAGACGAAAACAAATTGTTGGTGTATAGTTCGCGAAATAAAATGCGATTCATTTGTGTTTGTTTTTACTATACTTATATCCAGTGGCGCACCGAGAACTTTAGTTTGGTGGGGGTTTCACTGCAAATTTTCCATTTTCTGAGGCCTAAGGGGGGGGGGTTTCAGAGAAATTTTGGCCGAAGATGACCTTTTTTAGGGCAAAATCTTGATGCTTAGGGGGGGTTTTGACCCTAAAACACCCCCTTCGGTGCGCCACTGCTTATATCTCTATGGAATGGGTGTGTTGCAAACTTTCATTGGAGCTAAAGAGAGGGTGCACTCAAGAGTAAAATCACTTGAAAATCATGTAAAGACGGTGGAGAGGACCAGAAAGTTCCTGAAAAGACTCACAAGCTCAATAACTGCGTTGAAACTAAATGCTGAGATATCTGTTATATGAACGAGTAACAATGAGAGTGTCAAGTGTCCCATCTACATGCAGCTTCTTCTATGAGTCTATGATGAAACATTTTTCTTTGCGCAGAAAGTTGCGATTAGACGGAACTCCCACCATTGTGATCCGCTCATTTGACCGCCATCTTGGAATTTTGTTTAAATGCATTTATTGTGTTTATGAGTCCATTTACTTACTGACGCACAGAAAAAAAAAAAAAAAAAAAAAAAAAAAAAAAAAAAAAAAAAAAACAGAAAAAAATACATTGGTAGCGCTGACAAAACCCTTGGTAGAATAATGACCCTGCAAAAGAGTTTAGTTGAGCTAACCAAATCTCCGGTTCATCCAGCGAAATCTCTTTAGTTAATCAGGAGTACACAGAGAAAAATGCCTCGGTTGTTAGAACTGAAGATTCGACTTATTTTGATCACCGAAATTTTCGGTTGAATAAACCAAAATTTTCGGTCGCAAGTACCGAAGAAATCGGTAAGTATAACCCAACTTCCGCCTTTACCTAATACTCAGTATTACTGATGAAGCATTCGGTACTCAGGACGAACATTTCGGTTCCTCTAACCGAAAACTTCGGAGATCAAATTTTACCGAATTATTTTTCTCTGTGTACAAAACCATTGGTAAGCTCTACCGAAGTCTTTTGCTGGGTCATTCCGAATTATTTTTCTCTGTGTACAAAACCATTGGTAAGCTCTACCGAAGTCTTTTGCTGGGTCATTCCGAATTATTTTTCTCTGTGTACAAAACCATTGGTAAGCTCTACCGAAGTCTTTTGCTGGGTCATTTTTCTACCAAAGGTTTTGCCAGCGCTACCAAAACGTTTTTCTGGTTTTTTTAGAGCGCTTTTTTTATGTATGAGGTAGATCCGAAAAGAATAAATGATCGACCCGCAAGGCATCTACAATCTATATGTCTCCACTAGTATTTATACGGAAACAGAGAATATTTTCACATTTTTTTTGTCCAGATCTGGCAACTACGCCCTAGAATAATGAATGAGCGTAGCGCGCGAACCGCAAAACCACCGACTTGTTGCCGTGCCATGTGACGCTATTGAACCTGGATCGCGGCGCGACGCGGACTCGATGTTATGCGCGGTAAAGTGTACAGCGTGTATACACTGTACAGACCTACACAGTTGAACTTGTTAACACTTTTTTTCCCTCACTCCTTCCCCCTCCCCCCTCCCCTCTCTCTCTCTCTCTTCTTTTTTCCTCCTCCTCTTTTATTTATTTTGAGAGAGCATTTTGTGATAAATATTACTTTCACAATCTTGTCTTTTTTTTCTTTTTTACTTTTATTTTTAGCTACAGCTACTTCCTCGCGCCTCACCCTCCTCTCTGTCCTCTGTAGCGCGCGCACGAGGGACGAAGGTACCCACAGCAAGTTCGCACACCGATCGATACTCAGAACGGCTATCACTGAACCAGGGTTAACCGCTCTCGCTTTTCCTCTTGACCGCAGTGATTCGCAAAAGTCCTTTTTGCGTCATCGAATAGTTTTAATCGAATGTACATGTTTCTTGTCTATATGCCTCTTCTGACGACCGGATTGGATCCTTAAAGTCGCCTTCAAGCGAATAACATCTACTAATTGGTGCGCACCATTCACCATCATAGTTTGGCGGCTCGAAAACCGTTGACGATCGCATCGATGTTGTCGAGGATCATCATTAATCGTGGCAGAGATTCAATGGGTCTGTTGCATACTTTTGCTACAACAATATAGAACCTTGATTCTTAGGTAAAATTGGCGAAAATAAAGATGCGCACATTAAAAACGTTCAAAATCCACTCATTAACTCAGGAAATCACTTCAATTTCAAACAGCCCGCGCTACACTAGACACTATTTGCACCGGTATACTACTACATAGACGAAACCACCGTGCATAAGTGAGCAACATCGTAACTACAAAATGATGGAATTCCCTTCTAAATAAATAAACTATTGGTTGCATTTGCTGTCTGGTCTTTTCGGTTTAATCAAAGATTACAAAATAATATAAGAAATGTACGCATCCTAAACAAAACATCCCAATGTTTGTAAGTTCTGTTCATGTTTACATAAACGAGATGGTTCCATCTATGTAGTTATAAGTCGTTGATATAGTGTCTAGTGTAGCGCGGGTTGTTTGAAATGGAAGGTATTTTCTGAGTTAATGAGTGGATTTCGAAAGTTTTTAATGTGCGCATCGTTATTTTCGCCGAATTTTACGTCAGAAACAATGTGTCATATTGATGTAGCAAAAGTACGCAACAGACCCATTCCCGTCAGGATACACAACTTTTTGAAAGTTTTTATGTCAAATGTTAATTAATTATATTTGAAAATGTTATAAGTCGCGCAGTGCACAACATGCCCACTTGAAAGCTACTTTGAGGATCCAATTTGATTGTCTGAAGAGAGGCAGTTTGGTTTCGGTGTAAAGGGCAGTGGTTCGTGAGCGATCGATCTACCATTTCCCCTCCTTTGAACTTACGGAAAAGTATCGAGTATCTGGAGGCTCTGCTGAGCCAGCTCAAGATACATTTTTCTCCATAGGTTTACTTGAATGCGATCCGGAACAACAGAGACCATTAACATCTTTGCTCATTCGTCAACGTAGGAGCCGTTGGACGTTGGACGTCAGCGATTAAAAAAAACAAAAAACAAAAAAAAAAAAAAAAAAAAAAAAAAAAAAAAAAAAAAAAAAAATTAACTTGGGCCTCCATTTAGACAGGTCAGTCCAATGGCGCTGTAGTCTTTATGACCAAACCGGGAAAATGTTATTCAAACGGAGGTTGATTTTCCAATTTGGTCAAGTCCCATTTCCGGCGTAGGAACGGAGCAAAAGATTTCAGCGCTATCGGACTGATAAATGGACCTTGACTTTTACTGATACCTCATTGTCAGTACCAACGACCAACGCATCTCATGCTGTCATCATTAGCTGCAATTTATGGACCCGTTAATTAATTAAATGCTGACATTTATCGACATGTGTCGATCAATAATCATTTGGGATACCCTTTGTAGGAACATCTTTCTTCTCTCCTTAATTCTCAAGCAACGCATCTGGACGCCGATAGGAGAGAGAGGCGAAGAGAAGGTGGAGAGACTGTTAAAGATCTTAAAAAGTATCGATCAAGGATCAAGGTATTTTCCTCAGTGTTATATAGTCTCTCTACATACCTTTTTGAAATTAGAGTTTGCCTTTCCAACTTTCACATCCTCACAGTTACTCTGAGTGCAAGGTGATGGAAACACGTGACTTTAAAGCAACGGAGAACCACTTGTTCCATCCTCCCAAGTCATGTATCATGTATTTTAAAACATCGGCGTTTTAGATCGACAATTAAGTTTTATAATCCGTGTTCAATTCGTAATGTCCGTATCTTTCATCGCTCAACCCTTGTGTTATTATAAGTAAAAGTAACGTGACCATGATTTATTCTCAATCTTTATGTGTACCTATATACTTTATTGTCAGTCTCTTATTCTCTCAATCTTTCTCGGGTTATAATGTAAGTACTTGCGCTCGTAAGTTATTGGACATCTACCTCTTTAAATGTAGTTTCTTCTTAACATCAGTCATATCCTATTGTGACGTTTCAATCAAACTGAGGCTGTTTCATATTTCCAGCGATTTTACCGATGAAGAGCTTCACAAGTCAGAAACTGCCCTCAGAAGAAGTTTAACTTCAAGAAACGGATTTATCGTACACGTGTATGTGTGTAGAGCTCATCCAATGTAGTCAGTTGCAGGAGCGTGCCGTGGTCTCCAAAGGGGGGGGGCGAGGATGCAATCATGCTGCCCTCCGCGAACAAAATTTTAATTTGATTATTTAATTTAACATTATTTTTTTTTTTTTTTGGCTTGTTATACTCACTGATTTTGCCGCCCTCTGTAATGCATTTTGAAAGATAACCTTTTCTTTTGTTCTTTTTTTTTTGTGTTCACCCTGCCGCACTCGGAGAATGCCGCCCGGGGCAATGGTACCCCCTCCCCCCCCGGCATGCCCCTGGTTAGTTGCAAGAGCCTTTCACAAAATGAATCCCCCTTTCCTCTTTTCCTTCATTTTTGGATATTTAGGGTTCATTTTCAATGATCTTAATTGGATAAGTTTCTTTTCGATTTCTTCAAAAATAAATAGTTATGCTTCTGATTGTTAGCGCTAAAATTCCAAGAAGGCAAAGTGAATCCCTGCCATGAGTGTCCATTGTAGAATACTTATGCTGCAGAGCCATTGCATCGCTGTCGTCTCGCATGGAACTTTAGAGCTTATTTCAGAAGTGAAGGCGGACCCCGGCTAATAATTCTCGGGGAATCTTCACTATTCATTCCATGAAATCAAAAGAAAACTTGCTTAAGACTCATTTTTTTTATTTTAAAGCGTTCTCAATGAAAACCCATAGCTCATCCTCATTTTTTTTTTTTTTTCATTTTCATCGTGCAATGTGAGAAATGACATCGAAAAAATTCCAAAGATTATATTGGTTGGTGCCCGCCTGCAACTCTGAGACAAGCATCGGTGAGCTGCGCATACACTTCTGAAACGAACTCTACGCGCGCACAACTGACCATTCACTGCGTATAATGCTTCATTTGCTGCTCAAATTCCGCTGCGTAAAAAGTAGACATGGTTCGAGTCAAAATTGCGATTTCCAGGAGAAATTACGAATGCTGGCAGATTTTCAAGTTTTGTTGCATGACAATATTTCCATATCACTTTCGAAATTCGCGGTGGCGCTATGCGCGGCGCAGGCGTGGTGCGCGAATACGACGCGACGCGGCGTACGTCCAGTGATTATGCGCCGCAGTCGCTCTAAATCTGTCATCAAAAAGAATCGACATTTTGAATACTTATAGCTTTTGCACTTTCTTCGCCTGTGCAATTTGGCACTACCATTTTTTTCCCATTAAAACCCATGCAAAAGGTCGAACTAATAAAGATGCAAAAGGCCCTATAACGGCCCCTTCTTTGACGGAAAATAATCATCAGTAATGCTAATGCAGTAAAAAACTAAAAATTGATCGGTGACTGTTTGATGCAAACTTTTGCTACAGCGTTTTGGAGGGTCGATACCCTATCTGATGAAAATCACATGGAAAGTATCAAAAAGTCTTAAATCCACTGACTCGGAAAAAAAAACTTCAGTTCATATGAAACACCGAGGGTGTTCGGTTCTTGTAACCGAAGTTTTCGGTTGTGAGTACCGAAGTCTAGTCTTCAGTAGGAACGACTAGAGTCTCTGTTTATCAAAGAGTCTCGCCATACGGGGTATAGATTCTGATTGGCTGCTAGATTTTAGGCTTTCACGGAGCTCAAGGAGGCGTTCGGTGTTATTCTCCATAAGAGAACCGTTAAAACACCCCTACGAGGAGACGTACACGGCACACGCCTTCTCGGTGAACCGAACCAACCAGAGTGGACGCCTCCTTCGATTTCTTCTTCACGTGTCGAGACTCTTTGATATACAGGGACTCTAGGAACGACATATGAGAATTAGTCACACTTACCGACCAGTACTCCTAACTGAAGTTCGGTACTCACAACCGAAAACTTCGGTTACTGTAACCGAACACCTCGGTGTTCCATATGAGCCAAAGCTTAGTTCTCATAACCGATTTTTCTTTTCTCCGTGTATAAACCTACAAAAAGAGTTTTATGAAAAAGCCAAGGTGGCGGTCGAGTAAGCGGGCCACACCGGCCACAATGGGGGAGTCCCATCTAATTGCAGCTTTCTCTTTGATGAATTACTTTTCTCAGCATAGAAAGTTGCGCTTATATGGGGATCCCCCATTGTGACCATGTGACCCGTTCGTTCATTTGACCGTTATCATGAAATTTCGTTAAACAGTTTATTGAGTTTGTGAGTCAACTTTGGAACTTTTTGATACTCCCGACGTTATTTTCAAGTAATATTACACTACACGGAGAAAAAAAAAATCGGTTACAAGAACTGAACTTCCGCTCATATGGAACACCTTTAGTTAGGAATACCGAAGATTTCAGTAAGTTTGGCTCATGCCATGACTCACATTTCATTCCTACTGAACCACTTCAGTATTCCTAACTGAAGTTCGGTACTCACAACCGAAAACTTCGGTTACTGGAACCGAACACCCTTGGTGTTCCATATGAGCCAAAGTTTTTTTCTCCATGTAGAACCAGGATAGACCTTCTCTAAAGCTGCAGCAAAAATTTGCTACAGACCCATTCGATATCCATCTTTGAGAGTTTTGAACTTTGTTGAAAAAAATGTGTGGGCTCTATGATTTGAGAAACCTCGAAACGTCTCCGAATTACGAACTGTGCGCTCATTTATCAACTGAAGCAAAAACCAGCAGTATTTTGGAGAGAATGTAATGTTTCTCGCCCCAGTAAGATAGTAACAATGACTTTGATTCCTAGCGATCAAACTGATCGAAGATGGATGGATACAAGAAGTAAGTAATCAAACTCGACTCCATAAATATAGTGCATATGAGGTTCAAGAGGGAAGCGTTTGTATACGACTAGCATCGAGCTTGAACGTGTGATATGTTTTAATCTCTCCAGATGGCTAAATGCTCTTAAATGTGGATTTGCCGCTTCATAGTAGCAGTGATTTCTCCATTAATGAATTCTACTCCTTTTCAGCATCTTTGTCACCGATCAAGCTGCCAACTGCCGAGTTCTGGCTGCCTTTTTTCCACCTCCATTTTAGACGAACTTGACTCTGAGCGAGTTAATATCATTGGTCCATCGTCAATGTGAGTTGCCATGAAAGCCGCGAATAGGGAAAAATGTAAAATCAATTGTTTTAGTTGTAATGTTTAGCAATTTTTAGATCTATCGACTATTTCAGTCTACCAATGTGTCGATATCAACCATTACAGTCTTAAACAAAAAGCAGGTTTTCTGCACTCTCTATTCTTGTGTATTTTTTATTTTTGATTTTCAATTTATAACTATTTTTTTTTTTATTTTTTATTTTTTTTTTTTATTTCCACAAAAAATTTCTAACAGAATTTTTGACAGAGACGTGTAAAATTGTGATTTGCTTATGGTTTATTTTCAAAGACAGTTAAGAATCTATTTTTGTAGAAAAGCTGAATTATAGCCTTTTTTATGGTGATTTTTTCTTCCGAGCCAGAACAGTATATAATGATCCAATAATCGACCAATCTGTTTCATTTCTGGGTCATTTCAGTAAATAGGCCGAACTTTACTCGTTTTGTGTTTTGGTGCGCAAATAACCTGTATTTTTATTGAAATTAATCAAGAGTCATAATACAGCGACCATGAGCCAACGCTAGACATTTTTCTTGTTTGTTTCATTTTGAAATCCATGCTTAAAGGAACATTTCAGGAAGCCAGATTCTTTAGGAATCAGAAGCTGAGCGATTTCAGTCAATCTAGGCGTAGTAATCAAAGATGGCTTATTTTGATAAAAGTTAAGAAACGCGCTGTGCAAACGATTAAATGGGCGTACAGAAGCGTTTGTGATGGATTACAAATGTAAAGAATCTATCATCTTTGCATGAATTGTTTTACACAATTTTAGAATTAGAATTTTTGCATGTAGATTTCTGTACTTTTTTGACAGATAATAGTCTATCGTTTAAGCAACAGTAGCGGCATGCCCAAAAGGAAGAAGGATTTCGGGCAAAAGGTACCCCGCCCCCTTCCCCCCGAAACCTGAGTTTAGGTCTTAAATTGGGCTGATGGTAACTCTTTATCCTTAATTATATGGCTGTTGTCGCTATAGGTTCTTAAATTTAGCCCTCCCTCTCTCTCCAACTCTGAATACACTACTGCGATAAGTAATCTTTTGTCTTACAGCGAAAGTCTATTTCTGACGTCAATTTTGGATTTTTATGGCCGGGTTCATTTCGGAGAAAAAGTAAAACAAGAAAAAGCTCCTTTAAAAAAACAAAAAACAAAACAAACAAAAAAAAAAACTTATTTACTATTTACTAAAATGAAAAAATGCACCCTAATGCTTTAAATGCTCCCTAAAACATAAATCTCTTAAATACTTACAGTTTACGGCGAATCCTACTTTTATTGGTCATGTAAGTTTATTCCAAATATTTTGACTACCTACCTATTTCCGGTGGACATGAGCCTCAAGTTTCTATCAGTAAAATTTCACAATGTTAACTCTTTTTTTCTTTTTTCAAAATGCGGCCATAGTTAGCAAATAAACTGTTTTGAACAAATTCTATGTTGAACTAACGTTTCGCAAGATCCATATCATGTAGCGCTCTAAACTCCTGCCTCATACTCACTGCACAAACAGATAAGTCGCACTTGCACTTTCTTGGTGCCGCATCGTATGTATACGCAATGTTGACGTAGGTGGAAGTTTAAACGCGCTGCTCAGCTTTCGTATCCCCATCCGAGTTTCAACATTTCTCCTGTAAAACAGCATGACATAACAGAGGAAGTATGTGATGGGCTTCAAAAATTCAACGCACTCGTACTTCCAGTCTTTTGTTATGTCAGATTAAGTTCATCGGAAGCTAAGCTATTTCTTGAACTTGATTTTATTACTCTGTCACCGTAGCGTCCGTAGCATTATGACTGAGTCTAATTAACTGAATCATGTTTGAACAAGCTGCATGTTGATTGGTGATTTATGGGATCATCTCTGATGTAATCTCTTATTAAACCAGACTGCGCTATGTAAAACTAGCGGGAAGCGATCCTGCTTTCCATGAATAAATTCTCAAAGCCTCAAAAACTACTTTCGACTTCCTTTTGTCCAAGAATATTAAAACGAACTTAATCAATTAGTAAATTTTTGATTAAAAAAAAGACGTGCAACTAAAAAAACAGAGGAAAGTAAATAAAATGAATAAGACCAGATTGCGCTATGTCAAACTAGTAAGCTAACACGCTTTCCAGTTTTCAGTATAAATTCTCAACTCATTAAAAAATATGTCTACCTTCCCAGCTCCTATTAATATCAACGTAAAATACCTAACGGTGGATGTATTTTAAACAAGCATTGCCCTAGAAAATTATATTATACGTAATCAATTAGTAAAATGTATTTTTTACGTATATTAAAAAAAAAAAAAAAAAAAAAAAAAACTTAAAAACTTGAAAACACCGGAAGTAAAATAATGAAATCAAACAAGATTAGACTGCGCTTCGTCAAAGTAAGTAGTAAGCGATTACGCTTTCCAGCATGAATTCTCTTGAATTAAATATTACTTTTGACTCCAGCTTACGAAGATGAATAAATGTAGCATACCTAACGCAATGACGTGACAGTGGGTGCCTTCAAAGTTTTTCTTGAAAACCATAAGTGGCGGCAGCCACCAGGCCGAGTCCAAAACCTCCCAGCAAGAAGGTGGGACGCCACCTGATGGATGAATGCGATGGATGGATGGATGGCGTCCACGGACACTTAATCATTCACGAAACAGCTCGTTTCGTCAATTATTTTGTATGCATTAAATTATATAAAAGTTTAAAGAGTTTTAAAAAAAATACGGTCAACTTAGAATTAGCGAAAGTAAATAATTGAATAAACAAGGTCTATATGTATTTATAGCCAACTCGCGGTGAGCATCATGCGCCATAAAAATGCGCGAAACGAATATTTTCTTGATAGCGGAGATGCCGCGCCGGAAAAGAACATATTAATCATTAAACATTTTAGAGTGTACAGTACACACATCAGAAGGGTGACGAGAGTCAACCCAAAATGCATTTACAATATTTTGACTATTTTTTAAGTAAGTGGGAGTCCAACGTTAGTTTTGAATTCTTGACATTTTTTCATTTTATTTATTTCTTTTTTTTTAACGTAAAGTAATGAAATAAATAATGACGAAGTAATAAAATAATGACTACAAAAATTTCGAATTTGCGAATTTTTCCTGAGTCACAATCGAACCTTTCCGTGAACTAACAGAAAAGAGCTGCGGTGTGAAATTGTCCTTACAAATTAGTCTCGTCAACTGCTTCACGAATGGGTTTGGATGTTTTAAATGTTTTATCAAACCCAGAGCTAACCAGTCTGTTTTTTCCATTTTTTTTTTCATTTTTTATTTTATTTTTTTCAAAAAACGTCCATAATCGAATAAAAAATCTCAGTGCGAAAATTCTCAAAATTATTCTAAACTTCACCAAAAGATCAAACTGATTGAAAACCCAAGCTGATTCATAGTTTGACGAAATCTCATCATACCAATCAAACTGTGACGCAAGGATAACAATTAAAAGATACCTCAGTTCCAGTTAAATTCAATGCAAATTTCGTAACCTTTGCATCGGGGATTACAACGCCTTGCCTAGACAAGGGAGCGCACTGCGAACCTAACTGAACATTCTTTAATTATTAATCAGGAGTGGATATAGGGGGCAAGTGGTTGTAGGTACTTGCCTCGTATGGCACTTCGATGGAGGAGGCGAAATGATGGAAAACGGGCAAAAAGGTCAACAATTTTGGTAAATTTTCCATCGCAGAGGATGGTTATGTATGTATATTGAAAAAAAAAATTCTACCGGGTGTGGGGGGGGGGGGGTTGCGGAATAATCTCAATCTTGCATCCCTTATCAAACCTAGATCCGTCCGTGCGATTTATTATCACCTAAATCTAAGTATCTTCGTGGTGATTGAATACTGTACAATCTTTGCATCGGAGACTTGAACGCGTGGGTAGAAAAGATATCACACAATATAAAGCCTATAGAAGGTCACACTGCGAACGTATCCAAACACCTTAATTTATTGATAGTCAAATTCCTAATTTTTGCCGCGGAGACTGGAATGTTTGAGTAGAAAATGTAACTATCTCCATTCGCTTGTAGGAGAACGCCACGTTTTAAACCTTTAAACATTTAATTTAACCCCCTTTTGATTTACATTGTCTTTTTCTTGAATCAGGAAGAGCTAAAAGATTACAGCGATATCGGACTGGCCTGTTGAGCCTCAACTCACAATCAGTTCTATTGTAATGTATAAGCGTCGAAGAATTCTGGTGACGGAGGTATCTAAAAACTTGTGGACACCTAAACTCTTTCGGATCCTGTTACGTCAGCGCGGCGATATAGTAAATCGAATAGATCAATTGGATGGTTTTATGCAGAAATGGACGAACTACTATTGATACCAAATACGCATGGTTGGAAACATTCGTATCTGTTTACGTTTTCCCCTCAACAAATCAAATTGAAACAATGCTGTTGAATGAGTTTTGTAGCTCGGTTGCCGCGACCCACGGCGCGGAACCAAGATGAGGATTTTATAAATAAACGATTAGAGTCCCAGCTTCGCGTTCAACTCTCAACGAATGCGCTCACTGTTTTTCTTTCTTCCCTTTTCCTGCCTTTTCTCTTCTTCTTTCTCCCTCCCCTTTTCCTCCTTTCCTTACAATAGGAGTGTTAGGGATTAAAAATCTTATACTCTCCTCGTTGGTGAATACAAAAACAGCAAATGCACTACTTTAAATTATCCAAAAAAAAGAGAGAGAGAGAGAAAAAACAATTTTTTGAATGCGAAAGAAACTATGTAAGAGAAAGGACAATTACCAAAATTTTAGTGTTTTTACCGTAGTTCTTGAATTTTTTTTTTAAGAATTTCTTTTCTATATGACCATAATCTGGTATTAACACCAAAGTTTTGTGGTCAAAGCACTAGACTTTCTGTCGTTCACATATCGCTGTGCTTCTGGTAATATGACTAGAATCATGTATTATGAATATCGCTTTTTTTCGGTGTGCCTTTCCATAGCCCGCCTCATCTCTTCAAGCTACGATATCCACCTCACTGTTCCAATTTACAGTTTTTGACAAAGAAAAAAATCAAGTACCTACCTACAGATTAGTTTAAAATACCATTCGAGACGAAAAGTTGGTATTCAACGACTTAATCGTTTTTCTTTTTCTCACAAGCTTTGACACAACTGACTCAACCAAACGGCTCTAAAACATCGCTATGAACAGCATATTTTGAAGAGATGCCAATTCTCGAAACGTATCACAATATTTTTTGTTGGTTTTTGTCTCCCTGATCTAATTCGTAGGAATAACTTATAGGCATACGCCAAGCAAGATCACACACGTGTGTACACCATTTGTCAGAATTTACAAAAACCATTCACCTCAGAAAAAGGGAGTTGTAATTTTCGTTTAAAGCCTAAACTTCTGATCTAATGTGTACCGGATCAGTTCGAAATCACTGCAAAGCACTATGATGAGTCTGGCGGCTGTTGGAGATGAGGCGACAAAAATGAGGGGTGTATTGTATTTTTTTTTTTTTTTTTTTTTTTTGAAACGCTCCCCACGGAAACTTCCTGAGCACGCACTTTGGTTCATTTATAATTTTTCGACTGTAGATGCAAAAAAAATAACCTTTTGAACATTTTTATGTCATTTGTTTAATTTTTTGTCTCTCTACTCCATCAAAAAATGTGAGGCAGCAGCTCCTTGTCGCCTCATTTGCCTCTCTTAACGAGCCGCCACTGCTGCAAAGTCTTAATCTTCGGATCTTCGGTCTTGTCTGGGGGGTGGGGGACCATTTATTTTGTACCGTTTTACCTTCGGTACTTCCATCATTTCTAACCATTAGCAGGCAATGGTTGGATAATGAGTCGAAAAATAACAGCAAAGTAATTTTCTTTTAACCACCCAAAGACGCTTGTTAAGACTTGAAATTAAAAAATGCAGACATGTATATTGTATATAGATGAATCGAATATCTTATAAAACCAAACTCAACTTACCCGAAGTGGCATAGTCTCCATTTAAATGATACAGGTAACAAACTTATGAATTTGAAAAATTCAAGGGTGAAAATTGCACTGAACAAAATATACAGAAATAAAATCGAAACTGGTTCGATTTGGCATTAACAATAACTGCACGGTATCAACGATATATTTTCAAATTATTCTTCACCATGGTTTTTTCACTTCCTTCACGCTGTGGTAACTTGATAATATTCTGTATCACGCGCCGATAACTGGACATTTGATAAATTGGAAATATTTTGCACTTAAGCCCGAAAAAAAAAGAAAATACACGAAAAACAGAAGATAAATTACATGCGCGCGATTAATATTAAACGGTGATATCGCGATCGGTTGATGAGAAAGATGCTTGATGTTCGCGGAACGGTGGATCCGAAGGTGTTCGAACTGAACTGTAAGTAATTAGTGAGTCGGATTTATTTCGGCGGAAACGGACGGAGGTAGAGAAGTGTTTTATCCGGTGAACATTAAATATTGCGGAAGACACCGGTGGTTGATGATTGCGCCGGCATCGGACGCCGCTTCGAATCGGTCTGTGGCTCGCATGGCGCGATGACTCTCGCGCGCGTTACCCCGGCAACGGCGGGATACGACGCACACTGGGCTGTGTGACTCGGAGTAGGGAGTGTGCGATATTACCATCATCGAATCGCAATGTCGATGAATGGGGCTGTTACACACTTTTGCTAAAAGCGATTAAATAGTCGATCCAGAAGTAAAAACCTCCAAAAATATCGATGGCAGCACTAAAAACTTCCGAAATCCACTCCTAAACTCAGTAGGTTAACGCTTTTATTTGCTCGAGCGTAATGGTGACTGAGGGCAGTAATAATGGGATATTCGTATCATAATTTCGTCACTCTCTCTATGCTGACAAGAATGATTCACAGAGTAATTAGTCATCAGAGGAATGATCCACATCCGATGGATGGTACTGTGACATCTAGTGACACAGGTGTCAAATGAAAGACGTCTCTAATGGTCACTTCTAGGTGGAGTTACAGTATTGTTAGATGGGAATCTCCCACTATTACTGCCCTCAGCCACCATTACGCCCGCGCAAATAAAATCGTTTAATGAGTTTAGGTGTAGATTTCGGAAGTTTTTAGTGCTGCCGTCGTTAATTTTGAAGGTTTTTACACCAGAATCGACTATGAAATCGCTAATAGCAAATTTAATCGCTTATAGCTGTATACAGCCTCATTTCAAATTCGAGATATCCCAACGAATGAGTCGAGCCGCCCATCTAAGCGTATCTGCAGGAATGAGTCTGCTTAGGATAGCGAATAGTGACGTCGCGTGCAAACGTTGACTTTTGTCCATCGAAACCCACACAAAAGGTCGGATTCGAGAGTGCTCACCGTATACCAAACACTTCGATCAATTTCATGTGTTAAAATGGACTGAATGCTATGTTTTCTGATTGCACGCTAAGTCATGGATAGTGAGTCGTACATCACTGGACTTCATCCCCCATCTCTATCCTTTTCTAACATCTATCTTCAAATAGGGTGTAGAAATAAAGATACTAATTCTTGGATACGTGCCTCTGGAGACGCCAAAAAAGACATGTGTAAATATGTGTTTTTTAAGGAGAAGAAAAAGAAGAAGAAAAATACTCGAGTTTGTGTAAGTCGATGTAAGCGAGGGTCTACGTTATTCAATTTTCTACATCAATTCGTATTATTATTATTATTTGTATTATTCTTCTTCCTCATACAACATGTTACGAGGGGACGAATTTTATTGATGGACGTGCAGAAGCTAATTTTTTCTAGCTGGAACGTGATGGAACGAATTTTTTTTTTTTTTTTTTTTTTTTTTTTTTTTTTTTTTTACCCACAGCGGTTAGTCAACCGTGTGGTTCGAGCGTTCCATCAGACGGAACGGAACAAGTCAACCACTGAGCCACTCTAAAAAGTCGGTTACGATAGCCGATCGCGGTTACTTCAAACTAACCGAGAGTATTCGAGAGGTAACTCTTCCCATCTTGTTTTATTATATTCCACGAATAAAAAATTAGTCTGAAGTTGCTTCAAAGGTGTGGGGGGAAAAAGTCATGCAGGTCCACTGTCCAATCGTGGTTCCTGCGACGAATTATTTATCGCTTTGTCGGACAAGTAACCAAGAAACGATCCTTAGATGATAAGTATTGGTCGTTCAAACTCATATTCTCGTAATATTTTTTTAGCTCCATATATTGCACCAGCTGAATTCCATACCTTTATGTTATTCACTCGATATTTGATTCAAGTATTCGCACGCACTCCTGTAGTCTTGCGGGTTCCACTTCAACAACAATTTTTCGTTTTTCGTAACATATGCCTACACTACAACTTGATTTGAATTGATTCAATGCAGACTTTTTTGATTTGAAAGACAGAATCACACTTTTTTAATTATTAATAATTAATTGTAATTACTGTATCAGATTGTCCCCAGACATTGGTGAATTTTAGTAAACTCAATGATCTGATATGCATTATTTAAACGTTGCCGTTGACATACTCCGACACATGGGCGGATCCAGCAATTTGGCAACTATGTTTTCTTTCCATTTGAATGTATGGGAAACAATCGAATCTTGAGGGGGCCATGGCCCTTCTGCTAATCGATTGTTTTTCATACATTCAAATGGGAAGAACCCACAGTTGCCAGATTGCTGGATCCGCCTTTGCTCCGACAAATCGATAAAACCTGTGCCAACAATAATTGAAGGCGTGGCGGCTCGAAAACGATCGATTATACGTTTTCTCTCATTTGAACGTCAGCAAAAACAACGATTCCTTAGGGTTTCAACGGAACCTCTCAAGAATCGATTCTTTTCTATTGGTTTAGATGGAGGATACATGGATTTCCATGATTGAAGGTAGGTTAATCCCATTTCGAGTATTATCCTTGAATAGGTACCTCAATCCCCTTCTCTCAATCCCCAAAATTCTAAAGAAATAGATTTTGAATATATCATATCAACGGTTATTCATTGAAATGTATAAATTATATGCTACCATTTTGTGGTATTTTTAATTTTTTTTTTAAATTTACATTTGTTTTTTTTTTTACTTTTACTCTCTTTCCAAAATGTCGACCGCGTTCCTATATCTCCTGTTCTAAAATTTGTAGTATTGTGTGACCTGGTAAAAATGGTCCATACAGGTCCATAACCAATTCCCCATACTATATATGGATGTGTGTTGATCCATATGGGATGGGTATGTATGGATATCGTAAGGATATCGTCTAGATCTGTAAAGATATAAGCGTTGATTTCCATACCTATCAGTTCGATATCCATCATGCATATCTACATGGATCCAAACTTCCTTGGGTGTAGTATTTATCAAATTTGTTGGAGAAATCTCCCGTTTTAATTCAATCCGAGCTTTCATCGTCGAATATGTCATTTAAATCCCTGCGTATAGCGCTAAATGTGACTGTTTCAATGTAATTTTTAGGTGTGATGAGGAATTTATGTTTTTCATATTTTTCCCAGCCATTAAATACTTAAGATGAGTTCCTAGAGCAAAGCATTGACGCATCTTTCAATGTGTATCGAACATTTAACCATGCCTGCACATTCGCCTGTTTTTTGGTTTCGGAGGTAGTACAGGTTCTTATAAGAATTGAAACTATATTTTTTGCTGTCTCAAAAACTAACTATAAAAATTGTATTGCCATGATTTTCTGAACCAGTCGCTTGATTTTTTTCAAAGCGATTCTCTAAACTTCAATTTACAATATCTTCAAAATCAGAGGTAATTATCATCTTTGGCGTGCAAATTCAAATGCAATCTTCATCATGTATTGACGATAAGAAGTCGTTTGAAAATATTGCTTTTTTACCTCTCTCAGTCATTTGATGCAGAGAGGTTAGTAAAACTGTAAAGCGCGCGCACGCCAATGAATTACGCTCTTCCTTTCAATTTCAAATATGTATAGAATTAAAATTTTTCTTTTCATCCTAAAATTTGCATATGGTATGATCAGACCTGCCTTTTTTGAAACCTTTGGCCAAAGGAATAAGGAAACGTGTTTTGATGTCTCGAACACTACTTACGAAAAACTTATGTAGTATGTACCTCTTGACGAAATTCTGCTGGAATCGCTTCAAAATGTATCGAAATGTCTATCGATATATCGCAAACACTGGGAATTCGCAACTGTTTATGACAGATGACAGATGTTCCCAAACTGAGGTTGGCGTAATCTTGGTGGGGGGGGGAGGGGGGGTTATAAGATCATCGGGAAAACCGGAAGTAAGCAGAAGAAAGGTAAATAAACTGGTGGGAAATTCGCAGATAAATTTTGCATATTTGCAAAGCAAGATATTATATAAAATGCCTCTATGGAATGCGTTTTACGCATTACTCCAACATTCTTTTGATATAATGTAGTTTAAGTTTGAAATTAGACCCATACTTAACCCTTTCAATACCATGCCCTCGTATTTTCGTTTCTGTGAATAGATCGCCTCACATAATATCAGTTTTTTATTCACATCAAGTTTGACTCCAAATTGTTAACTTTGGGAAAAAATCGCCTTCAATTAATTGTGTATGCAAAATCAGCTCCTTGGAGTAGGAATATTTAACTACCCACTCAATTTGAGCGAGCTAACATTGATTTGTCTTCGTCACCTGGCTGTTTAAGGGTTAATCCAAGATTGCGTCATACCGAAGTCAAAAAACACAGAAGTGAATCTACATGACTGCCTTTGAGATTTCGAGATGTATCAACATAATCGCCACTTACGCACAGTTTTTAGTTTGCATACCTTTGTCAGATAAGCAAAAACTAAAGGTTGCCAACTCTGGGGGGTCCTCGATGAGGTCCACAGAGTCCAATTTGGGTCCGGTCCGTGGCTCGGAAAAATGTGAGAGGTACTGGTTTACGGAATTTGTTTCATTGAGTATTGAAGTATCTTTCATGCTTTCCAGGTATTGAACGTTAGAAATACCTTTTTACGAAATTGAGAATCAATCGTTTCAAATAGTATTGAGTTGTCTTTCGATGAATCGAACGCGTAGAATGCTTACTGACCTATTCACGGAACACAATTTGAATCACTCATAAAGAAGTATCGAAGTGTCTTTTGGTGTGTCTTTCGATTATGAGAATATTTACCTTCCTGTTTGTGGAACTCTGAATCGTTTCAGAAAGTAGCGAACTGTCTTTTGATGTATCAAATACATGAAATACCGACCTTCATCAAAACATAGTTTGAATCACTCCAAAAAGTATCTAGATGTCTTTCGATGTATCGGACACTGAGAATAATCATCTACAGATGTTTACCGCACTCTGTTTGAATCGTTTCAAAAATTATCGGATTGTCTTTTATTATAAATGAAACACGCGGAGTAACGTCCTGTTTACAGAATATAGTTTGAATCGCCCCAAAAAATGTCTACTTAAGCATCTTTCGTGTATCGAACACTGACAATGAGAACGTTTACCTTAATTACCTACGTGTTTCCGGAACTCTATTTAAATTGTTCCAGAAAGAAACGAATAGAGGGTTTTAGTAATGGCGACTGCCGGTGATGAGCATTCCAAACAAAGCCAGTTTGTCTCTCTCGCTCTCACGTGACCCCTACATACTGTCATCTCACTCTAATAATTTCAAAAATCGTATATAGAGACTTATTTTGTGGAATTTTATGGCAGAAATGAATTTCTCGAGGCATTTGAATGCGATTTTGATAATATGTCGTAAAACAAGGCCCTGTGTAAGAATTTCGATACTAAAAAGAGATGAATATACATGGAGGTTACGGGAGAGTGAGTGAGATAGTTTGGAACACTACGCGAGTTTTATCACAACCGATTGCGACCGATGAGAGTGCATTGTTGTGGTTGTTGGCTAACTAACCGTTAACTTCGCACTAAAACCGTCTATTGTCTTTCGATGTATCGAACGCATAGAATACTGACCTGTTTACAGAACACAGTTTTAATCGTTTCAAAAAGTATCGAGGTAGTATCAATGAATGTTTGATTGAACATCGAACATCGGAGAGCCTCATCCGTTTCCGGAAATTGATGGCGACTGGTTCTACTGTACGCGGCAACGCGACGGGAGACTCGGTAAGGTCTTGATAGTGCCTTAACCAACCTAACCAACGCCAGGCATTGACACTAGAGCTTTTTAACGTATGACCCACTTAAAGCAGGATAGCTCCTCACCAGTCACCGATGCCCATGCCGCGATGTACGTTCGGTGCTTGCTTCACTCTCTCTTGGCCTTGAACGTATGCATCTCCGACTGGACTTAACATCGCACCGGCTCGGCACTAGCCGGTCACTGCCTCCTCACCACACAGTGGAATAGATTCTAGTTTTTTCCCCTCTTTTTCTTTTCTTTTAAAGATATTGTCTCAGAACTAGATTCTTGTCAATAAGGTGTAGAATTAAGGTATAGTGGAGTTGCGCCTTGTTATATAAGTCCTATCCCAAAGTGAGACAGCATGGGCAGCAGTGGCGGCTCGTGCAATCTGGCAACCGTGCAATTTTGTCATTTAAACGTATGCAAAAAGATCGATACTAGGTGAGGCGCTACGCCTCACCAAGTAATCGGTTATTTTACACAGTTTTAAATGGAGGAAATCCATTGTTGCCACATTGCACGAGCCGCCGCTGATGGGCAGAAGGTTTGTTTGGCTCTTATTTACTATGGGTCCTTTGAATCAAGACTTGTAATTGATTCAATGGGGCAGTTGCAAGAGTCTGACATTTTGTGTTTTTTCTAAAGAAAATAATAGTTCTTGATGAGCTAAGAACAATGGTGCCTTAGGTTTTTTCCTAAGTGTCCCGGTTTCGGAGACACACGCGTGTAAAGTTGTAGAAAATCGTGTGCGTAGTGACGTCACTACGCGGAATTCCCATTTAAAATAATGCATTTTGGGCTAATATCTCATCTCCGGAACAATGGGCCTTCATTAGAAACCAAAGGCATCTTTGTTCTCAGCTCATCAAGGACTTTCATTTTCTTTATAAAAAACATAACATTCCCTTGCAACTGCCCCATTGAAACGGTCTATTTGAATTAAAGTATAAATTTTGTAGAATTTCTATATCTAGACACAGAATTTGAATACTTCTATTCGCGTGGGAAAATTTTGCTTTCTTTCGTCTTGTGCTTGATTTTTTTTTTTATCTCGTAAAAACCCTTCAAAAACAAATAACATGAATCAGATTCTGTGTCTAGAAAATTAAACACTTTCATCTTCTTTTCAAACCATTTTCAAATTAATCTGTTTTATTTTTTGAAATTAAAGTTAAAAAAATGAGAGGCGAACAACCCGATCCAAATGTGTATAATAAGTCCAGAAGAGATCTCCACTATGGCTGCCTCCGTATGGTGCTTCCAAGAGGCGTGAAATTTGGCAACAATGTATTTTCTTCATTTAAGTTCATCAAAAAAGTCGAACGGTTCTATCATCGGCGATCACCAAGCACTGCGATCTTTCTAGTGTGTTTAAATGGGAAATAGGAGCGTTGCCAAATCGCACGCCTCGCCAATGGTGCTTCAAAACTACGCCCCGGTTCCGGAGGCCACCACTCAAAGCTCGTTGATTGTAGTAATCTCTGTACTTATAGAGTTATTAGAGGACACAAAGGTAGACGAGTTTTAGACTGTATGGACAACACCATTAAATGTGCTCTTGCACATGTGTTTGTATCCTTGCGTTTGTTGACGTTTTCGAGACGGGGCTCCTCAGGTCCAAAAATAATACTAGTGGGAGGTTCCGGCCGCTTAAATGTAATTCTTTAACCCTTCAACGACCAGGTTAGTTCAAAAGAACGCCACTCTTCCATTTATTTAGGGAAGGTAGTTAACTGTTCGTACTCGGGGGAGCTAGAATTGCCTACACGACGCATTGAAGGCGCTCAATGAAATCTTATCTTTCAAGTGTTTTCATCGATAACCACTTTTATCGGGAATGAAGACTGGAACAATGTGAAATAGACTTGAGAAGAAAAACGAGAATACTCGGGCTTGGCCCATAAGAGGTTAAATAGCGTTAATGCTCCAGTAATGCCCCCGAGGCTCAATTTATAAGTCACCATTGTCACCTTACTATTCAAATCTGTTACTAAGTTATAGAGAGGGTTCCAGGAGTTTTGAGGGTCATTGTTATTATTATTTATTGTTATTTTACGTACTATAGTTGTCTCTCCATATACATGGTAGCAAAATTTTACCAGCCCCAATTTTACTTTTTACCCACTCTCTGCGCTAAGTAGTATCTGATTCGTCAGTGTAAATAGCTCACTCGAGATTGGTTGATTAAAAGAATATGTTCTTTAACGAAAACAGTATGCACTATGCAGGTCTACGGGTCTATCCAGTGCTGCAGAGAAGGTGCTTTGATGAATGATTCTATAGTGAGTGTAGGAGGACACAGACATCTCGCGAACTCTGATTGGTTGTTGGTTTCAGGCTTTTGCGGAGCGAAAAATAATCAAAGACATTGAAGGCTCCACGCAAAAGATTCGATGTAGGTAATTATGAGAGAAGAGAAGTGTGAGAAAGGATCAAAATGCCGCAAATGTCGACAGATCCACGTATCCAAGTATTCAGTGTCCACCGCTGCAGCGGTGGACGTGGACAGTGGAAGTTCGACGGTGGACCAGCGCCAGCGCGCTGGTGCTGGTCCATCGTCGAACTTAACCTTCGAATTCGTTCACGCAGTCGACTACTTCCAAATACATAAAGCGTCACGTCGTGTCCGTGTTCCCTATAAATCTATCCATCAAGAGATAGACTCTATTCAATGCAAAGGTGCATACTGCATATCCCTCATCCTATCAAAATTGATTCGATTGAACCCAATATCGGCCCTGAAAAGTTGTTTTTTGAAACAGTATATTTCGAAGATTTTATTTCTTTACGGTTCTAAATCTATTGCAAATTTTCATTCACTCTTGTAACGGAAGAAGAATGAATGCTGAAAAACCTACCCTATGTATCCGATTAATCGTTGATGAATATCAGTTTCTTCGTTAATATCGACCTATATCTATGGTTCTTCGAGAGTTCTGTATAAAGAGGCGGTTCGTACAGTTTGGCAATAATGTTTTTCTTCTCGTATTTGCATCTATGCACAACAATCGATTACTGGTGAAGAACTGCTCACAATCCAATCGATTGTTTGTCAAAGAATTAAATGGAGGGAAAACATTCTGGCCAAATTGCTCGAGCCGCCATGCGCCAATAGTGATGTGCGCCGCCGCGTCGCTTCTCGGAAGCTCTCACCACTTTGCGGCAGCATGTTTTAGTCCCCTTATCCCACCTTAAGCATCTTTTATTCTCCCATTTCCTATCCCTGACCATCCTAATCCAAAATTAATTTCCCTTTTCCATTACGTCCTAAGCTCACCAACTCCCGAAATCAGGGAAAGTTCTCTACGTTTCGTGCTAAGCTTTAAATCAATTAGACTAATTTGTGTTCCTGATGTCACGTCACTTGTTGATGCTGTTTAAACATTCTTTGAAATACAGACGTGATTCCAATGTACTCTTTTTGGTCACATCAAAGTCGATCTACTCACGCTTTGTTACCATTTGGCCCATGGCCATCAGAAGGGAGTGGCAGGAGAGGGCAGCATTCCCTCCCTGGATTTTGGAGAAAAACTATTTTCATGACCTTTTCCGGAAAAATCAGCTGGAGTTGTGCAAATATTGGAGAAAAATTGGATTAAATATTGAAGAAAGGCTTTGCACCGCCAAGGAATCTAGCATCTGCATAGCTATACGCCTAGTCTGTTTTCAGTCTACACTTAGAACATTTTTTGCCGGCGGCGCATTGTCCATTTTCGTTACTAAATTACTGATAATTATTTTCAAATCTTCTGGTCATTGAGACTTCAAAACGTAGTATTTTAAGAAAGTTTTTGCAGTTTTTCTCTTAAGTCCACAAAATAGAAAAAATATCTTCACTGAAGCAATTACAGCCTTCATTTCATCAGACTATCTTGTGCAATTACGGCCTTTATGAATGAATATTCACGCTCTTATTTCTCAAGTTACAGATTACACTCTAGTATAAGTGGGGCGAGTCCTAAAAAAGCGTAGGGTTCATTTCCGCCATAAGCGCTCTCAAGTTTTATATTCGGCTGAGTGATTACTTACATGTACAAATAGTTATCTGTTTTCAATGTGTTGGTAAGTACATATAATGCCATTACTGTTTGATGAAAAAGGAGATAGATACAAATACTTATTGAGACAGTCATATTAATGTGAGTACAGTCGACGACAAAAAGAATGTCAGACGACTCTTTAGGTTTTGAATTAGGTAGGCCACGTGCAAAACTTAAAGTCATTGAGATAATTAGCAGGTAACCTTCCTTCAGGGGTCGTCCGACTTTCTTTTTGTCCCCAACTGTGTATGTCGTCAACTACTGGCGTCTTTTATCTCCTTCAATTTCCAAAGTAGGCAAAATGAGGACCGTATCGTGGTTAGAAACGTACTGGTACTTTACTAAACAGGGCCCTATTTAGCCAACAAACGTAGCAACTCTCGCTAAAAAATGATACGGCCATTGTTCTCCGTCTTCCCATAGTTATCCAACTTTCGGGCTGGGATGGAAACAAACCGAGCATCTGGATATTCCAAACTAAGGGTCTTTAACCCTTTATGGACCAAGCTCGAGTATACTCGTTTTTCTTCTTTAGCCTACTTCACATTGTTTCAGTCCTCATTCTGGATAAACGCGACTATCGATGAAAACATGTACAAGATAAGATGTTTTTGAGCGCCTTTAAACAGTCGTATAGGCAATTTCAACTCCCCCGAGTACGAACAGTTAACTACCTCCCCTTTATAAACGGAAGAGTGGCGTTCTATTGAAATAACCAGGCCCTTAGAGAGTTAATAAGACGCGAGCCTCCAATGGTCAGATCGACGATATGGGGAATGTAGAGGTTTCTATGCATGTGTGAAATTCAAAGAATTTACTTGAGATCTTTTTGACTTGGCGTGAGGAATACTAAGGTCGAGTCGAGTCCAGTCGAGTATGAGGAAAATTGCAATTTATTGAGACGTTATTCACCGCAAATTGGCAACTCTTGAGAAATCTTAAGTTCAGTTCACGGTAGCTAACAAACTATCTTGAAATTATCTCATTGACAGTTATCTTAAGTGATTACCATTGATTTTTTCAAAGCGCCTCTGAATTGTCAATTCGCACACATACTTCCTTGAAAAGTCCTCATAGTTTCCTCGATTTAAACCTTTTTTGTTCAAGGTATGTTTCTGCGAATTTAAGATGGAATCCGGAGTACTTTTGAAAAGTCCTTTCCAAAAGTCAAGTCAAGTAGATCTCAAGTAAGTCTTTGAATGAATGAGTTACTAACGTTTGTTTCAGCGTTATTCCTTAGATTCTAACGTAACATAATTCGCGTAAAAATCACATCGGAATCATCAAAAAGCCTCCAAATCTACTCATGAATCCAGAAACGGCGTTATGTGAGAAACCCAAGATAAAAGTCAAATGAGCGGATTAAAATAGGGGGGGACCGCCATCTTGGAGTTAAGTTAAAATCATTAATTGAGTTTGTGAGTCAATTTGAAACTTTCTGACGCTCCTAAGTTATTTTCAAGTGGCTTTACATTAGGATAGACCCTCTTTATAAAGATAGCGAAAGTTTGCAGCAAACTAATTGCACCCTGAATGCAGAGTGTTGGGCAAATAGAAATGTATATCAATTACACGATTGCTTAGTAATTGGCAATCGTCAATTCGTCAAACTTTTGTTTGATGATCAAATGTAGTCTCATAGATTTGAAATAAACTTTTGGGTCATTTCGATTAGATCAAACTTTTCTGCAACTAATATAATATGATTTGTGACTTGTAAAAAATCAGCCCTGATTACCGTAAAATCACCCTCCGAAAAATCGACGATTACTATTACTCAGTAATCGTGTAATAGATTACCACTTTATACTACCAATCTTTACTAAAACAGAGACACGGACAGTCGGACACGTATCACTATGCATTTTTGAGTGAGGAGAAAAAATGCGGCGCTCTCTTTGAAATTTTAAAAAAAGAGATACACTGCACAAAAACATAATCTCTTCTATTCCCCCCTCCCCCCCCATGACTCTTTCATAGAGGTGGTTCTTGCGAAGCGGGATCTACTACTGTTCATAATGACTGCAGAGCGTATATGAGACGGAGCTTTAATAAGAATTCGCTGCTGTCTCGAGTATACTTGGTATAAAAGCGAGAAGGATTTCTATACCTGGACGATATGTAAAAATGCTCAGCCACAAAACTTATGCGCGCTCACTTAAAAACATGAATATGCGTGAATGTGTAAATGCACGTAGAAAATGACGTTGGAGTAAAAATTTCACCTTCACTTTCACGTTGGTCAGGTACCTCGGCAAGATTTTCGATGGAGCCATTCCATTTCCGTAAAACATAAGTGCATACTTTAATGACTCCTGAGCCGCAAGTTTGGCGAGGTGTGACGAACCAGTGCAACGATGCAATCTCATAATGGACTCTAGGAGTCTTCACTGGCCAGCTCTCAAATTGCCAGGTGTCGTTAAAAAAAAAAAAAAAAAAAAAAAAAAAAAAAAAAAAAAAAAAAAAAAAAAAAAGATCTCCTTATCCCCAGACGATAAATTAGAATACGAGGTAGAATATTTTATTGGAGTGGTATGACAACTATTTGACTGTGAGTTCACGACACAAAATGATGAGCACGACACGATGAATACTACATGGGCCGTAGGGCGTAGGGCACCAATAAAAAAGAAATGGATTTAAGAAATAAATTCTAGCGTTAACATTTTCAATGGAAAATATGCCATTTTTTTTGTCAATCCTGATTTCTTGAATAAAATGAAAATTTGAATCGTCAGCTCTTTTAGATGCACCATGAGAAGATGCTGTATGAATTTGAAAGCTATAGCCCGGGAAGCTCAATAAGGATATTTACAGATATAACTGCGTACGGTTTGCTTTTTTTCATAGGTTATTTCACGGTAACAGGACTTTTCGCTGACGCTAACAAACATAGAATTTGCTTCATAAAAACTTCAAGAGCTGCCAAATGAATGAATATCTGTTAAAAGCGTTTCTTTCAGCAAGTTTTACAATAACGGGCCGAACCGAAAAAATGAAACGTTGAAGTCATACAGCGGAGTCGAGTCAAGACCGAGTCAAAACAGGCGCGGAATGACCTGGAAGAATGACCGTAGTCATTCCGTCTTGGTAGAATGACCTTTTGCCTCTTAAAAAGCAATGTAATTTCAACGTATCATGACAATATTTTTGTAATTCGACTCAATGCATTTCCCGCATGATTGAAATAGGTATTTAGTTGCTTACAATTCGCATGCTTTTTAACTGTGTATTTGAACGCATTGATACTTATATTGGAAATGATCAGGTTTTATTGTTTTATCTATAATTTATCTATTCGTAATACACACACAATAAATGGGAACTAGACCAAAAAAAAGCTAAAATAACACCGAAACGTTTCGAAACAACAACGTGAATCTTCATCAGTCGGACAAAATAAAATTCATTTATATGTATGTACTTATTTTTTATTTATTTTTCATTTACTTTTTTGGTTTTTATTTTTTTGTTTATTTTGTTTTTCGTTATTGTTTTTGTCTCTTGTTTTGCGTTCGTCGCCAGTTTATTGGCCTGGCCAACTTTTTCTACATGAAGGCCTGACATGGGTCATTTAGACCCGTATTGAAAATACATGCGTTTTGTAGGTTAGGTGCTTAATGTTGTTAACATGCTCCTCTTTTTTAAGGGTTTTGTAGAGCTATTTGTGAAACACAAGTTTCTGTTGCAATTACACGCTAAATGGCGCATGTTTGTAACACATGGCGGGCCTAAGTGACCCATGTCAGGCCTACTAGGGTTTTAATTAAAAAGTGTTGGCGCATCCTCTTGCATTTCTTCTATCAGTAATTTAGCGGCAGTTATTTGATCTCACTGAAGATTTGCCGTGAAAGGCCATCGAGACTGCGTCCCAAACTGCCCCCCCCCACTCCAACCTCACCCAACTCCACCTTCAGTACTTGAACGATCTATCGCCCAGAACAGGCGATTGATCGGAACAGAGATGGTTTTTGAAGCATGAAACATTAGCTTCTGATTCAACAGAAAGTTGACGCTATCGGGCTAAAAATTTCTGATGGATCTCACTCGCGGACCAGACGGCGCGATCAGTTTTCTGGCGACGGCGCATGCAGGATCGAACATTGCTAGATGGAGATAAAATGACGTCATTAAGTGTGTGGAGAGACCGGTAAGGGATGGGGGGGGGCAAATCGAGCTCCTCCGTAAGAGAAAGGTCGCCGCGATGATGGACGCACAAAGGCACTATCATAAAGAAAGGAGAACCCGCCTGCCTCGGCGACAAGACACAACGCGACGCGCCGGTCAGCGTTAACGCTTGTTGCATCAAACTGAAAGAAAAGAAAGAGAGATAGAGAAAAGAAAAGGAGCAGGAGAAATAAATGATATGAGATCGTCGATAAAAGTCAAGTCCTTCATCTGACCATGAAAGGGAAATGGGGAGAGGAGAGGAAGGGGGAGGGCAAAGAGACAGACGAGCGGGCGGCCGGTGCGGCGGCAAGTTCAATGTCAAGGATCAGCGGTGATCAGCGGCAATCAGCGTTGCGGTGGTGGCGGTGTCCGCGCGCTGCGCCGCGAGGCGGCTGATGCTGGCGAAGAGAACGGGAGGACCCAGGCCAGACCGGGTAAAAGTTGGTTGCTGCATGAGGATCGTCTTGAACCAGGGTTGCCAAATAAACACCACCAGCTTGATTTTTTTTTTCTTCATTTGAATCAACATAAAATTTATGGAGTTCAATGCTAGTGCTCGGAAGAATTGTTCATTTTCCGATTCTTTGAACGACTGTTATGTTTTGGTCTTACGATCTTTAAACAATTCATCCCGCTGGATCTTAATCCTGATCAATTAAGTTGTTCCATAACCAATTTAACAGTTTTAATATGAACTAAATAGGTTTATTTTATTTAAAGTTTATTGGTCAAGATATTTTAATTTAAAAATTAATAAGTCTTTTCAAGAATAGCTTAATTACATTTTAATTAACTTGTTATTTACACAATAAAAATAATTGTAATACGAGTTTTATCGGACGAAATGAATCAAATGAACGATTTATCTTGATAGGAAGTCTTGAGAGTCAAGCACCATAAGAAATCGATTCTTTTTGAGGAACAGTTCTGCAGAGCAGTAGTTCGTCCGAAATCTGGCAGCACTGTCCCGATCTGCTCTGCTGGCCGATCGCGGATCGACTGTAGGTACAGTGTACACATCTCTGATGCCCAGCCCCTCCCCCCTCCCCCCTCCCCCCTCCCCCTCCCACACCTCACATGTCTCTCTTCCTCTCTCTTCAAATGTTAAATGTATGTATGCTCACTTAATTAATCAGTTATGAGTATAAAACTCCAAGAAAATTGACATCGAGAGGTTTACTTTCTCGTGAATCACATCAACTTCGGTGCCGTATCTACATTTACTTGTTCTCAGTTCTCACCGCACCGCGCTAGTGTAGCGGCTGCTGCGGTTCAGCCGCCCCTCGCACATCACCCTGATCATCAATGAAACTTTGTATTATCATGTGAATTCGGCGAACATAGCCGAAGTTTACCCCCAGACTAGGCTGTTCTCTTGATCCCTGCGAGTTCGAGCTGATCTTTGATATCATTAGATTAGGCTGGTAGACTGGATATATAAAGGGCTGCCATTGGCCCGCCCTATAAAGTTTTTATCAAATATGAGAGCTCCGAAAATAAAAAGTATCCCTCCCAGTGGCGCACCAAAGGGGGTGGTTTTAGGGTCAACCCCCCCTCCCCCTAAGCGTCAAGATTTTGCCCTAAAAAAGGTCATCTTCAGCCAAAATTTCTTTCAAAACCCCCCCTATAAGGCCTCAGAAAATGGAAAATTTGCTGTGAAACCCCCAACATACTAAACTTTTCGGTGCGCCACTGATCCCTCCGATACATTCGATAAGCTATCGGCTGCTATAATTTCAAAAATCGGCCCTTGCGGCACGTGCAGTTTGGAAACATCATATTTCGTCCTTTCAACTCTTTACAGACCAGATTTGCTCAACAGAACGCCACTCTTCCGTGAATATAGGGAGGGTAGTTAACTGTTCGTACTCTAGGGAGTTGGAATTGCCTATACGATGAATTGAAGGAGCCCGAACAAAACCTTATCTTGTAAGTGTCGACTTCCAGAATAGCGTTTATTCTGAATCGCTAAATACAGGAGCAATGTGAAATAGACCAGATGAGAAAAACGAGCCAACTCGGGCTTGGCCCGTGAAAGGTTAAACCAGTGTTGCCAATAGTGGACAGATTCGACCACACGTGGACTATTTTGATAAGAATAGCTCGTTGATTACAGCCACAACTGTCCACAACTGTCCACGCTCCCACTCCTGATCCTCTATCCCCATCCACAGTGTGGACAGTTTTCAACTCGAAAACTGTCCACGCGTGGACTATTCTACCCCGTCCAAACCTGGCAACACGGGGTTAAACCATTGAACAAAGGTCGAGCTATCGGAGGTGCACCGTGTGCGCGTACTCCCTTGGAATCGATATTTTACTTGAGTTTAAGTGGAAGAAATCCAGCGATGCCAGATTGTACGCGACGCCACTAGCTGGATGGTCCTAACAAAACTTGAATTAATAACATGTCATAAGTAAAATAAGGTGAGATGGGTTCAGTATGAATTACCTACCAAAAGGCAAGCGTATAGAAAAGTCTTCACTCATTGCGACCAGTCATACTTATTTTTTAAGAGTAAAGCAAAAAATGTCAAATAATGAATCATGTCCCTTGGTTCGTCGCAAAAGGGTCAGGGTCAGCTGGAAGAACAAGAGAGAATGATGTCATCAGACATAAATAACGAAGGGTAACATTCTTCAACCTCCAGGCTCTAATCGGAACAAATTGATTGGGCAAATAAAGGCAAATGAGAAACGTTTAAAAAAACTTCAGAAGAACGAGGCGTCAGCTCTTAAACCTTTCGATAACATGTTCAAAAATATTCGTTCTCGTTACTCGATTTGCCTCGCACAGTTTCAATTCCATGTTGATACTAATAAAGACTTAAAATTATTGGCAGTCGAGCTCCTTCAATTCTAGAGATAGGCAAAACCAACACCGCAGAGTAGGAATATTTAACTACTCATTAATAATGACCAATAGCTAGCGTTGCTTTATTCGAGTAAACTGCCTTTAGATCCATGAAAGTCCAGCCTTTTGATCAGTGTGGTGAACGACGATTGGTGGAGACAAGTCACATAGTTGCCAAATCTAATCAACACACGGAATTTATCTAATTGGTTAACACATGCTTGAGACTGTCCAATAACCAATTAGATAAATTCTGCATTTTGATTACACTTCGCAATCACGTGACTGTCCAATCAATCGCCGGCTTCAATTCTTATTAAGTCTCTGGACCCATTGAAAAATTACCGTAGAGTTAAAAAAATATACTTATCAAAAAAGTAGGTATATCAAACCAAAAATTCTCATTTCAAGTGCAGTGGATAACCTTTTGACTTCACATTAAATCAGTATATACCAACAGGAAATTTAAGTTTGATACCTACTTGCTCCGCTAATTGCAGAAACCAAAAATGTCCCCGAAACTGAATTCAATGGAGGAACAAAAATTGTTTTAAAGCCAAAAGGTTGTTTTAACAATCTCGAAAAATATTTTTGAAGTTATGCCCTGATGATAGCCGACGCGCTTCCGTTACCGGTTAGTTGCTTTCCGTTAAAAAAGCAAAAGAAAAAAAAGAGAGAAAAAACTTTGTTTTCAAAATTGTTTAAACTACTTTTTGGTCTCTGCATTTAGCGGATCACTTTTTTAGGCGCACGCGTATGGGAAGAATTCCGAAACCATTTACATCGCGGAAGGGATTCCTTCGCGGATATCATGAAAGTCCAAGTAAAATGTAATCTCATTAAACTGGCATCGCAAGAAACAAGGAGGGGAATGGAAGTGGCGCGTGGTGTATAGTGTGGGGGGGAGGAGGAGTTAAATCATTCTCAATTTTAAATCATTATCCACTCTTCCAAGGAATGTGTGTCTTTGCAGCGCGAATGGTATTTTACAAGTGTTGCCAGTTTTAGCGGGAAGTCAGCCCAGTTCTATCGGGGACCAACATTTTTTATCAGTAGTTTTTCAAGTATGCAGTACGCAACAAACATGTCATACCGAGGGCCGTGCCGAAGTTTTCGAAAAATGATTAAAAAATTGAAAATTGATGAGGGACCCAGGGCTGCCGTTTTGCGTAGAATCAACGCTATTTTTCAATTCAACGATGATTCCACCGGTCGAGAAAAGATTACACAGTTCAGTTCAGTGCATGGCTATAATCAATTGAAATACTCACATCTGTAATCTTTTCTCAACCGGTGGAGTCGTCGATGACTTTAAAAAACTTGCGGATATTTTAATTAATCAACGGAGTTTCCACCGATTAAGGAAAGATTACAGATCAGAGTATTTTTGTGCATTATACAGTCATGCACTGAACTGAACTGTGTAATCTTTTCTCAACCGATGGAATCATCGGTGACTAAAAAAATAGCATTGATTCTACGCAAAACGGCAGCCCTGGAGGGACCCCCTCCCCCCATCATTATCATTTAATTTTGTTTGTTTGTTCACCTTGATGTTCGTATCAAATGACCATGTATTCTCTCTTTATTATTTATTAAAATTTTCCATCTTCTCTTTTTTGGCGAGCAAAGAAGAAAAGAAATTTTAGTCCTTAAGAGACAAGTTTTTCGTTTTTGAATAGTATTTCTTTGTATTTGACTTAGTTACTGATCTACTCGTATTGCATTGCACAAAGTACTAATTGGCATAGTGCGCAATCTGGCAATGTGTGCATTTCGTCTATTTGATTCCGCGTAAAATATAGTTTCGAGAGAATTTGCAGTGCACCTTCAATAGTATAGTTCGACCTTTTTCACGGGGTTTACATTGACGAAATACGGTGTTGCCCAATGGGGCAGTTGCAAGGGTCTGAAATGTTGTGTTTTTTATGAAGAAAATGATAGTACTTGATGAGCTGAGAACAATGGTGCCTTCGGTTTTTTCATAAGTGTCCCGGTTTCGGAGATACAGACGTGTAAAGTTGTACAAAATCGTGTGTGTAGTGACGTCATTACGCGGAATTCCCATTTAAAACAATGTAATCCGGCCAAAATCTCATCTCCGGAACAATGGGACTTGAGGAGAAACCAAAGGCATCTTTTTTCTCAGCTCATCTAGTACTTTCATTTTCTTTACAAAAAACTTAACATTTTAGACCCTTGCAACTGCCCCATTGCACACAGCACATCTTACATCGTATTCACTCCCGGGCCCTGACCAGAATTTGCAGATCTAAGATAGCTCAAAAAAAAAAAAAAAAAAAAAAAAAAGTTATCACGTCGAGTCATGCTCTCGATATTGATTCAATGAACATAACTGTAAAAAAAGCTCATAAAAATTTTTCGCTGATGCAGCTTCTTCCGCAAATCACTGATTGATAAAATTTTCTAACTTTGGTACCTAATGAATTGAAGACTGCATACGGAAAGAACCAAGAACATGTTAAGTCACTCGCAATCAGTGGCGTCGCGTGCCATCTGGCAACAATGCAACTGCTCCATTTAAACTCATTAAATAAATCGAATTTTCCTCGTGCACTGTGAACCCCCTGAATTCGATCTTTTGCATGAGTTTAAATGGATAGAATACATTGTTGCCAAATTGCACGCGACGCCACTGCTCGCAATGTTGCCCTATAATTTTGAAACTTGTTCTACCGCGTTCAAAAGAATTGATAGGAAAGCAGTTTCCTCAAAAACTTTCAACTGTATCTTTCGTACTGTGAACAATTTTTTCAGAGAAAACTTCCGATATCGCTCTATTTTACTGTAGAACAAGAATAAAGAAATAGTTGCAAAATTAGAGCTCGTTTCAGAAGTGTAGGCGCACCTAGACCATAATCTTTGGTGACTTTTCAATTTTCATTTCTTCAAAACGAAACAAAACTTGTCTTCGACTTTGAACTTTTAATTTTAAAGTGTTCCTCGATGAAAAGCCAACGCTCAAATTCATTCATTTTCATTTTGAAACAAGAGAAATAATGCTGAAAAATTCCAAAGATTATCGGGCTGGGTGCGCCTACACTTCTGAAACCTCCTCTAGTGGAACATGGCTATTGATTTATTATGTTCTTCTTGTGTAGTCTTCAATTATTCCTCCAACTTTCAGCTGATACATTCTTCAGATCAATCTTAAGAGCCTGGAAATGTGTTTGTTTGCTATCTGTCTCTTTTTATTGTTGTTGTTGTTGTTTTCGTTGTTGTTGTTGTTGTTTGTTTTTTTTTTTTTTTTCATTTCTTTTTTTCCCTTCCCTCTTTTCTTTCTTTTTTCTTTCCCTCTTTTTTCCTTCTTCTTTTCCTTTTCTTTCTTTCTTCCTTCCTTCCTCGCTTTTCTTTCTTCATTTATTTGTTTCAAAAAAAATTAATGCATTAACAGATCCTAGCCATGTATGAATTTATAAAAATTTATCGAAGAATAAGAGCGTTGTTTATTTACTATGGCGTTAACCACGGCATCTATGATTCTCAGAGAAAGTGAGGAAGACTTGATGTGCTCCGGCCTGTCAGCCAGTAAAAATTTAAACCTTGCGCTTACCACGAGTTTAATCCCCGACAATCATATGAATATATATTTATATGCATGCATGTTCTATCATTAATAGAGCTTAAACGATACACTTGCATTAAAGTATGTAATACAATTATATGAGACGCAGCCGCGTTGCTCTGAGCTGATTTCGGACTTGTCTGTTTCCTGTTTCTAGCTGCAGTTTCCTCGCGTCTGCTCATATCTCCAGTTGTTGCCACATTGCCGAGAAAAATGATACCATTTATAACATGTAAAAATTTTCGATGCACAGATTTCTTACCAGTTGCGTTGTACAAGAGTCCGAGCAGACTGTAATCTTTGGAAAGATTTGAGATTTCATTTCTTTAAAATACTTTAAAATGTGTTTTTAATTATTATTGTAAAACGAGACTAGCTTGACAAATTTTATCTGGCTGTCTGAACGCTCAAGTGTTTTAAAGATTTTTTTTTTGTTATCGTGTCATTACATTTGAAGGAGGGGGGGGGGGTGCAAAAAATTGATGAAAAAGGATTACTAGTAAAACTGAAGAAAACTTTGGCCGCAGTGCCTTCAAACATTTTGATGCGATACCATAAACGTTTGTCCGATAATTTACTCAAATAGAAACTATGCCCGCTTTTAATTGTCAATTTATTGTGGCGTTGTGCATATTTGAAGGAGAATTAGTTTTCCGGCGGAAATTTTATGTAATAATTCTAATTCACAATAAATGCAAAAAGAGCGATTTATCAATAAGTCCTCTTACAGCAATAATCGCTTATCACCTTTATTATAAGGTACCCATGACGTATATTGCACATGATTTTCTAGACCCCCCTCCTTTGCTGATAAAAAATTTACAGTTTCAGGAAGTGTTTATACCCTATTCTATAGGCCTTCAAGGAAATATTGACACCCTTGACCAACCGGGGTGGGACCATGGCTTACCCTCGGGGGGCATATTTCTCAAAAAGAAATCAATGAAGAACCTCTATCGACAGTATACATCGATGAAAAATGACAAAAAAAAAATTAAGAACTTCCGCGCAAACTGGAGATCAAAGAGTCTTTGATGTCTGATTTAATCGAAGGTTTAGGTTTGATTTTGACATTTTGACCCATTTTTAAAAAGTATGCGTAAGTGACCTAAAATACCTATACCTACCTAAAACAATTCAAAAGGTAGAGCTGCTTTCAAACTCAGATTTATTTTTATTTGTCCACTTTCTTTCACATCTGACTGGCAGCAATGCTAGTTCGTATCCGCGTATTCTGCCATAGTTTTGCAAGTCCAGTCGCGGATTTAACTTGATTCGCCCATATCAGCCGATGTTTATTTTAATGACATATTCTGAGAGCGATTTACAACACGTCTCAGTCATGCATCATTTATTTTATTTCTTCTGAAACCAACAGACATTATTTAAGTACTACTCGCATGCATACAACCAGAATCTTCAATTCCAATTTTCACCATCGTCTTTTTAGAAACAAAAGCATCTCGTTCCTAGGATCCAAAAGTATCCCATTTCGACCCGTTTCACACCCTATCTTTTCAAGTTTTCTCCAAGTTTTGACGTTGTTTGGACTTTTTTCCCAAGTCTGAGAGGAAAGTAGGCCAAGAGCCCCTCCTCTACTCTGTACACATCTATGCCCTCAGCCCTCACCAAAGAATCCCTTGAAGAAAAACTGTGTAGGGAGTATATAGCCATGAGCTCAAAGACCTTTGATTGGTTGTTGATTAGATTTTCATGGAGGAAGGAAGGAGTTAAATACACTGAAGGATCAGAAAAAAAAAAAAAAAAAAAAAAAAAATCGATGTGGTGATACGGGGGAAAGGGGTAGAGGAATAGTTACGGGAACGGGCCGGAATACCTATAAATCCGCCAGTCCGCCATCGAACTTTAACCTTTCGAATTCGTTCATGGTCAATTCCATCCTGTCAAATACAAGATAAAGCGTCTTGGCTGTAGTGTAGGTACTCGACTTGCACAGTTTTTCTTCAAGAGACAGGGCTTCACCAGTGTTGTGGTATGTAAATTGCCGACAGGTAATATTTTCTTCGTTTACACATTGTATTTTTTTTTCATCCCCTTTTTCCCTTTTCTTTTTATTGCTAGACCAGCAATTTAATTTGCAAAAATCGCAAAATTGTTTGCAAAACTGCTGCAATCTTATTTGCGAAAATCGTCCAAACTTTGCTGATTCAGCAAACATTTTTCTAACATAGCAATATTTATCGCCAAAGTTGGAAACATTAGTGTTGCTATATCAGCAAACACTTTGACTTGCACACTAACAATAAGCAAAATAAAATCAGCAAAACAAAACAACATTTCGGATGTTTTTGTCTGTTTGTTTTTTTTTTTTTATTATTATTATTATTATTATTATTATTATTTATTCTGATGATTTTAATGTGTATGAATGTTAAAAGTCTATTCAATTAATATATTTCTTGCTTTGAATGGACTTAACTACAGTCTCTGTATATGTAAATAGTGTTAAGACAAGAGGGTAGTCAACCTCATGCATTGGATGCGTGGTCGCACGTTAATTTGTTTACTTACAGTTTTTTTTACAAAGGGCCCTGGGCCAACGGTATTTTGCGTATAGATGAGTTATTTTTCGATCAACTTGTTAATTTCAATCATGATACACCTCAAGAATGTATACATATGGTTCTCTCAAAATAATCTTTAAAGGCGGAAATATGTAACGATAATCAAAAGCAGTGAGACATTACACCGTTAGAAACTCTACGGCGCTGTAATCTTTGCGATTTGCGTTGGATAAAAACACAACAAATGGCCCTTAAAATGTAAACAAATGAGCAAAACATCATCCAATGGCCGGGCGGCGCGGCGCCCACGGTTTCACTTGTCTTAACTCTCTACGTACTAACGTACAGGGACTCTAGACTCAAGGTTATAGATTAAGAGGTATGCTCATCTGACTTCGCGCCACGAAGTCAGGAGCGCGCAGTTCAAAATCCAGATCCAAGATGGCCGACAAAAGCAGAAAACTTTGTATACTCTTTCCAGAAAACATCGGGCTCTTTTTTGCTTTTCTGGAGAGGGAAGCCCAGTGTTTTCTGGAAAGAGTATACAATGTTTTCTGCTTTTGTCGGTCATCTTGGATCTGGATTTTGAACTGCGCGTTACTGACTTCGTGGCGCGAAGTCAGATGAGCATACCTCTTAATCTATAACCAAGTGCTCTAGACTTAACCACCACTCGACTCGTCTCCACCAATCATCGAGATTGACAAGTATCTGCATCAACGTTGAACGAATATTTTTAATCATACGTTTAAGATGATTCCAGGGTCGATTAGTTCCAACCGTGGACACCACGTCGCGCTGCTCAAAAAGTCAGCAGTTTTTTGTTAAATTTGACGAATTCACGCTAAAAACACAAATTTGAGAAACGTCAGCACCTGCGAGCATACTTCAGGAAGATACCCTGAAAGTTTCAGGCTGAAACATCCAAAAATAAAGCCGGAAATTATGAAAAACGAAACTTCCCGTAAGCCGCAATGAGTGCGAGTGAGGCAGATAGACGTATCATCACTCGCGCTCACTCTCACTCACTAAGCTTATGGCGAAACGAATTTCATAATTTACGGCTTTAATTTTAAACCAATTTGGCTCATTTTGGGCTCAAAAAATCCATAAAAAAATTTTGCAGGTGCTGACGTTTTTGGATTTTGCGTTTTATCTATGGTTTCAGTTTAAAACGCCAAAAACACGTCTTTACCAAAAAGCTACTAGTGGCGCTATCCATCGGATTGACATCTGGAAAAGTTTCGCCTGGAATCACCTTAATGTTTGTGTTTTTTTTTTGTTTTTTTTGTTTGTTTTTGTTTTGTTTTTGTTTTGTTTTGTTTTTTTACTGGTTAAGAAGAGAATACACATGTACTTGTCATCCCTTCCCGAATCATATACCCGCAGGGCGAATTCTCGGAATTTTACGTCATTGCAGATTCATGCATCCCGCCCTGGTATCCATCCGGCCATGACTCCCTCTCCTTCGTTTAACAGAGAAGAAATGAGAAAGAAAGAGAAATGAAATCGAAGGTACGACCGGCGCGCGCACTCACACACACACACACACACACACTCACACACACACACACACACATACACGCGCGCGTCGGTGTGGTGCGGTGGCGGTGATGGCGCCCGGAACTGAGAAATTCCTAAGCGGAGGAAATGATGTTTTCTGAATGAAATCTAAATACGTGGTATAGTCCATCCGTATAGACGCCGCACTACCTAGTTAGTGTGTCAAGCACAGAGCATCGGAGTATAGCGAGGAAGGCTGCGCGGTGGCAGCAGAGCGCGAGCGGCAAGTGTGCGCGAGCCGAGCAAGCATCAGAAGCGTGGCCAGGCGCCGCAGGACGCAGAACAAGGGGGTACGCCGCGCCCGTGGTAGGGGAAAGGGGGCACTGGCCAAGCGGCATTCCTTGAATTTCTTGGCGATAGTAGCGTGGGAGACTGGATTCAAAATTTTGCTTTCATTTATGAATATTTTTTCTTTATACTTACTACTGGTCAGAAATAACTCCAAGCAAATCAATCTTTATCCTTCTCGCCGAATTTCAAAGGATCTGCCGACCGCGCCGCGACGCGAACACTTCGCCGTTCGTTGTGCAGTCTTTCGCGTTTAGCGGACTGATCCGCGCTTCTGCCAGCAGACCTATCCTTGAAATTTAGGGATTTTGATCCGAGGGGATTGAAATCAGTGGCGTAGCGTGCAATTTGACAACGTTGTACTATCTCCATTTAAACCCATTAAAAATATCGAATTGTTGGGTGTTCGGTGAATACCGCCTTGGATTCGACCTTTTACACGGGTTTAAATAGACAAATACAACGGTGCCAAATTGCACGCTACGCCACTGATTGAAATGGAGAGCGGTGATTGGTGGAGGCGAGTCGCATGATTGCTATGAGTCCATTTAAATGACACATTCCAAGTTTTTAATGGACTTGACAACCACGTGATTCGTCTCCATCAATCATTGTTTTTCATTCTCCTTGCTGGCAGGCATTTATTGCATGATCTTAAAGTTGCACGAATGTTTTTAATTCTAAGTTTCAAAAATACTTGTTTTTACTCTACAGATTCCTCCGTGATTCGAAGGAAAAAGTCCTCAGTCCCTTATTGTTTCACGTACTTATAAAGTGCATGGTTTGCAGAAAGTGAGCGGCTGATTGGTTCTTAATCATCACTTTCGCGTGATACAGTTTACTGCAAAGATTTACTGTGCCATAATGCGAAACTAGATTGCGAAGATGGATTAGATTCCCTCGATGGCATCTCTATATTGAGAGTACCGATTCAGCGCCCATGAAGCTTGAAAAGAGTTGAAAAATTAACAATGGCAAGATATAGCACTCTTTTGGTCTCCACGATTCGCCGCTTGATGACGTCAAATAATGGAGCTACTCACGTTCAATCAATAGCCAATCATAGAACTTGTTGAGCTCTTGTCGGTACTATCTATAACAGAACTGCCACCAAGGGACTCTAAGGTAAATGAAACGCTCTCTCACTCAAACTAAGTGAATAGTTAAATATTCCTACTCGCAGGTGTTGATTTTGTCTATGTTATGAATCGAAGGCGCTCGGCGAGACAGTATTTTTCTATGCAAATATCAATCATTCAGATATCTAGATGTCGTAGATTAGACTCTCAATTGGAGCATTGGAGGGCTCGGCCACTCTGTGAGTCTGTGCCTCACTGCTTAGAACATGAGCCATTGATTCCAACCTCTCTATAATTGATTCATAGGACCTGTCATTTACTGTGGGACAGGCAGGTATGGCACTGAGCTCTTCGATAATAATTATGAGTCTATGAGTCGAAAATAGAGCCGTATTGCTTCTTTAGAGGTATTCTTTAGAGGTTGCGTGTTTGTCTCCTTGCATTTCACGAACATGAATTTTTGAACTTAATAATAGAGGGTTTGGCTGACAACGGTATTCGATAAAACACGAAAACAGATACCTGCTTACCCGGCGTTTTCTTTTCAGAATCCCAGCAAACCGGAGGTTTAATTAGAATTTTTCGAAACCCGTTGATATTATTTCATATTTTTTATTCAGAATAAAGTGTCATTTCCTGTAATAAACGTGGACTTGAAAACTGTCAATACTTTTCGCACTCTGAGGTAAAAGTGAAAATATCGATACTTACCAGTTACACCCTCTCTACAGACCGCTGGGCAGGGCTTGGGAGCCAGATCTCGGGAGCTCTTTAGGGAGCACGGCTCTTACAAAGTGCTCCCTAAGGAGCTCCTAACGCAATAACTTGAAACCAAATCTTTAAAATCAAGTTCTGTTGGTACAAGAGCCTTAGGATTCAGTATTTGAATGATAAATTGTAACTCATTTTAGTATTCCCACAGTATTCTGCCGAGCAGAGCATAAAATTCAAATCCAACCACGGCTCTGGCTCCCAAAGCCCTGCCGCTGGAGAAGTATTAAAAAATGATAATACTAATAATAATCCAAAAGCGCAGAAGGAATCAGCCCGTCTGTGAGTGGATAATGTAAGAAAGCAGAAAGCGTTTGCAGGAATCACTTACACCTAGACTGATTTACATAAATGCTATAGAAAAACGAGAAAGTCACTAGTTACATTTTGCGCTGCGCGGTTACGTTAATACTTCAAAACGCCTTCAAAGTTCAGTGATGCAACCTAGTCATAGCCAACAGACGGTGAAGATATCAGCTAAGCAGCGCGCGATGCAACGAGGTAGTATACCGCAATAGAGAGGATTTACGGGGCGGAATTTTGAAACACCAAAGAGGCAGCTATGATCAAAATCTCTTAAGGACATTTTCACGCAGGCTCGCGAATATTATGGGTACGTCGAAAACCACGAGCAGTGTTGCCTATAGTGGACAGATTCGACCACACGTGGACTATTTTGATGAGAATACAGCCACAACTGTCCTTAACTGTCCACGCTCCCACCTCCGATCCTCTATCCCTATCCAAAGTGTGAAAACTGTTCACGCGTAGACTATTCTACCCATCCAAACCTGGCAACACTGACCACGAGCCACCATTGAATTGAAGCTATTTTAGAATTAGAAGGATTGTATGGAATAAAAGGAGCTTGATTAAAAAATGTTTGTTTCAATCGCCCTAAACGACTCCTCACTTCCGCCATCCCTTCAACGAATCAAATTTCTAAAATCTTTCTGCCTTGATGGTAAAAAAATATCGTAAAAACTCACGTATTTGGTCGAGATGGCAAGTTCAAAGTTTGGGGCCAAGATTGGGCGGGTGGGGGTCTAGAGACGCCACTGCCATCCTGATTTCAGGAATTGAATCATCACATTAGGGCCACGAGCATGGGCGGCTTTGGGGGTCAAAGTTGGGGGATTTGAAAAATATATAAAAGTCCTTTCTTTCTCTCGTTTTTTTTATTAAGGTTATCAGTCGATGAAACAGGAGTGTGGTGTATTGTAGGTAAGTACTTACGCTGATTTATTGTTTTCCACTAAGGAAACGAAAACATTTTACAAATCACTACTTCGGATTGTTGGGAGGGGGGGAGTGGCCCAAGGTCACGAAATTATGAGAGAGACTGTAGTCGCTCAATGGTTGGAATCAGAAACTAATGGGGCTATTGCACACTTTTGCTATAAGCGATTTAATAGTCGATTATGGCGTAAAAACCTCAAAAAATAACGATGGCGGCCAAAGAGTAAACAAGAGTCGCAATTGAATGGAAGGCCTGCGTGGTCAACGTAGATAAGGGATCCGATCGCGGGCTGGCCTCTGATTGGCTGCAACGGGTGGAGCAAAAATGACTCGGGGTATAGGGAAAATAACACAGGATTTTCGTTCCGGGGCGTTTATCTCGAAACCTAAGCAAAATAGTATCTAAACAATTTATACGAGTCGATTCAGCAGATTTTTCCAAACAATTTGATAGGTCATAAGTGCCACTTTATTGCAAATTCGAAAAGACTGTTTCAGTTTAAAAGTACGCACAATAGTGAGTTACTCAAACACTGCTCGAGCACACGCCAAGCATGTAATCACACTATTGTGCATACTTTTAAACTGAAACAGTCTTTTCGAATTTGCAATAAAGTGGCACTTATGACCTATCAAATTGTTTGGAAAAATCTGCTGAATCGACTCGTATAAATTGTTTAGATACTATTTTGCTTAGGTTTCGAGATAAACGCCCCGGAACGAAAATCCTGTGTTATTTTCCCTATACCCCGAGTCATTTTTGCTCCACCCGTTGCAGCCAATCAGAGGCCAGCCCGCGATCGGATCCCTTATCTACGTTGACCACGCAGGCCTTCCATTCAATTGCGACTCTTGTTTACTCTTTGATGGCGGCACTAAAAACTTCCTAAATCCACTCCTAAACTCAATAAACGCAGTTATTTGCGGGAGCGTAATGGTGGCCGAAGGCACTAACAATGGGAGATTCCCATCTAACAATACCGTAACTCCATCAAAAAGTGACCAATAAGAGACTACTTTCATTTGACACCGGTGTCACTCGGTGTTGCGGTACCATTCATCGGATGTGAATCATCACTCTGATGACTAATTACTCTGTGAATCATCCTTGTCAGCATAGAAAGAGTGACGACATTAAGATAGGAATCTCCCATTGTTAGTGCCTTCGGCCACCATTACGCTCGCGCAAATAACTGCGTATATTGAGTTTAGGAGTGGATTTTGGAAGTTTTTAGTGCCGCCATCGTTATTTTTTTAGGTTTTTACGCCATAATCGACTATTAAATCGCGTATAGCAAAAGTGTGCAATAGCCCCATTAGCTTGATCGCCGTCTGAAGTCAGTTCTAAATGAGACCATTCATGAGAAAAAGTCAAAGCTTTAGCTTATGGTTAATTTGGGAAATTTGAGATGAAACCAAGATTCTCTCCGTAATCAAACGGGTAAAAGGAGGAATATTCGAGGGTAAGGTACACACCCTCTCATAAAGTCTGTTCGCTGAACAAAGATCTTAGTTTGTTTGAGTAATTTCGACAATTTCGTTCATTTTTCACAGCGTTGCATCGCATCGTGAACTTGAGATCTTGGCCATATACGCCATACGGTAAGAAATAGATGGTATTGCCTAGAGTCCCTTGATGGAAATATTGTATAGGGAGTACCGACACGACGCTTTATGCATTTTGACAGGAGTCGATTCAGTCGACTGCCTGAACGAATTCGAAGGTTAAGTTCAACAGTGGACCAGTGGTGGACTGGCGGATTTGCCGGCATTCCGGTCCGTTCCCATACGTTCCTCTACGAATCGACTCCTTTCGTGTGGAGCCTTCGATGTCGTCGACTCCTGCTCGACTCCGTGAGAGCCTAAAACCAACGACCAATCACAACTCGTTGAGCTCGTGTCGGTACTCCCTATACAATATTTCCATCAAGGGACTCTAGTATTGCCTAAACAAATATAATGCAGTGCTTGTTGTTTAACTATTTTTTGAAGGAGTATCTTCTTACTGTTATCGAAGTTTCACTATCAGAGCTATAGAGGGCAGTAACTACCGCGGAGATTTCAGAATAAGTTTCCGTTTCCTGTGCCGATGAATGCCGAGGTTGATCCAAAGATTACTTATACATACAGATATGGCATTAGCCCGAATTTTGTTAAGTTGACTCCGGCCGTGATACAACCGGGCATACAGAGGGGATCATAAAGATTACAGAGAAAAGATTACATTTTCCATGTTTTTCTGTTACAAAACTGTTCCGTATTCCACGTTCCACCGTTCACGTTCCGTGTTTGTTCGAGTTCCGCAAACAAACACAGGAAAAGTGGGAAACGTAATCTTTTCGAACCAGAATTCTGTAATCTTTATGATCCCCTCTGTATGCCCGGTTGTATCACGGCCGGCGTTTTATCCATTTTTCACTTAACACGGGCGAGATGGCTAATGCCATATCTGTATGTATAAGTAATCTTTGGGTTGATCAGCTGAGATCCCGACAGAGCACGAAGTAAGAAATCGCTTATCAATTGTGTGGGGGTGCTTCATTGTTGTTTATTCTAATCGTAAAACGAATGAGTTTCAAGTTTGTCTTTCACAGCTCTACTGTTTATTTATTAATTTTTTCACTGATAGAAATCTGTGAAGTAAGTAATGAGTGAAGTGATGGTCTTCGAATAAGTGATAATTTCCAATGAAAGTAATTTTCCAGCTGCATGCACGTTGAAGTGCCAATGGTGAAATCTTTGTTCTGTTCTCAGGATGTCCAGTGCTTCATTGTTGTTAGTGCTTCGTTAAATTTATGATCATACAGACGGGTAAAGTCATTTGTGCCGAAAAATTGAGTCGTCCTTACTGTCGTCTGCTTCGATATGGTGCTGACCGATTTATCAATTTTTTTCCTAGAAAGTTTCGATGATTTCTCCCTTTCACTTAACCTATAAACCAGGTTGTTTACGGTTGAAGTTGTTTATGAAAACGTGCTGTTCCTTCTTTGCCTTTTAGTTGTTTTCACCCCTCATCCTCTCACGATAAGTGTCTCCTCCATTTATTTTGAAATGCAATTACTTTCCATTCATAGTCATGAGGAGTCTACGACCCATCTTTGAATTCATTGATCCAGTTGTCGTCATTAGAAATGACTGTTTCGTAGATGGTTTCTTAGTCCAATCCATTTATCAGCTGCACTATGGATATATTGACTCCCGAAGATGAGGATTTTCCTGGCCGACTTTTACATCAGGTATCATGCTTATCTTTTTCTGGAAAAATAATTGAAGAATTCACTTCCTAGTAGTCTCTTAATTGTGATTACAAAATCGTTTCTATCATAGAATCAAGTTATTTGTTTTGCACAGATTCTGCTTTTGAAGTGTTCAGCCTTTTTCTCTTAGGAGAGTGTGCCTGATAACTATTTACATCAGCTAAGCAGCCTTGATTTGATGAAAGCCCGTTCGCACCTCTCCACTACATATTAGCCTCGTTTATGCGAGCATCTCAACCCGGGTTCTAGAACCCGAGTTCAGCTGAACCTGAGTTGAGATGCTCGCATAAACACTTCGGATCTAGCTGAACTCGGGTTCGACTCGACCCCGATTCAAACCTTTGTCGAGTCGGCGAACTCGGGTTGAGATTTCACGCATAAACACCTCGGAGTTCAGAACCCGGGTTCACGCGGCATCGATGTCACCAATCCGAGCGAGGTTAAACACGCGTCTTATGCGGTCGCACTTGTCCGTACCGCACCAAGCATCGCCGCCATTTTCGTCAAAAATGTAAACAAACACAGTGAAGAAGAAGAAAGAAATTCTTTGAACTCGAGTTCAAATACACGGGTGTTTATGCGCAAATCCAAGTTGGACCCAGGTTGAAACTCAACTCGGGTTGACTCAACCCAGGTTCAGATCTCTTGCATAAACGAGGCTATTATCTACAGCAATCTGGTTGGCTTTAAATCCTTGCTTCATATACAAATTAATGAAGATCTGCTTAAAGTAGCTGAAAAAGTGTGCTTATAGCATAAAGTATTCTGCTAGTACGGTGGGAGAGGGAATGTATTTTACTATGGAAAGATGACTCTTGAAATGCTTACTGAGGATTGCAATGCAGGTCAAATCCAGGGGAGCAGGAAGAAGGATGATGGTCTCGCCCTGGGCAGAATTTTTAGAGAGTAGCAAACTGAAGGTGAATGGGACAGAAAAGAAGGTAATCACTTCTATAAGAGAGGGAAAGTTAAAATATGAATCCTTGAAATTTGGCCAAATCGTATTCTTGACCCTGGTCCCTTCGCAGGAATCTTGATCATCCCTTGCGGTAATGGGTGAGGCCTTGGGGTTTTTTCCCAGATGCTTTCATGAAGACTGTAAGTTTAACTCAGAATCTGGCATGTGCAGCTCTAATTATACTGTATTCATGTGTTTTGGATTCTGTCAGAGAGAATTGTTTACTCCGGAAATTTAGAACATATGAAATCTATTTAGTCCTAAGTAAGAATCATTCATTTTTCAGGCTGCTTTATGGGACAACGCCGAGTTATTAGAAGATCTTCTAAGAGGTGACCAGAAAAGGCACCTTGACAGTCAAGATTCTTGGGGACGAACTCCACTTCATGCAGCTGCGATATCAGAAAATTCAAGATGCCTTAGAGTGCTCCTTCAGTCAGGTGGTATGTTTCCAATTATTTCTTCTGTGTTTAGCCGTCAAATATTTTTCTATGCTTCAAGTAAGTAATCAATTACACTTGTCAGGTCAAGCAATATGACTAAGCTGAAGAGAGTTCCATGGATCATGAATCACAGAGGATTGCGGAGAACTTACATGAAGGAATTGGCTACAAAATACAGAGAAGTTGCTACTCCTCTAAAAGTTGCATCGTGTGCACAACAAGGCAAATACAAAGAATTGGATCTTGGAATTTTGCGAAACGCATTCATTACGTTTCTGAGTCGATTTGAAAGTTTCTGATGCATCCAAAGCTCTTTTCAAATGATTTCACTCTAGACTAGACCCTCTACAGCTGTAGCAAAAGTTTGCAACAGACCCATAACTAGATGGTAAGCCCTGTACACTCATGATTTCGAACTAATACTATTTTTTAATGGAGACTTCTAATTTCTTTCTATTTTTTGTTTGTCTAACAGCAAATCCCAATATTCCTTGTGGACCCCGAGGAGATAACAGGGTATGTACTTTTTATTCTAATTTTAATTTAATTTTTAGTTATTCTGGTCATTAGGGCGGTGAATCAGTGACAGGTGTAAAAGTCCTATTCAAAATGTCCATCAAGAAATGTCCACTATAAAATGTCCAATTCACAATCTGTCCAAAGTAAATAAATTTCCAGTATACGATGTGTCCATCATACGTAAATGACTAAATTCCCCTTAAAATAAGTTCCAATCAAAATTTCTTGCAATTCGACACGTTAAAATTTAAAAAAAAAAAAAAAAAAAAAAAAAAAAAAAAAAAACTGGGGGATGAGACAGACAGTATGAAAATAATGAAAACTTGCAACATTTTGGCCATGATATGCATGAAAAGCAACAAAACAAAGTCATTTCGATTTTGTTTCGCCACAAAGTTTAAAACTTTGAACGGAGAAAAATGTGAAATTATGAACCCTGAGCCCTGAGGTTCTAAGATTCATGGACAAAATCTACTATCAGACATTCTTCTTGATGGACCTTTTTTATGGTGGACCAATTGTGCGTTGGACATTTTAGAGCGGGCATATTTTACACTGGGCATTTAAAGTAGGACATTTTCACTGAGCACCTGTGAATCAACTCGGATCCATTTGATGAATTGTTCTGCAATACACCTTTGACTGTAGTTTTACTGTTAAAATTGGCTTTAGCAGCATGATCTTTTGCACCAATCTACCTTGAGTGTGTCTCATTCTGAAATATTCAAAATATAGCCAATTTTAAGCATTATGTGGAACGATAATCAAAACTTAATTTCTGAGCATCTCGGGTCACCTAAATATATATTTATAAAAAAAGGGGGGTTTATTAACCAATATTTTAAAGAAATCAGTGTTGAGCAGTTGACTTGTTTTCCTAGAAGAACATCTCAGAATAATTAAAATGGCAACTTATTCAGGAGTTAATTGAAGCAAGTTTTGAAATGGTCCAATCTAATAATGTTATAAATTATTTGCGTTCACTAAGTGGCTGCTCAATTTCCAGCAAAAGTCTGTTCGCTTTAACTTGAGACCTGAGAGGGCAGGCAATAAATAAATTTTGGAAAATGGAGAGTGGCAACACCTCAATAGATTGTCATAGCCCGAGTGTTGGGCAGCAGCCCGGTCACCACGGCCAACTGACGAGGGTGAGCACTCCTACATTTCCACAGAAGGCAAATCTACCTAAATCTCTAGGTCTCAAGTTAGAGCGAACAGACTATAGTTAATTTATGCTACCGGTCTATTTTGCATCGGCCCAAAGACCTAATTTTTCCCTTGCTGATAGTGTGACCATATTGCCGGTGGGCTATTCTTCTTTATTGCTTTAAGAAAATCATTTTAGTTTTTACTCTGGTTTTTGTGATTTCCTACTCATGCATTTTCCCGATCTCTTGTTTTTTAGACTCCTCTTCATTTGTGTGTGGAATATGGATTCATTAATAATATTATGCTCCTTTTGGCGCATAAAGCTGACCTGTTGGCTAGAGATAGCTGTGGACTAACTCCTTTGGACATAGCTGAAAAATGCGAGCATCAAGAATGTATGACAATTTTAAAACAAGCTGCTGGTAAGTCTCACTTCATCTTTGTATTTAGTAGTTAGCTTGTTTGTTTTCTCCTCATTCTGTCCCTGTAGTATTTGTATAAGTTTTTCAGGCATGGCAGATCCAGAAAAATTTTCTAGGGGAGGGGGGAGGTACGCCTATGAAATTTGAAATTTTGAAGCATCGCAAAGAGTAATTTTGTGCAATTTTCTGTTGAAAAAAAGGCAACATTTGAGGCCTCTGGGTGCCCCTCCCACCTAGAATATTCAGCTCTTCTGTTTAGTCATGTATCCGCGGAGGGTCTCTGCCTCATATTACTGTTCCCATTTATTATTTTGGTGGTAAAGGCATGTGAATTGTGAGTGCCAGAGAATTTAGCAACTATTTTTAAACAACGTGTGCTCAAACACAATCAGAGGAAAATTACAAATCTTGCTGGACAATCAAATGATTTAGTAGTAATAAAATAAGAAATAATCAGGGTGTATTTAAGAGGTAAAAATAATACTTTTTTCTACTTAAATCACACGTCGAGACCTCTTTTGAGATAGAGCCCCTGAACGTTTTAAAAAAATTCAAATTTTTTTAATGTTGTGTTGCCAATTTTAAACTAACTGTAAACAAATTTATGGAACCACAAGAAGATCCTTTGTTAATATTGTTCATGGCCTTGAAAATATATTAAATTCTTTGAATGGGGTTATCATTTTCTAACTGTATCATTAAAAATCTTTGTCATTTATCTCTATCAATTTTTCGATTTGTTCCATGGTTATGGCAGGAACTAGACTTGAAGATTTCAAGTCCGCCAAAGACTATGAGACATGCCAGTGTAATATGTTTATGGAGAGTTCTGGTCATGCTATGTCCAGGACTCTGCTTGACCACCCGCGCTTTCAATAGTCTCTAGGGGGCTTGATATCTTCAAGGCCAGTTTTTACAGATTCCATGAGTCGTAGTGAAAAAGAGAGTATTTAATACCATTTGCCTTTGTTTCTGTGTAGGTATTAAAAAATAAAAATTTGTTGTCTTAAAGGAATTAGTATTAACAACATAAAATTCTTTCTGCCAAAGTTTCCAGGACCCCCACAAATCACTCTTGAGATTTTTGTACCAACAATCTCTTCTAGGCTACCAATTAATTTTTCTTATAAAATTAGGATGGTTCCTCAAATTGGGTCTTAATTGGGCTAAAATTGGAGACACTACTTATATTAAAAGTATATAAGGGGATTTTTTTTTTTAACTTTAAGGGCTCTAGTTTGAAGAAGGTTCATTTTCAGACAATGTTTATAAGAGTAAAAAGTCTTACTTCTAATTCAAAAATACTCCCTGAAATTTTACTCTTGAGTGTTTAGATTAACCCTGTCTAATGTGATAGTAAGTAGCTGCCCCCCCCTCCTCCATTCGCTCCAAAACCAAATGAATATGGAAAAAAAGTTTTTCTAATTTTAATTCAGGCCTGGGGGACTACACAATGCAACTCTAAACTAAGAGTGAAAAGGTTCAAGGTTTGATCTGCTTTATGTTGAAACTCTGCAGCTTCCCTTTGCGAGCACAAAGTCTCCCCTGTCACTGGTCCCCTGTCTTCTAACTAGCACGAAATTTCCTCTGAAGAAGCAAAACATTTCTAGAGGAAAAACACCGTTAGTATTTTTTAGAAGTCTCCATAATCTTGTGAGGATGAATGCTTTCAAAAATTCTATTTCATTCCCATTTTTTCAGCCCGTACAATACTCCCCCCCTCCCCCCATCCAATTTTATGGAACATGATTGTTTTTCGCAACCTCCTCACCTTCAACCTCCAAGATCAGTTTAGATTTTGGCCACCTGATCAATTTGTGACAAAAACTCTACAAATTATTTGAGTAAATTTTAACATCAAGCTGAAATTATCGCTAAAAATATTTAATGACCGTGAACTCTGGTCGATCGAATATATTTTGCTGGTTTGTTAAACAAAGAAATTGAATACTCTTTGCTCCATTTTTGATTAATTGTGTGTGTTATTTCGCCCAGACCCCCATGGATTGATCTTCTCTTAAAAAGTTGTCATCTTAGTCTTCTGATGACACTCAAATATTTGTCTTATTTACGTCCTCATTTGAAGGAGCAACGGAATCTGATAACAAACTCAGAGGAATCACCTTGACCTTTTCAGTTTTCAGCACCAAGTTAACAACTAAAATTGTAGTTTTTTTTTTTTTTTTTTTTTAACCAAAGCGGTAAATAGATATTCTTCCAGTTACTCATTTTACTTTTTTGCCTAAGCAATGAATTGAGTGCTCATAACCCCTCCCCCCCTCCACATTTCCTTTTTGAAGGATATTTTATTATCAATTCATCGTACGGGTACTTCGTGGAATTCATGAAAGTAAACGAATAAGTACGGGCGTTTAGTATTAAAAGCAGTGGCGGCTCGTGCAATGTGGCAACAGCGGATTCTCTCCATGTAAACCCATGTAAAATAATTGATCTTCAGGAGGTTCATCAAATCTCAAAGAAATCGATTCTTTTGCATGGGTTTAAATGGCAAAAAGCTTGGTTGCCAGATTGCACGGGTCGCCATTGACCGAAAGGGTTGAAAGAAGTAGTTTTCCTCTCCAGTTTGCGTGCGCTTTTCAGCTCGTTGCGATCGCCTAGCACGTGGGCGCGAACGCACCGCGTGACGCGTCTAATAAACTGATCGTGTCGTGTTTTACCGGAGAGTGACAATACTCATACTGAAAATAAGCAACGATAACGAAAGTTTTGCTGTGGATCGTGTCCCGTTCGTCTCGGTTTTCTGTTCCATCAGTCCGTGCTCGTCGCTATCTTCCATGGTTGCCTCATCGCTTTTTGAGGGGGGGGGGGGGGAGTTCAGCCCGCTGCATTCTGATTTCCAATAATACCCAAGGCGAACTTTTTTTTCCCTGCTATGTTCCAGACCGTAACAACATCGCGTTGTAACCACAAATTTGTTGTCAGCTAAATTAAAGTTTACAACGGCATCCGGCCATTATCGGTGTCGCAAACTGGATCGGAACATGGATTTTTCTGGACATCAATTGTAGTGGCGCGGTGTAGCATGCGATTTGGCAACATTGCAGTTTGTCCATTTGTACCCACGAAAAAGATCGAACGATTGGGTGTTCGGTGAATACTTTCGCATTCGACTTTTTAAATGTGTTTTAATGGATACAATACAACGTTGCCAAATTGCACGCTGCGCCACTGAATTTTTGTTGTTGTTCTTTGGCCTTAGAAACATCTAAGTTTTTATAAGTTCTTGGTAAACTCTCGTTATTCGGGTTATTTTAAGTTCGTTAATGAATGATTTTACACATATTCCATTGTTATCTTGTCATTAATTAGTCATCATCTTGATGTTAATTATTTATTTATTTTATTTATTTTTATCCAAAAAATTATATCCGGGAAATTCCATATTTTCACCCACTGTGTGTCGAAGCGCAGTCGCGGAATGGGCGCGGACGCGCATTCAAAAACGATTAACGTGAATTACCGCTCTCCTAGTCCCAGGACTGCCAACTTTCTCGTGAAAATCGGAAATTTCCCTCTCGAGTGTATGCAAAGCCGGCTGTTTTTTTTCTTCTCGTAAACCGGCAACACCTGCTCTTGCGCGAGAGCAAGAGTGGGCAATAAAGGTGGTGTATCTGGAATATGAGGACCGACGAAACACGTGGTTTGCTCGTCACAAGAAATCACCATTATGATAATACAGTGATTTCTGCTGTATGGCACACATGATGTTCCTTGCGACATTTATTCCTAGATATCGTCTCAATTTTCATATTATTTTACGCGTATAACCGCGTTTTGTCACTAAGACATTTCTTGATTCCACGAGGGGCCTAGACTCCCTTGATGGAGTCAGGGAGTACCGAAAGGACGCTTCATAGCTCATGGAGCTCTAGAGAAGTCGAAAAATTAACATTGGCAAGATAGAAAATCGACTCCTCTGTTCTTCAGGAGTCACCGCCAGATGGCGTCATCTACACTGCCCCGCAAAAAAACCGGCTCACCTGGATCATTCCGCTCGAAAATGCAAAAAAATTACAAAATTTAAAATCGTCATAACTTTTGAACTAAGAGAGCTAAAAATATTTCAAGGCCAGGTTCGGATTCCTCATACTCTCTAGTTTTTTATGCATAAGCTTAAATTTTATTTTGGTAGCTTTTCCGCCCGTATGAAGAGTTTTTCCAAACCCTCGCGAAAACTGTTTTTTGGAGCACATCTGTAAAAAGTTACTCAAACTTCTCACATCTCTTTGGGATAAAGTAGCATAGATAGACAAAATCTGAGACATGCATCAGATTCCTCAGAGTCAGGGCTATCGACCTGGTTACCTCAGTTTTGTCTACAAAATTTTTTTAGGGTCGGAAAATGCACTTTTCCGAGACAATGTAAAAACCGCTTCTGAACACCCAGTTTACACATGCGAAAAGATGTTAAAAGTTCAAACCGTCATAACTTTTGAACCAAGAAAGCTAAGAATATTTCAAGGCCAGGGTCGGATTCCTCACACTCTCTAGTTTTTTATGCATAAGCATAAACTTTTTTTCCGTAATTTTTACGCCCGTGTGAAGAGTTTTTCCAAACCCTCGTGAAAACTGTTTTTTTGGAGCAAATCTCTAAAAAGTACTCAAACTTGCCACATCTCTTCGGGCAAAAGTAGCATAGATAGACAAAATCTGAGACATGCATCAGATTCCTCAGAGTCAGGGCTATCGACATGGTTACCTCAATTTTGTCTATAAAATTATTTTAAGGTCGGAAAACGCTCTTTTCCGAGACCATGTAAAAACCGCTTCTGAACACACAGTTTACACATCCCGCCACATGGCCCGTTTACATGGTCTCGGAAAAGAGCGTTTTCCGACCTTAAAATAATATTCTAGACAAAATTGAGGTAACCATATCGATAGCCCTGACTCTGAGGAATCTGATGCAAGTCTCAGATTTTGTCTATCTATGCTACTTTTGCCCGAAAGGATGTGGCAAGTTTGAGTACTTTTTAGAGATTTGCTCCAAAAAAACCGTTTTCACGAGGGTTTGGAAAAACTCTTCACACGGGCGTAAAAATTACGGAAAAAAAGTTTAAGCTTAAGCATAAAAAACCAGAGAGTGTGAGGAATCCGACCCTGGCCTTGAAATATTCTTAGCTTACTTGGTTCAAAAGTTATGACGATTTGAACTTTTAACATATTTCCGCATTTTTGAGCGGGATGTGTAAAACTGTGTGTTCAGAAGCGGTTTTTACATGGTCTCGGAAAAGAGCATTTTCCGACCTTGAAATAATTTTATAGACAAAATTGAGGTAACCATGTCGATAGTCCTGACTCTGAGGAATCTGATGCATGTCTCAGATTTTGTCTATCTATGCTACTTTTGCTCGAAGAGATGTGGCAAGTTTGAGTACTTTTTAGAGATTTGCTACAAAAAAACAGTTTTCGCGAGGGTTTGGTAAAGCTCTTCACACGGGCGTAAAAATTACGGAAAAAAAGTTTCAGCTTATGCATAAAAAACTAGAGAGTATGAGAAATTCGACCCTGGCCTTGAAATATTCTTAGCTTGCTTGGTTCAAAAGTTATGACGGTTTGAACTTTTAACATATTTTCGCATGTTTGAGCGGGATGTGTAAACTGTGTTTTTAGCAGCGGTTTTTACATTGTCTCGGAAAAGTGCATTTTCCGACCTTGAAATAATTTTATAGACAAAATTGTGGTAACCATGTCGATAGCCCTGACTCTGAGGAATCTGATGCATGTCTCAGATTTTGTCTATCTATGCTCCTTTTGCCCGAAGAGATGTGGCAAGTTTGAGTACTTTTTAGAGATTTGCTCCAAAAAAACAGTTTTCACGAGGGTTTGGAAAAACTCTTCACACGGGCGTAAAAATTACGGAAAAAAAGTTTATGCTTATGCATAAAAAACTAGAGAGTATGAGGAATCCGACCCTGGCCTTGAAATATTCTTAGCTTTCTTGGTTCAAAAGTTATGACGGTTTGAACTTTTAACATCTTTTCGCATGTGTAAACTGGGTGTTCAGAAGCGGTTTTTACATTGTCTCGGAAAAGTGCATTTTCCGACCTTAAAATAATTTCATAGACAAAATTAAGGTTACCATATCGATAGCCCTGACTCTGAGGAATCTGATGCATGTCTCAGATTTTGTCTATCTATGCTACTTTTGCCCGAAGAGATGTGGCAAGTTTGAGTACTTTTTAGAGATTTGCTCCAAAAAAACAGTTTTCACGAGGGTTTGGAAAAACTCTTCACACGGGCGTAAAAATTACGGAAAAAAAGTTTATGCTTATGCATAAAAAACTAGAGAGTGTGAGGAATCCGACCCTGGCCTTGAAATATTCTTAGCTTTCTTGGTTCAAAAGTTATGACGGTTTGAACTTTTAACATCTTTTCGCATGTGTAAACTGGGTGTTCAGAAGCGGTTTTTACATTGTCTCGGAAAAGTGCATTTTCCGACCCTAAAAAAATTTTGTAGACAAAACTGAGGTAACCAGGTCGATAGCCCTGACTCTGAGGAATCTGATGCATGTCTCAGATTTTGTCTATCTATGCTACTTTATCCCAAAGAGATGTGAGAAGTTTGAGTAACTTTTTACAGATGTGCTCCAAAAAACAGTTTTCGCGAGGGTTTGGAAAAACTCTTCATACGGGCGGAAAAGCTACCAAAATAAAATTTAAGCTTATGCATAAAAAACTAGAGAGTATGAGGAATCCGAACCTGGCCTTGAAATATTTTTAGCTCTCTTAGTTCAAAAGTTATGACGATTTTAAATTTTGTAATTTTTTTGCATTTTCGAGCGGAATGATCCAGCGCGCCAGGTGAGCCGGTTTTTTTGCGGGGCAGTGTAATTGAGCTACCCTTGATAAATCAACAGCCAATCAGAACTCGTCGAGCTCTCGTGTTGGTATACATCAATTAAGGTACTTATATTTAACAGGGACCAAATATTGTTAGGTCCCGAGCGTAACTTACGCACGGTCACATGACCGTGCGTAAGCTCTCTGATTGGTCTAAACCGCACGCAAGATGCACGCAATTCAATGCTCGGGACCTAACATTATTTGGTCCCAGGTATGCTCGACTCGCTTCCCGCGTCATCTTCAGTGGCGCGCAGTTTAAAAAGCATTCCAAGATGGCCGACAAAAGAAGAAAACATTGCATACTCTTTCCAGAAAACATCTGGCTATTTTCTGCTTTTCTGGAGAGGGAAGCCCAATGTTTTCTGGAAAGAGTATACAATTTTGTCGTCTTTTGTCGGCCATCTTGGAATGCTTTTTGAACTGCGCGCCACTGAAGATGACGCGGGAAGCGAGTCGAGCATACCTGTTAAATATAAGTACCTAGGGTATACACATGCACTAACAAAATTTCCTTCAACGGACTCTAGAGGGGTCTAGCCTGGATTTTTTCTATTCCTGCAAAGAAAGATCGATTTCTATTTCAATACCCCTAATTTGCACCTAAAGCTCCGCAATTTCAAATAGCGCAGACAAACTTGTTAGGGCTGATCGGGCGATTGTGCCGAGTGCCAACCTTCACGCGCAGAATTCAATTTTGTGCAAAGATTGAGCTATCGCAGAAACATGCTGAACGTGAAAATATTCTACTTTGTGGCAGAAACTACGTAAAAAATTGAAAGAAAAAATATTAAATTACCTGTACACGTGGCAGATGATGCAAGCAACAGTTTTTAGAAAAGCTCTAAAGTGTCTTTAATAAATGATGTGTGACTTTGCGATCTGTTGCTCCCAATTTGCGATGTGTTTTAAAATCGTATCAGCAGTGTCAATAATGAGCATCCCAACCTCATCATGGATAATCGCCACCGCAATCTGTCGCGTTGATGCAGTAAGAAAAGCTCACATGATCTTATGGATATATCTTTCGGTATTTTACATCTTTATGACCTAGCGATCCATCTGTAACAACTCCTTTCTATTTAAATTGCAATATTTCAACCCAGTTGTGAACATTCCTTCGTCTCTTTGTGGGAAAAGTCCGCGGACGCCCCCCCTCCCCCACCACGCCCCTTTCTGACTCCTTTACTTTTCTTTCTCAAAAAACTTTCCGACGATTTCGATTTTGCGCGTAGCCTTGTCTCGTTTGATTTACCTACTGATTTGAACGTCCTTTTCGGCACCATCTTTATTGCTTGTGAGAATTTTTTATCATTCATAATTTTTGACGATTGTTTCCTGATTTTCTTCATGACTTGGCAACCTTGTATTGCATGAATAGTAATTACTGTAGAGTAGCAGTGAGGGTAATTTTATCAGGAAAATAATGTTTATTAGCTCTTAATTGGCAACAGGGTTTTGCTACAATCCGCGTTAAACTCGCACCATTCATTATAACGAGTAAGTACGGCCATAAATACCTACTGTTACGCGCTCAAATGCATGTAGCGAAAAATTGGTTGGTATATATTCTAAAACTGCATAAAAAGAGCTTTCAAACTTGCTTTGAAAATCTCTCGAGCTTTGAAAATTGGTTTACCTGGACGCTCATACTGATCAATTAAACACTGAAAAATTAATTCTCCTTTGGACGCAAACATAAGGAAAAAATTGATTAAAAATAAGTAGTTATGGTTTTTCATGACTCTTTGATAAAATAAAAAAATTAATCAGTGTTGAAGTATACTATGATGCTTCTTTAGTACACAGTGTTTAGTGCATGAAAATTGGAAAAGAATATTGTAAATTTGATATCATCATTCGAAATGACCTCCTCCTTTTTGAATGCCAAGTATCAAACGCCGCGCCGCGCGCGCCGTGGGAAATCATCAATCGCGTCTCGGATGTCTTGAAAAGGAATTTCCGCTAAACCGCTAGGATGAGACTCTTCGTCGATGATTCCACGTTCGGATGCCGTTTTTTGCATGCTACGGTCTCCAAAATGTCCCATAAGCGATAGTCCAACGAGTTAAGGTCTGGACTTCCGGAAGGCCGTTTTTTTCCTCTGATCTGCCCCGCCCCTCCACCCGCTCTTCACTCGGCAGAGTCTCACCCAAGTCTCATTAGTCAGTGCCAGTGGCGAGCCGCCCATGTTATCTTTGACATCTAAGGTAACACTACGATTTTCCTTCATTTTTCACTTTCATAATTTCGTAATAAACTTATCGAGATGTGCAAAAATAGTCTTCCTCCAACCGAAAAAGAGTGAAGAATATCCGAAATAGAAAGAGAAGTGCTAGACGAGGGCGTAAATGCAGCGAGAAATCATGAAGCGTTCAAGAAAAACAGCGTGTTTTACCTTTATTTTCTTAAGTTTCAAGCACATGCATAGTGGCTATGCGGCTCCACACACAAATATCACCAGCCGCAGCGCAGGCCCAGTCTCTCCGGTCTCAGAATACACAGCGTGGAAGATAAGATTAGCACAAGATTGCCTTTGGCTTCAGTCATTGTAAGACTCAAAAAAATACTGTTTCAGAAGATCCAGGGAATTAGCAAGTAGGTACTAAGCAAATTTTTGCTTTTAAAGTCAATCTTGTTAGCTTACAAATACATTTTTTAACAAAACTGTGAAAGTGCAGAAACACCAAAACAATGAAATAGGAATACCACTGACTACTAATGAATTTTGGCAAAAACCTAAACAGTATAAAAACAAAAAATTAAACAAATTTGAGAAAATACAAAAGTAAAAAGTGGCAGGTACTTTAAGAATTTAAAGTAAAATATTAAGCGAACACACAGGAAGGAACCACAGTAAATAATGACAAGTATGTCAAATGAAAGGAGCGAGTTCTGGATCTTTTGACTGTTAGTTTTTCTTTCTGCTGTAACAAGCTTTTATCATGTCTTCACTCGGTTCGAATTTTACAATACCCCCTTTTCTTGCTACTTCTTTCCCAATGTGGATTAGGTCACTTACTGTTTCGGTTGTAAGTCCATTCCGTAGGTATGTTTTGACTGGTCGCAATGCACTGAACACTCTTTCAACGGAAGCGTTTGAGGCGGGAATGATGTGTAGGATTTTTATGACAAGACCTAAATTCTCAAATGCTGACATACCTTCACAATGTATAGTCTAGCTGAAAATACTTGCGAAATTTATCATAAACTTTTTGCAAATCCACGGGTGTGCCGTTGAAAAAATCCAACAAGGCTCTTAATTTTCGGGGATGTCCTTGGATCTAAAATTTTGATGTAATGATAAATTATATATTGGTACAAAAATTTGAGCTTGTCCTTGATGACATTAAGGATAGTGATGTACAGTGTACACGTGTCTAGAATGGTCAACAGAAAATTATCAATTTTTCGTTTCAAAACTACCTCGTAATTGGGACTTTTCTTACACTTTTCAATGTACTCATAGTAAGACATCTTCGCATCTACACCAATGTAGATATCTTCGAGAGATTTTTGGTGATAAGGATTTGCATGGTCGAATGCAAAATAATTCGTTACGTTTCGAAGAGAGGCTTCTTTCACAAAATTTCGTGTGAAATTTTCTATCATCGATTCTGTCAGACTGGGACCGGTACAGGACCGATGAATCTTTTTGGAAAATTAGGTTAAAAGCAGTTAGCTTTCCGAGGATGTACGATAAAAATTCGAGATAAATTTTTGTCATTTCGTTTACAAACACTTGGAACATAAATTTTGCGTCGTCATCTCTTGGGTTCCCTCGTACATTGTTTTTTAAAAATACTGAGAGAGGATCTCGAACTACAATTAACCTGTCCACGCAGGTTTTATTGGCGAGCCATCTTGTGTCGAAAAATTGCAACACTTTCAGTTCAGGCTCCTCCATTTCTTTCTGCAGTTCAATTAAGCACCGAGTTTTCTTTGGACTTTCTTTGAAAAGGTTAAACTATTTTGAGAAAAGCGTTTCAAGCTCCACCGGTATTTTACTTGCGCCCTTCTTTGCAACCAGGTGGATGAGGTGGTAGCAACACATTTGCACTAAAAGGTAAGTCATTTTTCATGTGTTGCACAATTGAGTCGAAACACCCGAAATTTACATTGGTGGTGTCTTCTGAATACCCAACAATATTTGCCGAGGGAATTACTTTCTCTACAAGCGATCCCTTGATGGCTTGATACAAATATTCCGATGTAGCTTCCTTCGCTTCAATCATGTCGAAGAAAATGTTTTCCGTTTTGCGCAGTTCAGAATTGTAAATAGTGATTGTGAGGGCCATTTGAGATATGGTGCTGATGGCTGTGGTTTCATCCATTGTGATTGAAAAAAAACTCCTTCTGCAATCTCCTGGTAAGAGACCCCAAGAGCACTGCGGACTGGATCAGCAAGAGACCTATGCAACATAGCTGTTCCTTTAGTGCGATGAATTTTAAGGGGTTTCGTTATTTCACAATCTGGCAGAATATCGGTGAGAGCTTCTGACAGAACTTTTAAAAGAGAGAGTGACAAATTGTGAGCAGCTATACTTAAGTGCCACAAGTTTCAGCTCCGCTCTTCGTACCATTTAATCTTGAGGCACCTCTAAAAATGGCTTAATTGGTTCTTCCTTTTTCTTTAATCTGAAGTTCATAATGTGTCCTTCGGTTTGACAATGGTCAATTGAGGTTTTTTCGTGTGCTATTAAACCTTTCTCGCACATATTGCACCATGCTAACGGATGGTCATTCTTTGATTTTTCTCCTTTGTTGTTCAGCCATGGTTTCAGTTGCGAATTGGAATACCAATCATTTTGAAATTTTTATATCTTCTCTGGGGTGACCTTACCTTCTTCGGTACTTGAAAGAGAATCAGTAGATTTACGTTTCCTTCTTCTCGGCATTTTACTCCCTTTTGCTCCTTCCAAGTCGATGGTAGTGTTGACTGGAAGAGGAGGCAAACAATTTTTTGTCTTTTGCTTTGCTGTCCTTTTTCCTTTGCCGATAAATGGGGAAGAATCTGTGGATGATTTATCTTTGTCAGTTGTTTTACCTTGAACATGATGAGAAGATGTGGAAGCAGTGCTAGAATTTTTTTTAAAGAAACTCAGTAAGGTTTGAACTGTCTACCTACTTCTTTGCGGCACCATTGGGTTTATTTGAGGTAGGGGCACCAAGTGTTGCTGCATTAATTGTGAATGGAACAGAAATCTGAAAATGATCAAACAGTTGTGATCAGATCCTTGTTTTAATGAAACAGGACGGATTTTCTATTTTTGCTTCTCTCTTTTTCAAATTGAGTAGCACATTGTCAGACGTCAGTACCAGAGCACATTTAAAATTCAACAAGGACATCATATAGTAACTCTTGTAACTCCTGAACTGCGCTGGCTATACTGCAACTATGCTGACGTCCTTATTTACTAGTACTCATGCGGATCAAGAGTGCAGCAAACGAACTTACTGTTTTACTTACTCAGTGTTTTGAATGACAGTATCGTCGGTAAAGCTTACAAAATTTTATGGTGCTCGAGAGACTCATTAGGTTCACTATGATTGAAGAAAACTTTTCAGTAGGTTCAGTAGCCTAAGCAGAAAGTTTTTGCCTGAATGCATCGACCCTCATTATTCCACATGTGGGATAGGATGTCACATTTGGACAGCATTAGGCAAAAAGGAATGATCTGCTATGGTTTCCCTTTGTAGATATTTCCCTTTTGCTTAATGCTGTCCATTTGACACTTCTCAGTTTGTTCATATCTTACACTCACCTTGAAAATTAAAGAATTTGTTGAAATAAATTACCTATCTTCACATTATCAATGTAGGGCAGAAACTATGTTGGCAAAAAAATGGCCTCCATTGAAGATGACTAATAAGTCAAACTGCACCACTGGACTATGTATCAGGAACCTTACGCCAGAGTTCCGGAGCCGAGACTCTTCTCAAGTCTGAAATGAGGACCGATAAAGTCCCGACCCTAGTACCAAACGATTCCTGGTGTCCAAAGAGGAAATGTATAACGGTGGTGGCTACATGGGGGTTTATACCTGGGTCCATAGCAATATGGACAGTGAATACTTACTGCCCTGCTAAGAAATAGCGCAGTATCTACTTGCAGCGTTGCTTGAATTGTGCAACTTTTCTTCCTTTTTATAAATAGGTAGATGGAATACGCATATCATTTCAAAAGTTCAAGCCTAACTTCCCCTCACTATTAGAAATTTTTAATGGGAATACGGATTCATGTTCAGTGTTCCTAACCTAACCTAACCTAACTCAACCTAACCTTACAAGGGGTAAAAATGGTTGTGGGGACCTAGTTAAATCCTCTTACACCCCATCGGCAAAATGTCTGTCCCCACAAAAGGGAGTATACGTGTCCACACATCTTTGGAATCGTGTCGTTACTCGTTAGTAGAGGACCCTCCGTATCTGAGGACGTGTGTAAAACTGGCCCGGTTGCTCCCACCGATGCTTGCAGTGGCGGCTCGTGCAAGATGATAAAAACGTTTTCCCTCCATTTGATTCAATATAAAGCAATTGATTTGATAGTGAAGTAGCGCTTCACGAGTAATCGATTGTTGTACTTACATAAATTCAAATGGAGTAAAAACATTTTTGTCAAATTGCACGAGCCGCCACTGAATCTGTCCATAATTCTAGCACACGAGAGACCAAATACATTGTGAATACATGTATAGGTAATGTATATTCAATAACGCCGCAGCTAAATGCAGTGTTGCCGTACTGAGCATTATATTCATTTTGAAATAGCTATGAAAATTATGAGGGTCACTTGCGCCAATGTGCCTTTTACCGAGACCAACAAATTCTTTTGATCAGTCATATAATCTCAGTGTAGCTGTGAGACCTGTGTGTATGGTCGTATCTGGGTGAATCCTCAGTACTTAGAAGCTTATCCACGATGGTTTATAGGATAGTCCGGCCCATTCAGTGCGGAAATTAGCCAATCGATTGGAGGTTAATCGGATGATAAAAACTTCGACTTGTCATGCTCTACGACTCTTTTGAATCGCAGCCATAATCTGATCCATTAAGTCGGTTGCAAATCATCGTATCGTAATCAGAATCGAACCGACAAATCTTAGGTCTTTTGTATTTACAAGTATTTGAAAAATCAAAACTTCGATCCCATTTTCTCAAAACACATATTTTCGACTTGGTCCCCTGCCTCAAAGTGTTCAGGTGGGTGGTTTTATGCACGAAGGCACCAAGTTGGAGCTCAGGGGCGTAATTTTAAATTTTTTCCAGGAGGGTGTCGCCCTCCACAGCAAGGGCCGGGGACGGGTAACTTCCTAAAAATTCCGACAGATCCTACGAATTTGCTTCCAAACTCCCGGAGAAAGTTCTATTTTCCAACAAATTTCGAGGCTTTTTGACTTGTAAAATTATGAATGTTTTAAGTCAAGCGTATAGTCTGCTGTTTTTTATTCTCAATGATTTTTCACACCTATTATTGACCTTATTTCTTAAAAAAAGAAGAAAAAACTCCTGCAATTAAGGAGGTATGCAATCCGACCTCTCAAGAGCAGGAAGAGTCGCTTGAAGTAAGTACATACAATAATGATAATCCATCCAGCTACATGGTCTTAGGGAGTAGGTATTGTCTCTTATTGAAGGCGCATTTATTCTTCCATTCTACTTCAATACAATAATACGGGATTGTCATTCTGACAGATGCCCTTAAATCTCTACGAAAGCTATCGAACGCATCTCGGAGGGATAATAGGGTTTCCATCGAAATACCTACTCGAAAGTTTAACTCCACGCATAAGAACACCCTCGGGGCCTGATTCTGGTTTCGATGAAGAAATGCACCACTTTGGAAACTAGGAGTTTTGCGCTATTTTCTGACTTATTTTTCTGCGTCTGGTCGTCCTTTAACATCTAGCGCAGCTATTAAAAAATGAATGCTGCAAAAAGAAGGAAAAATGGAGAGGGACAAAAAATAATCGTCTTCAGTAAAATTGTGTGAGGAATCGCTGTTAACTCATATTTTTTGATAAAATCATGTGAGTAATTTTGCGATGACTCCCTTTCAGTCAGAGTTATGTTACGCTTTGATAGTGGCGAAAGAGGGTCTTTCCCTCTAATGACACTCATTGTATGTAATACAACTATGTGGGTCGTATGAGTTTCGCTGGCCTTAATTTTGCCGCAGCATAACAGCGCGTGTGAAGCCTTTGATCTGTTATTCTGCTCTACCGCTTTGAAGTTCAAAGGCATTCGTGTCAAAGTTAAGGTCGGCTCTGTAAATACTCGTAAGTCGGAGGCGCTCTGTACTCGTTTGTATCTTAAGTTTTGCTCAGTGTAATTTTTTCCTCATTTTTGTCTATTTTTATAGAAGTCGTACTGGCGGTACCTTTCGATTCGTTTTTCATTGTGTTGTTTTAAGCAAAGTATCTTTAGATTTGTGTCTATTTTTGTTGTTTTTGTTGTTTTTGTTTTGTTTTGGTGACATTAAAATTTGAAAGCTTTGAGCTAGGAAATTTGTACAGTGTGCCTCCCCCTTCCTCGCCCTTGAAAGTGATCTCGTGTTATCTACAGTGATGCCAGATTTGAGGTTTAAATCCGCATATTTTACATTGATCCTTATGAGAAATATGCGGACCAAAAAGCGGTTCATCTAGCAGCACTGTTTATCTCCTAAGCGCTGCTCTACGCTTTGCGGCTTTGGTGTCACCAAGCGTCTTGCGCTGTGAGGGTGAGGTTTTTGCTATTTTTTTTTGCCATAGCTGCTTTCAAAGGAGGCTCGTGCAATTTTTTACCCATATTTGTCTACTCCATTTGATTCTATGTAAAACAATCGATAATATAGTGAAGCAGAGCTTCACCAACAATCGATTGTTGCTCATTGATTCAAATTGAGAAAAATCTTACGTAAAAGTTCACACGAAAACACCATGTACTACTATTCAATAAACCTAAAATAAGAGTGATGGTACTTTAGAAAGACGAAGCTTGCGGTTAGTGTATCTCATGTAAACGCCACGGGTTCGCGTTGTTACTTTCATAGTGTTGTAACGTCACACGTTCACACGTTCCGCTGATGTCTTCTCTGGTGTATGCAACCATACATAAGTTGATGGCACAACTATAAATAAGTTGATGGCACAAACTTTCAAACCAAAGAGCGATAACTATGTAAAAGAGAGGTGCCGGTGCCTTTGTTATAAGTCCTGTCCCAAATCGAGGCAGCATGGAAGGAGGGTTTGTTTGCCTATTTTTTTAGCCTTAAATCAAAAAGTTTAATTAATCAGTAGAGACTGATCTTACGCAAAAATGCAATGGGTCTGTTGCAATTTCTTGCTACAGCGCTACAGAGTGATCAATCTCATGTAAAATCGCCTGAAAAGTCCATTGGTGGCATCAGAAATTCATAGAATGCTATAATGAAGTCACAAGAGACGTTTAATGAAATCCAAGATGGCGGAGATATATCGAGCAATTTGTAAGCATGCACCACGGACATCCAAAGATAGCCAACCTCACAATATCGATCACAACCGATCACAACGTAAACAAACACATAACCTCCACCTCCAGTGAGGTTGTCAAAGTTGGTTGGCCATCCTTGGATGTTCGTGGTGCATGCATACAAATTGCTCGATATTTCTCCGTCATATTGGATTTCATTAAACGCCTCTTGTGAGTTTATTATTGCATTTTATGATTTTCTGATGCCACCAAATGGACTTTTTAGGCGATTTTACATTAGATTTAACACTATTAATCGTTGTAGCGAAAGAGCTTGATTCAAAATGGGGGTTTTTCTCCCCCCCCCCCACCGATTTTCCTGAAACTTTGTATTTTGATAGTACTTGATAAAAGTAGTCTTTTTTTTTCAAATAAAGTTTTTCCAAAAATAATTAGGGGAGGAGTTACAGTGTTGCAAAGTTGCACCTTTCAAAAATTCATAACTTTCGCGTAAATCATCCGATTGAAACGCGGTTTTCACTAAAAGATGCGAATTGTAAAGCACTTTCATGCCATTCAAACGAAATTCAATTTCAATAATTTTTGACTTAGTTATCGTCACTTTTGTGATTTTTAGGCCACTCAAAATCTACTTAAAGTGAAATAAAAAAAAATGGTATTTTTTGATTTTGACCGGTTTGAAATATGTTATTCCTCTTTAAATTCTGCGTAAAATGAGCCCAAGCAGAATGCAGGGCGATTTTTTGTTCCGGAGTTATGCATTTTTTAGTAAGCGAAAAACGAGTTTTTTAGGGTACCCATGAGCGTTCGATAGAGAGGCTCAAGTCAAATAAATGGAAACTGTATTTTTTGATTTTGATCAAATTGAAATATGTTATTCCTACTTAAATTCTGCGTAAAATGAGCCCAAGCAGAATGTGGGGCGATTTTTAGTTGCGGAGCTATGCGCGTTTTAGTAAGCGAAAGTCGAGCGTTCTATGGAGAGGCTCAAAGACGTGGGTAGCCCGGGTAGCCTCAACCACTCGACTTTCGCTTACTAAAACGCGCATAGCTCCGCAACTAAAAATCGCCCCACATTCTGCTTGGGCTCATTTTACGCAGAATTTAAGTAGGAATAACATATTTCAATTTGATCAAAATCAAAAAATACAGTTTCCATTTATTTGACTTGAGCCTCTCTATCGAACGCTCATGGGTACCCTAAAAAACTCGTTTTTCGCTTACTAAAAAATGCATAACTCCGGAACAAAAAATCGCCCTGCATTCTGCTTGGGCTCATTTTACGCAGAATTTAAAGAGGAATAACATATTTCAAACCGGTCAAAATCAAAAAATACCATTTTTTTTTATTTCACTTTAAGTAGATTTTGAGTGGCCTAAAAATCACAAAAGTGACGATAACTAAGTCAAAAATTATATTGAAATTGAATTTCGTTTGAATGGCATGAAAGTGCTTTACAATTCGCATCTTTTAGTGAAAACCGCGTTTCAATCGGATGATTTACGCGAAAGTTATGAATTTTTGAAAGGTGCAACTTTGCAACACTGTAACTCCTCCCCTAATTATTTTTGGAAAAACTTTATTTGAAAAAAAAGACTACTTTTATCAAGTACTATCAAAATACAAAGTTTCAGGAAAATCGGTGGGGGGGAGAAAAACCCCCATTTTGAATCAAGCTCTTTGCAACAGACCCATTGCTTTATAATGGCTCTATCTGGACACAGAATTTTAATACAACTATCCATCAGGTGAGAAAATGTTGATCGTTTCTGCCATTTTGTTAGTTTCTTTATCGTGTAAATCCTTTTGACAGAAACTGCCGTGTAGATTTCTGTGTCTAGATAGCCACTCTATAACACTTATCACCTTCATTTCAAACCGATTTCAAACCGTTGTCACAACTTTTGATTTAAACTTTCAAGTTTAAAAAATGAATGGCGAACAAAGTGATACCGCGTGAAAATGTTCGTGAGAGATTTCCATAATGGCTGCCTCCACCGTGTCTTTAAAATTATGTCCAAGAAATCCCTTCTTTAGTTATGGCCAGTAGAGCACCGATAGTTTCTTTTTGTCTCTCTTTTCTCCATATTAAAAAACGTATGTTAGACAAGGATGGACAACGGGATAAAACCCCCTCTTTCTGCCATTTTCCTACTTATACATTCAAATGGAAAATGAGAGAGATGGAAGAGATCCTGGTTGCGCCAGTGGTTATGGCTCGTTGCCCGTCTCAAATGGTACCAGTATATTCCAAGTAGATTTTGCTTCTTTTGGAGTGAATTTTGGCATTTGTCAGTGTGCTCATCAGTGGCGGATCGTACGTGCTATTCGGCAAGACGGCAACAATGTTTTTCCTCCATTAGGTTCTATGTAAAACAATCGATATGATAGGGAAGCAGCGCTTCATCAACAATCGATTGTTGTTCATGGATTCAAATGGAGGTAAACCATGTTTGTCATACATATTATGTATATCATGAGCCACCACTGATGATCCTCGTGTGTTTCCCTCCTAAAATTTGCCAAAAATTAGTTGATGGTTAATTCAGCGGAAAGAAAAAGTTCGCAACAACCATGATATATTTGTATGAGCCAGCTTTTCTTTTCTCAGTCAAAAATGGTTCGTTGTCTCTGTCAAACGGGGTTGTCAGTTGTCTCAGCCGGGTGAGCGTGAGCCGGGCAACTTTAGCCAACGCGGTTTTGTTTTTTCTTGCGCTCACTTTTTGTTTTGTAAGTCGAAAATATTGAACTGATCGTTGTCTGAAATCAGTATCCTACGGTATGCATTTACAGGTTCAATCCTACCTCAATTTTCTCGTTGCAAGAATTTGAGCTGGAATGAGAAGCGAGACCCGCTGCGACTCAAGTTTTCGTTAAAAATAAAATCAACAAGGAAGGAACTGCGATGTCTTTGAGAGAAGCTCATTTAGTCACGGTGTCAATCCTATTTAGTTCTGCTTCATTCGCCGCAGACTGTTTCACTTTTTCTCTCTTTGCCTCTCCCGCAATTATTGTTACTCTCTATTTTTCTCCCTCCCCCTCCCCCTCCCCTCTCCCCGCTCTCTTCGCAACAATCCTCTTTATTTATGATTTTTGTAAGCCGCGCCAATTGATACCGTACGCAGGTGTAAAGACGGGTTCGCACCTATCCGATTTGCGGCGACTGTAATTTTTTTTTTTTTTTGTATGTAGGCGTTTTTGGCGCGTGTGGGCTAGTTAAACGAGTTGAGTGTGTGCCAGTTTCGTTCGAATTATTTCTCCGCAACTAGAATTAGTTTACCTGTTTTACCACATACTTGACGATTCCGTGCAGTGATGTGGTTGGAGATAGATCTCGCTGTATAGGTGCTATATTCAGCGCGTAGACTTTGTTGTTTACCGTTGATGCGTTTCTAGGCTTCATCAGTGATTATATCTCTTGACTAGACTTTGACTTAATAACGGTGCTTTGACTTTTGTCGTTAGAGGCCAAACTTATTCTCGTTAAGGAGGAAATCGGAGTGTATGAAGCTGCGTTTCTCTATTTGGATTAAAAAAACGAGATTCTACTTTGACATTTTTTGAACATTCGCGCTACTTGGCTCAGGGCTGCCGTTTTGCGTATAATCAATGCCATTTTTCTATTCACCGATGATTCCACCGGTTGAGGAAAAGATTTGACAGTTGAGTTCAGTGTATGACTGTAATGAACGAAAATACTCGTATCTGTAATCTTTCCTTAATCGGTGGAAACGCCGTTAATTAATTAAAATATCCGCAAGTTTTTCAAAGTCATCGACGACTCCACCGGTTGAGAAAAGATTACAGATGCGAGTATTTTAGTTCATTACAGTCATACACTGAACTGAACTGTGTAATCTTTTTTCAACCGGCGGAATCATCGGTGAATAGAAAAATAGCATTGATTATACGCAAAACGGCAGCCCTGACTTGGCTGTATCTTACATTCCTACCTCGGATAATTTTATGCCCTGAAGTCGGTTATGATCAGTTCAATCTAGCAGCAATATTTTTACACCAGTTGATTCTATGTAAAACAGTCGATTTGATAGTGAAGCAGTGCTTCACCAATAACTCGATTAATGTTATCATAGGTTCAACATGTCAGGACCATTGATTTGTTAATTAATAATTTGCAACCAAAACCAATTAATCCACCGATTAAATTAACTTCTAAGGCTGTATAATCCCTTTCGTCGGTTTCACTTGCCCTAAAACCGTGCCGAGATTTGCTTCATTATTTTGGCGTAGTCCACCGATTTCCTTTCTCTGTTATAAAAATTAATCGTTAGCAACACTCGCATATTTATAAGGTTTAAACTGTAATTGTTTTGTTAAATGAAATTCAAACTCTCACCAAAAATGGGAAAAGGAGGCTCTGATTCTGCTCTAAAATTCCCATTCCTCTCGTTTATAACCCCCAAACTTTTACTAATTCTGTACTTTTCGGCAAGTTTCGGACTTGTTGCATATCTTTGAATTTGAAGGCGTTTTTACGTCCGTAGCGCGGCCGGCGAGGGCGGACAAACGTCGCGTCGCGTCGCCTCGGCTGTTAAGTCTTATCTGACAGTAGCGTAGCGTGCAATTTGGCAACGTTGTACTGTGTCCCTTTAAACCCTTCAAAAAGATCGAACTATTGGATGCTCGGTGAACACCCTCGCATTCGATCTTTTACATGGGTTTAAATGGACACAATACAACGTTGTCAAATTGCACGCTACGCCACTGTATCTGACTATAATATGTGTATTAATATAATGACTCTAATCGTCAGTGGTGGCTCGTGAAATTTGGCTTCGTTGGAATTTATCAATTTAAATCTATGTGAAATTGTCGATTGCCAGAGAAAATCGATTTTTTACTTCGATTTTCAGAACGGAAAAGCTTTATTTGTATCCAATGATATAAATATTTCAAACCAACCATGAAAATTATGGAACCGTCAAAGAAGGTTTAGCAATAATAGGAGTTCCGAGTTGAGATAAATATTAAAACACAATGTAGAGATATAAAAGTGAATGAAACGTAAACCTAACGGGATCGCTCGCGCTGCTATGCTGCACTGCGCTGCGCTGCACAGTGTGGGATATGACCGAAATAGCTAGACAAAAGTCTTCCCTCCCTTGTTCATGATTAAAATCATGGTTTAGGGGGTTTTTTAGGTCGCTGATTTCGAATATGAAGTCAGATTTTTAAAATTCTCACGTCTAACGTGGTTTTGATGAAATTATTTAAACAATTATCGTCAGTCTCTGCTCTTTGAGACATTATTTTTTTGCAAGAGCTGTTTTTTCCGTCCGGAACCACAAAATTTGCGTCAAAATTTGACTTTCAAATTATTTTCGAGAAGAAAAATAAAAAACTTTCAAATGACACTCGATAAATTAAAAAAAAAATGCATTAAAATGTATCGAAATAATTTCATCGGTGGCGAAACGTGCAATGTGGCAACACTGGCTTTTCTCCATTTAAATATGTGCAAAACAATCGATTTTCCTCGAAACAATTAATTCCTTGAAGAAGCGATTATTTTAAATCGATTCAAACGGAGAAATGCGGCGGAAAAAAATTCGGAGGTGGGAATCGAACCCAGGTTTTTGGCCTGAATGTCCAGTACATATCCACTAGAGTAGCACGCAGGTATGCGGAAGGTGCACGTGCGACGAGCATAGTAAGAACACAGCGCTACTTGGACTGTGAGACAGCGTGTGGCCGAGCCGTGAGCATCACAGAGGAGAAAAACATCGTCAAAATCGAGTGGAACGCAGTTACTAAAATGAAGATATCTCCGAAGGTTGCAAAAAGTTGCAACTAAACTTTAGATGGATTTGTTCTCTGAGATACAGGCTTTCATAATATCTAACGCTTTTAATGGGTAAATGCGGGTAACAAAAGTTACGATCTAATAAAAATGAGGTTTCGCGGAAAAATTACGTCTAAAAACCATCACTCTTTCAGCTTAAAAAAAAAAACTTTAAATAAGGTCTACAATAAAAATTAATGTGTCAAAACGCATCTACATACCTTCCTCTACGATATTCATTCAATAGTTGATTTGTTTTTTCATTTAATTAGACAGTAAATTGACAGAAACTATTCAGCGTTAACAACGGCTTCCAACTGTTTACATCAATACCACAATCAAGCGTAGATTTCAAGCTCTGTAACTATTTACCTCATCATAAAATCGTAACATTGATGCATATATTCGTGATCGGTATACTCTCAGCTATCATTTAAGACCAATTTTACCTCATTTTGATCACATTGATTTTTCGACTTTTGTCTAGCTATTTCGGTCTTATCCCACACTGTGCGCTGGTTCGGTCGATTGCACGGTGTTTGCTGGGCTGCATCCACGCGCATTGAAGGCGAATCAAATATTGAGATCAAACGGAATGTTGAAGGTGAAGGTCTGTTGAATCGACATATTCGAGCTCTCACTGTGTCGAGTGCTTAACGCATCAGTGCAGTGGAGCGACGCGACGGCTCGTGCAATGTTGCAAAAAATGTGTCCACCATTTGAATCTATGTTATACAATCGATTGTTGGTCGATTTGATTGTTTCACAACTTTTGATCGCAATGTGTGGTTTTCACGTACTTTTAAAAGTTACTGATGGATGCATATGATATCCGATACCGACAGTTGAGCCTGTTAAAGCTCAGCTCTATTTTATTTTAGGGGCCAGGGCCCAAAACATTTTGACCCTTTAAGTCGTGGGTTATTTGAGCGTCTTGACCCATCAGGGGGAAATGATTCATAACTTTGTCTACTTCGGTCGACAGGAAGACGATCATTTTTTGGATCCTGACCCTCTGATGAGTGGTTTTTAGTCCAAACACAGACTCACTTATCCGCCGCTCGATTGATTTATTGCAATTCTGACACGTCTACTAGTCGTCTAGTGGTGTGGCTCTCGGTAATCACTAGGGTTGTTTAGATCAAACATCATTCAGGCCCATTGGAATCCGGAATAAAAGATTTCCACTTTCTTGATTCGTAAAAATAAATCCTTTCGTGCATCAGTCATGGATTTTCCACTTATTTTGTTCGTTGTTTGCTTATGAAAGTAAAGTTGTTTCAAACTTTTGCTTCAACTGAATAGAATGTCAACTTTCATGTAAAAAGTGGCGGAGAAAAGATGGGTGTACTCAAAAGACCTTCAAAATTATCGCAAATAACTTCATGAAAGCTTTTAAAAGGTGAAGCAATAATGGTGACAGAACGCAGGCACCTTGGATGTTAGGATAACTCTCAATTACGAAATTTGCAAAATGTTCTGCAGCTGTGGTGTAAAATAGTGAATTTTTACCCGAAAACAGTTACTTTTTCAACAATTTTTCTAACAGATAATTTTAAGTACTGCCGCAAGGCCCTTGAATTTCGCAACTTTTAAAGGAAGTCTGATTTTTTCTTTTTTTTTCTTTTCTTTTCAAGATTAAAATAATAATCAACACGTGTGGAAATTCGCGAGTTACGGCTATTTTGATCTTTCTCCTTCTCAACGTATTTTCAACCGTTTTTCCCGACATTGCTATTTTTATATTATTTTTCGTAATATACTATTATTAAATTAAAGGAGAAAAAAAAGGTAATAATGGCTATTCCTAGCAAAGTAGATCAAAGATAACTATGGCAAAACTACAAGAAATCCGCCCTGAAAAGCCCTGATCTGAGAATTATCAAATGAATTGATTTTTCGAATCTTGAAAAGTTTTTTTTTTTCTCTCTCTTTTTTTTCACAAGCTTGTACTCTAATAGTTCCGGAACTCAAGGACCTTGTGGTAGCACTTAAAATATTCTGACAGAATAAATCTGTTGAAAAATAGCCATTTACATTTACCAACGAAAAACCAACACACCCTTTGACGCTGCAGCCGTATAATATTTCGAAAATAGTGTAAATAAGGGACATCTTACTGAGTCTGTCCGTGTTGTACTATCTCGCATAAACTTGTCTTTTTCCCCTCATGCTGGGCGCTGGCAACCTATAGATTGTGTCCAGAGACAATATTGTTTATTAAAAATTACGCACTATAAATATAGTGTATCGCGCGGTATCTGACCTTTTTCTTTTTCTTCCCGGGGACTCAACAGAATTTTGTAGAGAGCACCATCCAACATGCGTTAACTGATGCAACTTCGGTGCTTCACTCTCATTAGGCAAAAACCGCAACACCTTTGCTCGTCAGTCAAGAGTCAACGTAGGCCCATGTTGGCGGTGCTTTGTCGAGACCCCGAGAAAAAATTAGTTACTATATGGGCGACATGGGTAGTAAGTGGTATCTATATTTTATGTATACGGATACGTTTATTGTCTCTGATTTTGTCGCGAGTCCCTATGCGAACGGCCGGTTAGTGGCCTCTCTTCGTGCACCACCCCTCCTTTAACATGTATCGGGGACAAAAATAACTGGGCAGGATATGCAATACGCAATGCACCGAATACATGCATGTTATATGGTGATTTGTGCGTTGCGTATTGGTTATGGAATTAGTTCCTTACCGATCTACCCATCATCGCGATCCAGTTCATAGTACCTAATTAATTGAGTGCAACGAGTGACGTAAGTACATGCTTATTGTAGCAGGTATACCGTATTTGCAAAAGTCGTAGTTACCGTTTGTGTTATTTCTGTATGAGTAAATGCCCTAATGACCAACCAGTTACCAGCCTGAGGTTAGAGACTCCCAATCGGAATTAGAATGGCTTTGAAACTCGGGACTCGGGGTATAACCCCACACCTCACACCGCACCATGCACAGTCTAATACTGATCTGTTAACGACTTGTTACGTAACCGTAAGATGCGAAGAATGTCTCATGTCTGCTGTATTTACTCTTTGCTCCTACCTCCACCACCGTGCCTTTCCATATAGTTGGCTCTCGAGTCTCGATTCATGTCCAGTGTCCACGCCGAGTTGCCAAACCAGTATTGCCAAATAGTTCAGAAAAATCATCGAATTTCAATCTTTATCGAATTCAATTCACTTCTTCTGTTTTGACCTGCGACAACGTAGTTGGATAAGCCCACCTATATCCTAGTTTTCAGATTTCGCCCAAAAAAAAAAAATAAAAAAAAAAAAAAAAAAAATTAAAAAAAAAAAAATAAAGGGATCGATACAAAATCTGGTGGGGTTCCCCCCCCCCCCCTAATCTTACAACTAATAATCGCCAGCCTGCATCCAGTGGCGGCTCATGTAATTTGGAAATAATGCCGTTTGCCTTTTAAACGCATGCAGAAGTATCGATTTTTTGGGAGGATTTCGAAGATGGATTAATCTGTCAAACAGTTGCTATACATAGCTTTAAATGGAGAAGAATTCTTTGTTGCAAAAAAAAAAAAAAAAAAAAAAAACACGAGCCGCCGCTGGTATGGGGTGGGCCGTGAAGGGGGGGGGGTACTATAGATAGAAACTGAACTTTGTCAGGAGGTTCATTGATGTAAAAGCGGTCGATCGGTTTACCTCTGAAAAGTCTAAAACGTCACTTTTGTATTTTTTGAGATCTCCGAAAAAGAAGGGATGCCGTCTCCCCCACAGGATCGCCTAATTCGAGGTAAAGCTCAAGTAGCACTGATAGCTCTTCGATGGTGCTTGATATAAAATGATAACCCTTTCAGAAGAGCGATCCCGCTCTCATTTGAGGATAATCAGTCAACAAGCGTTTTACTCTTGATCAGTGGCGAGGCGTGCGATTTGGCAACGTTCTTTTTTCCCCACTTAAACCCATTAGAAAGGTCGAAATGCCTGGTCATCGCCGATGACTGAAGCGTTCGACCTTTTCGGTGAATTTAAGTGGAAAAAATACATGGTTGCCATATTTCACGCCTCGCCACTGCTCTTGATGATGCATTAAGAGCAATCGATTGCTTTATCAATTATATATTACATCAGGGCCGCCATATCGCGTATAATCGTATACATCCTCCGCGTATAATTTTGAGTTTTGGATACCAGACAGCGTATCCTGGAAAATTGCGTATAATTTAGAATTATGCGTATAATCGGCGTATAATTTCGAAATTTTCGAATTTTCGTTAAAAAATAGCAAAAAATTATGCTGGAGATTATTTTCTTCGGCCTAGGATAGGGTTACGATGTATGAAAGTCGCGTATCCAACGCGTACAATTTCAATTTTCGAGTACCAGCCCGCGTATCCTAGAAAATTGCGTATAATTTAGAATCATATGCGTACAATCGGCGTACTTTTTCGAAATCTTCGTCTCTATGCACCAAACATTTCAACTAAATTTGTGTAAGTAAATCAAAATCTCTGAACAGTGAATACAGAGAAGTCGCAGCTGCAGGTCTTAGAAAATTAGTGAAAATTCGTATAATTTGCATGTAATTTGGAAAATTCACATAATTAGAGTGTAAATTGGAAAACTTCGTGTAATTTGCGTATAATTTGTGCAAAATTTCTCATTTGCGTATATTCTGACGAGCGTATCTTGCGGCGTACTATTTCTTTAAATTCGTACTAGACTGGATAAGATCGTGCGTATCTTTTGAAATCGGCTCGCGGTAGCCCTGTATTACATGCATTACGCTCGTCCGTAGATTTAAGCCTCATAAAATACATATTGATCTTAGAATCAGAGCTTCAAAGACGGTGAGACCAATTCGTTTGGATGAAACAAATGAAAAGGACCTTTGACTGTCTCTCGTCATATCCGGGGACTTTGCTTTAATGCCATAAATACATTCGGTAGCTAATGGACTAACCGTGTCAATCGCAACTATGCAAGAGAAGAGAAATGGAGAAAAGAAGTTATCACCTGTTAGAATTTTTATGATTGGCGCCGCCTAGCACCGAAGTACCAGCAGCACCATTCCAATAATTATGTAATTTGTTTAGTCCCTTGATAAGGCGCCGTCTTTCAAAGTGTAGCTCACAGTTACATTAGTCGTAGCTGCTGTGTTGGTATTGCTGTGCCTGTTTGAGGGGTTTTCCCGGTCTTGAGAAGGATCACGAGTTAGCAGGATGATTTTGTTCTGAAAGTCCTGGTGTCAAGGAGTGTCTGGTAGAAGATAATCGTCTGAAGAATGTCTCCACAAAATAATTCGTCAATATCTTCAAAAATGATACTGAAAGTACCAAAAATCGGAATATTGCAAATTAATTCTAGTATCGGAATGCGGAATAATTGATGAGCCCTGCTCATCAAAAACATTATAGATGGTGAATTACAGGCCTTTGATGAGGCCTTTCCAAGGCCCTCATGATACTAATAAGGGCGTAGGAAGTCCCGGGACCGGCTGTTGTTGCGTCCTAACGGTCTCCTTGAGTACTTGCGGAGGATTAAAAACCCACCATCCAACGTTTTTCGGGGACTGGGACGCCGCAACACTTTTTGGTTCTTGAAGCGGTTTTTTTTTTTTTTTTTTTTTTTTTTTTTTTGCGACAACCCGCTCGATCATGATGATGGCTTGACTGCAGGGGCGGATCCAGGAAAGTTTCATAGGAGGGGCCATTTTTGTAACGTGAGTGGGGGTATGGGGGGACACCGCTCAGAAAATTTTGAAAATTTAAGGTTCTCTACAGCCATTTTGGGGCATCTTTTAACCGTTTACTCCTCATTTTTATAATACCTCATTTCAATTTTTGTTCGTAAAAGTGGAAGATCCCGCCCTTGCTATAGACAGCGTTGACTGAAGCGATCTGGTTGACCTCTGTCGGCCTTTGAAAAGAAATGTTTGACTTTTTTTCCGTAGTTTGATGGTATCAAACTTCAAAGTCATCAGATCCATCTGAACCCGATCTAAACCTCATTTGTATGCAGGATACAGATGAGCCCTATGATTTTGATCCCATCGATTACCAGACAACATCCAAAAGCAAGTCGCATTTTTTCGTCTGAAGGTTTGGTTACATTGAGTCATCATGATCCACCAGATCATTCGCTGAAATAAGCTTCAGGTGTGTTTATTGGATGATGAGAACAGTACGATCATCAATAGAATTTGCGGTTGGACGGGTGGTGTGACGCACTGAAACATTTTAATCTCCACGAAGAAAACTTCGTGTCGCCGATCCGAGCGTCAAAATCGTCTTCATTACTTCTTTGCGGTGGTTCTAATGTAAACAAAAACAAAACCTGGAACAATCCGTTTTATTATCATCGTAAAGCTGAACAAACCGTACTTACTGAGAGTGACTCGTTCCTGCTCGCTCTCGTTTCATAAAAAAAAAGAAAAAAACAAAAAACAAAACAGACTACAAAAGTCGAAAAGGATCGCCGGATTGCCCCTCTGCGCGCATCAAACGCTGTACTCGCTCGATGCACGATGGTTTCGTATACCCGCGTTTCAGTCACTTCTGCACCTTCGCCGCAGCTGCTTCGCTCGTTCGTGCCCCGTGTCCGTCTCCGCGAGTAGCCCGTGCCCGCCAAGTTATTTCACGCGTGCCTTATCATTTTATTAATGTAATGTCCCCCTCCGCCTTCACCTCCCTGTGTAATGATAAGGCCCTCGTAAGTTTGAAAGCTGACCTACCTCACTCAATTAATTAGCGTCTTGAGCGTGTCTGTGGATTTGCCTCTGTTATTTGTGTTTGTGATTGTGGTATAATTAATTTGCTGCTGACCCCGCGTGATTTATTTTATCACTTGTTTATTTTGCGTCGCCGAAATCACCGCGTGTTTATACAATTTGTGTATCGCATCACTGCAACTGCTGGTCAGAGTTCGAGCGGTGGTCGTTTGATGTTCGGTCATCGACCTATTTAAATTTTGCAGGTTTTTTTTTTTTTTTTTTTTTTTTTTTTTTTTTTTTTTTTTTTTTTTTAGCGGAACCTCCCTCCCACTAGCTCCTCTAACAATTTGACCGCGTGTGCAGTGATTAATTATTTCTACCGTGCGTTCAAGTGCCGGCTCATAACTTCCGTTAATGCTCGTGCCATTAAATGTTTGATTTTAAATGTGTTTTAAAACGCACTGTCTTATCTTATTATCGCGAGTGTTATAATTGCAATTTTTATCTCTCTTCTACCCCCGCGAGCTTTTTTATGGTTTTTATTAATTCTCTATGTCACACGTTTTAATTAATGTTCTTCTACGAAAAGCGCTAGTTGAATCGTTTATTCTTTCTATTTTATTGTTTACTCTTCAATAAGTTAAACTTTCGTAACCTTTGAGCGTGTTCCTCTTAATTTTTTTTTGTCTTTTTTTTACCGCAAAACGAACGGAAACTTTAATGATAGCTTTAATACAATTTTATCATTGATACACTTAGCCTCTCTGCTTTGTCCGACTTTCAATAATAAACATCTAGCTGAATTATTGATCAAAAAACTCTTCTAAACGTGACAGTTTTAACTTTTAACATAAGCTACATATACCGTAATGTACTTACTTACATCGTGGTACTCATAGGCAGGAATCCAAGCTCCCCCCCCCCTCCCTAGAAAATTTTGTAAACAAAACACGTTTAGTCATTTGTCCGTGTGATTTGGCACATCCCACATTTTCGGCTCCCATGGAAAGTTCAAGGAGCTAAAAAAAGAAAAAAAAGAAGAAGTCATCAGTTTTTTGTGCCTGATCAGCCCCCCTCCCTCTAGAAAAATTTCCTAGTCCAGCCTTTGGGTAAGACTCCACACCTTTGTTCTCAAAATTAGTTGACTGTAGCTGTGGCGTAGCGTGCAAAATGACAACATTGTATTGTGTCTATTTAAACCCACGTAAAAGGTCGGTGATCACCCAATATAGTTCAATCTTTTTCACAGGTTTAAATGGACGGACTGCAACGTTTCCTAAGTGCACACTACACCACTGGGGCACTGGATTGTAGTAGGTCGGAAAGCAAGGAATACGGCTCCATAAGATCTAATGTTAAATTGGTTCATACCCCCAAGTGGGGAAGTCCTACCGATCAGCCCGCATCAAAACCGGCTTTACTTTTCCTCCGTGTTACGTGAGATAGCCGTGACCCTGTGACCTGCCTCTTCTGTGATTTTTTGATAAGTACTTCCTCTCGCGTCTTTTGTTTTAAATTATTTAAAGAAACAAATAAAATAAAAATCCCCCTGTTAAGCATAAAACATTGCGTGTTTGAGACCGCGCATATGGAGGCACAAATTCTGTCATAATCACCATAAATTTCCTAGCTTGCTTGCCGAATCGTTGCGCCTTTGAGGTAATCTTTTTTTCAGTGTAGATACACAGAAATGTGTGCTCCGTAGAGTCTCTGTATGTTAATAGTTAAGACAGGTGATACAACTAGCTGCTTTGTTGCACATTTGCTTACATTCTGGGATCAAATAATGTTCAGACCTTTCGAGCATCCTCATAGACGTATGGTGCGTTAGGTGCGTACTTACGAGGGGTTATTATACCACTACAAACCCCTCTTAAGGGAACACCAGTCATCTATCGATGACCGCTCGTAAGCAGAGCTGCCGTTTTGCGTGTAATCAATCGTATTTTTCAATTCACCGATGATTTCACCGGTTGAAAAAAGATTACACAGTTCAGTGTATGACTGTACTGCACGAAAAAACTCTGATCTGTAAGCTTATCTTAGTCGGTGGAAACGCCGTTAATTAATTAAAATATCCGCAAGTTTTTTAAAGTCATCGACAACTCCATTGGTTGAGAAAAGATTATACAGTTCAGAGTATTTTCGTGCATTACAGTCATGCACTGAACTGAACTGTGTAATCTTTACTCAACCGGTGAAATCATCGGCGAATTGAAAAATACGATTGATTATGTACGAAAAACGGCAGCTCTGCTCGTAAGTGCCGAAAAGTCGAAACATTATTTGACCCCTGAGGGCTGTTGTTGTATTTTGGTCCAATGCAAAAATTACAATGCAGTTGAGTTTCCAACAGTGTAATCTTTCGCTGCCTTTGCTGATCGACACTTGTTTACGTTTTTAAAGATTCCTTTGGGCATTATAGACGTTCTTGATGCGCATCTTGATTAAAATTAACGCATTCGTTGACAATTAACTTTTATATCCATGACATACCTTGGTACCTCTTCGTTTGTAATTAAATGTGCAAAAACGCATCCGAAATGGCAGCATCAATTCTCAATGTACTCTGTGGAGCCTAAAACTCATGACCAATCAGAGTTTGACTACCCTCTTCTTTTAACCATCAGAGCTGCCGTTTTGTGTATAATCAATGCTATTTTTCTATTCACCGATGATTCCACCGGTTGAGAAAAGATTACACAGTTCAGTTCTGTGTATGACTGTAATGCACGAAAATACTCTGATCTGTAATCTTTCCTTAAACGGCGGAAACTCCGTTACTTAATTAAAATATCCGCAAGTTTTTTAAAGTCATCGACAACTCCATTGGTTGAGAAAAGATTACTGATCAGAGTATTTTCGTGCATTACAGTCATGCACTGAACTGAACTGTGTAATCTTTACTCAACCGGTGAAATCACCGTTAAAAAGAAAAATAGCATTGATTATACGCAAAACGGCAGCCCTGGTTTTAACTCCCTATACCTACAGGGACTCAAGTAATCCGATGACGTTGCGGTGCTTCTGATGGATGTTCAGATCCAAGCCCAGAAAGTTGCCCGGCGATTTACAATCATTAACCCCCTAAGTTCATAATATCACGCATTTCACATTTATTCACACTTAACCGCGATTTATTTTTGTTAAAGTCTAGCTTTATGAAGGTAGAAAAAATGAAGCTTTAAAGTCTGGTTAGATATAAGAGGTTGAGCCTCTTGCAATCTGTGTTTCCACTGTTTTCCTGTTTTTACAATGCAATTAAATATCATCGCCTTATTAAAAATGCCTCCCGGCAGGCCGGTAAGACGAAGTAGATTCCATGCTTAGTTAAATCATTTTTTCACAAATTTAAATATAGGTTATAATTTTCGTTGAATTATTATCTGAATTTTTCTTTTTTATTTTATCAGCTGCTCAAAATCCAAATATAATTGTGAAAAAGATTATATACCAACAGAGAATGTGTAATCTTTACAATGCAAGTGAGAAATAAAAGCTAGGTTATAAGTTTTTCACAAATTTCAATAAATAGGTTATGTTATGATTTTCTTTGAATTATTCAATTTTCTTTTTTTTTATCAGCTGTTCCACATTTAAATAAAAATGACCATGAGAAAAAGATTATAGTACAAAGATTGAAAAATGTGTAATCTTTGTAACGGTAATGAGGGATAAATCTGAATGAGAGCAGCTGATAAAACAAGAAAATAAATAAATAACGTACCTAAGCAACAGTGTACGTGTAAAACAAGAAAGAGCATTTATACCAGTACACCATCCTTGTCTTTCACTTGTAAATCCCATAAGAAACTAAATAGCTCGTAAAACACGTAAAACACAAGGAAAATTTAAGGCAAAGAGCATATGAACTAAAAACATCCTCCACGATATATACTAAAATTTTGAAACAAAAAAACAATTTCTTCATATAAAACACTGCCAAAAAACCCGAAAAACACATCACTTTAACTCGCTTACAACGCAAAACACAAAAATGACTCGAGTAAAAAAGTTGCGTAACAAACGGCCAACATAAATTTTCCCAAAAAAAACCTCAATACAAACACTCCTAAAAACAAGCCTCAAAAACACATTTTATACGACTCAAACACGCCCATAGCGCGAAAACTAACAATCGGATTTACACCATCTTCGAACTCATCCAAGAAATAAACCAACAAATAGTTGAGAAAAATTTCAAGAACAAAAACAAAAATTACGAACAGGATCGTGGGACATAAAAACGGTAAAACTGGCTGAAACATACATATAAATATATATATATATATATATATATATATATATATATATATATATATATATATATATATATATATATATATATATATATATATATATATATATATATATATATATATATATATATATATATATAAAATATATATATATATATATATATATATATATATATATATATATATACAATTTTCAACGAGTGGTATTTTCTCACTCAGGGGACCATGAAACGTGCTCATTTGATAAAATTTCCCGAAAAATCCAACATCGCACCCTCCGCAATAAGTAGATTCATGGAATCTACTTAAAAGTGAGTGGAAACCGTTAAATTTCATTGATAAATTTAAATCGTACAGAGAAAGTTTTTTTTTCTTTACTAAGGGAGGAGCCATTCGGCTTTCTACCGGTCGGTTCTCCTTACGAATGTGGAAACAAATCACATTTTATGAATGAATAAATGATCGAATCAAGAAAAGAATTGAATATGTTAATGAATGACTTTTCATGCAATCATGCATATTTAATTTATCATGTAAGATCTTGGATATAAATTGAAAAAAAAAGAAAGGAAGAAAGAAAAATCGGGCAATTATTGAAAGTTTTAATAATGTGAGACAAGCTTTATTCTTAATCAAGATCTTTGATGATAGAATTAGCTACTTCTTAGTTCCTAAGAAGATCTTCTGACTTCCGGGTTTGATTTTCTGACGAACTAAAATCGCGGTTTTTTTCGAGTGGAAGAAAATGGTGTGCCATCCTTTTTTCTCATTTGCATGCTCCATTGCCCCCTCCCTTCCCCGCACACTAAAATATCCATCCAGTAATATTATGAAAGAATCCACACAGGCCTTAATTCGAGATCACAGACACACGGTCCTAAAGAAGATCCAGCATTCGTTGGTTGAAAATATCCAACAATAGATGCATTGATGAAACTATTTCTTAAATTTTAGGACCTGTGCAATTATGATAAGACTTTAAATCTTCTTTCCCAATTTTTATTCAAGGTTTTCACTTTCAATTTTTCTTTTAACTTTGATTATTTGAATTTGAATTTGATTAGTTTTGTAGATAGGCGGCAGCGCCTTAAAACCGGCTTTAATTACTGGCAGCTGTTTAAAATGGCTTGCTGAGGTCTGGGAAAGTTCAAATCGGAAATTGCGGATATACGTAATCGCGAATTCATTCGTTCTCCTAGCTGACCAATTTTTTCTCCGCATGATGACATTTGATATAATCCGTTGACCGTAATAATGAGCATCACATGTGGGATTTTTCGTTTGTTTTTATGGCGCCTATTTTTTTTGTTTTTTTTGTTTTTTAATTTTAATTCATGATAGCTGTTTCTTAAGGCGAGTAACTGTCATGTCATGCCGTGGGCGTTGGCAGTTTCGTGTCATGTCGCGTCGTTTTCATTCATTTTTATAAGGTCGCAAAACTTATCCTCTAATTCAGTCGCATTTCTGCTTGAACTGTCACGTCGAGCGCGGTAATGAAGTCAAGTCAGTGTTTGTGCTTCTTCTCACACTTTCTCACTCGACTTCTCTCTCACTCTTATGAACATCCATGGGATTGATTTGTTTAATGCGATTCTGTACGCTGTACATATACCTACATACTCCTTTTCCTGGCTGTCAAGATGACCGTAGCCAGGATATTGTCTCTCTCTCTCTAAGCCCATTTAAACGAATGTGTTAGAAAAGAACAGAAAGAGGGGCTGAAGTCACGTGACAGCCCCTATATCCATCCTTCTCTAACACATGCGTTTAAATGAGCTAAGAAAGAGACAGACAATATCCTGGCTACGGCTCTGAAGATGACGGTGGCGATTAGCACCGTCGCATACTCTCTTTATACACAGCCTTAATGCGCGATGCACGCACTCATTTTCGCGTATACCAGAATTGCAAGTTGTTACGAAACATCGGTCGTTTCTTTCATTCATTCTATCGTAAAATTCGATTGAAATGGCAACACTGTCGTGCACCTACTACGCTCAAATGAGAAAATATTAAAAACTGTTTACTTACGTAAGTTTTTGCCGTTCTCAAGCCAAGGCGCAGTAATGAGACGATGTATGGAGAACTTGGAACAACGCACCAGGTGAACTTCTTATAGCTTGCTTGATTGTTTTGGCGAAGTAAGTAAGCGGTAAGCGCTTCAATGGCAGTGGCAGCCAGATCCGTCGTCAGGAACTCGTCTGTCTTTCTTTTACCTATTTAAAAACACATGTGTTAGAAAAGGACGGAGGGAAGGCTATATCAGGTGACTGATACATTCCTTCTCATCACACCGGTAAATCGCGGAATGGGGCTGTTGCAACCTGATGTTACTTGTGTTACCTTGTGATTTATGGGTCGATGCAACAGCAAAAAGACCTCAAAAAATATCGATGAAAGCTCATAAAACTAACAAAGTTTCACTCCTCAATTCATGCATAAATTTTTTAAAAGATTTAAATTTCGTTGGGCACTTCACAATAATAAGAGATTCCTATCTTAATTTCGTCACTCTTTCTATGCTAGGAAGGAAAATTCACAGAGTAATTATCCACCAGTGTAGTGATTCACAGCCGATTAATGGTATCGTGACACAAATGCCAAAGGAAAGTCGTTTCCTACAAGCCACTCCTCGATGGAGGGGCATAGTATTATTAAATGGGAATCTCCTATTTATTATTGTCCAACACCGCCATAACAATCGCGCATTTGAAAGCATTTTATGAGTTTAGTAGAAGATTTTGTGAGTTAGTAGTGCTACCATCGTTATTTTTTGAGGTTTTTACATTTAAATCGACGGAAGCAAACGTTTGCAAAAGCCCCATCTCTTTGAATGGGCACAGATTGTCCATCATAGGTCCATCGAAACGTTTCAGCCAATTCCCGATAGTACGATTTAGAGGACTGAAGAGGTACAAAATGGGTCTGTTGCAAATTTTCACAACGATTAATGGTATCGTATGAAAATGCCCGAAAAGTCTATTTGGCTAGAAGCATGAAATCGATAGTAGGGGCAAAAGAGATTAAAATTAAATGGGGAAAATCTCCTATTTATGGATTCCCCAAACACCGGGCCAAATTGACAATCTCGCAGCTTAAAGAGCATTTTATTTACATTTAGGGTGCGAAGTTTTGTGAGTTGTTGGCTACCATCGTATTTTTTGTGGTGCATCTACATTTAAATTTTCCCGGAACAAACGGTTTCAAAACCGCCTCTTTTGAATACTGATTGTCATCTTTCGGTCCATCGAAGGAGTTTTCAGCGATTTCCCGTAGTTGCGAACTTATAGGCTGTAGAAAGTAACAGCCCATTCGCCGTTTGTGAAAACAGATGTACAAACGGAGAATCCGCGGTACAATCGATCCAATCGGTCTGCAGAGGCCGCTGAAGGATTGATAGGCATCGGATGGAATCTTGTATGTATATGAGACAATCGGCATTGAAGAAAACTGTTGGATTGCCCCATCTAATATATTCTCCGATCGATGATGGGCACCTGGGACCAAAAAATGTTAGGTCTCGAGCGTAATAACCTTGCGCATGGTCATGAGACGTGCGTAGGCTCTGATTGGTCGAGCAACTTGTGCACACTACTGCCGCCACCCTAATTTGTTTGGTTACGGAAGGGAAGAGAACCCGGGTCTTACTTCAGTCCCTATATCCGTCCTTTTTGAACACATGTAATCTAGTGGGCAAAGAGAAAGAGAGAAATACGAGTTCCTGGCTACGGCTTTTGTGGAAAACAAAATGAATTAGTATAAATAAATGAGCATCAAAAGTGAGGGAGCTCTGTGGTTTCAAGAAGAGGGCTTAAAGCTCCATCTTGAAATTTCAAAATTTCTTTCTGCATTTTCGTTTTTTTCACTGGGGGTCGATGGATAAAACCCTTTGGAAACATTGAAGTGTAATTTTTTATAATACAAAGAATTACTCTGAACTTTGGTACGAAATTTATTCTTTGATTCTTAGTCATAAATTTAAAATGCGGAGAGAAATTTGAAACGTAGCAGTGAAGGTAGGCGAGGGGCGCAATTTTAAAAGTTTCTTAAGGAGGGGCAGTCATCTTCCAAAATTTTATCGAGTATCTTGACAAATCTTGGAAGAATGCCTCCAAAGTTCCGAAAAAAAGAAATTTTCGAAAAAATCGTGAGACTTGGAGGTAATTGCCCCTCTAAATTACGGCGTTATTTACGTTATTTACGGTAAATTACGGCTAAATTAATTTAGTTTGTTGAGTTTATACTACAGTTAAGTTTCAAGTCAACGGAGAGTCACCCACCTGAAACCACCGTAAACTATTGTTCTTAAAATAATACATTTGGCAGCAGGGCCAGCAACACTCTTTGGTAACTTGTTTAATGCTCCTTTTCGTCCTCGAAAGTTTTTTCTGCCCCCCCCCCCCCCCCCCCCGCTCCTGTTGATGAAGTTACCCGTCAGGATTTCTGGAAAGCGAGTTTTGCCGGGCACTCACCACCGGAATTCTAAAAATTCGATTCCATTGTATCTCGTTAGCCCCTCTCCTCTTTACCTTTTGTTCATTTCATTCTCCTCTGTTTCTTTCTAATCTGCCTTGTTTCTTGGTCCTCGGTCCATCCATTCATTCGACCGCTGACCCGTTTGTTATTAATCCTTTCGAAATATTATTGAAGAAACTGCGAAAAAAATCACCTCTAATTTTTTCCCTTTCACTCGTTTGCCCTTTGCCTTTGCATGTGTGATTTTCGTGAAAATTTTACGGTTGATCTCTTTCTCATGTACCAGAGTATGTCCCTCAGTCTCCGTTCAAAAAACTGGAAGGTTGTACTATGACTTTCAAAAGAAAGTATCCTTGTCGAAATTCTTATTGTTAAATTTGTCCATTATTTTCAACGAAACTTTCGATTTTTCGCGACGTACTCTAAATGTGGCGTTCTGATTGGTCCTTGAAATCTTGAAAACCGCAAAATTGTTTAAAGATTGCCAAGATTTAAAAGAGTAAAACTTTTGACCGCAGTGTACTTTGTTTTGAAGGTTATGGTACATTTTAGAAGTAGCTGGACCCATAAAACATCGTCAAGTAGTGTGCTCTTTAACCCTAGAAGAGGCGCGCTTACTTTGGTAACACGAAGAGGCGCGCGGGCTACAGGTGTAGCCCATTCTCGAAAATTGTGTTAACTTTTACACAAATTGCTCAAATTGAATTTTTTCTTCACTTGATCATTCCCTATACCCTCTTGAATAGTATTCCGAACAATTTTAACGGGTCCCCCCACCAGTTTTCATGCAGTTTGAGAAATGGCAAAACAAGTCAAAACACGATTTTTATAAAATTGAAAAACACCAATTTCAAGCAAATTTTTCGTAAATTTCTAATCGCGCTATGCAAAAAATGACAAAAGCAATACTTTCCTTATAAGCTCATCTTGCAATAAATGAGAATAAGGAAGAATAAAACTGGATAGCAAAGATATGCTCGTCAATTGAATGAAAAGGAATCTGAAATGAACGACAGAGCTGATTTCTTAGCAGTGAAGGGCCGGGCGGCTGGTCTTCGCCGCCATTTTTAATTCGGGTATCTTCGCTATTGATTGGTGGAGACGTGCCGACTTGCGCCCTTTTGTGAATGACTCCTAAAAATTTTATCCTCGAACATGACTTCTTGTCTTGGTCCATACTCTGATTATGAGCTGCATAAAAATTTATAATGCCACTCTATAGTAACTCAATGAGAATTTGAGACGGCAATAAAACTTTTATGGCGAAACACCAGTGAAATCATGAAAATGACAAAGATCGTAGAACACGGAGTTGACTGTTGACAATGAATGCGATTCTCAAAATTTAACGAGTAGTGTGGTGCAGTGTGCTGATAATGAACATGAACATTAATGACGTAAAAGCATTTTCTAAAATTGAATTATCAAAAAACTTTGCCGCGTCAATTGTCTCCTCGGCGGCTCCTTTAACTTTTTCGTTCAAAATTATTCTCCGATTATTAGTGATAGAAAGTATAGAAACTATACTCCCCCCCCGCAGCTATGTATGTATACTTTTTTGAACATTCAAGGAATTGCAAGCAAATATTCTGGCGTTTTATACTGAACCCTTTTATTTCTTCTTTATTTTTAAAATTTGTGCCCCTTATCGATGCATTTTAAAGAGTGTCATTTGAAGTAGTTATTTGCACGAAAACTAGAGTTTATGCTCAATTATTCGCCGGTCAGATTTCCGGAGCTAAAGTATACATATGACGGTCATCCCCCCCTCTCCCTCCCATTAGTGGCGGTTCGTGTTATCTATAGCAACGGCTGATTCTAACTATACCTCCTAAAAAGTCGATTATTTTACACATCATAGTTTAAATTGAGGAAATGCATTGTTGCGACATTACACGCCTACATGGGCCACCCCACAGTTGGTTTCAATTTAGCAGCTCTGAAACGAACTATCTTCAAAAGTTCAAAATCTATAACATGATATAATTAATCAACAACAAACTTATTTTTCTCGTTTTCTGTCTACTAATTTAGCAAAGAAACAAAAAATAATAAATAAATAATTAAATAAATGAATTCATTACCAAACAATTGCAAGCAAATACGGCAAATACCGCAAATTCTCATGTTTTTGTAGCATTGAATATTATTTATGTGTCGTCTGTTTCTAACTGTAAAGCCAATATTGTATTTTTTTTTCCTGGCTGGAATAAGTGAATTTAAGTTCGTTCTAAAATTTTGGTCCGATGTAAACAAAACGGAGTGTCGCGTGTTTCAAATATCAAACTCTCAATGATAAGAACTTGAATTCGCAGTTTTTTATAATCCATGTGCGAACCGTCAGAAGTGAATCATATGCGGTTCGGAATTGTTACATAATGCTAGATGCGAAGCTAATCGAAGGAATAGAAGTGAAACAAGCATGTGAAGCTAGCTGTTATTTCGCCGAGGAAATTATCCTTTATGAAGGTACGTCGTGAGATATCTCCAATCATTCTTTCAAAAACCATCTTCTCCACCAATTTTCATCAACGTTTTGTCGCGGCCATATTTGCCAAACTTGGTATATGGATCTTCTTTCCAAATTGTCTCTTACTTGAAACAATATGTGCTCCAAAATATTATTGTTCCGTTAAGTCCTTTCAAAGGTTTTGATAGTTCAAGCAGTGGCTCGGTTTTGATAGTTCAAGCAGTTCGACAACAAAAATTTCCCTCCATTTCAGTCTATGTAAGTACAGCAATCGATTGTTGGCGAAGCAATGCTTTACTATCCAATCGATTTTTGTGTGTGCATAGAATCAAAAGTAGGAAAAACATAGTAGCGCCAAATAGCTTGGGCCACCCCTGGTTCATAGGTTGGTCAAACAGAAAATACCTGGAAAAGTGAGGGAGAGTCTTATTTCAAGGAAAGTCAGGAAAAAGTCTGCAAATTTGCCAAATGTGGAGTTTGGTTTCTACTCAGTGTTTCCATTTTTCGGATGTAATTATCCGATTTTTCCCAGTTTACTAATTGTAAAAGTTGTTAATTTATAAGATAATCTGGCAAAATTGCTATTACTTCTCAATTTTTTTTTTCAGAAAAACATTACTTACCTGAGTAAAATGCTCTCAATGTTTGCTTTGCTGTTTCAGCAAGTTTCCCTTATCAATTATTTCGGGGGATTGTCCAGGGTCGTTCAAAAATCAACGTTAATGAGCTTTAAAGTCGAGGGAATTGTCAAAAAATGACCTGGAAGATCTAGAGAAGCTGTAGGGAATTTTTCATTCAAATGTTTTAGCCTCACCGGAGATAGTGTGTTTATTTTCTTCTGATTCGAAATATTGTCGCATAAAATTGAGACATCTCCGGAAAAAGGGCCGACAAAACATGTTCAATCACTTTGCTGATTTCTCAGAAAGAGCACACCCGTTTTATGGGACTTATTTCCAGAAACAGCTTCAATTGAAGCTATCTCCATAAGAAGGGCCCATAAAACACCAGGCGTTTCTTCCAAGAAAATAGGCCTAACCGAACCGTCTCATAAGATTACCGGAAACCATTACCATTACCGGATTACCATTTTACCGGAAATGACCCCAATTAGAGCAACGTAAACGAACCATTTTTCACATTTCCCATTTTCGCTCCGCAGCATTAAGTACATTAATATCATAGATTACTGTATGAATGGAATTACAATAGGTCTGTTTCAAAATTTTGCTGCAGCGTTACAGAGGGTTGATTTCTTTGTACTTACAGTGGCACCTGTTTATAACGGAACCTCACGGGGCGGATACATTTTTCCGTTAATATCAGGTTTCCGCTATCGGCAGGTTTACCGGATGGAGAAAAAAACAAAAAATTGAAAATTGAAAGGCCAACTGGCTTTTACCTTCATTTACCTTCGACACTTTGGAACTTAATTAAATCTTTACTTATTAAATCATTAAACTTTGAAACTTTACAAATTATAATATTTAAATATTTGAACTGTTTAAGATTTGGAAAAAAAAGTCTAGTTTTAACTGTTGAGAGACAGAAGTTGCCCGTTTTTCTAACAATATTGCCTCTTTTCTCACAATTTTTCCGTTAAATACGCCTTTAAAACCTTCCGTTTCCTCGTTGGACAGGTTCCGCTATGAGCAGGCTGATTTACATTGATTTATCATAGCAATTCCACGGGACCGGCAAAATTTTCCGATAACATCAGGTTTCCGCTACCAAGAGGCTCCGTTATAAACGGTGCCACTGTCGTAATCACTTGTAAATAACGTTAAAGGCACCAGAAAGTTCCAAATTCCTCTCGCACACTATAATTAATACGTTTAACGACATTTAAAGATGGCGGTTGAATTATAGCTGGTGCGACAGTGGAGGAGTCCCATCTAATTGTTGCTTTCTCTATGATGAAATCACTTTTCTCATTTTAGAAAACTGCAATTAAATGGGATTCCCCCCCCCGCACATTCGACCTTCATCTCGTGATTTTGCTGTGGCGGCTCGTGCAATCTGGCAACCGTGCTCTTTTGCCATTTAAACGTATGCAAAAAGATCGATACTAGGTGAGGCGCTGCGCCTCACCAAGTAATCGATTATTTTACACAGTTTTAAATGGAGGAAATCCATTGTTGCCACATTGCACGAGCCGCCAGTGTGATTTTGTCCAACGCGTTTAGTCAGTTTGTGAGTGGATTTTGAAACTTTCCGAAGCTCTCTACGTTATTTTTAAAGGATTTTATATCGCAGTATCGACCCTCCATAACGCTCGCGCTTCAGCGAAAGTTTGCAACGTCACGGAAAAAAAAAGATTAGTGAAAATAACCATACGGATACCTGATTTTGGCACCTGCTAGATGTTATGGTAAACTTGACCAGAAGTATGGTACATTTACCGATACTTTGAGTAAATTCGACTTGCAATCAGGTAACATCACCTAGTACCTAGTCAAAACATAGTGTTATACTTCTGGTTAACATTACCATAACATCTAGCAGGTGCCAAAATCAGGTATCCGTATGGTTATTTTCACCGTAGTTTTTTTCCGTGGAGACTTATTGAAATTTACTCGCTCGTGGAAAAGAATGCATTCATCTCATGAGAAAATATTTGACTCCGTAAGCGCAAGGTTTTAAACTTCTATGATGCCCAACTTTTCTCTCTCGGAGTTTGAGAAGTCAGAAAGAAGTGTGAATCGAGTCTTAAAGGTGTGTTTGAAACAGAGCTGCCGGTTTGTGTACAATCAAATCAAATTTTTCAATTCACCGATAATTCCACCGGTTGAGAAAAGATTACGCAGTTAAGTTCAGTGTACATGACTGTACTTCACGAAAATATTCTGTTTTGTAATCTTTTCTCAATCGGTGGAAAATCCGTTCATTAGTTGAAATATCCGCAAGTTTTTTAAAGTAATCGACGATTCCACCGATTGAAAAAAGATTGTAAATGCGAGTATTTTCATGCATTACAGACATGCACTAAAACTGAACTTTGTAATCTTTTTTCAACCGGTGGAATCATCGGTGAATTGATAAATGTCATTAATTATACGCAAAACGGCAGCTCTGGTTTGAAAGTTCCGCTTCGCATGCCGCATGAGTCGTCAAAAAATGTGATCCTCACTTCAGAGTAAACACTATACGCTCCAAATCCAAGGAAGCAAGCGGCTCGTGGATGATCGACGATCTCGGCGGGCTCAGTAATTAACATTTTTCAAGTTTTATTACCTATCCGCATGCACTATCTAACCCATAAGTTTTGGCAGTCAAGCATTCGAGGTATGTGGTCAGTGCTTGTGTAATTAAAGCAATCTTCGCCGCACCGCGAGAATTCTTGACCGTCAAAAGTTTGTGGTACTCCAGTATACATTGTACCTTTTTAATATTGGCCAATCTCTCTCTCTCTCTCTCTCTCTCTCTCTCTCTCTCTCTCTCTCTCTCTCTCTCTGCTCTCTCTCTGCTCTCTATATGCATTTACTCCTTCATTTTTTCACTTAATCACTTAGTTTTTAAGGTTATTTGTGTTTAAGTGCTGCATTATTGGCGAGAGCGCTTCTCTGAAGCAATCAAACCAATAAAGCAACACATTTTTCCCTTCTTTTTTTCCTTGATTTAATAACCAATTTTTTGATTTTTTAAAATCTACAAAGTAAACGTCAGCCCTCCTCCCTTCTCCCCCGCCCCCTCCCTTCTCCCCACTCACTGGTTCGTGGCTGTTGATTTTGTCGATTTATCGGTCAAATTAGATTATTATATCTCTTCCTCCATTATTTAAAATTGTTTACCGCATATGAAATTCCATTTCAATTTCTTTTTCTGTTTTTTCGAGTACCTTTTCGCAACTCTTTACTATTTTTCCAAGTTATAGTCTGCGTTCATTCGAATTTTCATCATCATTCTCGCGTACCCTCTCAAAGGTGCACTTGCGATTTTTTTCAAGAGGGTTTCAGGTTAGAAATCGCATTGCGTTATAATACTTTATTGAAGAGATTGAATGGTTCTACTATAATGTAAAATACCGTCTGAAAGTTGGCACCCGAAATAATTTACCCTTTGCGGAATCGTATGATCGCATGGTTTTCCTTTATTTTCTTGGGAAGCTGCGGGGTCATTGTTAGAGTATTGTCGGTTTCACAATCACGACTGGAGTGCATCTGAAATCCCCCTAGTGGCGGCTCGTACACTTTGGCAGCAATGTTTTTTCCCGTTTGATTCTATGTAAAACAATCGATTCGATGGTGAAGTAGTGTTTCACCAACAATCGATCGTTTTACATAGATTCAAATGGAGAAGAAACAATGTTGCCGGACTGCAAGATCCGCCACTGAATCCCCCCTTCCCTTTCGTGATCGGCATGCGGCACCGTGAACAGTGAGGCTACGACATAATACCGTATAATACGAGTGTCAGCTCGGTATTTTTCGGCTCTTCTCTCATTCCGAGAGAATCAGTTTTATATAAATTTCGGAGGATTCAAACCGGTTGAGTACGGTCGTGTCATTCCGATTCTTGTGTGATGAAGATGCAGTGGTGTCGTGTGGCATAGTTTTTAAGATCGGCTTTGACCTGTTTGACTCACGGTGGGAATCTCATCGCAGGTGCATTGACTTTTTCGCCGCAAGGGCATTATTAACGTATTCTTTGTCAGTCTCTCATCTGTATGCAATACCATACCCCTCCTAGCAGAAATCGCAGTTGTTATAATCTTCCACGAATGGGTCAGATGAGTCGATTTTTTTTAATTCACATTATGAAAGTTGAGAAAAAAAATAAGAGACCCGTGTTTTTCCTTTTTTCTCTAAGATCACGGGAACATCGAGATAAATTAGTTTGAAAAGTGAAAAAATTGATCTCGTTTAAAACGGGCGAGTAATGGCGGTAAGCACGGGAGATCAGTGACTACGTCACATATTCCTTGTTTCCCCGACGGTCGTTTGTTTACATTGAAACTACATGGTAAACGCCGTGCTAAGTGTGTCTCCGGTAGTGATCGTCTGTTTTTCGGGATTTTATCGATTAAATAATGAGCTCGCGAACATTATCTGTTTTTTTTTTGTGCCTGACAGTTCAGCAACGAGCTAGAGAATCTCTAGAATGGTCGACAGCTCGACACAGTGCTATTTAAATAACCAGGAAGTTTGAAACCTGAGACCTAACCTCACTCAACTCTTTAAAAAATGATCCTTCCTTCATTCCCCAGTGTTCTTTTAAAGTCAGTTTTTAATATTAGAGAGAGCTTTAGTGTTTTTTCCCGCGTTGCATTGGAGTCTTACCTGAATGGTAAAGCTACTGTCAGGATTCTCAGCTAGTGCTGTGATACTCCTCCTGTTCTGTTTCAGATTCTGTGGCATGTTTTGAGTTATTTTTCCGGTCACTCCTGCGCAGGTTCTTTAAATTATCTATCTCAAATTATTAGTGTCGTTGAATGATATGGGAACTCGGAAGGTACTGTTTACAATCACAGAGGAATTGGTCTCTCGGGCACAAGTTCAGGCAATAAAGTAAACCAATAACTCATCCCCCTACGTGTAAAGTGTATCAACTGACAAACTTCAACTTTGAAGTCTGATTTGCAGTAAAAGGAAACTTCATCCCAAAGATTATCATTTGCGGAACTCAGTCTGAAGTTAAATCATCGGGGGAAACCCGGGGCAATTTTTTTGGATTCCCAAATCTTTCCCCGGAGGTATTATCTTGTGGTGAAATTCGATTTCATTCTCTAAATTCTAGTTTACTACTTATACCCTTTATAGCATCCACCCAAGTGACCTTCCGATAGCTTATTGCAATAACTTTGCCAGAAAAGTTATCAATTTGAACTAGATGAGGCGGTCACAAACCATTGTATTGTAATAAGTTAACTTTGTTTACCACAGCTAATCTTTCAGGGGAACTTTTCCCATCCCATTTAGGTCATTCAATGCATGCGCCGTAAATAGAGCTGATATAGTTGTTGGTAGTTGACTCAATCTTGCAGAGATAGTAGGATTCCATCAGGTCCGTGTACGTTCATGATACATTCAAAAAAAGAGTTACAAATACTTAGTTCCAATCATCCACTTGGTACGGACAGTAGTTTGCAAAAACCCTGCTGATATTCAAATTTTACGGCCAAACCTCATTAGTGAGCTCGTTTCAGAAGTGTAGGTGCACCTAGACCACAATCTTTGAAAGGTTTTTAAATTTTCATTCCTTCAAATCAAAATAAAACTTGCCTCAGACTTGAAATTTTGATTCTAAAGCGGCTCACGGTGAAAAGCCAACGTGCATATTTTTTTTTTTTTTTTTATTTCAAAACACATTTACAACAAAATTATAATTAAATACAACGAATATTTTTTATATTCATATCTGCTTTAAATTTTTAACTTTGTAACATGAGAAATAATGTTGACAAATTCTAAAGATTGTTGGGCTAGGTGCGCCTACACATCGATAACAACCTCTAGCAGTCCTTAAAATGCCAATTAACTGCATACCTGCATAACTCCCAAATTAAACAGAGCGCATAGAAATGCTGAGAATGAAATCAAATTTCACCACAAGATACATACCCCCGGGGGAAGTTTGGGTAACCCAAAAAAAAATTGCCGCTGTTCCACCGATGATTTAACTTCAGACTGAGTTCCGCAAATGATAATCTTGGCATGAAGATTACCTTTTACTGCAAATCAGACTTCAAAGTTGAAGTTTGCCAGTTGATACACTTTACACGTAGGGAGATGAGTTATTGGTTTACTTTATTGCCTGAACTTGTGCCCGAGAGACCAATTCCTCTGTGATTGTAAACAGTACCTTCCGAGTTCCCATATCATTCAACAACACTAATAATTTGAGATAGATAATTTAAAAACCTACGCAGGAGTGACCGGAAAAATAACTCAAATCATGCCACAGAATCTGAAACAGAACAGGAGGAGTATCACAGCACTAGCTGAAAATCCTGACAGTAGTTTTACCATTCAGGTAAACTCCAATGCAACGCGAAGAAACACTAAAGCTCTCTCTAATATTAAAAACTGACTTTATTGAACACTGGGGAATGAAGGAAGGATCATTTTTGAAAGAGTTGAGTGAGGTTAGGTCTCAGGTTTCAAACTTCCTGGTTATTAACTAGCACTGTGTCGAGCTGTCGACCATTCTAGAGATTCTCTAGCTCGTTGTTGAACTGTCGGGCACAAAAAAATAAACAGATAATGTTCGCGAGCTCATTATTTAATCGATAAAATCCCGAAAAACAGACGATCACTACCGGAGACACACTTAGCACGGCGTTTACCGTGTAGTTTCTATAGTGCTGGTTATGCGAGCATTTCAATCCGGATTGAACTCAATCCGACTCGATCCGTTCCTCGTGTTTATGCGGAGGATTGAACGGCTGGTACTGTTTGGAAGGGCGTTGCGAGCATGGGAACTGAAGAACGTTGTTTGCGGGGGCGTTGTAAAGGAGGGTAAAGAAAAAGTGAATTTTATCATGGAGGGCGTTGTGAGCGTGGGAAGTGAAAAACGTTGTCAACGAGGGAAAGGATTCGTCGTTTAAAAAAAATACCCTTTTTTTTAAAAAGGGGCGTTGCGAACTTGGAAATCGAGAAACGTTGTTTAGAGGGGCAGTGAAGGGAAAGGGCGTTGTTTACGAGGGCGTTGTTAAGGCGGTCTAATAAAATACGCCCCTTTTTTTTGAAGGGCGTTGTGAGCTCGGAAATCGAGAAACGTTGTTTTGATGGGCGTTGAATAGAAGGGCGTTGCTTACGAGGGCGGTGTTTGACGGTCAAATAAAATTAGCTCCTTTTTTTCCAGAAGGGCGTTGTTATCATGGAAATCGAGAAACCTTTTTTAGAAGGGCGTTGTTTGGGAGGGCATTGTTAACGAGGGCGTTGATAGGGGGGGCGTTGTTCAGAAGGAAATTCAAAATAGTTGTTAACGAGGGCGAGTATCGTCTTTTAAAAAAAAAAAACACTTTTTTTATTAAGAAGGGCGTTGTGAACTGGGAAAATCGAAAAACGTTGTTAGGAAGGTCGGTGTATGGATGGGCAATCTAAACAGACGTTTTTGGAAGGAGGTCGTTGTTCCGACGACAAACGGAGGTACGGCAACGTCGGAGCACGAAGAGTTGCCGTCTACCTCAAATGAAGGCGCTGCAATCATTCTGTAACATTTCTTTACTTCAGGGGTCATCTTTGCTTCAGACACTTGCTTCGATTTTTGCGACTTATAATTTTATAAACGACATAGTGTGTCCGGCCGTCATGAACGAAACACCAAAAAACCAGGTTTTTCTCAAAAGATACCTCTTTCTCTCCTCTTCGCGGATGTTTACAAGTAATTTGACCCGCTGATTTCAAATTCGGCCTTAGTTTGTATTTAAAAAATAAATTTTTTTTCCATAATTTCGAATTTTTTGCGGGGAAAGATTAAATTGGAATTTACTTAAAATCTAGGCCAATTTAATAAAAACTGATAGCATTTTTGAAATCAACGTCTCAAAATACATGCGCGAGAGCAATGATGAAGTGAAATTGTAGGCGGAGAATTATTTTAAAACACAAAAATTAGTAAAATTAACGCACTGATGGATGGTGAATGCGCGGACACATTGTGTCGTTTTTGATGCTAACTTCTTTGCTTCAGACACAGAAAACATCAATTAGAGTATTCTGTGCTTCGGATAAGAGGAAACTTCTGGCTAGGAGAAAGGAAACTTCGGCGGAGGAAATAATTTTATTTTGCGGAGGAAAATTTTTTCCTCAACGTATTTCCCCCTCAGAGAAAAGGAAAGTTTTGAGGGTTTTGATTCCAACAGTGGCAACGGCCAAAGAGTAAACAAGAGTCGCAATTGCATTGAGAGCCAGCGTGGTCAATGCTGATAAGAGTCGGCTTTGATTGGCTGGAAATGGAGGGAAATCGAGGGTCCAAACTGTTTTCGGCCCTTTTGGAAATTAACACGGGGTTTTCGTTCCGGGACGTTTATCTCGAAACCTGTGCAAAACTGCCTCCAAAAGTTAATACGAGTCGATTTAGCAGAATTTTCCGAACAAATTGATAGGACAAGTACCAGTATATTGCAAATTCGAGAAAACTGTCTCAGTTGAAAAGCACACATAATAGTGAGTTACTCAAAAACACGCCAAGCATGTAAACACACTATTGTGCGTACTTTTCAACTGAGACAGTCTTCTCGAATTTTCAATAAAGTGGTACTTATGACCTATCATTTGTTGAGAAAATTTTGCTAAATCGACTCGCATTAATTTTTTACAGGCAATTTTGCACAGGTTTCGAGATAAACGGCCCGGAAAGAAAGCCCCGTGTTAATTTCCGTAAGGCCGAAAACAGTCTGGACCCTCGATTTCAGCCAATCAGAGGCCCGCCCGCGTTTTCCCATCCCTTATCTGCGTTGACCACGCAGGCCTCCCATTCAATTGCGACTCTTTTTTACTCTTTGGCAACGGCTCTGTATCAGCGCTTTTGCCACGCTGCCACGTTGATCTCTGACATTTTATCTCAACTCAATATGTACTACAATCGTGTAATAAGCCAATAATACCGAATAATCCCCTTAGAAGTGCGGCTTACCCTTCTACCTTATAAAACAGGTTATTCAAAAGTAACGCCCCCCTCCCCCCAGTAGCGTCATTTGCGGGAGGGCCCCCCCCCCAAGGGTCGGTCAAAAGTAAAAAAATGATGACCTTTTTCTTAAAAAGAAAAAAATTTCGACCTAAAATTTGGAGGTCATTAACGAATTTTGTTTGAAATTTTGGGTCGGAAATATAGGATGCGTAGGCATAAGATTGATGAGCAAAGAAAAAAAAAAAGGTCATAACATTTTTGCCCCCCCCCCCTCCCCCCCAAACCGAACTCGAAATGACGCCCCCCCCCTTTAAATTATGCGTTTTGGACCAATCTTATTTTTATCGGAGGATTCGGAGGCGCTAGCATAGCACATTGATACCACATTAATGATTTTTTTTTGCAATAAACGGCAAAAATGATGGGAAAAAACATAAACAAATACTTAGATATTTCGTGTTTTCAGCCTTCCACAAGTTCACACCTATGAACATATAACATTATATTCTAATATTTACCACAGAATACTCTAATCAGAACGGAAACTCTTAATTCATTTTTTAAACATTTACTTCGGGCCGCCTTGTTGGGAAGTGAGCATTTTCGGCAATCTTCGGCGACTGGCCGGGTTGTGATTGGTTGTATGCAAAGAGTAAACAAGAGTCGCAATGAATGGGAGGCCTGCGTGGTCAACGCAGATAAGGGGTCGGAAACGCGGGCTGGCCTCTGATTGGCTGAAATCGAGGGGCCAGACTGTTTTCGGCCTTACGGAAATTAACACGGGGCTTTCGTTCCGGGCCGTTTATCTCGAAACCTGTGCAAAAATTTCCTGTAAACAATTAATGCGAGTCGATTTAGCAGAATTTTCTCAACAAATTGATAGGTCATAAGTACCACTTTTTTGAAAATTCGAGAAGACTGTCTCAGTTGAAAAGTACGCACAATAGTGTGTTTACATGCTTGGCGTGTGTTTTAGTAAATCACTATTATGTGTGCTTTTCAACTGAGACAGTCTTCTCGAATTTGCAATATACGGTACTTGTGACCTATCAATTTGTTCGGAAAATTCTGCTAAATCGACTCGTATTAACTGTTTGGAGGCATTTTTCACAGGTTTCGAGATAAAAGTCCCCGGGAAAGAAAACCCCGTGTTAATTTCCATAAGGCCGAAAACAGTTTGGACCCTCGATTTCCCTCCATTCCCAGCCAATCAGAAGCCGACTCTTATCAGCATTGACCACGCTGGCTCTCAATGCAATTGCGACTCTTGTTTACTCTTTGGCCGTTCCACTGTTGGAATCATAACCTCAAAACTTTCCGTTTCTCTGAGGGGGGAAAAACGTTGAGGAAAAAATTTTCCTCCGCAAAAAAAATTATTTTCCTCCGCCGAAGTTTCCTTTCTCCTAGCCAGAAGTTTCCTCTTATCCGAAGCACAGAATACTCTAATTGATGTTTTCTGTGTCTGAAGCAAAGAAGTTAGCATCAAAAACGACACAATGTGTCCGCGACATTCCCATCCATCAGTGCGTTAATTTTACTAATTTTAGTGTTTTAAAAAAATTCTCCGCCTACAATTTCACTTCATCATTGCTCTCGCGCATGTATTTTTAGACGTTGATTTCAAAAATGCTATCAGTTTTCATTAAATTGGCCTAGATTTTAAGTAAATTCCAATTTAATCTTCCTCGCAAAAAATTCGAAAATTTTGGAAAAAGTATGATTTTTAAGTACAAACTAAGGCCGAATTTGAAATCAGCGGGTCAAATTACTTGTAAAAATCCGCAAGAGGAGAGAAAGAGGTATCTTTGATGAAAAACCCGGTTTTTCGGTGTTTCGTTCATGACGGCCGGACACACTATGTCGTTTATAAAATTATAAGTCGCAAAAATCGAAGCAAGTGTCTGAAGAAAGATGACCTCTGAAGTAAAGAAATGTTACAGAATGATTGCAGCGCCTTCATTTGAGGTAGACGGCAACTCTTCGTGCTCCGACGTTGCCGTACCTCCGTTTGTCGTCGGAAAAACGACCTCCTTCCAAAAACGTCTGTTTAGATTGCCCATCCATACACCGACCTTCCTAACAACGTTTTTTTGATTTCCTAGTCACAACGCCCTTCTTAATAAAAATGTTTTTTTTTTAAACGACGATACTCGCCCTCGTTAACAACTATTTTGAATTTCCTTCTGAACAACGCCCTCCCTATCAACGCCCTCGTTAACAATGCCCTCCCAAACAACGCCCTTCTAAACAAGGTTTCTCGATTTCCATGATAACAACGCCCTTCTGGAAAAAAAGGGGCTAATTTTATTTGACCGTCCAAACACCGCCCTCGTAAGCAACGCCCTTCTATTCAACGCCCATCAAAACAACGTTTCTCGATTTCCGAGCTCACAACGCCCTTCAAAAAAAGGAGCGTATTTTATTAGACCGCCTTAACAACGCCCTCGTAAACAACGCCCTTCCATTCACTGCCCATCTAAACAACGTTTCTCGATTTCCAAGTTCGCAACGCCCTTCTTAAAAAAAAGGGTATTTTTTTTAAACGACGAATTCTTGCCCTCGTTGACAACGTTTTTCACTTCCCACGCTCACAACGCCCTCCATGATAAAATTCACTTTTTCTTTACCCTCCTTTACAACGCCCCCGCAAACAACGTTCTTCAGTTCCCATGCTCGCAACGCCCTTCCAAACAGTACCAGCCGATTGAACCCGAGTTGAAATTGAACTCAATCCACGTGATTCGATCCTCGTTTATGCGCGCTGTTCGTAAGAGGGGATCCAGTTTGTTTGTTGACATTTTTCTAATGAAATGAAATGAAATTAGGTTATATTTTTAAATGGTATTGTTTCTTAGATATGTCCTATCTTCTCATTAGGTTTAGTTTCGAAGCGGATAATTTGTTGAGTTTCGGAAGGCAAATCCATCTAAAAATTATTATTATTCTCTGAGTTTAGAAATTAATTTTATTGTTTCTCAATCAATAAATAATTGCGCCTGGCATATCATTTCAGAGGTCCATTTTTGTTGGTTGCTCAAAAGTTAGATTTTCTTCTGTGAGTCTCTGCTTCACCTCCCCTTTATTAGCCATTCTTCAGACCTCAAATCACAACCTTGATTTACGAATAATATTAAAACGATTAACGGTGTTTGCTGGGGCCCGGAGTGGACCCCAGGTTAAGGACCTTTCAGTGAGCTCGGTTTCTTTTGCTTCAATTTAGTCATCAGCTTTCACTGTTGTGAAGGATCATTACCTAACTGTATCTTTTGTCTAATTCAGCCTCTTTCATTTTGTCTCACCAATATGTGTAGGGCTGGTGATTTTGATTCGATTACGTTCGTCCACGCCAATGCTAAAAACTCAGCACACATTTCTTCCATTCCGAGGAAATTTGGAGTGCCTTGTATGCATTCACATCGGTCATCATGATGAAATGCGTCAATCACAGATATTTTTGTCACGCCATACTGGACAGTCAATAGAGGTCATTTCATGAGAGTTGGCAGATGAACGAACGGTGTATTTACCGTGCAATAGGGGAGCTAGTGTTTCTGCCCACTGACTTCAATGCGCAGACACTCGAATGAACGTAAGACACAGGAAGCTGAAAGAGCTATCATCTGCCGTCTATCATGAATCGAGCTCAACCAGGGTTCTTCGAAATTGAGTGTACTTACATTCTCCGTGAACTGGTGTTTAATGCAACGATAGCTTTGCGTGCAGGTCGTGGGGGTGTTGAGTCGCTAATATCTCGTAAAACTATTGAGGGTAGGGGAAGACTGTCAGCATAGCCACAGAATACAAATCTATCTGATTTGCCAAATCTCTGGTTACAATGCACAGACCATTGTTTCAAAATTATTCTTTCATTTCAGTTAATGTAGAACACTTACAGGAGGAGTGCCTGAGCCCTGTCGCTTCATAGTTGATTAACTTTTTAGGATCGATAGTTCATAAGAATCTATATGTCACACGTGCTACGTAGGTTTCGTGAATGGGCCTCAGAATCAGAGGAAAAAAATTTGATTCTAAATTGGTCATTGAAGGAAATTACACAGTTCCAAGAATCGGTAGCGAAGCAGGATTAGAACCTACATTCTCAGGATCGAAGGGCAACACCACTAACCCTTCAGCTGTTGATCGGTATTAGAAGATGACCAGTAGCAACTATTGAATCTTATGTGCTTCGTCATTTTTTTTTTTTTAAGGCTCATTCACAAAAACGACAAATCCTGTGTCTAATAGATCCTTACTATTGACCCTAAAAATTGATGGACTTTCAAGGGTACAGTATCGAGCATTCCTTGGTTGTCGGTAGTAGGCTCTATCGGAGGCAAGAAGGAACCGAACACATTGAAGGTTATACACAAAAGAAGGGAGAAAAGGGGTAGAAGAACGAACCTAAGAACGTTGAACCTAATCTTCAAATTTGATCATGAGTCAACTTCTTTCGAACAAATAAAGCGTCATGTTTGTACTTGTGCTGTAGAAATTTTTCCCAAGAGACTCTAGTGGATCCATGAATTTGTCCTTCTCTCTCGGTGATAGGTGAAAATGTCCAATCATAATTGTCCAATACATAAATGTCCAAGCGTAAAAAATGTCCAATGTACATTAATGTCTAATTGAAATATTTCCAATCGCCCAACGAACATAATAAACCTATTTTTTTTTTTTAGTAAATGTCCAATTATAAACCTTGAAAGCATACTATGACAAAAATGTCCAAATACCCCCATGATATCTAATGTAAATTAGGTCCAGGGCCCAATAAATGTTCGGGACAGACAGACGGTCCTTGTTCTTCAACGGTAGATGGGTTCCTAACAGAGCAGAGGCAAGGATTCGCTACTTGAGGTCGAGAACAAGTGCCGTTTGTACCATAAATTTATTGGGCCCTGGTTTTTTCCTGCTTTTGTCTTGTCTTCTTTGTTAATGAACAGAAATTTCAAATTAGGAATAGGTACCTGTACCTACTTGTTCTAAGTATACAATCCATACCTAATTTTCTGGTTCACATTCGCCTCCTACTTGGGGCGCTTTCAAATGATTCGCGATATAGCTCTTAGATACGTTGACGTTGGAATATCGTCGTTCTGGCGGTATTCTTCGTTATGACTCACAATGTCCTCTACTCTCTATTCATTTTGCAAGTTTGCCCTTCATTTGTTGTTTTAAATTTCTGTGTCTTGCTTCGCCAGCTGGAGGCAAAAAATTTCATTATCACGTTGCGCTGCCCGTATACGTGTAATTCAAAAATTTCCAAAAACTAAGATGATGAGTGACGACGAGTTTTTGAAATTTGGAATGAAAGCTTTCTACCACATTGCTCGTACGATTGATGCCAGCTAGAGTGAGATCATAGACACTCCAAAGTGTGGGAGCAAAACTTGGAGGAATCGCAGGAGCAAATCTCAATGTACCCCTACGCCGGACAAACATAGGACTTTTTTTTACATTTGGACATTTACGTACGTTGGACTTTTTGTACGCTTGGACATTTTTTTATTGGACAATTATGATTGGACATTTTCACCTATCACCTCTCTCTCACCGCCCATTTGAACGCATTCGTCAGGTAAAGGCAGATTTGTTTTGATATGAGTTGTGCCCCTTTTGTCTCTATCCTCCTCTAACTCATGAGTTTAAGTAGGAGGAGGGAGAAGGAAAAATTTCTAGATCCGCCAGTGATCTTACCAGGACAAGGGCAAAAGTTGCAGAGGATGAGATTTATACTTACCTCTGACGGCAAAAAGATTAGAAGATAAGAGATGATTATCTTTAGTCTTGAGCCCTAATATTTAAGATGATTAAAAATCATTCAATAGTTAGTGGATCAAAACTAATGTGTCGCAGTGTAACAACAACAGGTAATCCTTAGTGTGCGAAGGCTGATAATAGTTGTTCTTGAACTACCACCAAACGTTAGACAGGATAAATGCCAGATGCGAAAGTGGCTCTTGACATTCAGCGCATGCCGAGAATCTAGATAGTAGACTCGCACTCGCAGAGACATTATTCGACGAGTGACGAACGTTCGCCACTCGGCTCCCGGGCTTGGCAAACTCCGAGTGGTGTGGAGCCGTCTTTAGCTGGTCAGCAAACACTGATGATAACTGTCGGAGCTGTGAGCGACAGTAGAGCTCATTTCATGAAAGATGGTTAGTGTCAGCTCAATTTGCTTACTTTGCAGTGGAAAAGTCCAAGTTTCTGAGCACTGCCATGGATGAGATGCTAAGTGCAAACGCACCTGCGGTGTAGATTATAACCAAGGCGTAATCTGTCATCTTTCAAGAAACCTGCTCTCCTGTTGCATAATCACATGGACCGTAACAGTAGGGCCCAGTCACAGTTAAATACTCAAAATGATGTCCAGACTGAGCATAATAAAATCTTACAATTAACGCTATGAGGTCTCAGATAAGTAATGAATCAATCGAGCGGACGATCAATGATGCACAGCAGTCTCTACCCATCATGTTTACTTAGCTTACTGCAGCTCTGAACAAAAGTAGATCGTAAATGCTGAAGTGTACTTGAATATCATGTCAAAATGCATACTTTGAACCCTCAAATGACATCTGTAGTGGGAGTTAACACCAAAACTGAGAGGTTGCTTACTAAACTTGCGGCCAGAATCACTTATCAAAGTCATGTAAAATTCTAATCGAAGAAGAGGTCACATATACAGACCGAACTTAGAGTGAACGAGAGCTCGCCAGGAAAAAAATTATGGCAAATAGGAGTCACATTCTGACAGCAAACTTACAAATTTACGCATTTAAAATTAAATCGGCTGCAAGAAAACGTACTTCCGACACACGTAATTTTAAACGGAACGAGTAGGTAATTGCTGATGGCTTCCAAATAAATTAAGACCTAATTCACATAATTATAATTATTATAATTAATTAATTATATATAATTATTATAATTATAATTTCTTCACATAATTATAACACCGGGTACAGTAAATTCTAAACGCCAAAATTAGCCAGAAGTGAAAAACCGAACAATAGTTGACAAATTAGTAGTAGAAGGAAAGGAAGGAACACATGATGAGAAAATGGCGCGGATTTGTTTACGAACAGCGATTTGAATCCAATCCAACTCAATTCAATCCCAAAGAATCGTTTATACCAAAGACTTCTATTACTATCTAGACTGGACATAACGCCTGCCCATTGAAACCGATCGGTATGCAACCACGATTACAGTATGTGCTAAGATTTTTGGAAATACATTGATTTAAATGGGAAAATGACTTTTTTGAAAAATTAATTAAAAATACTAAAAAAAATATTTTTCCATAAAACTTCGTACCGTTTGAAAGCTCATGATATGCAGATTTCGGTTCGGGCCGGTTTTTATACCGTTTTTTCAATCGTAAACATTCTACAGAGGCTCAAAGTTAGGTCAATTTTCCTCGATTCTACGGGGTGTTCCACCGTTTCGGTACCCCGCTGAGACAACCTACATAGCTGTATATATTCAATTTTACGTAATCTATGTTATGATTAAAGTTATTTGTTTTGTGTGTCTCAATAATTCATCGCATAAATTTTATTTTTTTGAGCTGTAACCATTCAAAAAAAGTACAAAGAAAACAATTTTATGAAACACTCTGTAGAAAATCGGTACCCAACTGTAAGCCCCTGTAGAATGTTCCTCGTTCAAAAATCACATATAAAACCGGCCCGAACCGAAATCTGCATATCATAAGCTTTCAAACGGTACCAAGTTTAATGGAAAAATATTTTTTTTAGTATTTTTAATTAATTTTTCAAAAAAGTCATTTTCCCATTTAAATCAATGTATTTCTGAAAATCTTAGCACATACTGTAATCGTGGATGCGGCGTAGCCAGGCGCAACATGCGATTTTTGTCCCACCCCAGGTATTCACTTTCCCCGCCCTAAAATCGGCCTTATGTCCAGTCTAGATAGTATTAGAAGTCTTTGGTTTATACAAGTTTTCCAATCCGGATTCCTCGGTCCGATCCCGCAGTTTAGCGGGATCGAGTCGAACATGGATCGAGTTGAATCCGCAGCGTTTATGCGACCCGATCCAGTCCGGTCCGATCCCTCGATCCTAGTTCAATCCGGATTGAAATGCTCGCATAACCAGCACTAATGTAAACAAACGACCGTCGGGGAGACAAGGAATATGTGACGTAGAATCGGTCACGTGACGGAGCGGACCAATGAAAAACGATTATTTTACTGCTTAACTTTAAGCAGCTTTTTTGTAGCTTTGCGTACGATTATGAGCTTTTTTAAGCTCACCACCGTTTTTCTGACGGAATTTTACGTAGGAATCAACCATTAAATAAGAAATCCCAGGATCACTCATCTGACCCATGGATGACATCAACGAGCTGTAGGTAGCGTTCTAGAATTCATCGATTTACTGCATCCGTGCAGAAAAGATTATATTATCCTGTGGTGTAGTATATCCATATGTACACGGTATATTCAAAAATACTGCTATTCATAATCTTTTCTACCCCGAGACAATAAAGGGATGAGTTCTAGAACGCTACATTAGGTAACCGGGTCATAATTTCGAAATGGGCCAAATAGTGTCCCAACAAGATTACATTTTTAAAAAAGATCAAATAAAAACTATGTTTCGATTTTTAAGTCGAAGGAACTTAGTTTTATGAGGTGCAATAGTAATAATTGCTTTTAAAGTTATTTAAATACTAATTTTAATTGTTTTATGGTTCAAAATTCCCGTCGGTTACGCGTCCCCCACACAAGCTTTTGGTATTTAACCTAAGTTTTTGACCATGTTTTGAGGCTGAAATGAATTTTGAAGGTAATGGAAATGCTCAAAAAACTCCGTAGAACACGTGTTAACCATCGTTTTTTTACAAAATTATTTTTCTTCATGCCATAAATTGTGAAAAATGGTTGTCCCCCGGTTCCAAAATATCCGTCGGTTACGCACGGATTTTACTGTTCTACAACATCTTAAAAGTTTATTTAAAAGTGAGACTGGGTAACTTACGATTTTATCAACCACGCTCCAACGTTCTAAACAGGAATTATCAACATCTGTGCCAATGGATTTTATTTGAAAACGATTTTCACCAACAAATCCGATCTCGTGATCTGCCTACGGTCGTAGTCAGCGGCACTTAAATATACGAACAAGGGAGGTAATACCTAATACAGTAAAGTTCCGCCCTGTAATTTTTAATTCAATTGTACTACCGTAATTTTCTTTAAAAATCAACATCAGAGATTATTGTAACAAGTAATATTGTTTTTATTAAGTAATTTTGAAATAGTCGGTTACGTAACCAACAGCGTAACCGACAATCGACAAGTTATTTTCCATTAGTTCATTGTACGTTTCCGGCTGTTTCCGCGGTACATGAGAAATATCAAAAATTCAGCGGAACCCCTCGGTGAAAAGTCTTTTCTAGCAGTACTAAAGGTAAAAAATTACTCATTGGGTTTAAATTCTGACTTGAAATTTTCACGGAGCATGCATGCTCAATGGGTCTGTTGCAAACTTTTGCTGTAACGATTAAGAGAGATTAATCTAATGTAAAATCGCATGAAAAGTCCATTAGTGGCATCAGAAAGTCATTAAATGCAATAATAAACTCACAAGAGGCGTTTAATAAAATCCAAGATGGCGGAGAAATATTGGTCAATTTGTATGCATGCACCATGAACATCCAAGGATAGCCAACCTCACATTATCGATCACAACCAATCACAACGTAAATAAACACATAACCTCTACCTCCAGTGAGGTTTTCAAAGTTGGCTATCCTTGGATGTTTGTGGTGCATGTATACAAATTGCTCGATATTTCTCCGCCATCTTGGATTTCATTAAACGCAACTTGTGAGTTTATTATTGCATTTTATGACTTTCTGATGCCACCAATGGACTTTTCGGGTGATTTTACATTATATTAAACACTCTTAATCGTTGTAGCAAAAGTTTGCAACAGACCCATTGGCCCGATTTTAAATTATGACCCAACCATAGAGGGGCGACGACGTGACGCACAGTGGAGTGAGCCAATGGGGGAGACCAGACATGACGTGGCGACTTTAAATGAGTATAATCTTTGGTATTATAGATCTTTGGTAATAAGCAAAGATGAAGTTTGAAAAGGCTTTCACTAGTTTTATTGTAAAATTTCCCTCAAGAATCACCCCTTACAGTTGGTTTTTTGACCGTATAATATCATTCAAATTTGCATTTATATTCATTAATTCCATATCCGACCCCTCCCATTGACTCGCTTCACTGATATATTGTGTCCATTTAAACCCATGTGAAAGGTCGAATGCTAAGGTGTTCACCGAACACCCAATAGTTCGATCTTTTTGGTAGGTTTAAATGGACTAACTGCAATGTTGCCAAAGTGCACTCTACGCCACTGATTATACAAGTCCTATCCCAAAGTGAGGAACATATTATGCTTATCTTGAAAATCAAAAAATCAGGTCCAGGATTATTTAATCAAAGCAGCATTTTTTGAATCGAAAAAACGTAATTTTAAACTTTGCAGAAGATATATTAGAATAATAGACAAAAATATTATAATGAACGCGTATTGAAAAAAATCATGCAAAGAGAAAGTTTGGTTATTTGTTTCTGAAAACACGGCCCTTGACAGTCTGCCACATTGTGAAAAAGATTTGCAAGAGACATATTTTTGTCTTAAACGGGGTGATCTTGGTAAATATCAAAGTATGTGCTTTCTCTTGAGACGTCTAAGAGTGGTACTGTTGTCTAATAAATTAATTAGAGCAAGATGATTTGGATGATATTGGAGGTGATCTATACATAGTCATAATTTAGTTTTGATATCACTTATTCCACTTTTATGTTGGTCATATCATGGAGTGAGTCAGTGTATACATAGATTAGGAGAGTTAGTAATTTTGCGGAGAAATTCGTTCTGAGCCACTTGGATGATTTTTGTATTTGATTTGGCTGCAGTTCCCCGTAATTGCGAGCCGTATGTCCAGATTGGCGTTATGATTGTCTTGTAAAAGAGTAATTTGTTCTGAATCGACAATTTCGATTGTTTTCCTAGTAATCAAGAGTATTTATGTAAGAGTAAATCTAATTCTTTCCGTTTTGTGATTATATGATGTTTCCAATAATTTAGTTTTTGGTCTAAATGTAATCCTAAATATTTGACTGAATCCTTTCGGGGGATGATTTGACCGTTTAACAATAAGGGTTATGGAACATCTTTTCGAAGGGTGAATGTGATTGCTATTGATTTAGCTTTATTGAAGGTGATTTTCCGTCTCTTGCACCATGTGGTGAACAGGTCCAGCATTTGCTGTAGGGCTTCAGTTGCCACCAGAAGATTTTCATCGGTAGATACCTATGGATGATGTGTCATATGCATACGTTGCAGTTTCAATGTCTAAATTTAGAGGAGGATTTGGCATGTCTGCGATGAATAGAGTGTATAGAAATGGACCTAAAATGCTGCCTTGAGGCACTCCTGCAAGTCTTGGATGGAAAGTAGATAGCATGATATCTTGTATTACGGAAAAGGATCTGTTTTCAAGATAGGATTTTAAAATGACATAGAAATTTGGAAATGCTTTTTTGATTTTGTACATAGAGTAATTTTGTAGAGTTGACCACATCAAGGAAGACAGCAGATGCATATTTTCCTTTTTCGAGAGCTGAGGTTATTTTTTCTATTATTCTATGCGCTTAGTTTATACCTGAATGGTTAGTTCTGAATCCAAACTGATGATCTGGTAAAATATTAGGGTTTTCGAAAATCAATACAATTAAGAGCATTTTTTGAAGACTTTTGATATCACTGAGAGGAGACTGATTGGTCTGTAAGAGGATGGAGGGTTTGGGTCTTTTCCAGGCTTAGGTATAGTGTGTATAATTGCTTTTTTCCAGTCATTAGGGAAGTACTCAAGACGTAGTATAGACAGAGATATACAATATTGTCAGAAAAGTTATTCCTTTCTTAGGAAGTTGTTTGAGAAGGAGTCCAGTATTTTTATCAAGACCAGGGGATTTGTTATTTGGTAGATTTTTAATTGTTCGTTTGACCTCAGCTGTAGTGAAGGGTATTGCTGGATGGTCCATGGGCATCGGTTCTTCAAGGAAATTTTGAATATCTTGTGGGGTTTCATCTGAATCGGCAGGTGTGAAGGTATGTTCAAGATATTTGGCAAGAACATTAGCTTTTTCTTCTGGAGATCTAGCCCAGCCTTTAGAATTTAAGAGAGGAGGGATGTTGAGCCTTGACCTGGAAATAGCCTTTGTTATCTTATATAGGGAATAGTTAGTGTCCTGTGCGGCTGTAAGATTTTCGGTAAAATTGTGAAAAACTTCGGTTTTGTACCTATTCCTTGATTATGCATTATTGTATTTTTAAATGGGAAAGCCTCGTGGATTATTAATCTAAGCGCAGCAAAGTTATGTCGTATAATTTAAAATGAAAATATTTTTGATTTATGTAAGTGGGGACACACTTAATTTCAAAATACTTTTTTTTTTCTGTGTGCGTACCAGGGCAAACTTTGTTTAATCCAAAATCCAGGTTGTTGTCAAAGTTACGTAAGGAAGTTTGTGAGTACTTATGAGTAATTGTTACCGCGTGGAAGTTGAACTATTGCGTCAAATCAACTTGAGCGAGCTAATCAAGTTTGACAGTAAAGTCAATAGCGCAGTCAATGGCTCGAAAGATAGTAATTGGCCGCGCAAGCTGTCTGATATTGTCCGCATTGGGCGTGCAAAGTTAATTGATTGTGACTTTTTCACAAACCCCGTGCTCGGTTGAAGTCGACCTATCATTCTGCAGTAAAGAGCATATATAGCCGGAGCCGTAACATAGGTGTTTACTTGCCTTAAGTAGTGACGTTTTAGAATAGAGCGCATCTGCCGTGAGTGCAGTGTAGTCGCATGGAAACTGACAAACACTGAATTCCGTCCATTTGAATCCATGTAAAATATCGATTCGAGGAAGTGGTCTGTGCAATGTGCATCCCCCTCTAGTTTCACCTATTACTCGAGTTTGGAAAACGAAATACGTTGCCAAAAAAAGCACGCGACGCCTGCCTCCAGTGCAGGGCTGCCGTTTTGCGTAGAATCAATGCTATTTTTTAATTCACCGATGATTCCATCGGTTGAGAAAAGATTACACAGTTCAGTTCAGTGCGTGGCTATGATAAACTGAAATACTCGCATCTGTAATCTTTTCTCAACCGGTGGAGTCGTCGATGACTTTAAAAAACTTGCGGATATTTTAATTAATCAACGAAGTTTCCACCGATTAAGGAAAGATTACAGATCAGAGTATTTACGTACATTACAGTCATACACTGAACTGAACTGTGTAATCTTTTCTCAACCGGTGGAATCATCGGTGACTAGAAAAATAGCATTAATTCTACGCAAAACGGCAGCCCTGCTCCAGTGCGGCGTAGAGTTTGTTTCGGAACTTGAGGCGAACCGTATCGATAACACAGAGACAAATAGAGACCCAGCACAAAGCTTGCGACTTCTGTCCACTTTTCTGCCTGAATTTTGGTCGGGACTCATCGGAACAACAACCAACTATTGCCTACTGTTGACTGATGACTTGATGAGCGTGGTGTCTTGCATTCGACAAGCAAAACCTGTTTCCGTATCCGGGACGACGAACCAATCACAGCATTTTGTTGAGCTTCACCATTCAACAGTAGGCAATGTTTTTCGTTGCAGCCGGTGACTCCCGAACAAAACTGTGACCGCTAAACTCGCTTCACTTTTCTATAACTCGGGAAGCATACGGTGTGCTGGGTCTTAATTTGTCTCTGCGAAAACCCTAGCTCGACGAAGTTCAATTTTCATTCCACCTAATGAAAATAAAATTTGCCAGACTTGCCTGCGACTTTGAATTTTTGATTTTAAAGCATCCTTCGATGAAAAGCTAAGGCTCAAATTCATGTCCATTCATTTCCATCGTGCGATTATTTGGCGATGGTCAAATCGCAAAGATTATCGGTCGAGGTCCGTCTCTTTTTCTGGAAGAAACTTTAGCGCGCAATCTGGCAACGTTTTCTTGTGTTCGTGTGAATCGAAATGTGAAAGATCAAAGTATTGCATGTTATTTTTTCCCCGGAAGAAAAATTAACCATATATACTTTTCAGAAAAGTTGGACTTCTAATCCCATCCTCCGCCCATTCTATCCATCTCTCTTTCTGCAAAGTTATAGTTTCAACTTTAATTTACTGCGTGTAGATAGTGACTGCTCCATCTCATGCACGCAATTTGGTCAAATCGCGCACCAAGAAACTAGTTGAATATATAATAAAAGATCAAAACATTTAGATATTGCGATAGAGCTTATAAAATACCTAATTTACTAATCACCTCATTCTCTCTTTCTTAAACCCACACTTCATTCTCAACGGCCGCGGCATCAGCGCGCAGGATTTCAACCTTGCATTTAAGTATTCATGTATATGTACTAAGCGAGGGAAAACGGGGAATGATTTCAGTCGAAAATTAAGTACGATTTTTACGTAACATCAATTTAGAATTAGCCCGGAAGCGTCCTGTCGAGTTAACTCGTGGGTAACGATCCTATTTACTCATACGACCACTCATACCGTAGATGTTGATTTTTTTTTAATCCTTGACGTTACGTAATGATTATCCTCTGTATCAATGAGTCTCGTATTTTTCTCTCTTCAATGAAAAATTCTGCGTGTCCATGCGTGAGTGTTTGTTCACATCAGGGCATCATAGAGTCACTCAAAGTGTAGTAAATGTGATAGGTGCAAGAGGTGTACGCATTGCTTCTACCATTTTTCTCTTTTTTTCTTTTTCACCTCGTAAATCTCCTCTCAATGTTCATCGCCGATCGGAATATAAAAATAAATAAAATAGATAAAATAAAATGGTTACTTAAAGTATCGCTCTTCGATAATGCAGGTGGCTCTGGTTAAACCATGAAGTTCCATTACCGAAATTCCGTGGGCCTGTCATCAAATGGGGCAGTTGCAAGGGTCTGAAATGTTTTGTTTTTTATAGAGGGTCACGGGAGATTGAGTGAGATAGTTTGGAACGCTACGCGAGTTTTATCACAACCGATTGCGACCGATGAGTGCATTGTTGTGGTTGTTGGCTAACCGTTGACTTCGCACTAAAACCGTCTATTGAGAAAATGGAAGTACTGGATGAGCTGAGAACTAAGATGTCTTTGGTTTTTAATTAAGTTCCATTGTTCCGGAGATGAAATTTTGGCCCAAAATACATTGTTTTAAATAGGAATCCCGCGTAGTGGCGTTACTAAGCACACGATTTTTCACAACTTTACGCGTGTGTATCTCCAAAACTGGGACACTTACAAAAAAAAAAAAAAAAAAAAAAAAAAAAATCGAAGGCATCATTGTTCTCACTCATCGAGTACCATAATTTTCTTTAAAAAAAAAAAAAAAAAAACTCAATTGATTGTTGTTCATAGATTCAAGTGGAAGGAAAACATTGTTGCAAAACAGCACGAGCCGCCACTGGTGCAACTGGCTCGCGCAGTTTGGTTATTGCAGCGACTCGCGACTCTTCTGCAAACTAGAGTCCCTTGGTGGAATCTCCTTATAGGGAGTATGGACACGACACTTCATGCATTTGAAAGGAGTGTACCGCGTGAACGAATTCGAAGGTTAAGTTCGACGGTGGACCAGCGGTGGACAGGCGGATTTGCCAGCATTCCGGTCCATTTCTATACGTTCCCTTTCTTCTCGTTTCTCTCATCGACTCTTTTTCCTTCCGTCATTCCGTGATGGTCCACTGCGAACTCCCCTCTGTACCGCGTACACTTTATTTGGTGCCGGGCAGTTAGAGCATGGGCGTATCCAGAAGAAATTTCAATGGGGGTGGGCCGTGGGGCTCTAGTTCAAATGCCAATTTTTTGACACTTTCGGGCAGCTTATAGTTGTTTTCCACCCTATTTGTTTCCGGGTTTCAGGGACTATACGGGAAGGGGTAGGCAAATGCCATTCCAAGTTCCCCTGTCTTGTTTACGCCCTTGCAAGAGAGCGAAATTGAAGAAGGACTCTAAATATTGCCCTGATTATTGTATGAAGTGTGGAAATTCATAATGTCGTAAGTGCCCTGTGACGTTTCAAAGATTTTGCGATTTTTTCATTTTTTTCCCTCTCAAAAAATAATCGAAGGCTCCTCGAAGAACGAAAAGTCGGCAAATAGTTCTGTTGAATGTATCTGTTGCAAACTTTTGCTGCAACGATTGAGAGTGTTTAATCCAATGTAAAATCGCGTAAAAAGTCCATTGGTGGCACCAGAAAGTCATAAAATGCAATAATAAACTCAACAGAGGCGTTTAATGAAATCCAAGATGGCGGATAAATATTGAGCAATTTGTATGCATGCACCACGAACATCCAAGGATAGCCAACCTTACTATATCGATCATAACCAATCACAACGTAAACAAACACATAAACCTCTACCTCCAGTGATGTTGTCTAAGTTGGCCATCCTTGGATGTTCACGGTGCATGTATACAGATTGCTCGATATGTATCCGCGATCTTGGATTTCATTAAACGCCTCTCGAGAGTTTATTATTGCATTTTATGACTTTCTGGTGCCACCAATAGACTTTTAAGGCGATTTTACAATAGATTAAACACTCATAATCGTTGTAGCAAAAGTTTGCAACAGACCCATTAGACGCAATTTTCAAGATGAAAACTTGAACAGAGTGCGCACTTTCGGGTACTCTTGAAAAGAGTTAAAATCAACGAATTTTTACAATGGCTCATGGCACTTACGACATTTTGCGATTTTCCACGTCTCATATGTGGTTGTCTTTCGAAAATTTAAGTGAAGAAAAAAAGGGACGTGGATAAGTGAAACTCTCCGCTCCCTCCACCTCTGAAAATCTTCGGCAATAATGATTTTCTAATTATTAAAATCGGTGATTTTCCTTCTTTGTTACAGATGCTAGAGAGCTCTCTCGACACACAGCACATGCGGAACTGCGGGAGGCTGTCTCAAACGGCGATGTGGCTGCCGTCAAAGCTCGGCTCTCAGAGATGGGCACAGAGGCAGAGGCGATTGTCAACATGGCACCCAACGGAAGCAATACTTTGCTTTTCATGTAAGCATTATTTCATCCCTAGGAAACTTCCTGACTTATTTGTTTTGTGTATCTTCATTCCTCATTTTGGATCTATAAAGTCATGCTATATAGTTAAACAATTTTATTGTTAGTGGCGAAGCGTGCGATTTGGCAACATGGGCAGAGCTAGCAATTTGGCTACTGTGGATTCTTCCCATTTGAATGTATGAGAAACAATCGATTCTTGAGGGGGCCGTGATCCAATTTCTAATCGATTGTTTCCCATGCATTTAAATGGGGGAGAATCCGCAGATGCCAAATTGCTGGCTCCGCCCATGTTTGGCAACGTTTCATTTGGTCCGCTGAAACCAGCGAGAAGTATCGAACTATTTAGAGATTGGAGATGACTATCAAATTGAACTTGTTGTGTGGGTTCAAATGGACAAAATGCTACGTTGCCAGATGACAAGCGCGCTTTGCCATTGTATGTGGTTACCAAAGACAGCTAAAAATATTTAAATTAGAAATGGCGCGGCGGCGGGATGTTTTGAAACTTTACCGTTTCACTATCAACCGCAAAACATAAAAACACACAGAAAATACAAATCGTAACCAGAGAATCGAGTAGTCGCTCTGAAAGCAATGTCAAGTTGTCACCGCTCGCGCTCGTTCGCTATATTCTTTAGTGGGTAGTTAATTATTCCTACTCCGCGGATCTCATTTTGCCTACACCATTAATTGAAGGCGCTCGATGAACCGTATCAATATTTTGCAGCTGCTTTCACTGTCCATTCGGAATTAAAATTATGTGAGGCAGATCTAGTTACTGAAACGAATTTATTCGGGTGTGTAATTGATAGGGTTAAAGCAAAGAAGAAACTGCAACTGCTTTCTTTTTGTTCTTCAATTTCCTCAAAAAAAAAAAAAAAAAAAAAAAATGGATAGATTAAGAAGAAAATTAGACACAAATTTTAATAATGGAAAAGAAAACTAAAATAACTCCATTAGGAAACTTTTAACTTCAGACGAAAGAAATTTGATTAGCCTGATTAATGAATCAACAAAATCAAACAAAATGGACAATGGGTAAACAATAATGTATACCTGCTGTTCAAAACCTTAAATTAAAAAGTGGTTTACTCTGGGACTTTTGGAGTGGATAAAATTCCTTTCGTTGACCATTATTTTTTTTTTATTGATGAAGGGCATGTTTTAAAGGGAAAAAATGTCAAATTTTGTCAAAGATTACAAGTCAACCCGAACCTTCATATCTGGGATGAGCTACATGCAGCTGAATGAATACTAATTCTTTATTTTTAAATTTTGTTTAATTTTATTTTTACGTTGACTTGCCATGAAAATCTTTTTTCGAGAAATGCCTACAAATATAGTTTACAATATGTTCAAAAATATTGTCCTCTAGACAAGTTAATCAAACTTTTCTGTATCTATTTTTCAGTGCCAGTGAATCGGGTAGGAAAGACATAGTGAAATTACTCTTAGATCATGATGCTGATGGAAGGATTCATCCAGTCACAAGGTACTCTCCACTGTACATTGCCTGCTTCAAACAATGTCGAGAAGTAGTGGATGTACTTCTGAAAAAATTTCCTGAACTAGTCCAGCTCTGCACAGTTGAAAAGTGGCTTCCGATTCATGCTGCGTGTATTAATAATAGTGTGCAGATCATGGACACATTGTTAAAGTATCTTTATCCGAAAGAACTATTATCGTTGTTTAGGTGAGCAAATTTTTTTCCATTTTCTTCAGGGAGGCGATTACGGAGGATTGGATTGTTTCGGGTATCGTTTTCAGATCGAATGCGTTAAATCAAATGGGCTTGCTTCTGCACAACTCGATCGCGCAGGTGACCCCCTCCTCACCTCTTCCTACTCCAGTCGATTGAGATTACGACAGCCCCTGACTCATCGTTTCCTTTTGTCCGTTTCAATCGTTACAAGGGGCTCGGAACGATTCGATCAGTGGAGCCACACATAAGGTTATATGTACTCAATAACGACAACGTTACCCAAAATGATCCGATCCTCCGTAATCACCTCCCAGTTACTCTCAAATGTCATCTTAATTTAGGACTCCCTGTCAAAATCAATGATTATGAATATTCTCCAAGTCCATTCTTATGCGTGTACTATTGATGACAAAAATATTGTTATTCATTCAACTATTTATTACAATCTAATACACCTCTGAAACATGATGGCAACAAACACTACTGCTAAAATTGGTCAAATAAATTTAAATTTGAAATCAAAAGCTGTAAATCCGTGAATAGAGTGAGAAAACTTTTATTTATGAAACATACCGAGGCTTTGCTGGGTAATAAAGACGTCCATCATCAGGATACACAACCACTACACAAAAGTCAAAACCAAGAACAGGTGCCAAAAATTAAGTAATAAACATTCTAAGGAATGGAAAGCAAACCTAGTTTTGCACAATTTTTTTGTTCTCAGTTAGCTGTCCTTTCCTTAGCATGTTCATTATGTGTACTGTTTTTGGCATGTGCTCTTGGTATTATTTTGTTTTTGTAGTGGCTCTGATGATGGAAGTGTGTCCAAAATGCTTTAGCATGGATACTAAATTAAAGTTACTTTACTCTATTCATAGTTCTGTGGCGTTTGTTTTTCAAATTTAAATTTATTTTACCCCATATATTTGTACCCCAAAGTTGGCACTAGTATGTATGTAAGTACACTGTACTGCATCAAATACACTATACAACATTTTGAGTTTTGAGCAACTTGAGTTTTTAAACCTTCTCATAATTTAAATAGAGCAAGCAAGGAATAAATATTGCTGCTTTTAATCTTCCTTGATTTTAAATTATTTTCTTTCAATGTTCTTGTATCAACCTCTTTGGTTTGTCTTTAGGGATGGCGATTGGGAGTATGAACTTCCTTTCGACATAAATATGATGGATGTTACCGGTCAAAATGTTCTTTATCTTGCCTCGTTTCTAGGAAATTCAAAAATGGTTGACATTTTACTAAAGTTCAAAGTGAAGGCAACCCGTATTAAAGTGAGTTCTTGCTATTCTCTCTCTTCTCTGTGTGTAAGTTTTGCGATCGCAACACCTATCCATCAGTTATTATTTTTGTTCTTTATTGTTTCTAAGGGAACTTTTTCTCTTTAGAGGGTAACTGTCATCAACTAATGATCTTGCAGTTTATTTAATCAAAGATTTACTCCTTGTTAAATACTGTTCAGGGTGGCCGTAAAGTTGTCTCACACCCTCTGCAAGGAAAAATTTTATATTGAGGGGCCCAAAATCCCATTAACATGAAAACGTCTGCTAACTTCCTTCTCCTTGCTTTGTTTGTTGAAAGAAATGGGAGAGGGAATTGGGTATTACTATGTAAACTAGATGCTGAAATTGTTTTCACTCTAGAGCTATCAAGCTTTGACCATCACTTCATTTTTTCTTTGCGTTTTTGTTTACCTCTTACTATATTTTAATGTCTCACTTCACCCTCTCTTTGCCAAATACGTATTTTATTGAAATTAAGAATCTCGACCATCACGGTTGATCAAACAAAACACTAGTTTCTCACCTAAATTGATGCATATCAATGCTCTTGATTTTCCTCAAGGATTCTTATACATCAATGATTTTCCACGTTAGTGGATGTAGTGAGCGAAGTGGTTAAAACTTGTTTTTTATTGTTTTTGCAGGAAGCCAGTCAAGAAAAAGAAGGAATATCTTCCTCAGATAAGAAAAATTTAGAGACAGTCAGCCCCACTCGGCGTAGAATATCAGATGGAATCCAGTCTATTATGTCAAGGTTAAATTTAGGCTCAAAAAATGCGAATAATGCTGAATCAAACAATGAAAGATTTTTATCACCTTTGAAATTAGATATGTATTGCAATAATGGAGCAGAAACTGCGCTTCATGCGGCTGTCCGGTTAAAGCACAATGAAATAGCCTCTGCCTTACTCTCTGCGGGTGCTAATCCCAACCTCCCTGCATTGCATGCTGTCAGTGAACAGGTGAGTTAATACTGAATCTTGTCCTCAAAATGAATAAGAAAATTTTACTTTTTCAGTTATCACCCTCATTTTTCCTTTTTAGGACGTAATCCTTTCAAGTGGAAGAAGGGAGTGGGGAAGAAACCATGAGCTGAAAAATGTATGGCCTCTGGCAGTTTTTTGCGGGAATGAAGTTTTAAGACAAAAAATTAAAAAAAGTTAATTTTGATCAAATTCACCCAACAGTTTAAAAATAAGGGAAAGTCAATTATTCAGATAATTATATAGAATAATAAAACTAAAAATTTTACTGCAAAGATGTCGAATAGCATACTTTCTAATGCTGAATTTGAATTGAAGACTGTTAATAAACAGTGGTAGAGGAGGTCAATCAGTCAAGGTACGTTTTCCTTTCTTAACGTAAGTAGATGCTATAGCTTGTTTCAGAAAAGATTGGATTTGACACTTCTATGGTTTTCATGAAAACATCAGCTTCTTACTGCTCCTAACCAATTAGGTTGCCGTATCTGAGGATGGAAGCTGATGTTTTCATTCAAACCAACCGTTGTCAAGTTCAATCATTCTTGGGACAGCCTATAGCATTGACTACTAGTCGAATATTGAACTGGTACTAAGTGTAAATAGTGTTCCAAAATACGAGGGTCGTTCCAAAAGTAAGTATCATGTTTTTTTTTTAAAAAAAATCTATTAATGCTAAAATAAATCGGTAAAAAGGTTTTGATGCGCAAAATCCTCAGCTTTTCAATGGTTTTTTTGGATTTTTAATATCTTCAAAATTAAAAAAATGGCGGCGGTTTTTCTGAGACAACCTACCGTTGTCGCGTGCCCAAAATTTTACGCTACTGAATCGTCGCGCTAATTGCGGTGTCTGTGTTGCTGTCTCTGACATTTGTTTACCGCGACATTTAAATGGGAGATTTTTCCCTACCGCCCCTATTCTCCGGACCTCGCACCTAGTGACTTTCATCTTTTCCCACGTCTAAAGCTTGACCTCGGTGGTAAAAGTTTCGCGAGTAATGCGGAAGTGGTAAACGCGGTCGACACTTGGATTAAAAATCAAGAAAATGAATTTTTCTCCACAGGAATAAGAAAGTTGGTGCCGCGCTACCAAAAGTGTCTTAAAAGAGGGGGAGACTACGTCGAAAAATAAGGTTAGACGCTTTTTAAGTAGAATTTTTTATTATGTTTATGTTCTTTTTGCTCTCTTCAACACAATCCATTTTTCTTGTCTGAATAACGATTTATCCGAGTGCGTAAAATTTTGGGCACGCGACAACAGTAGGTTGTCTCAGAAAAACCGCCGCCATTTTTTTAATTTTGAAGGTATCAAAAATCCAAAAAAACCATTGAAAAGCTGAGGATTTTGCGCATCAAAACCTTTATACCGATTTATTTTAGCATTAATAGATTTTTTTAAAAAAAAACATGATACTTACTTTTGGAACGACCCTCGTACATTCAGTCAATCTTCACCACAATCCCATTTCTGTCAGTTTTGATCCATTTTTTTTCGCACTCACCTGAAAATTTTGCTTAATTCAGTCAAGGTACATTTTTACTTAATGGATGCCTTGTTATTCCTTTTGTTTTACAACAAAAATCTATAAGTTTACCAAAGTTGTAATAAGTATTGTTATTTTTTTCAGGGTGTACTAATGCAAGAAGAAGGAAACACTACTCCATTAGTAGAAGCTTGTCGAAATCGTGATATTACAATGGTCGATTTGCTTTTGAAACATGGTGCCAGAGATGATGACTGCAAAGCGTTAGGTGTTGTTGTAGGGAATAAAGATGATATTCTCACTGCAAAGCTTCTGTCCATTAAAGCATACGCTGATCCTGAACATCGCATCAACAAAAAATCCATGAACCAAAACATTCCAGCGATGCAATTCGGAGGAATAACAGGGTTAACATATAGTAATTTGTTTGCTGACACGCCAGTCATGATCAATTGGCACTGTCAAAAATGTCATTTATCAAAAATCAAACCGCAATGGCTGGTAAGAGCATCTTCTATTCTTAAGAATACTTAAAATGAAAACTGAAATTCATCGCTTAATTCATGTAGAGAATCTGGTTTTAGTGTTCTTGATAAAAAGTGTTTACTGTGTAAAAATGGAGTTATGGCTGTTGAAAATTTTTGGACTTTGACATCATGTCACTGACAATTCTTCAGCATTGTAATCGTTTATCACAGCAGCCCTGCAGAGGCGAGGCTGTGAAATGCTTTGCACCGCCACACAATATCCTGTGGTATACAAGATGCACAAAAAAAAAAAGATTAGTGAAAATAACCATACGGATACCTGATTTTGGCACCTGCTAGATGTTATGGTAAACTTGACCAAAAGTATGGTACATTTACCGATACTTTGAGTAAAGACATGCAATCAGGTAACATCACCTAGTACCTAGTCAAAACATAGTATACTTCTGGTTAACATTACCATAACATCTAGCAGGTGCCAAAATCAGGTATCCGTATGGTTATTTTCACCGTAGTTTTTTTCCCGTGTGGTTGATTTGTTGGTTGTGCAGTGTTACCATAGTCTGACAACTTGAAACAGCTGTATCTCTGTCGTCACGAAAGTAAAAACTTTGTACATTATCACTGTTTTTCTCTTGAAAACCTCTATTGATACTATGCATTTATTTTTGTGATGTGTTAAACTGATTCATCGTAATTGAGGTTCAATTCATAATGAGGGCTTGCAACATGTGAGATGTTTCTTCCATTGGAAATCCCAGTGCTTTCTGGATGATGCTTTCTAGTATTTAACACACCTGATGTATAACGTACTCTTGTTTCAGGTATCTGCTTAAATTTTTTTTCATGCTGTTTTTGAAGTTCATTCAAATGACAATTGTGAAATCATAAAAACAGTAAATAACAGAATTGTTTTCTTTTGTCATAGATTGATGCAGCTTTGCGTGTGAATCCAAAACTAAGATTAAATCCCAAAAGTAAAGAAGTTGTACTGTTTGCTATTACTCGTCTAGATGTTTCTAATAATTCCCTCAACTGGATACCTCCAATTATTTTCCAGTTACAAAGTCTCAGGTTAGTGTAAGAGAACAATCTCTCGTCAGTTCATTTCTGTCAGCTTTCTTTCTTGTAAATTGCTGTCTCAAATTGATTGATTTTGAGACGATATCACAGCATTGAATTTCTCAATTGGTTCCAGTAAGTGTAAAAAAGTTTGATTGTAAAATACGTGCACACATCTTTGTTTGGTTTGGAACTATTTGATACATCACTCTACAATTGAAGTGTAATACTTAATAATTAATGAATAATTCAAGACCAACTTTAGACTTCAAAGGCTCTGACATTGCTTGATTCAACTTACATTTCATATTTTTACATCTCTTGAATAGGTGCAGCTTTGTTCCCAACCTTGAAAATTCTCCAAAACTAGTGTTTTTGGCTACAAGTACAAGAAATGGCGTACGCAGGGATTAGTCTCTCTCGCTCTTTTCCCATTTGAGTGTGTGTACTAGAGAAGGAAAGAGATAGGGGCTGAAGACACGTTCTAACCCCTGTTTCTGTCCTTTTTCTACTCACTTATTCAAATGGGGAGAGAGAGAGAAAGACAAATTCCTGCGTACGCTACTGAGTACAAGCTTTGAGACTTTTTGGTATGAGTAAAGTTAAATTCCTAGCGCGCACTATCCATTCAAGTATTAGTTGAACACTAATATGAAAACATAAGTTTATTTTAACCGAAAAAACTGTTCTATAATTTGTAGACTTGAGACATTTTTAACCCAATTTTCTGGGCCAGGAAAAATTAATATAAATCTAAGTATTTTGTTCCAGTTCATGTCTTAAGAGCTATTATTAAACCCAAAAAAATTTGGCTGAATGAATTCATACTTATTTATTAATGAAGTTTACTTTTAGTCTTTCTTTCTGAAGGATTCAATTACACTCATTATTTTTTTTTCCTGTAGGTATTTGAATTTAGCACAAAATAAAATTGAAAGGTTACCATTAATTAGTGATTTTGAGCGTAGTTTTACTCAAGATAAGTACAGTGGCAAGAAATCGTCCAGGTCAAAGATTTCAATTCCTGGCTATTCTGCACCGCTTTTAGAAGAATTGTATTTGCAAGTAAGTTGAATACATTAGTTGAATTTCTTAATTTTGAATTGTTTATCACTTTTTGTTTCTATCAATATTCTCCTTTCATTTTCAAAATAAGTGAATGGTTGTTTTTTTGTTTTATTTCTACCATATTGTTAACTACCAAGAGCTCGAGTATGAAGCTATATAAAAAGCCACTTCAAGTTTTTAGTTGAGATTGTTTTTATAAAACAGCTTTATAAATGTTTGAAATTTTTTTCTAAAACTTTAGCTGTCTTTTAGTGCAGCCTCCAAGTGAACATCTGATGATTGGTGCGCACTGTGCACAATCCACCATCATAGTTTGGCAGCCCGCAAACCTTTAATGTTCATTGATGTTATCGGGGATCATCATCAATCATGGCATATATTCAATTCCTGTCAAGATACACAAAAGTTTGAAAGTTTAGACATCAAATGTCTATTAATTTGCCAATATATATCTGAAAATGATGTATGTTGTGAACCGATCACCAAATGTTCTCTCGGCTTTACTTTGAGGATCCATTTTGATCGTCTGTAAAGACATTGAAAGGAAGCTCTAAAGAGTACATACTGATATTTCTTCAAACCTTTCAATTCCGTATCAGGAATGAAATAAACTTCTCTTGTTTTCTTTATCTCTATTTTTATTTTATTTTTTACATATGTATCATTGTATCGCCCATTATGTTGCTGAATATCATGCCTGTAACCACATTCAATATCCGTATTTCTTGTTCTGTCTCTTTTTCCTCAGGATAACCGTTTAGAATTGATTCCGGATGAAATTTTCAAGTTACCATCTCTCGTAACCTTAGATGTATCCAATAATAAATTACAGTCCTTACCATTTCAAATTTGGAGAGCTCCAAAATTAAAAGAATTGAATGTTGCATTCAATTTACTGAAGGATTTACCATCTCTACCTCCCGAGGAGTCCACCGGAAGTGATTCAGGGAGCGTGTGTTCGGTCGATTCATCCAAAAGTGTTGACTTTTCATCGGAAATTCAAGCTTTGCCGGACTCGGAGGGCTCTGCTCGTCATCAAAATGTCCAACATTTAGATCTTGTTCATCACACTCTATGGGTGCGGAATGTGGAAATAACAGAGCAGATACACGTAGAAGATGATGCTCAGCGGCAAGAAAATTCATCTCAGCTCTCGTCTTTAAATTTGTCCCACAATCAATTCACCTCTATTCCCTCTGTTTTACCTTGTTTGGCTGTGAATTTAACTCGCTTAAATATGGCATACAACAAGTAAGTATTCAGTGTTTGCTAGCTTAATTAGGTTCGGTTTTATTTTTCATGGTAATGATCTGAAGGTGTTACACAAACCTGATGAAAATTGGTCTGTGTTTAAATTTTGAAATTGAATCATGCCATTTTCCAGGTGGTGCTGGTAAAAAGTTCCTAATCTGTGCTTCACATGGAAAAATGAAAATCTAGGATTTTTTTGCTTGTTGTGCCTTCGAGAACGAAAAGAGGGTTTATTCAAAATAGCCGATTTTAGTCCCTAATCGTTTTTATATTTTCAACACTGAAATGTCTTAAGGTGTCTGAATCAGGGTCAATAATTGCTTTAGTTGGTATTGGGGGGCGGGTCAAAACATTTAGATGCTCATAAGTTTTGAACGAACAAAGCTTTTCCAGTGCAGTTTGTTAGTGACAGGTCCTGAAAAAAGAGCTTTCATTTGGTGTATTAGAATTTTAATTTTTATTTATGTATGGACATCCATATCAACTTTTCATTTTTTCGGGATCGGAAAAATTTACATTTTCAAATTTTGAAGCAGTTGGTATCCTTTAATTTTTTCCAAAGTAAGTCGATTCATAAGTTTCGTAAGTTCTTTTTTATGCTTTAAACTGTTGAAGTTGTATCAAGGGGAAACAATTGGTTCAAAAGTTATGAGCTTTCCAAGTTGGCGCAGCAGCTCTCATGGCCATTTTGTGATACACTGGCATCTCAATAGATCTGCGGCTGTATTTCCCATGAATTCATTAAGCCTTTCCAGTATTGATTGATTTTTCTCTTTTTTTTCAGCTTACGAAGTATGGGTTATATGACCTCTTATCCTAGTTCCTTGAAACAGCTTGATCTAAGCAATAACAAAGTTTGTGTTTGGCCAAGCTTACCGCAACCTGATTTACTCACTGACTCAACAGATATCACTTGTTATAGTCATGATTCTAGTCCTGTTAAATCTAGTTCCGCAAAAATTTTACCAGGTACGTTTGGCCTATTATGTTATTCGACCCATTTTAATTTAATGTCATACTGCGAAGAAGAGCTGATTGTTAATGATAATAGCAGTTCCTATCCTCCTCTAGTGCTTTCATTATCAGATTAGCTGTGAGATGATGTATTGTTCTCAGCGAGATGAGAGGAAGTGTTCTAATGTTTGCAATATAAAAAAAAAAAAAAACCCAAAATTCGCCAGTCCTTGTTTTGTTCTAAAGATTATTCTTTTCCATTCAGTGTCACGCCTGGTGGGGTACCCCTGGTTGTCCTCTTACCTTACTGTGAGGTACCTTGATAGTTATCTCCATTCCTTCTTATTCTCTCTTTGCATTCGTAGTCTAGGTGTTTGCTGTGAAACACCAGCATAATGATTGTATAGTTTGGGTGGCTGGACTCAGTGGCGTTGCGTGCAATTTGGTAATGTTGCAGTTCTTCCATTTGTACCCACGAAAAAGATCGAACGATTGGGTGTTCGGGGAACACCTTCACATTCGACCTTTTATATGAGTTTAAATGGACACTACAACGTTGCCAAATTGCACGCTGCGCCACTGGCTGGACTCTATTACCATTCCTACCCTTTTATGGTATTATTCTTGGAGAAAACTATTGGTGATAGTAAGAATCACTGATGAAAATTTGGAAAGACTATTTCAGCGGCTCCGAAACTTTGGTCCGTAGGCCATTGCCAGGTGGTCTGCAAAGTGGAAAGATCCGTAAGATTTGTTTTTTGTTTTTTTTTTGTTTCTTTTTTTTTTGTTTTGCAAGGAATTCTGCAAGTACTTCCATCCTGTTAAGTAACTTTATAAATGTTTAATTTTAAATTGCAAGAGAAAAAAAAAAAAAAACCGAAAGTGTAACAGTACTAAACTAATAGCAATCAATTGATCGTCTTTGCTTGCTCATTCTCGCCTTTCTATTATATTTAAATTTAAAGGATGATATTGAAACTTAAAAGCTGAAAAAATTAAAAGAAAAAAAAAAGATTTTACGGGACATGGACTTGAAAATGGGAATAACTAGGGCAAAAATGGTCTATGGGCTGGGAAGTCCTAAAAGAAAGGGACCCAAGAAAACAATGTTAAGTAATACTCTCAAGAAGTTGGCATGGGAAGTAAATGAGATGTTTCATCATTTATTTTCGACTGTCTCTAATTTCTATTTCATTTCCATTAAATAAAATCTTTGCTTTATTTTGTCACTTTTTCAGCCCGTCGGTCTCAAAATCTTAGGTCCTCAGTTCTAAGCAGTGTGTGTTCTCATCGTTGTCATCTACGATTGGACTCTTTGCGTACTTTGATTCTAGCGGATAACTGTTTGACTAGAATTCAGTTATGCACAGATGATGATGGCACGAATGTCAGCAGTACTCAAGGAGATGATCAAGACTCTGATTGGGTTAGTAATTACCAATCTTAATTTTGTAAAAATTCTCCAGGCTTGCGCATTATTTGTATTACATCCTTTAATCATTGAAAGTTTTCCAGATTAAAAGTCTAAATCATCCCTGCCTGTTATGCACATGAAGGATCAATTGCAGAAAATTTAAACCTGTGTTTTTAATGCTCCTTCAATGATATTTGTCAGCAACATCTTGGTACTTCAAGGAAAAAAAATGAAATAAAAATAGCCCCGACTCCACCCAAACTTTTCAAGCAAATTTTATTCAGTGACAGGGTTCTGTAAACCCTGTCTTCACAGTAAATTTGCAGTGAAGATCACGTTCTATTGATGTTTGTAGCAAGTGAAGAATTTGAAGTCCTCAGTAAATTTTCCCTTTGCAGTTCTTTAAATTTGTCTTAATTGCAGGTATCAAAAGTACAGTCATTCATTTAAAGTTTAACCCTCTTGTTTTCTTGGTTTTCCAGGACTTTGTCAATCTTATCAGCGGAGCTGCTTGTCCAATGAAATCTCGACTTATTTTTCCTAACATTAGTATGTTAGATCTGAGCAATAATCAACTGAAAGAAATACCCGCCACAATCTATAAGCTCACAAATCTGTCTGTGTTCAATGTCGGTGGGAATCCAGGTAAATAGTCCTTCGTCATCAGAAAGTTTTGAATCTTTAACACTTAAGTGGTCGGCCAATTTTCGTTTTTTTTTTTTTTTTCCTTTGGCCCTAGTGGATTTTTTGGACACTACATACCCCTATGCAACCCGTATACCAATTAATATGTGGACGTCTTTTAACATCCGCTATGCTTAATACGCGTACAATCATAAATTACGTTTATAAACGGCCTTGACCGCGCCAATGGCAAAATCCATTTAGAAGTTTATAAACGGCTTTGACCACTTAAATGTTAATGGGAAACGGCTTTGACCACTTAAGTGTTAATGGGGCAGTTGCAAGGGTCTAAAATATTGTGTTTTTTATGAAGAAAATGAAATAACTTGATGAGCTAAGAACAAAGATGCCTTTGATTTTTAATTAAGTCTCATTGTTCCGGAGCTGAGATTTTGGCCCAAAATACATTGTTTTAAATGGGAATCCCGCATAGTGACATCACTACGCACACGATTTCTTACCACTTTACACATGTATACCTCTAAAACCAGGACCTTTATAAGAAAAAACCAAAGGAACCAATGTTCTCAACTCAACAAATACTATTATTTTCTTTATAAAAAATACAAAAAATCAGACCCTTGCAACTGCCCCATTGTCAAGTCAGCCTCAAGTCTCTGTACTCCGTTTTGCTTGTTATTTCTATGTCACTCATTGTCAGTTGCATTCTATTCCCTTTTTATATTCTCAGTCCAGTCGTTCACGGTAAAACATCATTTTTACAAACTTATGGTTTAGGCGACTGGACTTTATTACCACTTCTGCTTTCTTTTACTATTTTTTAAACTTTTGAGGCCTGAGTTAAAAAAACAGTTGCATGCGCCCTTGGCGGCCGTAGCCTGGGTTAGGAAGCAAACAGACAGCTCTTTGTACTTGTCTCGATCGAAGTCATTCAGTCCCTATCATGCAGGAAGTTCAATCGAAAGTTTCATGAACTTAGCAATTCTAAGGCCTTGAAATACCATTTGTGCTGCCCAAAATTTTGGGTGAAGGGCTCTAAAGGTTAACAAGGAGCAAGGCTGCCAAATTAGGCGAAAAAGATGCACATTTTCCTCGTAATTCAATGTGAAGTGGGCTTCTCTGATGTGGAGCGGCATTTCAGAACTTAGATCCATTTGTTACCTTCTTCTCATTAACCAGTAATAGTCAATCATACCATCCTCATATCACTGATTAGTAATCAACGGCCACTTGTTATTTGAAATTTGATTTTTAGTAATATCTGCAAAAAAAAAAAATTAACTGCCTCTGAAAAACCAAAGAGTCTCTGACTCTGTGTTTTGATACTAAAACTTGCTTTTTGTGGGCAAGAATCTCTCGCGCCGAATCAATATGTAGACTACATTTGGTCATTACCCATTAATATTCTTATCCGATGTTCTGTTATAGATATTAGTGAATTACCTCCTCAAATGGGTTTACTGTCTCGCTTATGGAGTTTCAATACTCGGGGCTGTAACTTGCAAGGGCCTCTAAAAACTATGATTGAATCAAACGCTTACAAGACGATGGATGTAATCGGCTACTTAAAGTCAATTCTTGAGGATGCTCAACCGTACGCAAGAATGAAACTAATGATTGTTGGTGTTCAAGGCATTGGTAAAACCTCATTGTTGGAACAGTTACGACAAGAAGGCAGTGGGTCTTACAAGAAAAAGCCAGTTGAGGTAAATATTTTTGGATTGTTTTTTCTATTCAGTATTTCTTTTTTCTTTTTTCATTGCTGTAACTGTTTATTTTTACTGTGCCAAGTTTATTCAAAAATCATTGTTTCCTTGTTTTCTTGTTTGATCCAGCTCTAATTCACTGTCATTTTGAAAATATTAGGTATCACTTTGCCATGAAAGATCGAATGAGGGCAGATATTGTAACTAGCTTTTGCTTTGCTGAATGTAAGTTTATTATGAGAGCAGGGGCATAATACGGGGTTTAAGGGGTGGCAGCTGGAGAAGCAACCCTCAAGCTTCTAAATTTTTGGGAAAATTTACCTCTTTTGGAAATTTGGAGGCATTTTCTGAAGACGTGTTGGAACTTTTAGGCAATGCCCCCTCCTCCCCCAGCTTTTATAAGTTGACTCCCCCCACTGACAACCTTTGAAATTACGCTTTTGTATTGGAGACATACTCAGTCAATGTTTCCTGGTTCATTTCTCCTGAGATGCAATGGCGTGCTCTCACATTGGGCTTGTGCGAGCGCAATGCAGCAGAAAATTTCTTCCAGCCTCTGCCGGTTTTTTTTCTTAATCCACCTTGTTATTTGGCTCGGAAATTTCTCTTATATTTAACTGTATGTATACAATGATGTTTTACTTTAATATTGACTTGAAGATCATCAACATATCTCCCAACTTTGATATCAACTTTCTTGAAAAATTGGTTTTTTTGGCATTCATGATTGTGATTTAATGATTGCTCTTTATCCTATTCCAATATTAACGGTTATTCATGCCTTGATTTCCCTTCTTTAAGCATTGGGCAAAGCGAATGGGAAATAAAAATATCAATGTGAAAACTTCTCGCGGAACGAATATGTCGACTGTTGGAGTTGATATCAGTGATTGGGTGTATGAGAAAAGAATCAGAGGCCAATCCACTCATGGCGCTGTCACATTTAGGTAATGACTTTTTTGTTTTTTTCCTGTCTTTAAAACTATCTCTTACTTGTGAAAATTGATTATTATGAAAATGAGGTTAGGTACAGCAATTTTGAAATTCCTCCCCATAAACTGGTTTATACTTTGAAAAAATGGTACCAACAGATTTGACGGTAATTTTGTAAAATTCTAAATTGCATTTTTCCATTTTTTTCCTTTCCAAAGTATCTAAATTGTTTCCTTTTTTTATTTTGTTTTGTGCGCTCTTTGTGTTATTAGGACCAGTAGTACCACCTGTTTGTAGTGTTACAGATATTTAAATTTTGACCTTGGTGAAGTTGAGGGCCCTTTTCACAGAACTTGTCCCTAATAATGGGTTTGTGTGGTTATGATACCATATTATTTAATGTATTAGTAATGATTTTCTGCCGCAAGCTCTGTTTTATTTTATCTTCCTTCATTCTGCTCTTCTGTTTGCTTCTTAGAACGTGGGATTTTGGTGGTCAACGAGAATACTACGCTACGCATCAGTATTTTCTCTCTAAACGGAGTCTGTACCTTGTTGTTTGGAAAATACCAGATGGCCAGAAAGGAATATCTGAAATATTGCAGTGGCTCGT